>BPLT01000013.1:2400000-3015000 GCA_019656295.1 Rhododendron mucronatum var. ripense | reverse complement strand
TTTATGTGTACCTTGACAATCTAGGAATGTGGAACTTGAGATCACAACATTTGAAAAATTGGAATTTAGGCCAAGAGATATATATGTAAGAATATATGATGTTGATCCTGACCCAATCAAAGAGCAACCACCCCATCATAACGTACTATTTTGTGGTCAGTATTAACAACATTTAAGTATGTATTTCCATATTTAGTTAGGCTCTGTCTTGCTGAGAGAAATAAGTACTTATTTTTTTGAATTAAAGGTGATATATGGTAAGATAATGACCTATTGTGTAAAGCAAAAAATAAGTATATTAAAAATAAGAACCTTAATGGGATGCTTAATAAATAACCTTGTCTTCCAATAAGGTTGAAAACTCCAAGTGTAGGGATAGATTATCGATAGCATAATAACTCGATAAGTCCGGGATCGTACCACATGGAATCGGTAATAGCTTGCTCGGATTGTAGGTTTCATGTAAGGATTGTGGCGTTTAAGACGGCCAACTTTTGATTTTGCTTTTAAAGTGGAAATACTAAGGCAAAAGACTAGAAACAAGGTTAATTAACTTCAAAGAGGTAAGCCTAGGGATCATTCATCCATTGACAAAGGCCATTATTGGTTCTCGATTATAACTCAATTGAGAGGCACGACCGCCCGCTCACACTCGGAAGATTTGGCTTTAAAGACTACATTTTATCAAAAGATGTGATTTATCGGAGGCGAACTAACTTGTTTAACTGATTAATCGAACACATAGGATGCCACGATCTAGGCATACCGCGTGCTCCAAGACCGCTTTGCTAAACGGCATGCCAATAAGTTAACACCCCTAGTTTAGTTCAAAAATGGCTAGCTTAATCCAATTTTGAAAATCACGAGGGTTCGAGAACCAAATAACACCCTAAGTCATTGGGAAAGATTAACCCAAGATTTAGCCAAAAGACTACTCACACATATGTAAAGAACTAAGCATAGCATAAAAACGAGACATGTTGTTTAACCGATAAAAACGAAAACAAACTTGATATTGGTAAGGATCTCAACCGTACAAACAACTTTAGTATACGGGAAAACAACAAACAACAATTACCTTGAGTACTTAAGGAAATTAACTAAGAAAGCTTGGAGCAAAGCTAAGGAGTTTTTGAAGGAAAAATACTTAAAGTAGGAAAGACTAGAGAGATATTATGTGAGAGAGGATGGCTTATATACACAAGGGTTTCTCTCTCCAGACAACACAAAATATCCCCAAAAACTTGCCAAGAGTAGTAAATATACCATAAAAGGAAAGTTGAAGAAGGTGAACAAAAATGCAGATATTTTCCAGGCAGTACCGGTACTGGCAAACTCTTAGTACTGGTACTAAGCTTCAATGGGCTGAAAATTCAAATCTCTGGCAAACGGGTACCTGAACCGGCCATTTTTTAGTACCAGTACTAGGTTGGCAGATTCCTATTTTGATTTGCACTTGGTTTGAACTGCCCTCCAACGACCCGAGCACCTCTCGTCACTCAATTACACACCCTTTGGGACTTGGTGGAGAGCCACCAAGCGGCCTCGGATACTCGGATGCTTCCGAGAGTCATCCATGGTGCTAAAAACCGCCTTAATTCCACATTTTACCTGAAACTAATAAAAAACAACCTTATGTACAAAATCGAATAAAAACGATAACTTATATACAAAAACGCTACAAAGTAGAGGACTTTAAGCACCAAGATTATGCAATCTTGGTCGCTATCACGGAATGGGGCCTAATTCTACATATGGAAATCCACAAAGCTTGTAGTTGTCGAACATTTTTCTTGGTAAATGAGTTACGAACAATAAATAACACCTATTTCTATATACTATAATGATGTGACAGTGATATTTTTAGTATTATAAATGTAAATTTTATACGAGGTCCAAATATTACACGTCATTCTAGAATAACATCTAATCTCCATATCGATTTTGTGTTTGTATACTGAGAATAAAATAATTACAGGAAAAAAGATTGATTCTCCATTGCCTCCAATTGGGGCACTGCCACCTCTTAATCCCCTACCTCCGCCTGGTGCACTGCAACCTCCAAATTCACTGCCTCCACATCGTGAACCACCACTTCAAAATTCCAGTGGACTGCCTCCACCCATGCACTGCCTCCAACCAGTGCACCGGAACCTCCATCGACCCCACCCAGGGCATCTCCACCTCCAAATCAATTGCCAATTTGAGTACAGGTGCCGTCTACTGCACCAACGGCAAGAAAAATGACATGGTGAGGATTAAAAAGTACCCATTCTTTGTTTCCAAAATTCTTATTTCTCAATCCCAATGCACTCCCGGACATACATTGTGCTCGAAATATAAAAATGCACGTATCTCGAGGCATGATAACAAGATGGTACATTTGGCAGTTCTTTCTAGCTGTGATTCTTTTTCTTGTTGGCAGGGCTAATTTCCTCTTGGCCATATGCATCGTTTTTGGTGGAGTTTTGAAGATTCATCAACTGTGAAATGCAGGATGAAGCTTACTTGCAAATACTGAACACAAATAATAGATTAATTCATGATTGGAGGATTTAGGTTTCCTATGGTTGAAATTACTAACTCATTGAAAGAGTGGTATATATAACCTTTCTACTCAAAACATCAAATTTAAACTCATTTTATGATATTGCAATATATTTATTGCTATTTTTTGTAGAAAGTCCATCTAAAATGATGTGACAGAGGTATTTTTAAGAGTGTAATACAATTTGAGAAAAAAGGACGAGGAAAAGCTATGCTACTTTGTTTTTCCAAACTTAAACTCATTATCTATTCTTTATAGCATAAATTTTTTTAGGGTCGTTTCTTTGTATTAATGTCACTTTAAATAAAGTTTTAATATTGTTGTAGAAAAAAAAACCAAACATCTGACCCCATAAGCTTAAGTAAAAGGGTTCAAATATACGTCTTTGTTATACCAATTTTGCCACCTTCTTCAATAGAGAGGCATCTACCTCTTCCACCATAAAAGAGTCAAAGACAACTAGAGGCCGCGCGGTACACACAATTCATGTGCAAGTCAAATGTTGACAAAATATGCACAATATAGCTTCCAACTTATTGTTTAATCATTTATGTAATGTGGTGATAACCTTTTGTGATAGATAAATAATAATTAAATAAGTATCGCACCGATCAAAATATTTATATACTATGATAACAGTTTATACAAAGTACCATGATAACGGTTTATACAGAGTCAATCAAATTAAAACATTTGTCGGTGAAACGCCGTTATTTGTGGGATGCTGATTCAAATGCAATTGAAGAAGATGGTTTTGTATGGTTTTGTGACCCAAGAAGATGTGTACGTAAATATGCTTGAAAGATGGTTAAATATTTTGGAGGAAGATCGAAGAAACTGAATGGGCGAATGGGGTGGGGTGGGAGTTTGGGTGAACATGTAGTGTAGTTGAAGCAAGTGGATTGTCAATTTTACCCCTGTGCAATTATTCATATCATGTATGTTCCAATTAAATTGTATAGGGTTAGTTTTAGGAATCAATAATATACACACTCTTAATTTCTTAATTTTGGAGGACACCAAACTAGTGCTCTCCATTTCCATATTAGAAGGGTAGAAGAATAGAAGGTAGAATTTTTAATTTGGATGGTCATCATGGTAAGGGTAACCAAGGGGAAAGAGGTTAGCTTTCCCAAGCCCTTGATCGGTTGTGGGTTTGGAAAATTTTCCAAACCCAAATTCACTCATTACCTATATTTTCAATTATTACTTTCATTTCTCTCTCCACTCATTACCACTATATCCAATTATTAATCTCATTTCTCTCTCTATCTCTCTCCACTCATTACCCATATCCCTAATTATTACCCTATTTTCTCTCCTCACTCATTACCCAAAAACCAAACCCACAAATTTTCCAAATCCACAAATTTTCCAAACCCACAACCGAACGAGGCAATTTTTTTTAAAAATAAATGGTACTCCCTCTGTCCCATAATGTTTAGCATTTTCAGAAATGCGTATCATTTTGAAATTGCATATATCTTTTAATCCATAATGTTTTAGGCAATTCTTTGAACTTTGTTTAATAGAACAAATTAAACTCTATCAAACAAGATCCATATTGATTATAAAAAACTTTATGGATTAAAATATATAGTTAATTTTGTCATGAGGCTGGAATAATGAACGTGCCAAACATTATGGGACGGAGGGAGTAACTAAAGCCCATTGAGCTTTGTATAATAGCAAAAAAGAGCACTAATATTTGCAAAAAAATGCATCATCAATCAATCAATTAATACATCCCCTGTACTTTGGTCATTTTTCAACTACACCCCCTCTACTTCATTTTTAATCACTCGCACCCCTTGTACTTAAGACTGGTTTGGAATTGTTAGTATTTCCGTCCAAAATAACGAAAAAGTAGATAATGGCTTGTTGGCGGAAATTTTTCCTTCTAAAACATCTTTTCTAAGACCAAATTGCCCCCCAAACCCATTTACATCCTATATATACTGTGAGAGCCCTCATGTTAAAAATATTAGTACAATGATAATTCGTCGAACATCTATTTTAATTTTTGAGAGAGGGAGCTATGAAATTTAAAGAGGAGGAGGATGGTGTTCTTCCACCCCCCACCTCAGTTCCACCACGAGCCACCACCTCCTGTCACCATTCTCTTGTTGGAAAACTTATTTTCTTGCCGGTAACTTCTTAAACTTTCCTAACAACTCTCTGGACCATCACAAATTCATATTTTGAGAAACCTTCTGCTATGATTCAATTTTTGAAATCTTCATAACTTTTAAAGTACGTTTAAGGAAGAAGATTTTGATACCAAGAACATGCAAAACCGATCAACACAGAATTAGTTATGATTTCAGAATATGGACTGATACACATGTTTCGAAATCTGGGCAGAGCCATCTTCTTTTTATTTCTGGGAACTATCCTATTAAGTTATGAATCTGATACTTTTACTAAGAATAATACTTTACGTTACAAAATTTTGAGAGTTGGGTTCAATATTTTTGAAATTGAAATGAATTAGTTAAGGATTTTCTGTGAAGACATGTTTGTCTGCCCTGTTTTTCTGTAAAACAGTTTGTTCGTTTGAAATTTGGAGAATATTTGGTTGATAACTAATCTTTCAATTTTTACAGTAGATACACATGGATGTTAGACAAGTTTGGGCCCTAGTTTGAGTATTTTTGGACCTTATATGAATAAGTTATGATTTTTCAAAGAAAGGGTGACAGATTTTAGTAAATGAACAAAGTATTGTTTTTATTTCTTAAAATACCTTGGATGCATAGGTTTGGGGCTATCAACGTATCATAAATGAACAAAAACCCAGAGAATTTTGGGGCTATCAAAGTACCAAAAATGAACAAAAACCTAGACGATTTTGGGGCTATCAATGTGCCTTACGAACACAATCTTCTGTACTTTGAAGCAGATGATTCACGATCTTACATTTCTCTCTCCACAATTGCAGAACCAGAGTTTTGTAGAGAGAGAGAGAGAGGGGATAATACGTAAATAAAAAAAGGGGAAAAAGAAAGGGGAATACGAATGGCATTTCAATCTTTTCGTTACTTTGGACGGAAATACTAACTGTTCCAAAGCAGTCTTAAGTACAAAGGGTGCAAGTGATTAAAAATGAAGTAGGGAGGTGTAGTTGAAAAATGACCAAAGTACAAGCGGTGTATCTGGAATTTACTCAAGAGGTTAGCTTCCCCAATTTTTTTTTTAAAAAAAAATGTTAATTTAAGCCCATTGGGCTTTGTATATAATAGAAAAAATGAGCACTAATATTTGCAAAAAATGCATCATCATTCAATCAATCAATACATACTCTATGCAAATGAGTTTGTGTCTCCCAAGGCAAACCCCCATCCCTAATTTTCTTAGTTTTTCTTTTTCCTTTAAAATTTTAAAGTTTGAAGAGAGAGAGAGAGAGAGAGAGAGGGGACGTGCAAGGAGAAGGGAGAGAGAACGTGGAGACGAGGTGAGAGAAGGGGGAGAGAGATTATTTTAGGAAAATTGAGAAAAAAATATCCAATGCCCTAATGACATTTTATATGGTGACGCAATGCATCTCTTAACCATATGTTTGTGTGGTTCCCACTTCAAAGTGTCGAGCCCGCATGAATAATTTTTTTCCCCATACATTGAACGGATACAATGCTTATAGTTATTTGTCAAAATGCTTTTACATGTGTGAAAGCTGTATTGGAGTTCCGAGTTCTAATTGTTTTATCTTTTTGTGTGAATTATCCGATCTCCTATGAGCTTATGTTAGTCAGATTCAAAATAAGGGTGGTTGCAAAATTGTAGATGTTGACCATTTGATGAATTTTTGTTATTAAAGTCAACTCAAATTATTCCAGTGACACTTATAAAGGGTTACTAGAACTAGGTATACCGCGACAACTTTTGATGAACAGTTAGTATAGCATGGTTTAGGCCCCGTTCTTTTGAACTTAACTTAAATTTAACTTCAATATGGGAGTTTTGTCCTTATTTGAATTTTTTTCGCTAAATTTTTGTAGGTTATTGATTCATCTTGACAAGAGAAATCGAAAAAGTAATTTTTTTTTTTACTTTTACCAAAGTGTTTTGAGAAATAACCATTTTTTAGCAAAAAAACATTGCGAAAAAAATTCAAATATGGACAAAACTCCTATATTTAAGTTAAGTTTAAATTAAGTACAAAAGAACTGGGCCTTAGGGGTACGTCCAAACTTTTTCTGAGGGTGTTTGGCAAGCTCATTTTTGCATTTTCAGCTTCACAATATTGCATTTTGGCTATTTGGTTCCTAATTCTAAAACCTCATTTTCACAAAACTCATTTGCTGATTTTGACAAAAGAGGCAGCAACGGAAAATGAGCTCCAGAGGTCCTTTTTCCATTTTCGCATTTTTGGTCCAGAAGGCTTTTTCCAGTTATGCCCTCCAATTTTTTGTAATAGGGCTCTTTTAAGGCGCTCGCTGAAAGCCCTAAAAAAATTAATTGCTCCAATTTTCAATCCATTTGAACTAGTGCGAAAATATTATTTTTCTAATCAGTTTATCCTAAATGGTCATAATAAATTTTTAGCTCTAGAGCTTTCAACGAGCGCCCTAAGAGAGCCCTATATCCAAATAAGGAGGAGATATAAACAGACGGAAATGACTTCGGTGTCCCCGGTCATTTTGGCCGTAACTTTTGGCATAACAAAACCATTATGAGTATAACCAAAACCCATTACAAGCATAACAGAACCATAACAAGGCATAACCAAAACCATAACAAAGCATAACTTATTTGTTATGCCTTGGTTGGGTTTAGTTAAGCCTTGGTTGGTTTTTTGGATATTCCTTGGTTATGCCTTGTTTGAATTTTGTTATGCTCCTAATGGTAAAATTATACCAAAAACTACGGTGTCCCTAAAATGACAGGGGACACCATAGCATCATTCCAAACAATATATACTTATACTAGTGTTTGCCCGTGCCTATGGCACTACGCAAAAAAGAGTACACCAAGGAGCTGAAATTTCAAAACTCGGGTTCTGCTTCTGATAAGCCACCCATGAAGAGAAAGAACTCCTGGTTTATCCACCATAACAGGCGAAGAACCTCCAAAACAACTCAACTCAGTCTCATAAAATTCGAACTCACAAATGACACGCAAACCTATTCCTAAATCAGACAACTACTTATACATAGCCAACCCAAAAAATTGACATACAAAGGAAATTAAAAATACCCAAATTAGATAACTAATTCACTGCCTTCTACGTTTCTTGAATGGAGCTACTTCACTGCCTTTTACCCAAATCAATTTAAAATACCCAAATTTAAACTTCCATTTGGGTAGCATGGCTATTTTAAGCTTTCCTATCAGATGACAATCGAAGTAGCATGGCAAAAAAATACATGGTGGGCAACATATCGTCTGATTATTCCATGGTAAGGAGTGAGCTACCTCAAAAAAGGAAAAAACACACATGGTGGGCAACAAAAAATACCTCTCAAGTTCAAGCTGTCTTCCATAGCTGCTGCAGTTTACAGCTCCAATGGCGGCTGCGACCTCCTTCTCTGCCTCTCAACGGTCAAGCGATCTCTATGCCCGCAATTAAACCACCGACAACGATCGATTTTAAGACCTCTGTCTCTATGCCTGCAATTGAAAAGGAAATAGATGGCAATTTTAATTAATTGGGGAGAATGCAAAAAATACATACGAATCAATCATTAGATAATTTGGAAGAACCTGATGTTCTTCTACCACGCCGATGTATAAAAAGTGGGAATTTGGTCTCCTTCTTCCACGCCCATGAATAGGAGGATGGAGTGAGAAGTTGGGGGTTAGGGTTTAGATGAGAAGAAAGACTTCCAAGAGCACTTCCCATCTTTCCTCACGATGCCTCTCGTTCATTCTCCGCCATGATTGCGATTTGGAGTGTCTTTGTATGAGGGAGAGAGGCATCCCGACCAAAATTTCGAAATAGACGTGAAAGGGAAAGACATGGCGGTTGTGTAATTTAGTCAAAACCGATGGGCACTTCAATAGAGTTGGAAGAATATCTCTCAACCCTTGGATCAAATAAACCTCACCCCTTGGATGTGTTTGTGTTTGTGTGGAGGCCCACACCCTTGTGTTTTATTATATAGATGCTAGTAATAACTATTTACACATTTTTAACACAATAATAAAGGCCAAGGCAACTTGGTAAAAAATAACCCATAATTCATTTTTAACATTCATCTACCAAACACCATTACAGTTTCAAACTATATTCTACACATATCTTTCAAACACTCCTATCATATTCAAAATACATTTTGACCGTAATTTAAAAAATCAAAAATAAAAAGACAAAAAAAGGCTATCAAATACCCCTATGTATAATGATATAAAAAAAAGGAGAAAATGATGGCAAATGACGTGTTTTGATAATTAATACCTGCCAATGATATTTTTAGTATTAACAAATGTTTTCAGCATGTTCTTGGCGGGTATTAATTAAAAATATGTCATGGGCCGTTATTTTTCCCAAAAAAAAAAAAAAAAAAACCACCCCTATGTACTGGGCCTCGCCTATTGGATCGGTTAGAAACCCTTGGCCTGAACCCCAAAATTTGTACGGAGTAATTTTATAGGCGCGCCATCAATCTGTCTTTTTTGTTTACCCCAAAACAAACCCTAACGATCTTCCATTGCTAAGAATCTGCGCCTCTCTGTGTCTCCCTCTCCTCGGAGATGAATCGATTTCACTCCGTCCTTCTTTCATCATACGTCCCCACGGGTTCTCATTGCAGCTCTCCACGACTCGTTAATCTTTACCCCATTCCCACAAACGAAGAAAGACTCCTTCCTCTCTTTCAACGTCGGGTGAAAACCTCTCTCTCTTTACAATCCCCACCTTTTCTCTCTTTTCGTCGGGTGAAAACTCTCTCTCTGGCCAAGTTCGAGTCGCCCCATGGCCACGCCGAAGCCCTGGTCGGGGCGATTTACCTCTCTTCGCGAGTCCGGCGACTAACATTCTACTCACTGAGTTGGACAAGATCGAAGGCACTGGCAGCTGGGAGACCCTCGAATGGACCAAGATCGAGGTAATACATATATATGTATATATACATATATTTTTTCTAGGGTTTCTTTGTTCAATGATAGTACATGCAGGGTCGTTTTTCGAGTGATGTCTGTAACTGAATTCGTTTCCATGTTTCTCTGCGATTCATAGCCTGCTCCGAGGTCTGTTTCTGAAGGGTTGCTAGGGTTTTTGCTTGAAGCGGAACAAGTCATGGTAGAGGTATGTATTTATACACGTACTCTTCAAGAATGCTATCATTATTCGATTATTGTGCGTAATTGGTAAGAATCCTGGTTCACTTTTAGGTAAATCGTGAATGATCTTAGTGCATGCTTTATAAACAGTAGTGAACGAATCTTGAAGTTCCAATGTGTTTCTTTCGTGTGGAAAATAAGTGTCGTTGTGCAGTAATTTGACTAGACCTCTGTAATTTCTCCCCACTTTCTGGTTTAAACTTTAGGGAAGTTTAAGGATGATAGCGAAGATCACGAGCAAAATAAAAAAAAAAAGATCACAGGTTTTTCCCACCTTCGGAATTAGAGGAGTTGTGCGGTGAATTTTACAAGGTCTTTGACTTTCAAAATTTCGTGAATAGTAAACGTATTTGAGAAGAATGACCTACCTAGAAATCCGTGAAAATAAGAGATGTAGGCCATTTGGTTTGTATAGTTTAGTGGAAACACCTACTAATTTTGGCGGCAAGCAGCTTTCTTCAACGTGGTGTGGTAATTAGGAGGAAATAGTTCGAGTCTCTTGGGTAATTTTTGAGGAGACTCATTGCCATTAATCTCAGGCTGCCGACTTATTTGGAGTATAACCTCAGTGGGGTGGGGTTGGCTATGGCTCAATCCCATCTTGAGGACTGTCTGCATTAATGCTATTTGTTTCAATGTTTTAGACGGAAACTTTTGAATCCTTCTACGAATATGTGGTAAAATTATTGCACATCTTTGAATGGTATCTTACTGTGTATTAAAAGTTTCTGAAGATTCCTCTATCTTTCTAGAATAGTTCAGTTCAATAACAGGGTATTTGGTTTTGGCCTGACGTAGAATTACCATTTCCTGCAGATATGTAAAGCATGATAATGCCATATACAAAGAATAATTAGGTCAACAAATGAGTAATTGCAGACATGAATTACCAAGATTTGTTAACTTACGATACACATCAAGAAATGAAAATGTGCATATTGTTTTCTAGTGTTTTAAAAAGCGCACGAAGCGCATGCCATGGCGCTGAGGTGAGGCGAGGTGCAAGGCCTGCACTTCGAGGGGATGGGCTATGGCGCAGAACCCAAAAGTGCAGTGAAGGCGCTGAATTGCACGCCAAGGCGCATGGCACTGAGGCGAGGGCTTTTCGTCGTGAGCCCAAAAAATGATCTCACCTGTACATATGAGCCAAAAATTGATCTCACCCATACATAAAAGGTTGCGATGCACTGAATAATTCTTCTTTTAAGTCATCCCAGCCCTAATCGATCAACAAATTCAGCGCGACAGCAGCTTCGATCGCCAGCAGGCAGCAGCTCCTCTCCTTTTCGATCGACGACTTCTTCTTCTTCTTCTTGGTAGCCTCCTCCTCCTCCTCTCATGTCTCCTCCTCCTCCTCTTCTTCTTCTCTCACGTCTCTTCTTCTTCTTCTCTCACATCTCTCTTCTTCTTCTTCTTCTTCTCTCACGTCTCTCTTCTTCTTCATCTTCTTCTTCTCTAACTGTATATACGTTCAGCTCCTCCTCCTTTTCGATCGACCCTTCAGTGTTCATAATATCTTAATTGTGAATTTTTTTTTGTACAAGTATGTAAGATCCCTCTCAGCCTCTCTTTCATTTAATATTTAAAGATTCTTGCATAAAAATACAGTAAATGAAAAGGACCTGTTTTTTTTTTTTCCAGACATATATATTATATAAATGGATGTGCTACCCCAAATACAGTAAAACTACATATCTTAATTGTGAATTTTTTTTGTACAAGCCTGAAAAGGACCTGTTTTTTTTACAGTAAATGGACGTGCTTGTTTGTGTTGAAAACTTGTTCTAATAAATTTTGCCTTTTTGCCAAGCAAAAAAAAAATTTTGCGCTTCGTGTCAAAAAAGCACACGCCTTGCCTTGCGCTAAAGCTCTATGGGACCGTGGCACCTCGGTGCGCCTTTCGCCATTTAAAACACTATTGTTTTCAGGTGCATGTGAATTCGATATGCATTGAGTTTGTAGTGTCTGAATATTTCTTGTATGGTAAATCATAACTGCACTTTCTCTTGCTTTGGATGAAACTCTTCTTTTGTGTGATATTATCACTTTCGGATACAATCTTCCCTTACCTATAGTTTCCTTGACAGAGTTTAGACCAGTTTGGTTGTATACTCTATCCCTGCACGTTCTTCTCTAATGTGTAGATTTATGAGTTTTTTTTATCCTTTGATTTGACCAATATGTTCTACCTACACGGCTCAAAAAGGAAAGGGGGAAGTCAGTAGGGAGAGAAACAATGCTGTAAAATTTTGGGACTAGGCTAGGAAATAAAAGAAACAGTGCATCTACTATTTCAATATGATCTACCTACACGGCTCAATGTTGATTTGCTTTTTGACCCTTTTTCCTTTTCCTTTTTCTATTTGATTGCAGGCAAACAAGTGATCCAAGCAGTGGTTTTACAACTGTTGAGAAGGATCTCCCTGGGGGATTGATGCCCGTTCTTGGAGACATAAAGGTCAGTGTAGCTTTCTGTTTTGTGTACTTTTTTCTTGTATGTCATTGTTTGACTGTGGACTGATTAAGCATATTGAGGAAGATATATGCCTTTTGAAGAATTGTTGTGTTGTGTTTGGTTGACTATTGTGATAAGCTTGTTTGTTGCTGGTCCTGGTTTACACATTATGCCACTATCTCAGGTTAATAATTTAGCTGTGTCATGCCTGCAGCATGCTATACGCTAGTATATTTGTGTGAGAATAACATTATTAGCAAAGCAAGTTATTCTTGTTTCGGCTAGATGTCATGTCAACAATGGGTTGAATGGTAAATCAGTAAAAGACCATTCTCTGGTTAATAATGTTTGGTTAACCAGTCTAACAGAAAGGTTGTCATTTTAGCAACCTGAGGGGAAATATCGGCCATTGTTAATAACCTCAGGGGAGATCAAATTAATCTACCCGAATGATGACTACTTGTTTGGTTACATTACACTGATAGTTATCATATCCAAAGAGTAGGAAATTATTATTTACGGTCTATACTAGAGAAAAAGTATAAAAAGATGATAATAGAATTCTACAATTGACGAATCTAGAGGTTGGGGGTATACATTGCTGTATAAGCATACAGTCATGCACTGTCTTCATTTGTCATTAGATCATGTGCTGCTTTTTTTCTAATTCGAATATCTTTAGTGATGACACACGTTTCCCCTATGTGTCTGCTCTAGGAAACAGAAAGATAATGTGACCCACTGGCGGTTGAAAGAAAAAGAGCATAATATGACCCATGAGGCAAATGTTGGACACAGGATGCCTCTTTTTTAAGGTACCATGATTCTTAGTTAATGCCATCTAATTCCACTTGGGTCTGTTTTGGCTTCTTCCTACTTGTTATGGGAATAGGTTGTAGACTTTTATTTTATACAATGACCTTTGGACTGGTAACCTTATCATATAGTTCCCCAGCTTTATGATTCTCTGTAACACACAAGTTCTTCGGCATTGTTCTGAGTATGATTTTATTACTCTTATCTTGTTCTTTTTCTCTTATTTATTTAAGAGAAATTTCACCTTCCTCCCCTTACATTTGACTTTGAGGAAATAGAAACTAGATCCCAAATATTTTAAGAAATAGGCGGGGATGTCCCCTCCCATGATGTGCACATATTGAATACTATGACCTAGCCACCACCATTGCCGGGTACCGTAAAAGCATTGAGCTGTATTTGATTCTAGCATTGGCATGCAAGCATATGTAGGAATAAGGGTTCAAAAGACAGCATTTGCATTTGCATCTAGTGGAGGTATATCAACTATTTCAAGTTCAAAATTTTGGGACTAGGCTAGGAAACGAAAAGAAACAGTGCTGTAAAATGATTAGTTTATTTGATTTAAATAGTAACTCAGGGAATCTCAACTGGAATTGTTAGGAATGATATCGAGCTTGAGGTTTGTTCATACGATCAAGGCGAAGCTAGAAAAGCCATGGAGAAATGAAATGACATAGGTGATAGAAATTTTTTTTTTTGATGACATAGGTGAGTTTGTCGAATAGTGAAATTTGAATTCCATCAAATGATCGGATATAGCATAAGTGGTAGCTTGTTGAATGTTTAACTCACTATAAGGATGCGCAATCGGTTGAGTAGCTATATTGGGATTATATATATAAGGGTAAGCGAAACCATTGGTCTCTGACTCTGCCGATTGTAGACTCATTTGGCATTGGTGGTTTGTAGTGAACAAGATATGATCTATTTAGATTTACTTTTTGTGTATGTAATAAGCAGTTTGGTCAAGACATGATAATGAAATTGTGAGAGGGCTTTTAGAGCATAGGTAATTGACTAATACAATTTTATGGCGAGAGCTTGTTTGGAAATTTTGAAAAAAAGAAAAGAAAACTGTTTGGAAGTTCAATGGCCACAGAATAGGTTGTGTGATTGCAATTTGACTGTTATGGAGTTATTTGTGGATGTGGAAGTTCTTATGATGATTTTACGATTGTATTTATACTCATGTAGATGAGATTTATGTTTTGGTTTTGGATGAAATAATCATTTGGTTAAGAGTTTTGTGGTGCAATTATGCGATAGAAGAAGCCAGTTGGGAAAGTGAAGAGGAGAGCCACAAGATTTATCCACATTTGTATCGATGAGGTCAGTATGCAATTTTGAGGTCGAATTTTTTTATTAAGGTGGGTAGGGTGTTACGCCCTGACTTTTCTTATACGTAATAATTATTTTCCTTTATAAAAAAGAAGGAAATAGTTTTTCCTTGTAAGATCAGGATGTTACTCTGTAATTGCTTATGTTTTGCGCATTATAAGTATTCATGCCGTTATAGTAATTCTAGGAATTCTAAGACTGCGTTTGGTCTAATATTCTGTGTTATGGTCATAATATAAAGGTGGGTGGGGTGGTTAAGCGTGTATCGGTATTAAAAATAGTGTTAATAGTCATTGGGCGACACAATTGCAGTAACGTCATTTTTTCTCGTAGGTTTGGGATATATTGAAGTAGAGCAAATGATTTTCTATATTATTGGGATAATCACGCATGGTTTATGCATACCTTAGTGACTGAATGTAGTTGAACTATGATGGTATTGAATCCGAAGAAATAGTATCTTTGGTAGTACACTTCGAAATTGATTTAACAGTGCAACATAGAGGAGCGCAACATAGAGGACTGCATTGATTTCGTGTGGAGGATGGGCTAGATTAATTGTGTGAGGTTGTGCTAAGGTTTTGTTATTTATAATGCTCCCTACATCCCGGATACTCTTTAATTGTTGCTCTTTGATTGGTTCATCATTTCTATACTTGGTATCTTAGTTGAGATGTGGTTATATTTTGTTAGGAGGGGTCAATAATTATGCTTGTCTAAGAAAATACTCTAGGAATTGTTGATGTTTATTAGGAGATGAATAATGGTAAGAATGTTCATGATTCCGATGTTACGTTGTTTCAATCTGATAAAAAAAATAAATGACTATGATGTTTTAAAGTGAGAATAGTTTATTAGTGAAATTTTGGGTTTTCCTAATCGTCGTAACTTGGTAGGTTTTGGCGAGGTTACGGCTGCTTGATTGGAAAGGGCATGTAATGGGCTATGGCTATATCAAAATGTGAGTCTTTGGGCTGGTTTGAGTATGTAGAAGGGGATTATTATAATTTGTTTGGTGATTAGAGAGTAAAGTGACTGCACCGATGGTGATTTGAAATTTTAATGTAATACAATATCACTATTGTGGAAATATGGGAAGCTTAGGAAAAAGAAAATGTGTGGGTAAACTTATGAGATTAGGGTTGTTATCGTGCCGTGGAATTAAATATGGAGTATTACCGACTTGATGATTAGTAGTTTTGGACTTCTCAATGTATTTGAGGCTAATTGTTTAAACTCTGACTTTTGGGAATAAATTAGAGACGTGGTTTTGAAATAACAAGGGAATATTTTAATGCAAGATTCATTGTTGCGTTTTGGGTTAGTGCGTATGGAGTCGGTCCTCAAGATGCGGGGTGCAATTTAAGGGCAGTGATGTTTATTATATCTTCTATTGGGAAGTCAAACTAGGGGCTAGTTAGTTTGATTATTAGTTTTGAAGACATGAGTTTGGGTAGTTCACTAAAGGTTGCAGATAAGTATGCATGGACCCTTGAGTCCTTGACATTTTCTTTTGAATGATTCAGTGGAGTAAGATTTGTTTAGACTTTAACAAAATCATTTGTACCCACCTTGAACTTCGCTTGAGGTTATCAAATCATATTGCATTTATTGACTAAGTCTGGTCTGGCCACCGTTGTTGAATATTTGGAATAGATTGTGAAGTTTGGAAGCATGTTGGGCCTTAGGACTTGTGATATTTGGATAAATATAATGAATTTGATGATTAAGGAAGTGGATAATAGAAATGTGGGCTTTTGAGGTTGTACGGATGGTACTAATCACTTGTAAATGTCGAATACTTAGAGCTTGGCTTACTTGGGTTGGGCTAATTCTATTTGACTATGACTTGTGTGGTTAATTATCTCCTCTGTTGTTTTTAGATAGTCATTTTAGGTGAAGCTGGAATATAGTTTCGGACCCATTGGTTCGTAGCTAAGGATGGTAGTATGTTGTTAGAAACAAATTCACATTTGGAGGACTTGCAAGTATTTTAAGAGATTGATTATTATAGAGTGAGATGTGCAATGACTAATTCTTGAGATGTAGTTTTCATATCAAAGTGGATGATGATAATTTATTATTGTTGACTAATCATTAGAGCTTCGGTTACTTGCAAGCTTGGTTTATTTGGACCCATTTCGTGATTATGACGAACCTTATTTGTGAGTTTGGCCGCATTTTTTCCTTTGAGCTTTCACTAAGTTTCTCCTGTTAAAGTTTGCATATTTGTACTTAGTGAGAGTTTTATGGATACAATATTGATCTTTGTTTATTAAAGGTGAAAATATTTGGATCAGAATTCTAATTTTGGCATTACTTGTTACTTTGGAGAATTACTTAGTGAGAGTTTTGTGGATACAATATTGATTTTTGTTTATTAAAGGTGAAAAGATTTGGATCAGAATTCTAATTTTGGCATTACTTGTGTTACTTTGGAGAATTGGATACCATGTGATTAGCGGCAATTCTTTGAATAGTGCGCATTACTTGGTAAACCTTGACGTAGCAAAATATTAGTGGTGGCTGGATATGGAATCTTGTTGATTCTTAACAACGGAGACTTTTGTAAACCTTGACGTAGCAAAATATTAGTGGTGGTTGGATATGGAATCTTGTTGATTCTTAACAACGGAGACTTTTTGTAAAACTTTTGGGACTGAAAAGTTTACACATTTAGTGGATTAGTTGTCTGTTTTGTATAGAAATTTGTAATGATTGTTTTTATACTCATGTAGATGAGATTTATGTTTTGGTTTTAGATGAAATGATTGTTTGGTTAAGAGTTCTGTGGCGCAATTACGCGATAGAAGAAGCCAGTTGGGAACGTGAAAAGGACAGGCACAAGATTTACCCACATATATATCGATGAGGTTAATATGCAATTTTGAGAATGAAATTTTATTAAGGTGGGAAGGATGTTAAGCCCTGACTTTTCTTATATCTAATAATTATTTTCCTTTATAAAAAAAAAATGAACACAATTTTTCCTTGTTTGATCGGGGTGCTACTTGTAATTGCTTATGTTGTGCGCGTTATAAGTATTCATGCCGTTATAGTAATTCTAGGAATTCTATGATTGCCTTTGGTCTAATACTTTATGATATGGTAATAAAATAAAATTCAATGTTCTAAAAGTCGCTCGGCGCTAATCGGGCGGTCAGCCACCTTCGAGCGATTAATTGGATTTATCGGCAATTAATTAGTACTCGGTGATTAATTGTTAGTAGGACCTAATCGGATAGGCTCCGACAACAATTAATCGGCGGTTAATCGCTGATTAATTCCTTGTTTTAGAACACTGATAAAATTTTGTTGCTATTATAATGTATGAAACTTATTTTTCTTCTTATCTAAATAATCTATCCTTTTATTGCTTACTGGCGATAACATAGGGATAGTGGTAGTTTAGTTGTATTTTCTTGAAATTAATGTACAAATTTTTTTTTTCTTATTTTTATTTTTATTTTTGTGTTTGGACTTAAATTTTTTTTTTATTGTTTGGGCTAGCTTATGTTGTTTTCTTATTGGGCTTTTTTAGTTGGTTAGGCCCAAGTCATATGCATTAGGTACCCTAAGTATTTAAAGTGAATTGAATGAGAGAAGCTGCTGGTAAGAGCCCTTATTTTCCCCATTTTGTTGCCTCTATTTCTACCAGGAACATTGGTTGCATATGCAGTCCACTTCCTTGCTCATTTCTTGCACATTTTGCACTAAAATCAACAATAGATTTAGGGAAAAGCCATCACAGTTTTTGAGTACAAGTACTTTGGACTATTATTGTAATATATAACGTTTTGGGAGCGGGAGAGAACAATAGTGGCTGTTGAAGTCTCTTGGGAGGTGCTCATCAAGTTGGTCATTGGTGTATGCCATTATATTGGAGAGAGAGAGAGAGAGAGAGAGAGAGAGAGAGAGAGAGAGAGAGAGAGAGAGAGAGAGAGGTAGGTGCCTGTGACTGTGTGTGTTGATGCGCTGATGGTGTGCATAGTGGAGTGGATAAGTTGTGCGTTTGTCAAAGTTCAAACAGTAACTTTCCCTCTTAGAACTTTGTTTATATCTTTTTATATGGTGGCTAGGAGTTTGAGTGTTATTGGGCTAATAAAAGTTAGACAATGACTGGTAGATTTTGGATGTGCACTGTGAGGTAGTATGGGGTGGTAATGCTTGAGGTGTGTGGTCTGGTGTTAAGACTTAGGTGTTGGTAATAGGATTTGGTAATTTAGTCTAGACTCTACATTGGTATTTATATGTGATTTATTTGTGTATATGCTTGTCTCCTTTTCCGTGATTGAGTTGCATTGCCTTCGGGTCCAAGCGGGTGGTTAAGCGTGTATCGATATTAAAAATAGCATTAAGGATATAGAAGTGGTTTTCTATATTATTGGTATAATCACACATAGTTTATGGGAACCTTAGTGACTGAATGTAGTTGAACTATGGTGGTATTGAATCTGAAGAAATAGTATCTATAGTAGTATGTTTTGAAATTGATTAAAGAACGTAACTAAGAGGATTGCTTAGATTTGTATGGGTGATGTGCTAGTTTAATTGTGCGAGATTGTACTAAGATTTTGTAATTTATAATGATCGCTACATCCAGTAAAGTGATGGATTATTATAATTTGTTCGGTTACTAGGCAATAAAGTGATGGACTGCACCGGCAGTGATTTGAACGTTTAATGTAGTATGATATCACTATTGTGGAATTATAGGAAGCTTAGAAAAATGAAAATATTTGTGGGTAAACTTATGAGATTTGAGTTATCGTGCCAGGGATGTAAATATGGAGTATTACCGACCTGATGATTAGTAGTTTTGGAGTTCTCAATGCATTTGCGGCTAATTGTGTAAACTCCTACTTTTGGGGATAAATTAGAGATGTGTTTTTGAAATGACAAGGGAATATTTTAATGTAAGATCCAATACTGTTACATTTTGGGTTAGTGCGCATGGAGTCGGTCTTCAAGATGCGGGGTGCAATTTAAGGATATTAGGCGGTGATGTTTATTATATCTTCCCTTTGGAAGTCAGACTAGGGGCTAGTTAGTTAGATTATTAGTTTTGAAGACACGAGTTTGGGTAGTTCACAAAAGGTTGTAGACTTTAGTCATATCATTGGTATCCGGCTTGAGGGTGTCAGTTCATATTGCAATTATTGTACAAGTATGGTCTTGCCATTATTGTTGAATATGTGTAATAGGCTATGAAGTTTGGGATCGTGTTGGGCCTTAAGACTTGTGATGTTGGGATAAATATCAATGTATTTGAGGATTAATGAAGTGGATAGTAGAAATTTGGGCTTTTGCTTTGTACGGATGGTAGTAATCAATTGTAGATGTAGAATATTTAGAGCTTGGCTTACTGGGGTTGGGCTAATTCTATTTGACTATGAGTTGTGTGGTTAACTATTTCCTCTGCTGTGTTCATATAGTTATTTTAGGTGAAGTTGGAATATAGTTTCGTAGATATTCTTGTCGATTTACCGTTGGTTTGTAGCCGAGGATGGTACTAAGATGCTATAAGCAAATTCACAGTTGGAGGACTTGTAAGTATTTTGGGACATTGACTATTATAGAGTGAGATGTGCAATAAGTCTAATCCTTGAGATGTGGTTTTCATATCAAAGGGGATGATAATAATCTATTTTTGTTGACAAATCATTAGAGCTTCGGTTGCTTGCAAGCTAGGTTGCATTGGACCCTTTTCGTGATTAAGAACCTTATTTATGAGTTTGGCCACATTTTTCTTTGAGCTTTCCTTGAGTTTCTCTTGTTAAAATTTGCATAATAATCTATGATTTAAATATTTTTATTTCGTTCTTTGAAAACACATATTTTATCGCTTATCAAAAAAATACGCATTTTATCATTTGCTAGTACTTTAAAATATTCACGACTGTGGTCTTCGATTTCCGTTATACATCGACCAATACTCCCAATACCCGTTACCACCACCGTGACCGTTTATGCCGATTGCAACCGCGATTTAAAACCATGGTTTGGGTACTTCACAAAAGGTTGTAGATATGTGCAAACTGACCGTTGACATTTTCTTTTGGATGATTTAGTGGAGTAAGATTTATTAAGACTTTAACAATATCATTGGTACCGTCTTGAACTTCGCTTGAGGTTATTAGTTCAGATTGTAATTATTGTATAAGTTCGGACTTGCCACCATTGTTGAATATTTGGAATAGGCTGTGAAGTTTGGGAGCATGTTGGGCCTTAGGACTTGTGACATTTGATAAATCTCAATGTATTTGAGGATTAAGAAAAGTGGATAGTAGAAATTTGTTATTTTGAGGTTTACGAAATGGTAGTAATCAATTGTAGATAATGAATACCTAGAGGTTGGCTTACTTGGGATTGGCTAATTCAACTATGACTTGTGTGGTTAATTATCTCCTAATGTTTTTCCACGGTCATTTTAGGTGAAGCTATAATATAGTTTTGTAGGTATTCCTGTCAATTTGCTATAGTTTGTTAGTTGAGGATGGTTGTAAGATGCGACGAACAAATTCACTTTTGGAGGACTTCTAAGTATTTTGGGAGATTGATTATTATAGTGTGAGGTGTGCAATGAGTTTAATTTTTGAGATGTGGTTTTCATATCAAAGCGAATGATAATAACCTATTATTGTTGACTAATCATTAGAGTTTCGGTTACTTGCAAGTTAGGTTTATTTGGACTCTTTTCGTGATAATGAAGAACTTTATTATGAGTTTGGACCACATCTTTTCTTTGAGCTTTCTGTGACTCTCTCTTTTTAAAGTCTGCATATTTATACTTAATGAGAGTTTTGTGGATACAATATTGATCTTTGGTTATTAAAAGGGAAAAGATTTGGATCAAAATTTTAATTTTGGAATGGCATGTGTTACTTTGGGGAATTGGATATCCTGTGATAAGCGGCAATATTTCGGATAGTGCACATTACTTGGTAAACCTTGTCGTAACAAAATATTGGCGGTGGCTGGGTATGGAATCTTGTTGATTCTCAACAATGGAGACCTTTTGTAAAACTTTTGGGACCGACAAGTATACACGTTTAGTGGATTAGTTTATTTTCTGTCGAAATTTCCATTAGACTTATTATTGAATGTTGGAATTGACTTGTCCGGGTTTAATGGTTCTTGAAATCAGTGGGTATTCGGAATTAGAATTTTGTTTGATGACATAGGTGAGTTTGTGGAATAGGGAAATTTGAATTCCATCAAATTATCTGATATAACATAATTGGTAGCTTGTTGAATGTTTAACTCACTATTGAGTAGCTATATTAGGATTATATATATACGGGTAGGTGAAACCATTGGTCTATGCCGATTGCCGAATCATTTGTCATTGATGGTTTTTAGTTGACTAGATATGATCAATTTAGATTTACTTCTGGTGTAGGTAATAAGCAGTTTGGTCAAAATATGATAATGAAATAGTTTGGGAATTTTGAAAAAAAAAAACCTTTTTGGAAGTTCAATGGTTACAAAAGAGGTTGTGTGATTGCAATTTGAGTGTTATGGAGTTATTTGCGGATGTTGTATTTCTATTGATGATTTCACGACTTTATTTATACTCATGTAGATGACATTTATGGCTCAATTACTCGATAGAAGAAGTAAGACACAAGATTTACCCACATTTGTATGGATGAGGTTAGCATGCAATTTTGAGAACAATTTTTTTTAATTAAGATGGGATGGATGTTACGCTCTGGCTTTTCTTTTACCTAATAATTACTTTTCTATATAAAAAAAGAATAGTTTTTCCTTTTATGATCAGGGTGCTACTCCTTAATTGCTTATGTTGTGTGTTATAAGTATTCATGCCGTTATAGTAATTCTAGGAGTTCAAAGGTTGCTTTTGGTGTAATATTCTATGTTATGGTAATAATATAAATTATTATTGCTAATATAATGTATGAAACTTATTTTTCTTCTTATCTAAAAAATCTATCATTTTACTGCTTACTAGTGATGACATGGGGTAGTGGTAGTTTAGTTGCATTTTCTTCAAATTAATGTATGAAACTTGTGTGTGTGTGTGTGGACTTAATGTTAATTTTTTGGGCTAACTTATGTTGTTTTTCTTATTGGGCTTATTTAGTAGGTTAGGCCCAAGTCTAATGCGTAAGGTACCCTTAGTATTTAAAGTGAATTAAATGAGAAAAGCTGCAGGTGAGAGCCCCTATTTTCCCCTTTTCATTGCCTTTGTTTCCGCCGAGAACATTGGCTGCATATGCAGTCCCACTTCCTTGCTCATTTCTCAATCATTTGTCCCTAAAATCAATTATAGATTCAGGGAAAAGTTGGTACAGTTTTGGTGTACAAGGTCATTGGACTAGGTTTTATTGTAATATAACGGTTCGGGAGAGGGATAGAACAATAGCGGCGGTTGAAGTCTCTTAGGAGGTACTCACCTTAGTTTTCTCTGAGGTAATAATTCTTTTCATCCATTTCTCTTTCCTCCAATCTATACCATTTTGAGTTGGACATTGGTGTATGTCATATTTGAGAGAGAGAGAGAGAGAGAGAGAGAGAGAGAGAGAGAGAGAGAGAGAGAGAGAGAGAGAGAGTGCACGAAGGTGGTGCTTGTGCTTGTGACTGTGTGGTGATGTGGTGGTACGTGCAAGTGGAGATGCGGTGCTGATGTGCATAGTGGAGTGGTTAAGTTGTGGGTTTGTCGGAGTGAAAACAATAACTTTCCCTCTTAGAACTTTGTTTATATCTTTTTATATGGAGGCTAGGAGTTTGGATGCTATTGGGCTAATAAAAGTTAGGCAATGGTAGGTATATTTTGGACATGCAGTGTGATTTAGTTTCGGGGGGTAAAGCTTGAGGTTTGTGGTTTGGTGTTAAGACTCAAGTGTTTAATAGGATTGGTAATTTAGTCTAGACTCTACATTTGTATTTATATGTGATTTATTTGTGTATATGTTAGCTTCTTTTTACGTCATCGAGTTGCATGTCCTTCGGGCGCACGCGGTTGGAATCGTTAAGCGCATATCGGTATTAAAAATAGTATTATGGAGATAATAGTCATTGGGCGACACAATTGCAGTGGCTATAACATTTTTTCCCGTAGTTCTTGGGTAGGTTATTCGAGGAGAATATAGCAAGTGGTTTTCTATATTATTGGGATAATCACACAGTTTATGCAAACCTTAGTGACAGTGTTGTTGATGTTTATTGGGTGATGAATAGTGGTAATAGTGTTCATGATTTTGATGTTTTGTCGTTCCAATCCGATAAAAAACAAGACTAAATGTTTTGAAGTGGGAATAGTTGATTATTAAAATTGTGGGTTTTTCTTATCGTTGTAGTACAAGTTCAGTTTTGAGAAGTTGACAATAAATGGATAGGTTTTGGTAAGGTTTTAGCAGTTTGGTTTTGAGTGTTCGGGCTGGTCTGAGTGTGTGTATATATAGATATAATATATATATATATGTATTTATATAGAAAGGGATTATTATAATTTGTTCGGTGACTAGACAGTAAAGTGTTGGACCACACCGGCAGTGATTTGAAAGTTTAATGCAGTATGATATCACTATTGTGGAATTATAGGAAGCTTAGGAAAATGAAATTTTTGTGTGTAAACTTGTGAGATTAGAGTTATCGTACCTTGGATATAATTATGGAGTATTACCGACTTGATGATTAGTAGTTTTGGAGTTCTCAATGCATATGCGGCTAAATTGTTTAAACTCCTTTTGGAGAAAAATTAGAGACGTGTTTTTGAAATGACAATGGAATATTTTAATGTAAGATTCAATGCTGTTACATTTTGGGTTCGTGCGCATGAAGTCGGTCCTTAAGATGCGGGGTGCAATTTAAGGATTTTAAACGATGATATTTATTATATCTTCTCTTGGAAAGTCAAATTAGGGACAAGTTAGTTCGATTATTATTTTTGAAGCCGTGTTTTGGTAGTTCACAAAAAGTTGTAGACTTTAGTAATATCATTGGTATCCGGCTTGAACTTCGCTTGAGGTGGTCAGTTCATATTGCAATTATTGTACAACTATGGTCTTGCCATCATTGTTGAATATGTGGAATCGGCTGCGAAATTTGGGAGCATGTTTGGCCTTAGGATTTGTGATATTGGGATAAATATTAATGTATTTGAGGATTTATTAATGAAGTAGATAAAAGAAATTGAGGCTTTGGTTTTTTACAGATGGTAGTAATCTATTATGATAATGAAATTGTTTGGAAATTTTGAAAAAAAAAATTGTTTGGAAGTTCAATGGCCAAAAAAGAGGTTGTGTGATTGCAATTTGAGTGTTATGGAGTTATTTGTGGATGTGGAAGTTCTACCGATGATTTCACGATTATGTTTATACTCACGTAGATGAGATTTATGGCTCAATTACGCTATGGAAGAAGCAAGACACAAGATTTACCCACATTTGTATGGATGAGGTTGACATGCAAGTTTGAGAACCATTGTTTAATATTTGGAATGTGCTGTGAAGTTTGGGAGCATGTTGGGCCTTGGGACTTGTGACAATGGATAAATCTCAATGTATTTGAGGATTAAGGAAGTGGATAAATTTGTGGTTTTGCGGTTGTATGAAATGATAGTAATCAATTGTAGGTGTTGAATACTTAGAGGTTGCCTTACTTGGGTATGGCTAATTCTACTATGACTTGTGGTTAATTATCTCCTATGTTATTTCTGGATAGTCATTTAGGTGAAGGTGAAATATAGTTTCGGAGCTGTTCTTGTCAATTTGCAGTTAGTTCGTTAGCTGAGGATGGTTGTAAGATGTGACGAACCAATTCACATTTGGAGGACTTCCAAGTATTTTGGATATTGATTATTATTTTGCAGATTGATTATTAATGAGTTTAATTTTTGAGATGTGGTTTTCATATCAAATTGGATGATAATAATCTATTATTGTAGAATAATCATTAGAGCTTCGGTTTGTTGCAAGTTAGGTTTATTTGGAGTCTTTTCGTTATTATGAAGAACCTTATTATGAGTTTTGGCCACATCTTTTCTTTGAGCTTTCACTGAGTTTCTCTTGTTCAAGTCTGCATATTTATCCTTAATGAGAGTTTTGTGGATACGATATTGATCTTTGGTTATTAAAGGAGAAAAGATTTGGATCAGAATTTTAATTTTGGGACGGCATGTGTTACTTTGGGGAAATGAATATCATGTGATAAGCGGCATTGTTTCGGATTGTGCACATTATTTGGTCAGTAGCAAATTATTAGCGGTGGCTGGATATGGAATCTTGTTGATTCTCAACAAAGGAGACGTTTTGTAAAACTTTTGGGACAAACAAGTATACGCATTTAGAGTATTAGTTTATTATGTGGAATTGATTTGTCCGGGTTTAATGGTTCTTGAAATAATGGGGTCTCGGGAATAAAATTTTGTTTGATGACAGGTGAGTTTGTGGAATAGTGAAATTTGAAATCCATCATATGATCTGATATAACATAAGTCGTAGCTTGTTGAATGTTTAACTCACTATTGAGTAGGTATATTGGGATTATACATATAGGAGTAGGTGAAACCATTGGTCTATTCCGATTGCCGACTCATTTGTCGTTGATGGTTTTTAGTTGACTAGATATGATCGATATAGATTTACTTTTGGGATATGTAATAAGCAGTTTGATCAAGATATGATAATGAAATTGTTTGGAAATTTTGAAAAAAAATTGGAAGTTCAATGGCCACAAAAGAGGTTGTGTGATTTCAATTTGAGTGTTACGGAGTTATTTGCGGATGTGGAAGGTCTAACGATGATTTCACTATTATGTTTATACTCACGTAGATGAGATTTATGGCTCAATTACGCGATAGAAGAAGCAAGACACAATATTTACCCACATTTGTATAGATGAGGGTAACATGCAATTTTGAGGACAAATTTTTTATTAAGGTGGGAAGGATGTTACGCCCTGGCTTTTCTTTTACCTAATAATTATTTTTCTTATAAAAAAATAAAATAGTTTTTCCTTTTATGATCAGGGTGCTACTCAGCAATTGTTTATGTTGTGTGCGCTATACGAATTCATGCCGTTATAGTAATTGTAGGAGTTCAAAGGCTGTTTTTGGTGTAATATTTTGTGTTATGATAATAATAAAAATTATTATTGCTATTATAATGTTTGAAAATTCTTTTTCTTCTTATCTTAATAATCTATCATTTTACTGCTTACTAGCGATAACATGGGATTGTGGTAGTTTAGTTGCATTTTCTTCAAATTAATATTTGAAACTTGTGTGTGTGTGTGTGTGTGTGTGTGTGGACTTAATGTTAATTTTTGGGCAAACTTTTATTGTTTTCTTATTTGGGTTATTTAGTTGGTTAGGTCCAAGTCTAATGCATAAGGTACCTTTAGTATTTAAAGTGAATTAAATGAGAAAAGTTGTTGGTGAGAGCCTCAATTTTACCTTTTTCGGTGCCTGTTTTTTTTGGAGAATACTGGCTGCATTTGCAGTCCCACTTGCTCATTTCTCGATCATTTTTCAATAAAATCAACAATAGATGCAGGGAATAGCTGGCACAGTTTTGGAGTACAAGGACATTGGATTAGCGTTTTATTGTAATATAACGATTTTTGAGAGGGAGAGAACAATAGCGGCGGTTCAAGTCTCTTCGGAGGTACTCACCTTAGTTTTCTCTGAGGTTATAATTCTTTTCATCCATTTCTTTTCCTCCAATCTATACCATTTCGCGGAATGGACAAACCCTTGAGTTGGACATTAGTGTATGTCATTATATTTTTAAGAGGGAGAGAGAGAGTGCACGAAGGTGGTGCTTGTGACTGCGCTTGGTGATGTGGTGCTACGTGCGTGTGGTGATGCGGTGCTGATGTGCAAAGTGGAGTGGTTAAGTTGTGGGTTTGTCCGAGTTAAAAACCATAACTTTCCCTCTTAGAACTTTGTTTGTATTGTTTTTTATATGGAGGCTAGGAGTTTGGGTGCTATTGAGCTAATACAAGTTTGGCAATGGTAGGTATATTCTGGACATGCTGTGCGATTTAGTTTCGGGAGGAAAAGCTTGGGGTTTGTGGTTTGTTGTTAAGACTTAGGTGTTGGTAATAGGATTTGGTAATTTAGTCTAGACTCTACATTGGTATTTATGTGTGATTTATTTGTGTATAGTTTAGCTTCTTTTTACGTCATCGAGTTGCATGTCCTTTGGGCGCAAGCGGTCGGAACCATTAAATGCATATCGGTATTAAAAATACTATTATGGAGATAATAGTCATCAGGCCACACAATTGCAGTGACGAACTTTTTTTCCCGTAGTTTTTGGATTGGTTATTGGAGAAGAATAGAGTAAGTGGTTTTCTATATTATTGGGATAATCACACATAGTTTATGCGAACCTTATTAGCAAAATATAGTTGAACTATGGTGGTATTGAATATGAAGAAATAGTATCTGTGGTAGTATTTTTTGAAATTGATTTAAGAACGTAACTGAGAGGATTGCTTCGATTTGTATAAAGGATGTGCTAGTTTAATTGTGTGAGATTGTACTAAGATTTTGCAATTTATAATGCTCGCTACATTTCGTGTACTCTTGATTTGTTGCTCTTTGATTGGTACATCATTTCTATACTTGGTATCTTAGTTGAGACGAGTTTATGTTTTGTTAAGAGGGGTCAATAATTATGCTTGTCGAAGAAAGTACTTTGGGAATTGTTGATGTTTATTAGATGATGATTAGTGGTAAGAGTGTTCATGATTTTGATGTTTTGTCATTCCAATCCAATAAAAAAAAAAAAGAGTAAATGTTTCAAAGTGGGAATAGTTGATTTTTGAGATTTTTGGTTTTTCTAAATGTTGTACAAGTTCTGTTTTGAGAAATTGACTGTAAATGGATAGTTTTGGGAAGGTTTTAGCAGTTCGGTTTTGAGTGTTCGGGCTGGTCTAAGTGTGTATATTTATATATATAATATATTTAAATAGAAAGGGATTATTATAATTTGTTCGGTGACTGGACAGTAAAGTGATGGACTACACCGGCGGTGATTTGAAAGTTTAATGCAGTATTATATGACTATTGTGGAATTATAGTAAGCTTCGGAAAAAGAAAATATTTGTGTTGAAATTTATGAGATTAGTGTTATCGTGCCTTGGACGTAAATATGGAGTATTAACTACTTGATGATTAGTAGTTTTGGAGTTCTCAATGCATTTGCGGTAATTGTTTAAACTCCTACTTTTGGGGAAAATTAGATTCGTGTTTTTGAAATGACAAGGGAATATTTTAATGCAAGATACAATGCTGTTACATTTTGGGTTCGTGCGCATGGAGTCGGTCCTCAAGTTGTAGGGTGCAATTTAAGGATTTTAGGCGGTGATGTTTATTATATCTTTTCTTGGGAAGTCAAACTATGGGCAAGTTAGTTCGATTATTATTTTTGAAAAATTGAGTTTGGGTAGTTCACAAAAGGTTTTAGACTCTAGTAATATCATTGGTATCCGGCTTGAACTTCCCTTGAGGTGGTCAGTTCATATTGCAATTGTTGTACAAGTGTGGTCTTGCCATCATTGTTGAATATGTGGAATTGGCTGCGAAGTTTGGGAGCATGTTTTGCTTTAGGACTTGTGATACTAGGATAAATATCAATGTATTTGAGGATTTATTAATGAAGTAGATAGTAGAAATTTAGGCTTTGGCTTCTTAGAGATGGTAGTAATCAATTGTAGATGTCAAATACTTAGAGCTTGGCTTACTTGGGTTTGGTAAATTCTATTTGACTATGACTTGTGTGGTTAATTATTCCCTTTGTTGTGTTCAAATAGTCATTTTAGGTGAAGCTGAAATATAGTTTCGTAGATATTCTTGTCGGTTTACCGTTGGTCTAAAGTTGAGGATGGTACTTAGATGCAAAAGCAAATTTACAGTTGGAGGACTTGTAAGTACTTTGGGACATTGACTATTATAGAGTGAGATGTGCAATGAGTTTAATTATTGAAATGTGAATTTCTTATTGAAGCGGATGATAATAATCTATATTGTTGACTAGTTATTAGAGCTTCGGTTACTTGTAAGCTTGGTTGAATTGGACCCTTTTCGTGATTATGAAGAACCTTATTTATGAGTTTGGCCACATGTTTCTTTGAGCTTTCCTTGAGTTTCTTTTGTTAAAATTTGCATAACAATCTATTATTTAATTGTTTTTATTTCGTTCTTTGAAAATATATTTTTATGGCTTATAAAAAAAACAAAAACATATTCTTTCATTTGCTAGTGCTTTAAAAAATTCACGATCGTGGTCTTAGATTTCCGTTATCTTTCAACTGACACTCCCAATATCCGTTACCTCTACCGCGACCTTTACGCCGATCGCATTCGCGATTTAAAACCATGGTTTGGGTAATTCATAGAAGGTTGTAGACATGTGCACAATGACCCTGAACATTTTCTTTTGGATGATTTAGTGGAGTAAGGTTTGTTTAGACTTTAGCAATATCGTTGGTACCCGTCTTGAACTTCACTTGAGGTTATTAGTTCAGATTGCAATTAATGTATAAGTTCGGACTTGCCTCCATTGTTTAATATTTGGAATGTGCTGTGAAGTTTGGGAGCATGCTCGGCCTTGGGACTTGTGACAATGGATAAATCTCAATGTATTTGAGGATTAAGGAAGTGGATAAATTTGTGGTTTTGCGATTGTACGAAATGATAGTAATCAATTGTAGGTGTTGAATACTTAGAGGTTGCCTTACTTGGGTTTGGCTAATTCTACTATGACTTGTGGTTAATTATCTCCTATGTTATTTCCGGATTGTGAAATATAGTTTCGGAGCTATTCCTATCAATTTGCAGTTAGTTCGTTAGTTGAGGATGGTTGTAAGATGTGACGAACAAATTCACATTTGGAGGACTCCAAGTATTTTGGATATTGATTATTATTTTGGAGATTGATTATTTAATGAGTTTAATTTTTGAGATGTGGTTTTCATATCAAATTGGATGATAATAATCTATTATTGTTGACTAATCATTAGAGCTTCGGTTACTTGCAAGTTAGGTTTATTTGGAGTCTTTTCGTTATTATGAAGAACCTTATTATGAGTTTGGCCACATCTCTTCTTTGAACTTTCACGGAGTTTCTCTTGTTAAAGTTTACATGTTCATACTTAATAAGAGTTTTGTGGATACGATATTGATCTTTGGTTATTAAAGGAGAAAAGATTTGGATTAGAATTTTAATTTTGGGACGGCATGTGTTACTTTGGGGAAATGAATATCATGTGATAAGCGGCAATGTTTTCGGATTGTGAACATTATTTGGTCAGTAGCAAATTATTAGTGGTGGCTGGATATGGAATCTTGTTGATTCTGAGCAATGGAGACGTTTTGTAAAAACTTTTGGGACAAACAAGTATACGCATTTAGAGGATTAGTTTATTTTTTGGAATTGATTTGTCCGGGTTTAATGGTTCTTGATATAAAGCGGTCTCCGGAAATAAAATTTTGTTTGATGACATGTGAATTTGTGGAATAGTGAAATTTGAATTCCATCTATGATCTGATATAACACACGTGGTAGCTTGTTGAATGTTTAACTCACTATTGAGTAGGTGTATTGGGATTTTATATATAGGGGTAGGTGAAACCATTGGTCTTTGCCGATTGCCGATTCATTTGTCGTTGATGGTTTTTAGTTGACTAGATGTGATCAATTTAGATTTACTTTTGGGATATGTAATAAGCAGTTTGGTCAAGATACAATAATGAAATTGTTTGGAAATTAAAAAAAAAAATTTTTTTTGGAAGTTCAATGGCCACAAAAGAGGTTGTGTGATTGCAATTTGAGTGTTATGGAGTTATTTGTGGATGTGGAAGGTCTAACGATGATTTCACTATTATTTTTATACTCACGTAGATGAGATTTATTGCTCAATTACGCGATAGAAGAAGCAAGACACAATATTTACCCAAATTTGTATGGATGAGGGTAACATGCAATTTTGAGAACAAATTTTTTATTAAGGTGGGAAGGATGTTTTGCCCTGGCTTTTCTTTTACCTAATAACTATTTTTCTTTATAAAAAAAGAGAATAGTTTTTCCTTTTATAATCAGGGTGCTACTCCGCAATTGTTTATGTTGTTTGCGCTATACGTATTCATGCCGTTATAGTAATTGTAGGAATTCAAAGGCTGCTTTTGGTGTAATATTCTGTGTTTTGATAATAATATAAATTATTATTGGTATTATAATGTATGAAACTTCTTTTTCTTCTTATCTTAATAATCTATCATTTTACTGCTTACTAGCGATACCATGGGATTGTGGTAGTTTAGTTGCATTTTCTTCAAATTAATATTTGAAACTTGTGTGTGTGCGCGCGCGCTTGGACTTAATGTTTATTTTTGGGCAAACTTTTGTTTTTTTGTTATTCGGATTATTTAGTAGGTTAGGCCCAAGTCTAATGCATAAGGTACCTTTAGTATTTAAAGTGAATTAAATGAGAAAAGTTGTAGGTGAGAGCCTTTATTTGAGCTTTTTCGTTGCCTTTGTTTTTGTTGAGAACACTGGCTGCATTTGCAGTTCCACTTCCTTGCTCATTTCTAGATTATTTTCATTAAAATCAACAATAGATTCAGGGAATAGCTGACACAGTTTTGGAGTACAAGGACATTGGATTAGGGTTTTATTGTAATATAACGATTTTGGAAAGGGAGAGAACAATAGCAGCGGTTGAAGTCTCTTGGGACGGACTCACTTTAGTTTTCTTTAAGGTAATAATTCTTTTCATCCATTTCTTTTCCTCACAATTATACCATTTCGCGGAATGGACAAACCCTTGAGTTGGACTTCAGTGTATGTCATTATATTTTAAAGAGAGAGAGAGAGAGAGAGAGAGAGAGAGAGAGAGAGGGAGGGAGGGAGGGAGAGGGAGAGCGTGGACGAAGGTGGTGCTTGTGACTGCGCTTGGTGATGTGGTGCTACGTGCGTGTGGTGATGCGGTGCTGATGTGCATATTGGAGTTGTTAAGTTATGGGTTTGCCGGAGTTAAAACCATAGCTTTCCCTCTTAGAACTTTGTTTATATCTTTATATGGAGGCTAGGAGTTTGGTGCTATTGGGCTAATACGAGTTTGGCTATGGTAGGTATATTCTGGACATGCTGTGCGTTTTAGTTTCGAGAGGAAAAGCTTGAGGTTTGTGGTTTGTTGTTAAGACTTAAGTGTTGGTAATACGATTTGGTAATTTAGTCTAGACTCTACATTGGTATTTATATGTGATTTAGTTATGTATAAGCTAGCCTCTTTTTACGTCATCGAGTTGCATGTCCTTCGGGCGCAAGTGGTCGGAACCATTAAGTGCATAACGGTATTAAAAATAGTATTAAGGAGATAATAGTCATCGGGCGACACAATTGCAGTGACTAACTCTTTTTCCTGTAGTTTTTGGATTGGTTATTGGAGAAAAATAGAGTAAGTGGTTTTCTATATTATTGGGATAATCACACATAGTTTATGCGAACCTTATTAACAAAACATAGTTGAACTATGGTGGTATTGAATCTGAAGAAATAGGATATGTGGTAGTATTTTTTGAAATTGATTTAAGAACGTAACTTAGAGGATTGCTTCGATTTGTATAAAGGATGTGCTAGTTTAATTATGTGAGATTGTACTAAGATTTTGCAATTTATAATGCTCACTACATTTCGTGTACTCTTGAATTGTTGCTCTTTGATTGGTCTATCATTTCTATACTTGGTATCTTAGTTGAGACGTGGTTATGTTTTGTTAAGAGGGGTCAATAATTATGCTTGTCGAAGAAAATACTTTGGGAATTGTTGATGTTTATGAGGTGATGAATAGTGGTAGGAATGTTCATGATTTCGATGTTTTGTAGTTCTAATCCGATAAAAAAAAAAGATTGAATGTTTTAAAGTGGGGATAGTTGATTATTGAACTTGTTGGTTTTTCTAAATGTTGTATAAGTTCTGTTTTTAGAAATTGACTATATGTGGATAGTTTTGGGAAGGTTTTAGCAGTTCGGTTTTGAGTGTTCGGGCTGGTCTAAGTTTGTATATTTATATATATATATATATATAATATTTAAATAGAAAGGGATTATTGTAATTTGTTCGGTGACTAGACAGTAAAATGATGGACTACACTGGCGGTGATTTGAAAGTTTAATGCACTATTATATCACTATTGTGGAATTATAGGAAGCTTAGGAAAAAGAAAATATTTGTATGTAAACTTATGAGATTAGTGTTATCGTGCCTTGGACGTAAATATAGAGTATTATTGACTTGATGATTAGTAGTTTTGGAGTTCTCAATGCATTTGGGTTAATTGTTTAAACTCCTACTTTTGGGGAAAATTAGAAACATGTTTTTGAATTTACAAGGGAATATTTTAATGCAAGATTCAATGCTGTTACATTTTGGGTTCGTGCGCATGGAGTCGGTCCTCAAGTTGTAGGGTGCAATTTAAGGATTTTAAGCGGTGAGGTTTATTATATCTTTTCTTGGGAAGTCAAACTATGGGCAAGTTAGTTCGATTATTATTTTTGAAAAATTGAGTTTGGGTAGTTCATAAAAGGTTGTAGACTTTAGTAATATCATTTTTATCCGGCTTGAACTTCGCTTGAGGTGGTTGGTTCATATTGCAATTATTGTACAAGTATGGCCTTGCCATCATTGTTGAATATGTGGAATCAGCTACAAAGTTTGGGAGCATGTTTTGCCTTAGGACTTGTGATACTGAGATAAATATCAATGTATTTGAGGATTTATTAATGAAGTAGATAGTAGAAATTTAGGCTTTGGCTTCTTACAAATGGTAGTAATCAATTGTAGATTTTGAATACTTAGAGCTTGGCTTACTTGGGTTGGGCTAATTCTATTTGACCATGACTTGTGTGGTTAATTATTCCTTTTGTTGTGTTCAGATACTCATTTTTGGTGAAGCTAGAATATAGTTTCGTAGATATTCTTGTTGGTTTGCCGTTGGTCTGTAGTTGAGGATGGTACTAAGATGCTACAAGCAAATTCACAGTTGGAGGACTTGTAAGCATTTTGGGACATTGACTATTATAGAGTGAGATGTGCAATGAATTTAATTCTTGAGATGTGGATTTCTTATCAAAGTGGATGATAATAATCTATATTGTTGACTAATTATTAGAGCTTCGGTTACTTGTAAGCTTGGTTGAATTGGACCCTTTTCGTGATTATGAAGAACCTTATTTATGAGTTTGACCACATTTTTCTTTGAGCTTTCCTTGAGTTTCTTATGTTAAGATTTGCATAACAATCTATTATTTAATTGTTTTTATTTCGTTCTTTGAAAACACATATTTTATCGCTTATAAAAAAAATAAAATATATTTTTTCATTTGCTAGTGCTTTAAAAAATTCACGACTGTGGTCTTAAATTTCCGTTATACATCAACCAATACTCCCAATACCCTTTACCTCTAACGCGACCGTTTTGCCGACCGCATTCGCGATTTAAAACCATCGTTTGGGTATTTCACCGAAGGTTGTAGACATGTGCACAATGACCCCGAACATTTTCTTTTGGATGATTTAGTGGAGTAAGATTTATTTAGACTTTAGCAATATCGTTGGTACCTGTCTTGAACTTCACTTGATGTTATTAGTTCAGATTGGAATTATTGTATAAGTTCGGACTTGCCACCATTATTGAATATTTGGAATGTGCTATGAAGTTTGGGAGCATGTTGGGCCGTGGGACTTGTGGCAATGGATAAATCTCAATGTATTTGAGGATCAAGGAAGTGGATAAATTTGTGGTTTTGCGGTTGTACGAAATGATAGTAATTAATTGTAGATGTTGAATACTTAGAGGTTGCCTTACTTGGGGTTTGGCTAATTCTACTATGACTTGTGGTTAATTATCTCCTATATTATTTCCGGATAGTCATTTTAGGTGAATGTGAAATATAGTTTCAGAGCTATTCCTGTCAATTTGCAGTTAGTTCGTTAGCTGAGGATGGTTGTAAGATGTGACGAACAAATTTACATTTGGAGGACTTCCAAGTATTTTGGAGATTGATTATTAACGAGTTTAAATTTTGAAATGTGGTTTTCATGTCAAATTGGATGATAATAATCTATTATTGTAGACTAATCCTTAGAGCTTCGGTTACTTGCAAGTTAGGTTTATTTGGAGTCTTTTCGGTATTATGAAGAACCTTATTATGAGTTTGGCCACATGTTTTCTTTGAGCTTTCACTGAGTTTCTCTTGTTAAAGTCTGCATATTTATACTTAATGAGAGTTTTGTGGATACGATATTGATCTTTGGTTATTAAAGGAGAAAAGATTTGGATCAGAATTTTAATTTTGGGACGGCATGTGTTACTTTGGGGAATTGAATATCATGTGATAAGCGGCAATGTTTCGGATTGTGCACATTATTTGGTCAGTAGCAAATTATTAGCGGTGGCTGGATATGGAAACTTGTTGATTCTCAACAACGGAGACGTTTTGTAAAACTTTTGGGACAAACAAGTATACACATTTAGAGGAATAGTTTATTTTGTGTAGAAATTTCTGTTACACTTCTAATTGAATGTTGAAATTAATTTGTCCGGGTTTAATGGTTCTTGAAATAAATGGGTCTCGGGAAATAAAATTTTGTTTGATGACAGGTGGGTTTGTGGAATGGTGAAATTTGAATTCCATCATATGATCTGATATAACATAAGTGATAGCTTGTTGAATGTTTAACTCACTATTGAGTAGCTATATTGGGATTATATATATAGGGGTAGGTGAAACCATTGGTCTATGCCGATTGCCGACTCATTTGTCAATGATGGTTTTTAGTTGACTACATATGATCCTTTAAGATTTACTTTTGGGATATGTAATAAGTAGTTTGGTAAAGATGTGATAATGAAATTGTTTGGAAATTTTGAAAAAACAAAAATCTTTGGAAGTTCAATGGCCACAAAAGAGGTTGTGTGATTGCAATTTGAGTGTTATGGAGTTATTTGCGAATGTGGAAAGTCTAACGATGATTTCACTATTATGTTTATACTCACGTAGATGAGATTTATGGCTCAATTACGCGATAGAAGAAGCAAGGCACAATATTTACCCACATTTGTATGGACGAGGGTAACATGCAATTTTGAGAACAAATTTTTTATTAAGGTGGGAAGGATGTTGCGCTCTGGCTTTTCTTTTACCTAATAATTATTTTTCTTTATAAAAAAAAAAAAACATAGTTTTGCCTTTTATGATCAGGGTGCTACTCCGCAATTGTTTATGTTGTGTGTGCTATACGCATTCATGCCTTTATAGTAATTCTAGGCGTTCAAAGGCTGCTTTTGGTGTAATATTTTGTGTTATGATAATTTTATAATTTATTATTGGTGTTATAATAAATGAAACTTATTTTTCTTCTTATCTTAATATTCTATCATTTTATTGCTTACTAGCGATACCATGGGATTGTGGTAGTTTGGTTGCATTTTCTTCAAATTAATGTATGAAACTTGTGTGTGTGTGTGTGTGTGTGTGTGTTTGCACTTAATGTTAATTTTTAGGCAAACTTTTGTTGTTTTCGTATTCGGGTTATTTAGTAGGTTAGGCCCAAGTCTATTGCATATGGTACCTTTAGTATTTAAAGTGAATTAAATGAGAAAAGTTGTAGGTGAGGGCCTCTATTTTACCTTTTTCGTTGCCTTTGTTTTTGTTGCGAACACTGGCTGCATTTGCAGTCCCACTTCCTTGCTCATTTCTCGATCATTTTTCACTAAAATCAACAATGGATTCAGGGAATAGCTGACACAGTTTTGGAGTACAAGGACATTGGATTAGGGTTTTATTGTGTTATAACGATTTTGGAGAGGGAGAGAACAATAGCGGTGGTTGAAGTCTCTTAGGAAGTACTCACCTTAGTTTTCTCTGAGGTTATAATTCTTTTCGCCATTTCTTTTCCTCCAATCTATACCATTTCACGGAATGGACAAACCCTTGAGTTGGACATTAGTGTATGTCATTATATTTTTAAGAGGGAGAGAGAGAGAGAGAGAGAGAGAGAGAGTGGACGAAGGTGGTGCTTGTGACTATGCTTGGTGAGGTGGTGCTACGTGCGTGTGGTGATACGGTGCTGCAGTGCATAGTGGAGTGGTTAAGTTATGGGTTTGTCGGAGTTAAAACCATAACTTTCCCTCTTAGAACTTTGTTTATATCTTTTTATATGGAGGCTAGGAGTTTGGGTGCTATTGGGCTAATACGAGTTTGGCAATGGTAGGCATATTCTGGACATGCTGTGCGTTTTAGTTTCGGGAGGAAAAGCTTGAGGTTTGTGGTTTGTTGTTAAGACTTTGGTGTTGGTAATAGGATTTGGTAATTTAGTCTAGACTCTACATTGGTGTTTATATGTGATTTATTTGTGTATAGGCTAGCCTCTTTTTACGTCATCGAGTTGCATGTCCTTCGGGTGCAAGCGGTCGGAACCATTAAGTGCATAACGGTATTAAAAATAGTATTAAGGAGATAATAGTCATCGGGCTACACAATTGCAGTGACTAACTTGTTTTTCCGTAGTTTTTGGATTGGTTATTGGAGAAAAATAGAGTAAGTGATTTTTTATAATATTGGGATAATCACACATAGTTTATGCGAACCTTATTAACAAAATATAGTTAAACTATGGTGGTATTGAATCTGAAAAAATAGGATATGTGGTAGTATTTTTTGAAATTGATTTAAGAAGGTAGCTTAGAGGATTGCTTCGATTTGTATAAAGGATGTGCTAGTTTAATTGTGTTAGATTGTACTAAGATTTTGCAATTTATAATGCTCGCTACATTTCGTGTACTCTTGAATTGTTGCTCTTTGATTGGTCCATCATTTCTATACTTGGTATCTTAGTTGAGACGTGGTTATGTTTTGTTAATAGGGGTTAATAATTATGCTTGTCGAAGAAAATACTTTGGGCATTGTTGATGTTTATTAGGTGATGAATAGTGGTAGGAATGTTCATGATTTCGATGTTTTGTAGTTCTAATCCGTTAAAAAAAAAAACTCAAGCTCCGTTCCGGAAACCTTCTTAAAAAATAAGTACTTATTTTGCCACTTCTCATTCAAAAAGAAGAAGGGTCATTCCACAAAACCCAAATAAAAAGTTCTTTTCACATTTTCAAACTCAAAAATAACGTAATTAAAAAAAAATCAGTTTTTTTTTGCACTGTATTAAAGATCTCAATGAGATCTATCAAACAAGATCCATTGTGGTAGGAAAATTATTTGCGTAAACACATGATTTTTGAACTTGAAGTTGCCTTATATAAAAAATAAGACTGTTGCTATGATAATGGGCACCGGCGGAGGTAAATCGTACTGGCGGCCGCGCCGAGCTGTCTCTGGCCACAGGACGGTCGATCCAAGCTGTCCAAAAATTCTATAAAAAAAAAAAAACCGAGGGGGCCATCGCGAGAATCAACGGCATCCGAGATGTGTAGGCTGCTTGATCCTAGCACCCCTTTTCCATGTATATATGATCAAGCACCCTACCCGGAAAAGGGGTGCTCGGATCAAACACCCTACACATCTCGGATGCCGTTGATTCCCGCGTTCGCTACCTCGGTTTTTTTTTTTTTATATAGAATTTTTGGATGGTTTGGATCAGCTGTCCGGTAGCCGAAGACGGCCTGGCGCGGCCGCCGATACGGTTTCCCTCTCCGGTCGGTCGGTACCTATATAAATTCTTCCAAAATAAGTACCAGTCTTATTATTTTTCCGAAACAAACCTTCTTATTACATAAAAAATAAGTTCTTATTGTGTTTCTGGAACGGGCTCTCAATGTTTTAAAGTGGGAATAGTTGATTATTGAACTTGTTGGTTTTTCTAAATGTTGTACAAGTTCTGTTTTGAGAAATTGACTATAAATGGATAGTTTTGGAAAGGTTTTAGCAGTTCGGTTTTGAGTGTTCGGGCTGGTCTAAGTGTGCATATTTTTATATATATATATATATATATAATATTTAAATAGAAAGGGATTATTATAATTTGTTCGGTGACTAGACAGTAAAGTGATGGACTACACCGGCGGTGATTTGAAAGTTTAATGCAGTATTATATCACTATTGTGGAATTACAGTAAGCTTAGGAAAAAGAAAATATTTGTGTGTAAAGTTATGAGATTAGTGTTATCGTGCCTTGGACGTAAATATGGAGTATTATCGACTTGATGATTAATAGTTTTGGAGGTCTCAATGCATTTGCGGTAATTGTTTAAACTCCTACTTTTGGGGAAAATTAGAGACGTGTTTTTGAAATGACAAGGAAATATTTTAATACAAGATTCAATGCTTTTACATTTTGGGTTCGTGCGCATGGAGTCGGTCCTCAAGTTGTAGGGTGCAATTTAAGGATTTTAGGTGGTGATGTTTATTATATCTTTTCTTGGGAAGTCAAACCATGGGCAAGTTAGTTTGATTATTATTTTTGAATACATGAGTTTGGATAGTTCACAAAAGGTTGTAGACTTTAGTAATTTCATTGGTATCCGGCATGAACTTCTCTTGAGGTGGTCAGTTCATATTGCAATTATTGTACAAGTATGGTCCTGCCATCATTGTTGAATATGTGGAATCAGTTGCAAAGTTTGGGAGCATGTTTTGCCTCAGGACTTGTAATACTGAGATAAATATCAATGTATTTGAGGATTTATTACTGAAGTAGGTAGTAGAAATTTAGGCTTTGGCTTCTTACAGATGGTAGTAATCAATTGTAGATGTCGAATACTTAGAGCTTGGGTTGGGCTAATTCTATTTGACTATGACTTGTGTGGTTAATTATTCCCTTTGTTGTGTTCAGATAGTCATTTTAGGTGAAGCTGGAATATAGTTTCGTAGATATTCTTGTCGGTTTACCGTTGGTCTGTAGTTGAGGATGGTACTAAGATGCTACAAGCAAATTCACAGTTGGATGACTTGTAAGTATTTTTGGACCTTGACTATTATAAAGTGAGATGTGCAATGAGCTTAATTCTTGAGATGTGGATTTCTTATCAAAGTGGATGATAATAATCTATATTGTTGACTAATTATTAGAGCTTCGGTTACTTGTAAGCTTGGTTGAATTGGACCCTTTTCGTGATTATGAAGAACCTTATTTATGAGTTTGGCCACATTTTTGTTCGAGCTTTCCTTGAGTTTCTTTTGTTAAAATTTTAATGACAATCTATTGTTTAATTTTTTTTATTTCGTTCTTTGAAAACACATATTTTATCGCTATAAAAAAAAATAAAACATATTTTTTCATTTGCTAGTGCTTTAAAGAATTCACGACTGTGGTCTTAGATTTCCATTATACATCAAGCGATGCTCCCAATACCCGTTACATGTACCGTGACTGTTACGCCAACAACATTCGCAATTTAAAACCTTGGTTTGGGTAATTCACAGAAGGTTGTAGACATGTGCACAATGACCTTGAACATTTTCTTTTAGATGATTTAGTGGAGTAAGATTTGTTTAGACTTTAGCAGTATCGTTGGCACCCGTCTTGAACTTCACTTGAGGTTATTAGTTCAGATTGCAATTATTATTGTATAAGTTTGGACTTGCCACTGTTGTTGAATATTTAGATTGTGCTGTGAAGTTTGGGAGCATGTTGGGCCTTGGGACTTGTGACAATGGATAAATCTCAATGTATTTGAGGATCAAAGAAGTGGATAAATTTGTGGTTTTGCGGTTCTACGAAATGATAGTATTCAATTGTAGATGTTGAATACTTAGAGGTTGCCTTACTTGGGTTTGGCTAATTCTACTATGACTTGTGGTTAACTATCTCCTATGTTATTTCCGGATAGTCATTTTAGGTGAAGGTGAAATATAGTTTCGGTGCTATTCCTGTCAATTTGCAGTTAGTTCGTTAGCTGAGGATGGTATTAAGATGTGATGAACAAATTCACATTTGGAGGACTTCCAAGGATTTTGGTGATTGATTATTATTTTGGAGATTGATTATTAATGAGTTTAATTTTTGAGATGTGGTTTTCATATCAAATTGGATGATAATAATCTATTATTGTAGACTAATCCTTAGAGCTTCGGTTACTTGCAAGTTAGGTTTATTTGGAGTCTTTTCGGTATTATGAAGAACCTTATTATGAGTTTGGCCACATGTTTTCTTTGAGCTTTCACTGAGTTTCTCTTGTTAAAGTCTGCATATTTATACTTAATGAGAGTTTTGTGGATACGATATTGATCTTTGGTTATTAAAGGAGAAAAGATTTGGATCAGAATTTTAATTTTGGGACGGCATGTGTTACTTTGGGGAATTGAATATCATGTGATAAGAGGCAATGTTTCGGATTGTGTACATTATTTCGTCAATAGCAAATTATTAGCAGTGGCTGGATATGGAATCTTGTTGATTCTCAACAATGGAGACGTTTTGTAAAACTTTTGGGACAAACAAGTATACACATTGAGAGGATTAGTTTATTTTGTGTAGAAATTTCTGTTAGACTTCTAATTAAATGTTGGAATTGATTTGCCCGTGTTTAATGGTTCTTGATATAAAGGGGTCTCCGGAAATGAAATTTTGTTTGATGACAGGTGAGTTTGTGGAATAGTGAAATTTGAATTCCATCATATGATCTGATATAACATAAGTGATAGCTTGTTGAATGTTTAACTCACTATTGAGTAGCTATATTGGGATTATATATATAGGGGTAGGTGAAACCATTGGTCTATGCCGATTGCCGACTCATTTGTCGTTGATGGTTTTTAGTTGACTAGATATGATCAATTTTGATTTACTTTTGGGATATGTAATAAGCAGTTTGGTAAAGATATGATAATGAAATTTTTTGGAAATTTTGAAAAAAAAAAATTGTTTGGAAGTTCAATGGCCACAAAAGAGGGTGTGATTGCAATTTGAGTGTTATGGAGTTATTTGCGGATGTGGAAGGTCTAACGATGATTTCACTATTATGTTTATACTCACGTAGATGAGATTTATGGCTCAATTACGCGATAGAAGAAGCAAGGCACAATATTTACCCACATTGTATGGATGAGGGTAACATGCAATTTTGAGAACAAATTTTTTATTAAGGTGGGAAGGATGTCACGTCCTAGCTTTTCGTTTACCTAATAATTATTTTTCTTTATAAAAAAAGAACATAGTTTTTCCTTTTAAGATTAGGGTGCTACTCCGCAATTGTTTATGTTGTGTGCGCTATAGGTATTTACGCCTTTATAGTAATTCTAGGAGTTCAAAGGCTGCTTTTGGTGTAATATTATGTGTTATGATAATAATATAAATTATTATTGCTGTTTTAATATATGAAACTTATTTTTCTTCTGATCTTAATAATCTATCATTTTACTGCTTACTAGTGATAACATGGGATTGTGGTAGTTTAGTTGCATTTTCTTCAAATTAATGTATGAAACTTGTGTGTGTGTGTGTGTTTGGACTTAATGTTAATTTTTGGGCAAACTTTAGTTGTTTTCTTATTCGGGTTATTTAGTAGGTTAGGCCCAAGTCTAATGCATAAGGTACCTTTAGTATTTAAAGTGAATTAAATGAGAAAAGTTTTAGGTGAGAGCCTCTATTTTACCTTTTTCGTTGCCTTTGTTTTTGTGTGAGAATACTGGCTGTATTTGCAGTCCCACTTCCTTGCTCATTTCTCGTTCATTTTTCACTAAAATCAACAATAGATTCAGGGAATAATTGGCACAGTTTTGGAGTACAAGGACATTGAATTAGGGTTTTATTGTAATATAACGATTTTGGAAAGGGAGAGAACAATAGCGGCGGTTGAAGTCTCTTGGGAAGTACTCACCTTAGTTTTCTTTGAGGTAATAATTATTTTCATCCATTTCTCTTCCTCCAATATATACCATTTCGCGGACTGGACAAACCCTTGAGTTGGACGTTAGTGTATGTCATTATATTTTTAAGAGGGAGAGAGAGAGAGAGAGAGAGAGAGAGAGAGAGAGAGAGAGAGAGAGAGAGAGAGAGAGTGCACGAAGGTGGTGCTTGTGACTGTGCTTGGTGATGTGGTGCTACGTGCGTGTGGTGATGCGGTGCTAATGTGCATAGTGGAGTGGTTAAGTGTTGGGTTTGTCGGAGTTAAATCCATAACTTTCCCTCTTAGAACTTTGTTTATATTGTTTTATATGGAGGCTAGGAGTTTGGGTGCTACTGGGCTAATACAAGTTTGGCAATGGCAGGTATATTCTGGACATGCTGTGCGTTTTAGTTTCAGGGGGAAAAGCTTGAGGTTTATGGTTTGTTGTTAAGACTTAGGTGTTGGTAATAGGATTTGGTAATTTAGTCTAGACTCTACATTGATATTTATATGTGATTTATTTGTGCATAGGCTAGCCTCTTTTTACGTCATCGAGTTGCATGTCCTTCAGGCGCAAGCGGTCGGAACCATTAAGCGCATATCGGTATTAAAATTATTATTAAGGAGATAATAGTCATCGACACAATTGCAGTGACTAACTTTTTTTCCCATAGTGTTTGGATTAGTTATTGGAGAAGAATAGAGTAAGTGGTTTTCTATATTTTTGGGATAATGACACATAGTTTATGCAAACCATATTAACAAAATATAGTTGAACTATGGTGGTATTGAATCCAAAGAAATAGTATCTATGTTAGTATTTTTGAAATTGATTTAAGAACGTAACTTAGAGGATTGCTTCGATTTGTATAAAGGATGTGCTAGTTTAATTGTGTGAGATTGTACTATGACTTTTCAATTTATAATGCTCGCTACATTTCATGTACTCTTGAATTGTTGCTCTTTGATTGGTCCATCATTTCTATACTTGGTATCTTAGTTGATACGTGGTTATGTTTTGTTAAGAGGGGTCAATAATTATGCTTGTCGAAGAAAATACTTTGGGAATTGTTGATGTTTATCAGGTGATGAATAGTGGTAAGAATGTTCTTGATTTCAATGTTTTGTCGTTCTAATCCGATAAAAAAAGACTCAATTTTTTAAAGTGGGAATAGTTGATTATTAAAATTTTTGTTTTTTCTAAATGTTGTTGTACAACTTCTGTTTTGAGAAATTGACTGTAAATGGATAGTTTTGGGAAGGTTTCAGCAGTTCGGTTTTGAGTGTTCGGGCTGGAGTTAGATTGTGTGTATATATATATATATATAATATATATATATTTAAATAGAAAGGGATTATTAAAATTTATTCGGTGACTAGACAGTAAAGTGATGGACTACACCGGCGGTGATTTGAAAGTTTAATGCAGTATTATATCACTATTATGGAATTATAGGAAGCTTAGGAAAATGAAAATTTTTGTGTGTAAACTTATGAAATTAGTGTTATCGTGCCTTGGACGTAAATATGGAGTATTATCGACTTGATGATTAGTAGTTTTAGAGTTCTCAATGCATTTGCGGTAATTGTTTAAACTCCTAATTTTGGGAAAAATTAGAGACGTGTTTTTGAATGACAAGGGAATATTTTAATGCAAGATTCAATGCTGTTACATTTTGGGTTCGTGCGCATGGAGTCGGTCCTCAAGTTGTAGGGTGCAATTTAAGGATTTTAGGCGGTAATGTATATTATATCTTTTCTTGGGAATTCAAACTATGGGCAAGTTAGTTCGATTTTTATTTTTGAATACATGAGTTTGGGTAGTTCACAAAAGGTTGTAGACTTTAGTAATATCATTGGTATCCAGCTTGAACTTCGCTAGAAGTGGTCAGTTCATATTGCAATTATTGTACAAGTATGGTCTTGCCATCATTGTTGAATATGTGGAATCGGTTGCGAAGTTTGGGAGCATGTTTGGCCTTAGGACTTGTGATACTAGGATAAATATCAATGTTTTTGAGGATTCATTAATGAAGTAGATAGTAGAAATTTAGGCTTTGGCTTCTTACAGATGGTAGTAATCAATTGTAGGTGTCATATACTTAGAGCTTGGCTTACTTGGGTTGGGCTAATTCTATTTGACTATGACTTGTGTGGTTAATTATTCTCTTTGTTGTGTTCAGATAGTCATTTTTGGTGAAGCCGGAATATAGTTTCGTAGATATTCTTGTCGGTTTACCGTTGGTCTGTAGTTGAGGATGGTACTAAGATGCTACAAGCAAATTCACAGTTGGAGGACTTGTAAGTATTTTGGGACATTGACTATTATAGAGTGAGATGTGCAATGAGTTTAATTCTTGTGATGTGGAATTCTTATCACAGTGGATGATAATAATCTATATTGTTGACTAATTATTAGAGCTTCGGTTACTTGTAAGCTAGGTTGAATTGGACCCTTTTCGTGATTATGAAGAACCTTATTTATGAGTTTGGCCACATTTTTCTTTGAGCTTTCCTTGAATTTCTTTTGTTAAAATTTGCATAAAAATCTATTATCTAATTGTTTTTATTTCGTTCTTTGAAAGCACATATTTTATCGCTTATAAAAAAACAAAACATATTTTTTCATTTGCTAGTGCTTTAAAAAATTCACGACTGTGGTCTTAGATTTCCGTTATACATCAACCGATACTCTCAATACCCTTTTACCTCTGCCATGACCATTACGCCGACCACATTCGCGATTTAAACCATGGTTTGGGTAATTCACATAAGGTTGTAGACATGTGCACAATGACCTTGAACATTTTCTTTTGGATGATTTATTCGAGTAAGGTTTGTTTAGACTTTAGCAATATCGTTGGTACCCGTCTTGAACTTCACTGGAGGTTATTAGTTCAGATTGCAATTATTGTATAAGTTCGAACTTGCCACCATTATTGAATATTTGGAATGTGCTGTGAAGTTTGGGAGCATGTTCGGCCTTGGGACTTGTGACAATGGATAAATCTCAATGTATTTGAGGATTAAGGAAGTGGCTAAATTTGTGGTTTTGCGGTTCTACGAAATGATCGTAATCAATTGTAGATGTTGAATACTTAGAGGTTGCCTTACTTGGGTTTGGCTAATTCTACTATGACTTGTGGTTAATTATCTCCTATGTTATTTCCGGATAGTCATGTTAGGTGAAGGTGAAATATAGTTTCAGAGCTATTCCTGTCAATTTGCGGATAGTTTGTTAGCTGAGGATGGTTGTAAGATGTGACGAAGAAATTCACATTTGGATCCCGGAGGACTTCTAAGTATTTTGGAGATTGATTATTAATGAGTTTAATTTTTGAGATGTGGTTTTCATATCAAATTGGATGATAATAATCTATTATTGTAGACTTCTTTGTAAAAAAAGAAAATAGTTTTTCCTTTTATGATCAGGGTGCTACTCCGCAATTGTTTATGTTGTGTGTGCTATACATATTCATGCCGTTATAGTAATTCTAGGAGTTCAAAGGCTACTTTTGGTGTAATATTCTGTGTTATGATAATAATATAAATTATTATTGCTATTATAATATATGAAACTTATTTTTCTTCTTATCTTAATAATCTATCATTTTATTGCTTACTAGCGATAACATGGGATTGTGGTAGTTTAGTTGCATTTTCTTCAAATTAATGTAAGAAACTTGTGTGTGTGTGTGTGTGTGTGTGTGTGTGTGTGTGTGTGTGTTTGGACTTAATGTTAATTTTTGGGCAAACTTTTGTTTTTTTCTTATTTGGGTTATTTAGTGGGTCAGGCCCAAGTCTAATGCATAAGGTACCTTTAGTATTTAAAGTGAATTAAATGAGAAAAGTTGTAGGTGAGAGCCTCAATTTTACCTTTTTCGTTACCTTTGTTTTTGTTGAGAACACTGGCTGCATTTGCAGTCCCATTTCCTTGCTCATTTCTCGATCATTTTTCACTAAAATCAATAATGGATTTTGGGAATAGCTGGCACAGTTTTGGAGTACAAAGACATTGGATTAGGGTTTTATTGTAATATAACGATTTTGGAGAGGGAGAGAGCAATAGCGGCGGTTGAAGTCTCTTGGGAGGTACTCACCTTAGTTTTCTCTGAGGTAATAATTCTTTTCATCCATTTCTTTTCCTCCAATCTATACCATTTCGCGGAATGGACAAACCCTTGAGTTGGACATTAGTGTATGTCATTATATTTTTAAGAGGGAGAGAGAGAGAGAGAGTGCACAAAGGTGGTGCTTGTGACTGTGCTTGGTGATGTGGTGCTACGTGCGTGTGGTGATGCGGTGTTGATGTGGATAGTGGAGTGGTAAAGTTGTGGGTTTATCGTGGTTAAAACCATAACTTTCCCTCTTAGAACTTTGTTTATATCTTTTGATATGGAGGCTAAGAGTTTGGGTGCTATTGGGCTAATACAAGTTTGGCAATGGTAGGTATATTCTTGACATGCTGTGCAATTTAGTTTCCGGAGGAAAAGCTTGAGGTTTATGGTTTGTTGTTAAGACTTAGGTGTTGGTAATAGGATTTGATAATTTAGTCTAGGCTCTACATTGGTATTTATATGTGATTTATTTGTGTATAGGCTAGAGTCTTTTTACGTCATCGAGTTGCATGTCCTTCAGGCGCAAGCGGTCGGAACCATTAAGTGCATATCGGTATTAAAAATTGTATTAAGGAGATAATAGTCATCGGGCGACACAATTGCAGTGACTAACCTTTTTTCCCGTAGTTTTTGGATTGGTTATTGGAGAAGAATAGAGTAAGTGGTTTTCTATATTATTGGGATAATGACACATAGTTTATGCGAACCTTATTAACATAATATAGTTGAACTATGGTGGTATTGAATCCAAAGAAATAGTATCTGTGGTAGTATTTTTTGAAATTGATTTAAGAAAGTAACTGAGAGGATTGCTTCGATTTGTGTAAAGGATGTGCTAGTTTAATTATGAGAGATTGTACTAAGATTTTGCAATTTATAATGCTCACTACATTTCGTGTACTCTTGAATTGTTGCTCTTTGATTGGTCCATCATTTCTATACTTGGTATCTTAGTTTAGACGTGGTTATGTTTTCTTAACAGGGGTCAAGTGGTGGACTACACCAGCGATGATTTGAAAGTTTAATGCAATATGATATCACTATTGTGGAGTTATAGGAAGCTTAGGAAAATAAAATATTTGTGGGTAAACTAATGAGATTGGAGTTTTTATCGTGCTGAGGAGGTAAATATATTGTCTTACCAACTTGATAATTAATATTTTTCGAGTTCTCAATGCATTTGAGGCTAACTGTTTAAACTCCTAGTTTTAGAGATAAAGACGTGGTTTTGAAATAACAAGAAAATATTTTAATGCAAGATTCAATGCTTTTACGTTTTCGGTTAGTGCGCATGGAGTCAGTCATATGGTTCGAGGTGAAATTTATGGATTTTAGGCGGTGATGTTAATTATATCTTCTCTTCGGAAGTCAGACTAGGGGTTAGTTAAATCGATTTTTAATTTTGAAGACATGAGTTTGGGCACAAAAGGTTGTAGATATGTGCATAACGACCATTGATATTTTCTTTTGGATGATTCAATGGAGTAGGATTTGTTTAGACTTTGGTAATGTCATTGGTATAAGGCTTGAATTTCACTTGTGGTGGTCAGTTCATATTGCCATTATTGTACAAGTATGGTCTTGCCATCATTGTTGAATATGTGGAATGAGATATGAATTTTGGGAGCATGTTGGGCCTTAGGACTTGTGATACTGGGATAAATGCCAATGTATTTGAGGATTAAGGAAGTGGATAGTAGAAATTTGGGCTTTTGCTTTGTACGGATGGTAGTAATCAATTGTAGATGTCGAGTACACAGAGCTTGGCTTGCTTGGATTGGGCTAATTCTATTTGACTATGACTTGTGTGGTTAATTATTTCCTTTGTTGTTTTCAGATAGTCATTTTAGGTGAAGCTGTAATTATTTCCTAGGCCTTTCTCAGTATGGGGATAAGATGTTGTTGGAAGAATCACACCGGCAGCGTCCAACGGTCACAAGTTCATCTTGGTTGCAATTGATTATTTCACGAAGTGGGTAGAAGCTGCTTCCAACGCAACCCTGATTGCTGAACAAGTTGCACATTTTATCAATCAAAATGTCATCTATAGGTATGGGGTTCCTCAAGCGTTCGTGTCAAATGAAGGGGGTCGCTTCAAGGGTTGGGCTAAGAAAGTTTTAGAGGAATTTCATATCCAAGTGCACAAGTCGACCACTTATCTGCCCCAGACCAACAGAGCCGTGGAAGCCGCAAATAAGACTGTCAAAATCATTTTTGAAAAGACTATTGAATCTGCAAGAAATTGGCATGAGCAGCTACCACTAGCCCTATGGGGATATCGGACGTCCGTACGTACACCAACAGTAGCAACACTTTTTTCCTTGGTTTATGGGATGGAGGCCGTGCTCCCTAGTGAGTTAGAGGTTCCATCCCTTCGAACCATGATCGAATGTAAGGTTCAAGACGTGGAGTGGTTAAGCAATAGGTTCGAGGAACTCATGTTGTATGATGAATGGAGATTGAGGGCTCTTTACCTCATCCAAGGGTACCAACGAAGGGTTGCACAAGCATTCAACAAGAAAGCGAAACCTAGGGACTTGGTAGAAGGTGACACGGTTTTAAAGGAAATTTGAGCACCGGTTTATGATCCACGAGGAAAATTTCGGCCAAAGTGGTCAGGACCGTACATCATCAAGACTATCTTATCTAGAGGAGCATTGCAACTTATCGATTTGGATGGAAATGAGTTCTCAACTTTGATCAACCCAGATCAGCTCAAACGCTACTATCCTTGAGAGAGGCTCGCTGGACTGAAAACCGCAAGGGCGGACAGTTACAGGCAAAAGTTAGAACAAAAGCCTGCTAGGGTGAAAACCCACAAAGGCAGCCAGGACTAAAGTCAAGGCATATAATAGAATAGGTCTTTAGGCCGAAAACCCGAAAGAGCGGTACTAGGCAAAATTTAGAGCGCAAAAGGAGAATGTGAAAATCAGAGCAAACCCTATCCTGAACTACATTATGACCTGATTCCTTTGCAAAAAGGATACGTAGGCAGCCTCGCTTCGAGGCTTGGTCGTGATCTATCAAAAAAAAAAGTTGCAAGAACTCAAAGCACAGAATCAAGAAGAGAGAAACCCTTCATAACTCACTTTTATTTAAATTAATACTTCTACTACATAAGGTTGAGCATAAATCTCGAAAATAAAAGTGCAACATGATAAAGCAAAGTGGGTCCAGAATTTATTTCTTGATCAAAGCAAAAAGGGGTGAATCAGTTTTCGCGAGCTCTTGCTCCCACAACAATGTCCCTCCCTAGCTGGTGCTTGATCCGGTAAGGGATGCAAAACGAAAAGGCCTCCAAATCGGCGAGTATAACCCACTGAGGCCCCATGTAGTGCACCGTCATGGGTGGAAGGTCCAGCCATGGGCACTTCCAAGAAATGGTTTCAGCCTGCAACCTCTTGAAGAAATGAACCCACTCGAAAACATGATGGTCCGCAGACTCAAAGCATCGACGGGACATCAATCTAGCCTCATATGTCTAGTTACCAGGGGGAACAGTCAGCACGTTCACCTTGTCACAAAGCCAAATCTACTAAGAAAGAGAGAAAACAAGTGAGAAATTATAGGAAGCCAAGCCGAGTGTTAAGGTAAAACGAGAGCAAGAGAAAGGTCAGAAAAAGGAAAGCTGAGTGAGAAGCCAACCTGTAGGAGGAGAGGGCTACCCCCAAAGACCCCGATCTCTCTAGAGCGAACCTTGTCTAAACCAATCAAAGTCTCAGCCAAAACCTTCAGAACCAAGTCCTTTCGAGCCTCAATTTGGATAGCAACACTAACCAATGCCGAGCTAACATGACCCATGGAGGGAACTAAGAGGTAAGCTGCCAACAAGCACATGCAAAGGGCCGACATGCGCCGAGATTGATAGGTCATGTCCGTAAAGTCATCAGGAGGAGAAAACATCTCAATAAGCTGCATGATGTTGAGACGACCGTCATTAACCAAGTAGCGAGCGGCGCCACCACTCAGCCCAAGAACCGTAGCTAGGACCTTGGAAATGTTCACACGCACGGGAGGGATGATAACCTCTCCTGAGCTCAAACTGCCAAGGTATGCGTGGAACTCTTCCATGGTAGGACAAAGCTCTTGCTCACCAAATCGGAACACATGGACCTCCGGATCCTAAAAGCTTGCTGCGCCTTCAAAAGCTCCGGAAAAACGCGAATGTTGCGAAGTAACCTCATGGAGTAGAGGCCATGAGCTCGAAAGTTAAGCCAATCAATGCCATCCATTGCAACCAACCAAGGGCGAAGCGAACCGGTGAGAGAATGAGCCATTTGAAAAAAAAGAGGAGGATGTTTGGGGTGAAGAAAATCTAAAGATGGAAGCCTCAATTTATATGAGAAATGGGAAAACAACCTCAACTTTCTAAGAGCCTTGGGTTTCAAAAAGTGCAAGTTTTCCATGAGTCTTACATGGGGAAGGCTTGGTCATGGCATAGAAACCCAACATAAGCATGCACTAGCCCGGACATACCACTGCAGGAGTCAAACTTCAGTCACTGTGCAATCTGTCTTGGGACGGAGTAAACTGCAGAACTGTCAAGAAACAAATACCGTGCGGTGTACCATCACAATGCACAGTATTATAAAAACTTCACATGGTATTTTGAAAATTCATGGTGCTTTAGGAGACCAAGCACGGCGTAACATAGCCGCATACGGCATTTCAAAACTAGTATTTCTACAGTTTTGACAGCAGAGGTTGGAAATGGATTTAAGGCCTCCAGGGGTGCTAACAACTGCCAAAACACATTTTAACGAGTATATGGGACTTCAGGGGGGTCTCGCCTCCATCAATTCTCAAAATTTAAGGTCGTGATACGAAAAGGTCAATAAAGTTCCATTCGTGACCCAAAATGGGGTATTGAAATCCATTTCGGGGTCATTTTGAGTCGTTCTTTCAAGTCGTACAGGTCATAATAGTCAAAAGTGACTTAGTCCAAATTTCGGTTTGGGTCGTTGATCAAAATCCGAGGTCATGGCCTAGGAAAGTCAATATTTTCTCATTTCCAGGGCATATTCAAGGCATGGGTTCAACTTTTGGGTCATCTCTTGAGTCATGAAAGTTGTTATTAAACGTATATGGTTATGATCAAACTCTAATAGTGTTGGCTGTGCAAAATCCTCATATACGATGTTAATTTTTCGTGTTTCGCTCAAATACCTCTGTGATTTCTTTTCCTTTGTTAACACATTTCAAATTTGAGACAGATACCAGATCAATGTCATGATCTATGGCTAGTTGTACGTTTTGGTTACTCAAACAACCATGAAGAAAATTGAATGACAGAAATAATAAAGAAGTAATTCTTATAAACATAGGCCAAATGGCATCCATGAGTGGAAGTACAAAATTGGGGCACGCAGGCCCTGATATCAAAAGCCTATCTATCAGGGCAAACAGACTCCCTCAAGAATGAAGCACGCAGGCTCCATTCAAAATGGCAAAAAGCAAAAAGGTAGGAGGCTCACTCCCCTCCTCATCATCGTCCTCACTCCCCTCCTCAACATCGTCCTCCTCAGAAGCATCTTCCTCCTCCTTGAAGCTAACAGCCTCTGGGACATGTACAGCTCTAGGCTCCGAGCTCTCAGAGGTATCATCCAAGTCGATGTCCTCCAGCTCCTCGGTCTCATCCGAACCTGTAGAAACTCGTATTTTTCGTAAATTATTTAAATGTTTATAGTTAAAAAGAAGCGAGGAAAATGTGTGTTTTTTTTTTAATTTATTTGACTTGGGGTCATTAAGATAAGATTGTTAGTGGATGGAGTGCAAGTGTCATATTTTTGTATCCTAGTATATATATGTGTGGGTGTGGGTGTGTGTGTAGGGAATCAAAATCCAGTCCTCTCTCTCTCTCTCTCTACTCTCTTGGCCTCTCTCCCTCTCTCTCGGCCTCCTCTCTCTCTCTTGCTCTCCCACTGAAAATCACCGTCAAAACTCGAAACCCAAATAACCCAACCCTCTCTCCATCTTCCTCAAGTGCCATTGTGTTCGTAGCTTGTCCGCTTTGGCTCAAAGAGGAGTATTTTGGGCGTAGTTCAAGTTAGAGTTCAAAGGTTCTCGTGGCCCAATCTCTTTGCGTGTTTACTCTCCGACTTCGAGGTAAGAATTTCTTACTCTTATTATGTGTTTAGGCGACGATTTTATGCCTCATTCATGTTGTGGATCAATGGGTTTTGTCGTTGAGCTAGCCTTTGAAAATCTGCTGAAATCGCTGCTCGAAACCTCATAGTATCAATACAGATTAAGAGTTATATCGATACTATAAACTTATCTTCCTGGATAGTTAATATTGTATCGAGACGGATTATGTGCGTATCGATATCAGGAGCTTAAGTCCAGTTTTGCTACTGCTGCTTCTCCGTCGATTGTTTTGAACCCCCGATCACTTCTAAACCTTTTTAGACACCTCCAAACCCATTTCAAGCATGCTTAATTGAATTCCTTTGGTTTACTTAAGTTATCCTCTTTCCGTTGGCTTTCCGTTGTTAGAGAAAGAGTAGTGTCCTACTAGATAAAGACTTAATCGAAATCATTTATGGGATTGATGGCACTTGAGAGTTATTGTGGCATGAGGTGATGTATGCTATAGGTATGTTAGGTGTTATGACTTGACGTGGCGAACGATAGGACGAAAGAGCGTATTGCAGTAAGGTTATCGAGTATCGTAGAATGTAAGGTATGACGTGGGGCGCATGGTTGGTCAATAGGGGTTTACCTAGTGATTCAGAAAAGAATAGCGTAACTCGTACCTCCGTGCTTTGTCTCGATTGATCATCCTAGGTTCCTTTGGCACTCGTTCTATAGATTCTAGTTTAAAACCTAACCGGCGGTGTGTCGTGGAGTTGTTATGGGTTCGGTACGTGACGTAGGGCGTTGTGATAGATTTTGAGAAATAACGTGAACTTAAGGTACTTATTAATGTGCAATAGGACATGGGTATGAGTTTGTAATACATTGAATGATGATGAATGAAAAACTGTGACCTTGGGAAGTGTTGTCATCTTGTGTTCGGATTGATAATGCATATGTGTTGTGTGAGTTATGAATGTTGAACTGAGGGTCCTGCGACGCAATGTGTGGTAATGCGGAGACTCTAGAGGGCCTACAACGCAAGGTGTGGTAATGCGGAAACCCAGGTGGAGAGAATTCACTGTAACGCAAGTGGCGGTAATACAGTTGAATGTCTCGCATGATGAAGGAAGTTATGATTGATTATAGAAGTTCATGTTGTCGTTGGGCTGTTTCTTACTTGAGATTGTTAGTGTTGAAAAAGGGAATAAACGATTGAATTTATCAAAGCTTTTAAAAAGGAAGGAACTTGGTTTTGAAAAAAAGGATTTTTATGAAAATCCTCCGGCTATTCCTGAACGAATCAACGGTTCCGGTATTTGGGCACAAATCAATGGATTTCGGTATTCAAGCGAATCAACGGAGTTTGACCCGTAAAGGTCAAAAGTTTTCTCAAAACTACTTTGACAATCAAAAAGGAATGCTTTCTTTTACGAAAAGAGGTTCATTGGTAATTGGTAAGAAATGAAAAAGTTAATGGTGACATTCATTGAGGAGTCTTATATTGGTTTGAGAAACCGTCGTGGGTTATTTAGATTTATGTACATTTAACGCTACCCCTAATTTGATGTATGAATGGTTAGGAATGTTCTTTAAGAAGTATTGAATTCCATAGTCGTAGTCCACCGATTCATTGTGGTGTCCCTTTTGTATCCCTTGCCTACTTCTTAGAAATCATTCATTCTCATGGCATGTTTCATTACATTTACATATAGCTTGAGCAAAGATTTTCCTACTGGGGTAGTGTAGCTCAACAAAATCCTTCTTTTCAAGTCCTAATGCCTGGCAATAGCTTGCATTGCATCGTATGCTCAATGTGGAAGACAATTTTGGGAGCTAACAAAGACTAGTTATTTAATCTTCTTTGTATATCACATACTTTTGTTAAAGGTGATTTTGTAACTAATCCATCTTGATTTCTTTTGGCTAAACCGTTTGTAAATTAAACAGGTGGGAACTCCCTTTTAGGTACTATATATCTTATGCGAGAATCTTTTATTAAAATGGTTTATTTATTTATGTTGAAAATCAAGGGCGTGATAGAACCTACGCTAGACTCCTCAACCTCCCATCCAGGCTCGAATGGTGGTTCAACAATTCTCTGAAAGTTAGAGGCTTCAAATTCCTCCCAATCGGCAATCAAGTTTCCCCGCGTGTCTTCCCATTCCCAGAGAAGGCAAAGGGCAATTTCTTTAGGGATTTCCACAACTGGCCTTGGTTCAGTGTTAGGGATGATGAAGAAGGTTGGGTCAAAGTCCTGAGTGGTTGAGTCATCGGTTGAGGTGATTTGGTTAATACAGAAGGAGGCGTTACATTGTGGTAAGGGGTTTGAGATGGTATTTTACTTATCTGTGGGAGGAGCTTCAATGACTTTGTTGTCAATAAGGTTTTGAATCTCATGACGAAGGCAAATGCGGTTGTCGATCAGTGGTGTGACCAGGCATCTGGTGAAACTCACAATAAACATTTTGGTTAAGATTTGGTGGGATAGTTTATGGTGGTGGGAGCACTTTTAGAACCCCAAACTCAACAAGCTTTTTGAGCAAGACGGATCTAAGGGTGCTGAATTGGGTAAAGGTTCAGTTCTGAGATTTTGGTTTTTCTGAGATTTGGTTTACTTCTGCGGGTTTGGTAGAAGAGGTTCCAGCTTGATTGACATTTCCAAAGAGGACGTTGCTCTTCCCAGAGTATGCCCTTTTGGACTTTGATCCTGATTCTTTCTTCTCCAATGTACTATCCCTCAGGGCTTCTTCCACAGCTAGCCCGGAGTCATAGAAGGTTTTGAAGTTTGGGGCGACCTGAGAAAGGACCATGTACGGTGCAAAGGAGCTAGGCAAGTTCTTTGTAATGATTCAAATTTGTTCCTTCATATTGTTGACACCCCAATCTGACTTCCCAATCATTTTATTTCTTTTTCAGTTTCTTGTTCCCCCGATGATGAATCAGGTCAAAAACAGTCTTGAAAGAATGAAATGGCTTGAGCTTGGTACGTGTGGAACCCATCCTCAACCCCGAAACCTCTAATCCCCAAACCTTGACTGAAGGTTTGACCATCGTGCGACTCATTGAGTCCCTCACGCGATGCTCTACTTGCCAGGTGGTGGTCAAAGTCAAACTTTGACCGTTTGACCGTCGCGGGGAAGCTAGAACCCTTGCGTGATGGTCTCACTCCATCGCGCGATGGTCAACACCTGTCATATCCAGTAGTTTCCAGCTGGATTTTGTGATGATCAGGGGTCTACAGGCCTGTGCAACCCCGTTATGTCGGTTGAACAGCGTTTGCAGGGCCACCCTTGCACCACCTCCACCCCACTCTCCCATTAAACTCCATACCCTACTTTTCCACCAAGTAAGTGCAGCCAGCATTGTTGGCTGGCTGCATTACCTTGTGCTTCCCGCAACAAGCCCTCCTCTTTCTATAAAAAGCTCTCATGGTCTTCATTCCAAAGGGTTACAAAAAAATTTTCCAAAAGAGAAGCAAGAACAATAAGCTTCATACTTCTCTCAACTCTAAATCACTCTCACACATCCATTAACTAAGCCACACTACCCCATTCAAGCCATATTCAAGACACTTAAGCAAAGGTATACCTTTTTTGGTTTTCTGTTTTGATCTCTGAGGAGGGCTGACAGGGCCAAGGTTGGTAATCAATACCAATCTTGGTCCTAAAGCTAGCAAATTTACAAGTTTCTGCGGCAGGCAAAACCACGCGCAAGTAACCCATTCTATCGCACGACGGTTCTCCGTCTGTGTGATAAGGTTCTCGTGGGGATGGGATCCTGATCCATGTCCATTTATATGATTTTGTGCTCTTCTGTCAGAAAAATACTTAGTATATTTCACTGATTATGCCTGATAAAACCAGTAGGTTAGCTTACTATATGCGTTTAATTCATCAAGAATGCCCCTGGGCTGCTTCTGAATATGTCTCAGAGCTCAGGCATACAAAGCAATTCCTGGAAGTCCAATCAGAACAATCGCGCGATGATATGACTTCCTCGCGCGATGGTTCGGCCATTTCCAGTAATTGCCCTTGCATGGGCAGTTGGGCTTTTGGCCTCTGTTTTGATACCCTCACTATTTAAGGATCGCAGTTTATTCCAGTTGTGTTTAATTGTAATAATGGTTTACTTTCAGTACATATGAACTGCTTGGTTTGACCCTGGGTATGCACTGGTCCTTCCAGAGCCCAGAAAGGGATAAAATTTAACCTGTTAGTGGGATGTCAACACTCGCGCGATGGTCTGAGAGTGTTGCGCGATGGTTTGATTTGCATGCAGAGATTTCTACGCATGCAAGTTGATCATGGCTCGCGATAAACTTTGGCCAAGGCACTGTTTTGGCATCCTGGAACCAGTGTTAAATGTTATCTCATTTATTTCCTTTTACGTATCCATGCTATTGCTTATCACACCTCGCAAATTGTTACAGTTTTAATCCCCGATTAACTGTTCCCCTGCCCTAAATGGTTAAAATTGATTAATTGGACAGAATCGCAAATAAAACAAACATTTTCGCAAAATGCCTAAGTAGAGACCGATCTCCGGATTGGGCGAGAGGGGTGCCATAAAACCCTTTCCCTCTCGTAACCTGGCTCCCGAACCCAGATATGGTTATGACGGATTGGTCCCTTAACTTTTTCAAATCAAATAGCGTGACAAGTGCTTCGAAATACGGTTCCTTGGGTGTCGGACCTTCAAACCCAAGTGGCGATTCTGTATTTTCGCGAGCGCTTGACGTCTAGCTGCAAAAGCACTCCCGCGAACCGGCGACACCTTTTCTCTTTTAGGAGGGGAACGGAATCCCATCCTAGGAAAGAAAAACCGGGCAATCGCATTGCCCACAGTGGCGACTCTGTTGGGGATCGAATCAATATTAGCCCATACTTAGATTTTAATACACTTGCGAACAATCCCTTAAAAGTCTGTCAAAACGGTGAGCTTTGCGCTGCCAAAGAAAGGGTTGGTGATTTAACAGGAGCTCATGTCCGGCCATCCTAACTGGGACTTTTCCGATTGTTCTCTCGCGTAGTCTCTTCTAAGTATTGATTAATAAAGAGAGCCCAATTTGAAAAGGCATTTGCGAATTTGTGATTCTATTTCATTAATCAACTTCTTTAGCATCTTCATTTGCATCGATGTGGGATAAGCCCCGTTGGATCGTTTTGGCAATCCGGCACGGTTTACCGGAGCCCGGGACCCCGAATGACCAACAACCTTTGACGATGATGAGTCATTCTACCGTTCGACTGTTGCTCTGCGGTTACGCGGGCAACGAGAGGTATATCTTGGCTCTAGTCCGAGGAACCCGTTACAAGCCAAAACCCGCCTTTGTATATACAAAGCACTAGCACTCTCCAAACTAGGACAGGTACCTGCATGGTAAGATTACTTGCATCTAACCCCCATATATTGTCGACGTGTTACTGCTTTCCCTATCGCATGCACTGCACATACATACATACCGTTTCTGCGTAGAAACATGTTTAGGGCGGCTCCTAGGTTCTCTCTCTTTCAAGTCTGTCTTATGTTTATTATGACATTGCCATGGCCCGATGAGGAGTCGTGCATCTCGATGGTGCACGTTGTCAATTCTCAAGTTCCTTAGATCAATCAGACTTTGGGATATCAAGACTTTCTAAAGCGTTTGGCTAATTACCCAATCGAGGTTCCAAACTGAAAACAAGGAACAAACGGGGAAAATACCGCGATGCTTACACCACTTTGGTTATCATGCGAAGCATGTACACCATTTAAGCTATGGCACTGTGCTGCCTACGCCGGCCCGATTATAGCATCGTGTCATCCACGCCGAATTGTTCCAAATCCAAAGTTGGAACTCCCGAGACGGAATAACCAAAACTTTAGACTGCCTTGACATCTCTTCGTCTTAGTTGATTCAAGTAAGGATACACCTCGAAAAGATTTCTGAGGATCACCGGCAGTGTCCGAACATCATAAGACAAACTTGTCTGCTAGTCTTAGAGTCTAAGGGTGACACTGACGACGGTGACTGTATTTTCGCTTTAGTCTTTTATTTAGATTAAAGTTGCTGTAGGGCCCTTATTAAGCCTTTTCTCACTTTTTGCAAAAAAAGATTTTGAATCATTGCACCGCCAAGGAAAGTATCGAGGCAGAAAGCCAAACCCACTTGGGAACGTCTGCATCAGAATCCGATCCAGAGGCTAGTCAGATCTCAAGCCCAGTCAGTCACACGGAAAACACTCCGCGTTCTCTGCTCGCTACTCTACAGTCAGCTTCGTCTCCTATCCTTAAAGAGACAGACTTTCCGGGATCACCTACCCCCTCCTCTGCATCAAGCACCTCGGGACCACCAAACATGGCAGATCAACCGCAACCGCTCTCTTTGGAAACCATCCTCATGAACATCCAGACTAGCATTACCGCTATACAGCAAAGGGCCGCTCAGACAGATGCTAACATGACCCGCTTGAATGACCTCTTTAACATTCGTCTTCCTCCAGCTGTTCAAGAGGAGGGCAAGGCCGAAGAGGATATGCATGAGCAGCCCACCATGGTCGAAGATCCGAATCATCCAGGGCGTTTGATAGCTTTGGTCAACCCTAGGGGAACTCGAATTCCCGCTCAGAACTCAGGCATTACTATTGTTGGGATTGATCAACACCCTGACATGACTGCTCTTGTCGCCAAGATGGCTAAGCTGGAAGAATCCGTTTTAAAATCTGAGAAGATCAGTGCTGGGGGAATTGACTTGGACCGCCTCTGCCTCTATCCTAATGCCAAGCTTCCCGACAAGTTCAAAATGCCTGACATGGCCAAGTTCGATGGCAGTGGCGATCCTAAAGCCCATCCCTATGGTTATCATGCCGCCATGAAACTCCTGTCCGTGGAGCCCGAGGCTATGTCTCAGCTGTTTCCTCAAACCCTCTCGAGCCCTGCCTTCCATTGGTTTCTGTCACTCGACATCGCCAAGCGAAGGACTTGGGAAAACATTGGGGCTGCGTTTATTTCGCAGTACAGCTATAAATCCCAGCTCAAGATGACTACTCGGGAATTGGAACCCACCAAAATGGAAGCTAAAGAGTCCTTCGCGGATTTTGTTAAAAGATGGAGGGCCAAAGCCGCCCAAATGACTGATCGCCCATGCGAGAAAGATCAACTCCGTATCATCTCCCGCAACCTTTAGCCGGATTATGCTAGAAACTTGGTCCTTGTTCAAGCATCCTCCAATTTTGACACCTTCTTCGACTCTGGCCTGACTATCAAACATGCACTGCAGAGTGGGATTCTGCCAAAGGGGGAACCTTCTAATCCGCCAAAGTCAAAGCCTCGGGCATACTCTGGAAACACCAACGCTTTGTTTGGGGGAGGGACTTACTCCAATACCGCAACCAGTGGTACCAATGCCTCTTCCTCAAAAGTTGCCAACCACGTCGCCGAGGTCCATCAAGTGTAGACCTCGCAGAATAACCGGCCTCGCAACCAACCCAGCAGCTTCTCTGCATTCGAGGCTCCATTGTCCTCAGTCATGGAGAAACTGGTTCAATCAAGACATCTGAAGCTCCTCGACCCAACTCCTCTGCCTAAGAACCCTTCGCCCAACTTCAAAGCCAACCTCTATTGTGCCTACCACCAAGGGGCCGGTCATCTTACAGATTCCTGCTTTCGCCTCCGTCATGCGATTCAGGATCTCATAGATGAAGGAACCCTCCATGCTCCCCCACCGTCGGCTCAAAAGCCGAACATCCTTTCCAATTCCATGCCAAAGCACAATAATGCTCCACGCATTAACCAGATATCCCTCAGCTCCACTATATTCAACCCCACTGACCATATAGCCCCAACGAATCAACCTAGGCCGATCGTGCCTATCCCTTCTCAACCCGAAGTTGAGATTTCCTATATCCGCTCCGAAGAAGGACAATCGTCCAATTCCAATGCGCCCTCCGCGCGTCTGCAGAACGGAGCATTTGTATTCAACACTTCCATCAGTGACCTGTTCCACCAGTCTATCCCATCGGTGCAGCTTAACTCTGCCTCTACTTTGGATAGCCCATACTTCAATGTGACGAATCACAACCCCTCTCCGAGTCTGATGGACCGCTTTAGATCTACCATACCCCCTCAACCAGAACAACAACTTGACATGCAAGTTGTAGGGTGGGCCATAGCTGATAACGATGACTATGCCACCCCCCATAATCAATGAATGGACGAGCTGGAATTGGATGGTTTCCCTCAGAATCCCGAATATGTCCCTTTTGACCATGCTTGGTACGATGCTTGGATGGCCAATTATGAGGCAGCCATGCTTGATCCTTTGGGTGGCTTCTCGTTGGACATGCTCTTCCAACAACCACAGCCTGTTCTGCTCAAAGAGGAATACTATTGGGACCCCGAGCCCGCTTGGCAGTTTCCGTTGGGATTTGACCCTAATCCTCTCCAAGGTTACGCTCTGCCCAACCATGAAATCCAGTATTTGGAGGAGGACCTTATCCAAGATGAGACCTGTGTTCTAGGGGAGTGCTTCTTCCCTTCTACTCTTGACAGGCTGGTTAACTCGGTGGCTGATGCCGAATATGATCCCACATTTTACATCGTCGACGAAAACCTCCCATGCCCTGTAGTGCCTTCCCCTCCTTAAGAAGATTGCAACATCATGGTTACGGACCTTATACCACCAGCTGATCTTTGGGATGTCGATGATGTAGTCAATATCCAAGTTGGGTCCGAGGTTTGGACTGTCAATCGTTCCTTCGCTGATGGAGGACTTTAGGACGTCCCTTTTGTTGCTAGTACGGAACCTGTCCGAGAGGCTGTAACTGTTGGGGATCCAGATTTCTGGGAATCACTCCTGATGAAAGATCTGGCTGAAGATTTGGGTTTGAACATGGAAGTGCCTGTAGCTCCTTCGACTTCTGACAAAAGGAAGCGCAAACTGGGGGAAATCCCTGCTGATCTGTGGGATGATAGTCAAGACCCTCAAGTGGCGCCCTCTTTAGAGAACGTTCTTAATGTTACAACGAGTGGACGAGTTTTCCAGCCTGCTAATCTGCAAGCCGGGAGTTTGTCCAATTCTTCTAATCGAAAGAACGAACCTCCCGTTTTCTCAAAGTCTGCACCATTTGAGGTACCTGCTGGCCCCCCCGAATGATGACGTGATTCAAAGGCAATTGGAGCGGATTCCCGCTGCCATCTCGCTCTGGGGACTAATCTGTTCTTCCCGTGAGCATCGTCAGAATTTCTGTCACACTCTCTCTCGTCTTGAGATTCAACCAGACGTCACGCCTGAAGCGATGATCTCCCTTATCCTCCCGCCTACTTCTAAGCACACCGTGGTATTCACCGATAAGGATATACCACTTGAAGGAGCTGACCACAATTGCCCTTGCATATCACAGTCAAATGCCAAGGACTCTGGGTTCCGACTGTTCTTATCAATAATGGCTCGGCAATCAATGTTTGCCCCTTAAGAGTGGCTTACCGACTGGGACTGACTAAGGAGGATTTTGCACCTTCCAGTATGGCTGTTAAGGCGTATGACAGCACTCGTCGCTTGGTCGAAGGCACGCTTGTGCTCAACCTCGATGCAGAAGGTTTCAAAATGGATGTCAAGTTCCATGTAATAGATATCCCAGCTTCCTTCGATCTCTTGTTAGGAAGGTTGTGGCTTCACAAATCTGACATCATGGCCGTGCCATCTACTCTTCATCAGAAAGTTATGCTGGGACTTCCCACTGGGACTTTGACCATTTGCGGGGATTCGGGCATTCGCCCGCTTAGGGAGGGCGGCACATCTGTTTTGGGTATCGCGCATGACAACGAAGACGTCGACCTCGCGGGTTTCTCCTTTAACACTTTGGGCTCGGTTTCGGCCATCAACGTAGATGGGGACTTCATCATAAGCTCTGTCGCTCTGGACATTATGAGAAGGATGTCCTATCTACCTGGCCTCGGTTTAGGGATTCATCAACAAGGGATCCCGGAGTTCCCTACATTTCCTTCCTGTGAGGGCCGCTTTGGTTTGAGGTACTCTTCCTCAGCTAAAGATGCCAAGAGAAGGAAATGCACAGGAAAACCTCGATCCCTCTATGGTGAGCCCGACAGCTATTTCATCCGTGAAAAGGGGAATGACATCTACATTGGGCAGGCTGAACCTTTCATTGACTCGGTTACCGGGGAGCTGCTGCCTGGTTTTGAGGTATTCGCTGATGATACCTGGTCTTCTAGTGACGAGGAGCCAGCAAAGACAGAATTTAAGAAGAAGCTTGGCCTGCCCAAGCTAAAGACTGATTGGCTGGGATCTCTTGATCAAGGGAGTTTGGAGCAGCTGTTCTATGAGTTCTCTCAAGTGGGTTTGGTCAAGGAGGCCGAAGTGTTCATGCTCGGGCCTGATGCCCTCGAGGACCCCACCTCTCTTATCATGGAAGCTAAGGGTAGCCTTAAAAATCGCATTTTCATGCCACGCCTTACTTGCATTGATGATATCTCTGAATCTGACACTGAGTCTGTTAAGTCCTTTGAGTCTAAGTCTAGCTCTGAGTCGGAGTTTGTGCCTCTCGGCCCTCCACGTCATAGCTTTTACTTTGAGTTTGACTCCCTTGTACTTGGCAACCCTGCAGGGTCTTATGAAATGAAGGAATCCTCTTCTGACTACTTGAATGATCTTTACATAAACTGTGTCGATCCCGACGATGAAGGGATAGATTTTGATGGGAACATTCCCAAGAAAATCCGTTTTCATCAAAAAGGAAGATGAAAGGCATGTTCAGCCATTAAAAAAAGAAATAATCTTAATAAACTTGAAAGATGAGAGCGATCCTCGAATGGTTCAAGTGGGCTCCACGTTAAAGCCAGAGGAGCATTGTGGTTTCAAAGAGCTCCTCACTGAATTCAGCGATGTTTTCGCATGGTCTCACCAAGACATGCCCGGTATCGATCCTGAGATAGTGGAGCATCGAATCCCTCTGTTGCCCGATACTAAGCCAGTAAAGCAGAAGCTCAGACGGATGCGGCCAGACTGGATACAGAAAATTAAGGAAGAAGTCACCAAGCAGATTGACACTGGGTTTCTCGCCGTCTCTCAGTATCCCACTTGGGTGGCCAATATCGTCCCCGTTCCCAAGAGGAATGGCCAGATTCGTGTCTGTGTTGACTTCTGGGACTTGAACAAAGCAAGCCCCAAAGACGATTTTCCCTTGCCACACATCGATGGCACCCGAGGACCGCGCGAAAACGACTTTCATCACTGAATGGGGGACTTACTGTTATTTGGTCATGCCGTTTGGTTTAAAGAACGCCGGTCCTACCTACCAAAGGGCCGCTACGACTATCCTGCACGACATGATGCACGAGGAGTGTAGAGGCCCGTAAATTATTAAAATTTCGAAAAAATCGTTTAATACTTGAAAGGAATCGAAATTATTAATAAAGTTGTGTATTTGTTTGTGGGATGTACGGATATATGTTAATTGTGGTATATCAGACACTTGGGGAATGATAAAAGGTGAGTTTTAATGTTGTGATGATATTTGGAGGTGTTGGTAACAAGTAGGGTTGATTTTGGTAAAAGTTACAAAAAAATTTATTTTTTGTCCAGCATGAACCGGTACGGGTTTTTCCTGTACCGGTACATAATGCCGAGAACTTGTAAATTTTGGCATTTTGAAGGCTCTTGAACCGGTACGGGATTTTTCTGTACCGGTACATAGTGTGAAGGCTCTTGAACCGGTACCGAATTTTCCTGTACCGGTACATAGTGTGTTTTTTCTGCAACTTTCAGCACGCTTTTTGGACCTCTATAAATACCCCCTTTTGTCATTTCCCACATTCAAAACCCATGAAACAACCCTAGAAACACCCCCTCTCACCTACCCTACTCCAATTTCACCCAAAGCTCTTGATTTCAACCTCAACTCTTCAAGATCCAAGGGTTTCCAACCTCAAAATCACTTGAATCTCACATTTGGTGAACAAGAGGTAAGTTTGGTGTTCATTTTCCAACTTTTTGGCTCTCACCCACGTTTTTCTCTCTCTCCTCTCAATCACTTGTTGATCTTTGCTTATTCATCATGTTTTTGGGTTCCATTCTCTCTAGATCTTGCACCTAAGCTTGGGAGTGGCTTGTTCTTGGAAGATTTGAGCCCTTTCCTCTAAGTGGACCTAGGGTTTTGCTCAAAACCCACTTTGGTAGGGATTTCTCTCATCTTCTACATGTTTGCGATGATTATGCTTGATTTTAAGTGTTTATTTGCCGTAAATGGTTGAATGAAATGTTTTGTGACTCGAGGATTGCGTATTTTTTTTGAAAGTAGTATTATGGATTTGGGTGTTATGATTCATGAGTTATAAGTGACGTGTTTGGTTGTTGATGTGAAGCGGGTGTGGAGAATATTGTGTCGCAAGGTGTGGGAAACACAATTTCGCAAGGGGTGGAGAGTATTGTGTCGCAAGGTGTGGGAAACACAATATCGCAAGGGGTGGAGTACATTGTGTCGCAAGGTGTGGGAAACACAATGCCGCGAGGAATGGAGTTTATTGTGTCGCTAGGTGTGGAAACACAATTTCGAAAATGGTGGAGGATTGTTTGGGAGGTGTGTGCATATGTGTATGAGCATACTATGATATCTCGTAAATGGTGTTAACTTACATTCATTTGGATTTGATGTTAAAATTGGTTTGCTGCATTCATGCTCTTCATCTCATTACATATAGATTTTGTAGAGAATTTCCTACTGGGCTTGTATAGCTCAACAAAATCTTTCTTTTCAGGTTCAAACGCAGGGCAGTAGGTTGTATGACATGGCATTTTCGAAAAACGACGACTTTTGGGAGCTAACATGATTTAGTTACTCATCCATCTTTGTATTGGTTTACTTTTGGACAGAGATGGTGTTGTAACTGATTTTTCGTTGTTTGATCTTTTGACAAACCTTTGTAATATACATGAGACTTTGTACATGTACTTAACTTAAATTTGGGCCATGGTGCCAAAGTTGTAATCTCTTAAACTTGTGGACCTTATTGTAATTAAACAGGTGGGAAATCCTATTTTTGGTATTATCCATATTATGCGAGAATGTTCCTTGAATTGGTTATTTATTTAGGTTGAAAATCGAGGGCGTGACAAGGAGGTTGAGGTCTACGTCGATGATATGATTGCCAAGTCAAAAACCCGGGAAGGACACATTCCTGTGCTAAGGAAACTTTTCGAAAGACTCCGTAAGTTCCGGATGCGTCTTAATCCACAGAAGTGCACCTTCGGAGTCACAGCAGGCAAAATGCTCGGTTTCATGATCATTTCTCGTGGGATTGAAGTCGATCCGTCGAAAATCAAGGCAGTACTTGAGATGAAGCCACCAGAGTCTGAAAAGGGAGTGCGGAGCTTTTTGGGAAAGGTTCAGTTCATCAGCAGATTCATTGCCAAGTTAACTTTAATTTGCGAGCCGATGTTTCGTCTACTCAAGAAGGACACCCCGTTCGTATGGTCGGACAAATGCCAAGCAGCCTTCGTTTCAATCCAGAACTATCTACAGAATCCGCCTGTTTTCATGCCGCCAGTGCCTGGGAAACCTCTGATTCATTATTTATCTGTGAGTTCTACGTCCATGGGATGCTTGCTAGCTTAAAAGGGAGAAAAAGGGGTCGAGAAAGCTGTTTACTACCTGAGTAAGAAGATGGTTGGAGCCGAAGAATGCTATACCACTTTAGAAAAGACATGTTGGGCCCTCGTCTGGGCCTCTAAGAAGTTGAGACACTACATGCTGGCTTACCCAGTGAAGTTGATTTCTCGAATGGATCCTCTCAAGTATCTATTTGAGAAACCTGCCCTCACTGGTAAGTTAGCACGTTGGTTGCTTCTCTTAGTAGAATTCGATCTTGAGTACGTTACAAGAAAGTCAGTAAAAGGGCGCGCCATTGCAGAATTCTTAGCCGACCACCTTGTGGACGGACCGGAGGATTCAGATTTCGTATTCCCAGATGAGGAAGTGCTGACATTTGTTGAAGACGTTTGAACTCTTTACTTTGATGGAGCAGCCAATCAGAAAGGGTTCGGAATTGAGGTCTTGTTAATTACCCCTGACGGTTCCCATATCCCACTTGCGTTCAAGCTCAATTTCGATGTCACCAACAACCAAGCTGAATATGAGGCCTGTATTGTGGGTATGGAAGCTGCGCTCACACTCAGTGTTGAGAAGCTTGAAGTCATCGGGGACTCTAATCTCATTGTGTCTCAAGCCAATGGAGACTGGAAGGTGCGCGAGGAGAAGTTGAAATCTTACCATCAGGACTTGGAAGGGTTGATCCCTCGTTTCAAAAAGGTGACCTTCACTCACATTCCCCGGCTGAAAAACTATTTCGCTGATGCGCTTGCTACCTTGGCTTCCATGGTTGAATTGCCGCTGGGTGTCAAACTCCACCCTATCTTAATCGAACAAAGGGACTACCCCGCCTATCAGTGCGTCAACGCCATCGATGATGTCGATGATGGCGTACCCTGGTACCATGACATATGGAACTTCGTCGAGAGTGGCTTGTACCCGTCTGAGGCCTCTCAAAAGGATCGAACTGCGTTCCGAAGGATTGCTGCTCACTACATTATCTGTGGGGGAAAATTGTACAGAAGATCTCATTGCGGGATGCACAAGCTTTGCGTTAACGGTACCGAAGCTATTAGGATCATGGAGGAAATTCATGAAGGGGTCTATGGTCCTCACATTCAGGACGCAAATGGAGTGTCAAGTCAGTATTAGGCTGTGTAAAGATCTCCAGCTCAGCCAAAGTGTACTCCCCTGTGTGTGAGGCCCGTGGCGAAAGCGGTCCAGGCACCTGAAACCCCGCATAACCAAGTGATTGGCGTGTCACTTGGTCACCAAAGTACCACTGCCAACCAAAGGCTGACTCCAGCAGCACTCTGCTCGCCGTGACAACCCTGCTACGAGCCAAGTACTCAGACTCAGACTCTGCCACCCTCCAGGGATCGCACTCAACTTGCACAGGAAAACAATGCAAGTATCGGTCAGCGACAGCATTGAAGTAATGAAAAGGAATATGCGTTTCCATTTTTACCGAGTTCATGTCATACCTGTGAGGGTCGAAGCTCGTCGAGGTATATCCGGAAGCCGTTCAGGTCACCTCTACCTTTCTTCTCTCCCATGTTCTTCTTGCTCCATATGTGCGCACGAGGAAGGATCCCCAAGTCCAAGCTTTTTGTCACCGGGCGGCACATGTTCAAGACCTCATAAGCCCAAAGCTGCATGGTTATCAATAGAGGAAGTCATCAGTACATGCAAGAATACCATTGAACAGATTATGCGATCAAAATAAATACAAGTATTAGAAAGCGTGCATTATCCTATTGTGAATCATACCTCCCAGATCCGCCAGTACCCAGCATTGCTCACCTCTGTCCTCGACGAATCCCCAAAGAAACCATAGGTTGCGCCTAGTGCCGCTCCGCCCCAGTCAAAGCGTGAGGCCGTCCTCAAGTCCCTCAGCGCGGGCAAGTAAGACAAGTGGACTTTGCTACGCCTGTTCGGATACAGGGTAGTGCCAAAGAGGTACAACAGGTACGCCGGGCCATCTGCTCCGCCTCCTGATCGGTCGTCACCTCCTTCTTGAGATACTGGACAAACTGCCCATATCTCGTCATCCCCTCCTCAATCTTGGGCACCTCACCTAAAAACCACTCCAAGGCTGTCTTATCCCCCTGAATGCCCGAGTCAAATGGGATAGGCTCGCCTCCAACCCTCAGGCCTCTGATCGCCGCAAAATCGGTGGGCGTCACCGTCATCTCCCCGACCGATAGGTGGAAGGTGTTCGTGGTATCCCTCCACCTCTCTGCTAGCGCAACCCGGACAGCGTGATCATTCCTCACCGGCGTGAGAGTCTGAATGAACTCCCCAAAGCCTGCCTCGTCCACCAACTGCCTCACCCTCTCAGGCAAGCCCTGGTACAACGCCAAAGAGCTACATGCGCCCCCAAAGCCGCGAATGTCTCTCGGCCGCGCCCTCTCCTGTATCAGACACGAAAACAAACAGCGAGGAATATATATCAGCGCGCAAAGCTTTCATTTTCAAGTTCTAGGTAATCAATGCAGCCTGGCTACAGATGGTTGGTTCAAGTTATTATGTCTCTCGCGTGACATTTAACGTGGAGCTACGAACTTACTATTCTAGCCTACTTCAAAAAAATTACTTCACATGCTTTAGTATGCAAATACGGTAATTATAAAAAGGGGGATTTTCATAAGGTTACCTCAGACCAGCTGCGCGAGATATGAATGTCAGGGTCTCTCAAGACAAGCTCAAGGTCGTACTCCGCCTGCCGTGGCCGGTATGCTGTAAAACCTGACAGCACAAACAAGTGAGGAACGGGCAGCCTGTACGCCTCTGCTGAAAATGGAGCACGAGTCAAACTCTCCGCCTCCGACACTGTTGTCACTCTAGGACCATGCACCCTGGCACCGACCCTCTCCTCGGTCTCTGCATCCCTCAGTATCGCCTCCTCAGCAGCTCGCTCCCTTTCGGCCCTCGCCGCGGCCTCGGAAGTGGCTATCTCTCGCTCCCGCTCCTCCCGAGCCTCCAAGACTGCAGCCCCTATCGCGGGGTTATCCTCCAAAAGCTGTGCAAGTTGTGCATCACTCAAGAGTTCCGCGACATCCTGCTTTGTAATTGGCCTGTGGCCGGATGATGTCGCCGCTGGCCGGAAAAGCACGTCCTCCTCTCTATATACAAATGGGGCCTCTGTAGCGCCCACCTCCTCAGTCACCACATCTTTACCTTTCGCCGGATCCCTCGACGGAACCCCGCTCGGCCCGGCTTCGCCACCATCGATACCCCTACTGCCTGCGACCTCGGAAGTACCACCAACTACAATGGAACCGCTCACGGCCATGCTTGGGTCCATTTGCCCGACGACAGAAGGCACTGCCCCGACCAGCTCTGTCACGCGACAATCTGGCTCCGTCGCGTGATGATCGCCGTCGTCTCCAACCGCCTGCATGAGGCCTTGCTCCCCATCGCCGCCGCCCACCACCGCTGCACCTGTACCCGAAATGATCTCCACCGGCTGTTGATCCCCTATTTCGACCCCTATGGGTCCTCCCTCGTCCTCCGGACGATCGACAACCTCTCTTCCGCCGCCACCATTGCCGTGTTCTGCCATGGATGAGTGTTATTGTGTGGGTTCTTTGATTTCGACAAGAAATCAAGAGTTTTGATGGATTTTTGAGAAGAGTTTAAGAGTGAAAGGGGTTTCCAAGATTTTGAAACCGCTGTGAACTGCTTCTGTAGCGTCCCCGAGAAGTTTAAAGCTGTCAAACGGGCACGGGCCGGATCTGGGCTTGTTTCATATCCAAGCCCTGACAGAAAACCCTCGCGTGATGGTCTGGCTACCTCGCGCGATGGACCAATTGGGCCCTTGACCAGATTCGACCGCTGGCTTGGCCCAATCTTACATACCGCCTTAATAATGGCCTAGAAGTCTTACTTGGGCCTCGCAAGTGATTTTGGGTCTCTACTAGATGTCCGTGATCAAAGGTGCTTTATATCCCCAAGAAAAGTGGTCTGCCCCACGCACCAATTTCCAATAAACGACGATCTACCGACCCGTCCAATTTCCAATCAGAGATGATCTACCCGTCCAAGTTCCAATCAGCGACGATCCATCCGTCCAAATTCCAATCAACGACAATCTACCCGTCCAATTTCCAATCAGCGATGATCTACCCGTCCAAGTTCCAATCAGCGACGATCCATCCGTCCAATTTCCAATCAACGACGATCCATCCGTCCAATTTCCAATCCACGACGATCTACCCGTCCAATTTCCAATCAACGACGATCCATCCATCCAATTTCCAATCAACGACGATCTACCCGTCCAATTTCCAATCAGCGACGATCTACCCGTCCAATTTCCAATCAACGACGATCTACCCGTCCAAGTTCCAATCAGCGACGATCCATCCGTCCAATTTCCAATCAAGGACGATCTACCCGTCCAATTTCCAATCAGTGACGATCCATCCGTCCAATTTCCAATTAGCGACGATCCATCCGTCCAAATTCCAATCAACGACGATCTACCTGTCCAATTTCCAATCAGCGACGATCTACCCGTCCAAGTTCCAATCAGCGACGATCCATCCGTCCAAATTCCAATCAACGACGATCTACCCGTCCAATTTCCAATCAGCAACGATCTACCCGTCCAAGTTCCAATCAGCGACGATCCATCCGTCCAATTTCCAATCAACGACGATCTACCCGTCCAATTTCCAATCAGCGAGGATCCATCCGTCCAATTTCCAATCAATGACGATCTACCCGTCCAATTTCCAATCAGCGACGATCCATCCGTCCAATTTCCAATCAACGACGATCTACCCGTCCAATTTCCAATCAGCGACGATCTACCCGTCCAATTTCCAATCAGTGACGATCCATCCGTCCAATTTCCAATCAACGACGATCTACCCGTCCAATTTCCAATCAGCGACGATCTACCCGTCCAAGTTCCAATCATCGACGATCCATCCGTCCAATTTCCAATCAACGACGATCTACCCGTCCAATTTCCAATCAGCGACGATCCATCCGTCCAATTTCCAATCAACGACGATCTACCCGTCCAATTTCCAATCAGCGACGATCTACCCGTCCAAGTTCCAATCAGCGACGATCCATCCGTCCAATTTCCAATCAACGACGATCTACCCGTGCAATTTTCAATCAGCGATGATCCATCCATCCAATTTCCAATTAGCGACGATCCATCCGTCCAAATTCCAATCAACGACGATCTACCCGTCCAATTTCCAATCAACGACGATCCATCCGTCCAATTTCCAATCAACGACGATCTACCCATCCAAGTTCCAATCAACGACGATCCATCCGTCCGATTTCCAATCAGCGACAATCCATCCGTCCAATTTCCAATCAGCAATGATCCATCCGTCCAATTTCTTGGTGCACGGTATTTGTACATACTGTCTTGCACTTTTCATTTAATCGGCTTTTAGGTGAATTAGATGGGTGTCTAGGAATCTTTGATGTTGCTCGTACCAGTCAATGGTGCTCAGCATGCCGTCAAAGAGGGACTACTATAGACACCCCAATCCGACTTCCCAATTGTTTTATTTCTTTTTCAGTTTCTTGTTCCCCCGATGATGAATCAGGTCAAAAACAGTCTTGAAAGAATGAAATGGCTTGAGCTTGGTACGTGTGGAACCCATCCTTAACCCCGAAGCCTTTAATCCCCAAACCTTGACTGAAGGTTTGACCATCGCGCGACTCATTGAGTCCCTCGCGCGATGCTCTACTTGCCAGGTGGTGGTCAAAATCAAACTTTGATCGTTTGACCGTCGCGGGGAAGCTAGAACCCTCGCGCGATGGTCTCACTCCATCGCGCGATGGTCAACACCTGTCATATCCAGTAGTTTCCAGCTGGATTTTGCGATGATCAGGGGTCTACAGGCCTGTGCAACCCCGTTATGTCGGTTGAACAGCGTTTGCAGGGCCACCCTTGCACCACCTCCACCCCACTCTCCCATCAAACTCCATACCCTACTTTTCCACCAAGTAAGTGCATCCAGCATTGTTGGCTGGCTGCATTACCTTGTGCTTCCCCCAACAAGCCCTCCTCTTTCTATAAAAAGCTCACATGGTCTTCATTCCAAAGGGTTACAAAAAAACTTTCCAAAAGAGAAGCAAGAACAATAAGCTTCATACTTCTCTCAACTCTAAATCACTCTCACACATCCATTCACTATGCCACACTACCCCATTCAAGCCATATTCAAGACACTCAAGCAAAGGTATACCCTTTTTGGTTTACTGTTTTGATCTCTGAGGGGGCCTGACAGGGCCAAGGTTGGTAATCAATACCAATCTTGGTCCTAAAGCCAGCAAATTTACAAGTTTCTGTGGCAGGCAAACCCATGCGCGAGTAACCCATTCTATCGCGCGACGGTTCTCCGTTTGTGTGATAAGGTTCTCGTGGGGATGGGATCCTGATCCATGTCCATTTATATGATTTTGTGCTCTTCTGTCAGAAAAATACTTAGTATATTTCACTAATTATGCCTGATAAAACTAGTAGGTTAGCTTACTATATGCGTTTAATTCATCAAGAATGCCCCTGGGTTGCTTCTGAATATGTCTCAGAGCTCAGGCATGCAAAGCAATTCCTGAAAGTCCAGTCAGAACAATCGCGCGATGATATGACTTCCTCGCGTGATGGTTCTGCCATTTCCAGTAATTGCCCTTGCATGGGCAGTTGGGCTTTTGGCCTCTGTTTTGATACCCTCACTGTTTAAGGGTCGCAGTTTATTCCAGTTGTGTTTAATTGTAATAATGGTTTACTTTCAATATATATAAACTGCTTGGTTTGACCCTGGGTGTGCACTAGTCCTTCCAGAGCCCAGAAGGGGATAAAATTTAACCTGTTAGTGGGATGTCAACACTCGCATGATGGTCTGAGAGTGTCACACGATGGTTTGATTTGCATGCAGAGACTTCTACGCATGCAAGTTGATCATGGCTCGCGATAAACTTTGGCCAAGGCACTGTTCTGGCATCCTAGAACCAGTGTTAAATGTTATCTCATTTATTTCCTTTTATGTATCCATGCTATTGCTTATCACACCTCGCAAATTGTTACAGTTTTAATCCCCGATTAACTGTTCCCCCGCCCTAAATGGTTAAAATTGATTAATTGGACAGAATCGCAAACAAAACAAACATTTTCGCAAAATGCCTAAGTAGAGACCGATCTCCGAATTGGGCGAGAGGGGTGCCATAAAACCCTTCCCCTCTCGTAACCTGGCTCCCGAACCCAGATATGGTTATGACGGACTGGTCCCTTAACTTTTTCAAATCAAACAGCGCGACAAGTGCTTCGAAATACGGTTCTTTAGGTGTCGGACCTTCAAACCCAAGTGGCGACTCTGTATTTTCGCGAGCACTTGACGTCCAGTTGCAAAAGCGCTCCCGCGAACCGGCGGCACCTTTTCTCTTTTAGGAGGGGAACGGAATCCCTTCCTAGGAAAGAAAAATCGGGCAATCGCATTGCCCACACATATCTGACTTGTTTTGCATTTGCGCGGCCTTGGCTCACCAACGTTTCACATAATTAGCAAAGCTTTCTTTGTTGCCCATATTAGTGCTTTCTAGCTCCCTTGTGGTCATCTTTAAGTCCACATTGAAATCGTACTGGGCTACAAAAGTTGTCCCAATATCTTCCCAAGTCCTTGTCTTAGATGGTTTACGGGAAAGAAACCATTGCAGTGCATGACCGGTTAAAAACTCGTGAAATAGTTGTGCCATAGCTACTGTTTCAAGCCCTCGCATTGTGAGGGAACCAACATACCCCTGGAGATGAGCCTTTAGATCAGTTGTGCCATCCAACTTTGCAAAGTCAATGCCTTTGAATTTTTCCGGCAACTTGACATTTGGGAACAGGCACAGCTTGCTCATGTTGATCTCCCCTTTTCCAAGCTTCTCAGTTTTTCGAACAGACTCCTCCAACTTTCCAATCTTGGTAATGAAGGTACCCAGGTTAGGATCCATGACCAGTGTCTCTTCCTTGAGTTGTTCAGGTTGTGGATGAGGCCTTTCTTGCAACTTATCACTAATTTCTTGCATAGTTTCCGTCATCATGAGCATGTTTTTCTGCATTGCGTTGACAGAAGCCTTAAGTTGAGCATCGATGTTGGCGATAGACTGCTTGAGTTGGGCATCCAAATTTGCCATGTTTTGTCTAAGTTCGCCCCCCCCCCCCCCTGTTTGCTCTGTTTGGTTGGTCAGCCATCGACACAGGTTCCTCGAGTGGTATTGTTGTTGGTGACTCTTGCAATGTTTCTAATAACAGTTGCCCTTCCTGTTGTACCTCAACCTCGATTAACCAGAGTTTCTTCCGCGGTGTCTGTGCAAACTAGTCTGCGGAGCGGACGAAACAAATTAGGTACAGTCTCTTCTTGCGATCGACCAATGCTTTAGAACTAGCAATGAGGCAAAAAGGGGAAGACTTAAGACTAATCATGGCGAATCACTTTACCAACTTCATGCCTCATAGAAGCTAAGCCTAGGACCTACCGTGATCCAGTTCTCATTTAAAGGCGTTTGTACAAAAGATTTTCAATAATCCGGGTTGGTGCTGTCAGGCAGGTTAAATTCCATCACCTAGGGGAACCAAAGCCAATCTCCTTATCTTGACCATCCGAGACAAAGCAATATGACTACCAGAATTCATATACGCACACTTTTAAGGCTAGTTCTGATTCAAGGAATCCGTTCTGGCACGGCAAACACCAGAGGTATCACAAACTCCCTGGATTTACATTCTCTTAGACTAACTGGAGAAAAAGGTTTTATTTTTCGATCGCGACAATCCTCAGAGTTCTTTTGATAATGTATCCTTTGCTAGAACAACAAATTCCGAGAGATGTCAAAATGAACTAAGTATTCGACTAGCCTTTATTTGAGAGTTTGATTTTAAACATGGAATGATGTGATACTATGACTGGGATGGTGTCACAGCACAGTTTCTGAATCATTCCCTATTGTGATTAGGCTTCAGTCAAGGACTTAGTAAAATTTTGATTTCTCACGGCCTCAATGTTCTTTTAGGACTTATGAGGTTTAAACAATGTGCACCAAAGTGCACGACTCTTCATCGGGCGTCTGCAGCCTTTCAAAAATAGCATGAATAGAATGCCTTATTGGAGGCTTATCCCCTAGCCCGCATGAATGTGGTGCATGAATGAATGTCATGTATGCATACAAGAAATATGCACGTAAACAAGATATATCACATAAGTCCTAACCACAGGTTCCTGTCCTAGTTGGGAAGGTCTTATAGTTATGTACAAGTGCAAAGGCCGGTTTTGATTTAATAGGGTTCCCCGGAATAGAGCCAAGATGTACCTTTCGTTGTCAAGTGTATTGCGAGACAACGATCGAACAGTATGATGACTCATCACGGTCGAGGGGTGCTAGGTATCCTGGGAGAGGTTATCACCGGCAAGCTAGGCAAGATTGCCAAAATACACTAGCAAGGTTGTGCGATGCAAAGTATACAGAATAACGAGAGTTTAATCTTCCAAATACATTGAAAATTCCCATCTTTGAAAATGCCTTTCAAGTTTGGCCCTATTAGATTATTCAACTCTTTGAAAAATGAAAGCAAGTTTCAAAGTTTTGAATAATCATTTGTTCGATCCCCAGCAGTGTCACCATTGTGGGCTCCCGTACTGGCGCGCCCTCGAGAGTCGCCACCCGAATGTTTTAGATGGATGATCCGAGAAATCGAGAATTCGTTCGAAAAAGAATTTTGGTCATAGCGAAAACATTGAGATTTTGGGTCCGGGGCTACATTACGAATGGGGAAGGTTTTGTTAGAAAAGCACCCTACTCGCCCTATAAAAATCGGTCTCTACTTAGCATTTTCACAGGGGAGATCTTTTAATGTCAATCGGAAAACCAAACTCTTAATAAACAAATACGAAAGGAAGGGAGCATGGGATTTAATATATCACATTGGCGTGCTAGTGGTGCTTACTGTACAATGGATGATAAAAGGATGATGCATGGAAATAGAATAACTGAATAACAGCAAACTGTCTCGATCACACAAAACACCACATGATACACCTTTATACCGCACACGGTTTAAAGGAATGTCGTGCGTCATGCAGAGACTCCCTATCAGGGCATTATTATTGCTCAGAACTTTGCACAGCACATTAGTTACACCGTGCATCGTTATTTAGAACATTGTTTGATATGACTCTAAGCATGTTTCAGAATAACGTCATACCCTTCATGCCATTAACTTTAAACGACTTTCTTATTTATTAATTTTTTTGACTAAGAGCCCTTTTGATGCACTTGACCCATTTAGATAATCAAGAAAACTCCTTTTTAGAAAATAAATCATGGCTTTTGGATATGATCTCCTTCAGAAACATGCTCGTAATAGCATCTAGGCAATAATAATAGACCTACCAACGAGTCAGTGTGACCAGGATAGTCGAAATGGAAGAACAATAGACTTTCAAAATGCCGTACAAGGCTACATTCTACATCGTGCGGTGTAAAATGACATTGTACGGTGTAGTAGGTCAATACAGTAGCTAGTTTTGGTTTCTAAAAATAGTTTTTGAGTCAGTTCTTAACCAAAAGTGGTCAAGAATGATTGCAAAAAGTCCCCTCAGGGCCAAAGCTGAGCTTGACCCAAGGAAACTTGCTTTTACCTTCGATTTCGAGCTTGAACATGCATGAATGAGTGTAAATGAGGATGGATGAGTGTAGATGTCTTGAGAACTTGGAGTTTTAGAGTGGTGGAGTTCCAAAGCAAGTAGAATACTTAAGCTTTGAAAAGGGAGGAGAAGAGAAGGTTTGGCGGAGAGAGAAATGCCTAGAGAATGTTAGTGATAACTTTCTCAAGGCTTTGGGGAAGACATGGGTGAAGAAAGGGATTTCACGAAAAGAAAAGAAGGGATATGAAAGTGTGGAGAATGGAGTAAGTATGTAAGAATTGTGGTTGTGGAGTCTTTTTCTCTTGAGAGGGGGGGGGGGGGGGGGGGGGGGGGGTGTATTTATAGGCAAGAGCCAATGATTATCAATGCGAATGGGGGAGGTGCTTTCTAGGCCAGCTAGAAGTGTTTTCTCAGCTAAGTCGTTTTGTAGCTGTAGCTCAAGTGAGCGTGGCTGACAGCTTTCGAAGCCAGTCAAAACTTTACCTAAAACGTTGTGCGGTTAACCTCATGACCTCGTATGGTGTAATCAATTCTATTACACCGTGCGGTGTAGCGGTGTGCCATGCAGTACTAAAGATTCAGTTTTAGGCTTTTGGATTATCTGGGCTTTCGTGCTTTTGGGCTTTTTGGGTTATGGGAGTCCCTCATTCAAGTTCTCGAATGTATTTATTTCCTTTATTTTATCATCGGGGCATTTAAAGAACCTCTAAGATCCGGATTAGGGTGTCTACAGTAGATATTTTTGTCAATTTGTCGTTGGTTTGTAGCTGAGGATGGTAGTAAGATGCTACAAACAAATTCACGTTCGGAGGACTATAAGTATTTTGGGATATTGATTATTATAGAGTGTGATGTACAATGAGTTTAATTCTTGAGATGTGGTTTTCATATCAAAGTGGATGATAATAATCTATTATTGTTTACTAATTATTAGAGCTTCGGTTACTTGTAAGCTAGGTTTAATTGGACCTTTTTGTGATTATGAAGAACCTTATCTATGAGTTTGGCCACATCTTTTCTTTGAGCTTTCCCTGAGTTTCTTTTGTCAAATTTTGCATAATAATCTATTATTTAAATATTTTTATTTCGTTTTTTGAAAACATATATCTTATCACGTATAAAAAAAAACCCACATATTTTATAATTTGCAAGTGCTTTAAAAAATGCATGATTGCGGTCTTCGATTTCCGTTATACATCAACCGATACTCCTAATACTCGTTACCACGACTGCGACCGTTTTGCTGACCTCTATCGCGATATAAAACCACGGTTTGGATAAGATTTGTTTGGACTTCAAAAATATCATTGGTACCCGTCCTGAACTTCACTTGAGGTTATTAGTTCAGATTACGCCCTGACTTTTCTTTTACTTAATAATTAGTTTTTTTCTAATAAAAAAGAAAATAGTTTTTCCTTGTATGATTGAGGTGCTACTCCGTAATTGCTTATGTTGTGCGCGTTATAAGTATTCATGTTGTTATAATAATAATTCTAGGAATTCTAAGGCTGCTTTTGTTTAATATTTTGTGTTATGGTAATAATATAAAGGAAATTGATTTTAGCACTCCAAAAATTGATGGAGGGGCTCCGAACTGACGTTTTGTGTATCAACACAGTTCAATTTTACAGTTCCTCTATCAATTTTTGGAGTGTCAAAATCACAGTCCTAATATAAATTATTATTGCTATTACAATGGTTGAAACTTTATTTGTTCTTCTTATCTAAATAATCTATCATTTTATTGCTTACTAGCGATAACGTGGGGTAGTGGTAGTTTAGTTGCATTTTGTTGAAATTAATGTATGAAACTTTGTGTGTGTGTGTTTGGACTTGGCTAGCTTATGTTGTTTTCTTATTGAGTTTATGTAGTGGTTAGTCCAGAGTCTAATGCGTAAGGTACCGTAAGGTACCCTGAGAGAAGCTGCAGGTGAGAGCTCATATTTTTCCCTTTTCGTTGCCTTTGCTTCTTTTGAGAACATTGGCTGCATATGCAGTCCCACTTCCTTGCTCGTTTCTTGATCATTTTCCACTAAAATTAATAATAGATTCAGGGAAAAGCTTGCACAATTATGGAGTACAAGTACATTGGACTAGGGTTTTATTGTAATATAATGTTTTGGGAGAGGGAGAGAACAATAGCGGCGGTTGAAGTCTCTTGGGAGGTGCTCATCTTGATTTTCTCTGAGGTAATAATTCTTTTCATCCATTTCTTTTTCTCCAATCTATACCATTTCGCGGAATGGACAGACCCTTGAGTTGGACAGTGGTGTATGTCATTATATTTGTGAGAGAGAGAGAAGTTGGAGCTTATGACTGTGCGTGTTGATGTGGTGCTGCGTGCAGGTGGTGATGTGGTGCTGCTGTGCATATTGGAGTGGTTAAGTTGTGGTTTTGTGGGAGTTAAATTAATAACTTTCCCTCCTATTGCTTTATTTGTATCTTTTTATATTGAGGTTAGAAGTTTGGGTGCTATTGGGCTAATGAAGTGGATCACTCTCATTTCAGCATCGGCGACCTCATCGAAAAGTAGATTTAGTGATACATCATGTAATGGGTGGTTTTTAGTAGCTTCCTTTTCTTCTGGCTCTTCTTCGTTTCCATGCTCCTCCCTCTCATTCAGTGGCCAGAACTAGTCAGTGAAAGCCAAGGGATAATAGAAGTAAATAGGCACTTGGCGCAGTGCTTCTTCCTCGATTATTTCCTCTACTTTTGCATTGTTAACTGTCCTCGTGAACGTAACATGGTTTTCTCCATGAATAATCACTTCAAGCTTCGGTTGATTTGCTGAGATGATATAAATGGATGGATCAAAAGCTACTTCTAGAGCAGACATGAGAGCGACATTTGCCCACCAAAACTTTTCTGCATAACTATTGACAGTGTCGATAGAGAGTTGAAATGGGCCATTCAACTCGTAGTCAATGACAATTTCAAAGTGCAAACCAAACACGAAGAATGATACGGGCATATTACCTGAAAAATGTACTTTAGTCAGCCCACTTCCTTTGGCACTTTCTTGGTTTAAAGTTTGTAAGGTTCACCTGCATAAAAGCCTTGCAACAAATATATACAAAGGGTGTGAGGAAGAACTTTCTCAAGAATGGTTACAAGTAAGTTCCTAAACTGCGAGACCCAGTTCTATTTTGGCGAGTTCTATGGCTTCTTAAAACATGTGAGGTTTTTGGTAGTTTCAAAGGTGCTACGTTGTCAAAGAGTGCCAACTCTCTTACCAGCCCATCACAGGCGGAAGTTGGGTTGCCTTCTTTCGATATACCACTGGGGTATTGGTGTTTATGGAGTTTGCTGAAACTCCTAACATAGCCTGTGACATGCCGGAATATTAGGTGAACTCAACGTGGTTGCTCGCTCCATGCACATGAAAATAATTTAATAAAGCAAATATTATTTCTATGTTGAACTATTTGGTTATGGTTTTCAATTCCCCAGCAGTGTCACCAAAACTGTGGACACCTCCCCTAAAGGGTATCACCACACAGTGGTCATCACTACACGTTTTATCCATATAAGCCAAAATCATAAATACTCCCATGGGTAGAACTATCGCAACACGATAGGGTCAGAGTCTCCATTTAGTTTTGAAAATTCCTTTTTCGCTATCTAAATACTCAGCAAGCAGAATAATAGGAATTGAAAAATAATAAACGATGAACACACGAATATACGTGGAAAACCCTAAACGGGAAAAAACCACGGGAAGGAAATCATGCACTATAACTCATTGTACGGTTACAAACAAACCTATACTTTCAACCTAGAATTGCTCTCGGTTGACCAAGGTTGATTGCCGAATCACTTGTTCACCGCACCCAGTGCTTGACCGCCGCTGCCTTGAATCGCTCAAGCCTTCCAATAACCTACGGAATCCACCGTCGGTATCCACCAGAAATCCACCGGAAGAACACTTTGATTAACAATCACAAAGTATGGAGAGGGCTCTTGGAATTAATCCGGAAGTTTGTTGATCAAACGATCATATCTTTTTCCAAGAGACAAACTAGAAATCTCCCTCAGACATTTTCCAGTTTTTGGGGCAAGAGAGGGACTGCACTCATATATTCGGTAGTCTTGAAAACATTCCCATATAATTGCCACACACGTGATTTCTTTCCTTTTCTTATATATGCACGAAATCATCCTGCTACATGATTTCCTTCCATACTCATTTCCTTACCAATCTTTAACACTCTCAATTACATTATAATTGATTCCCTTTTCTCCACCTCCTAAATAGATACTCTATAAATAAATAAATAAATTACAACTCAATAAATGAGAAACAAATCAATGTATTTTTGTCATGGGATTTGCCAAATAAAAACTTGACCTTACAAGTTTGATGAAACTAAGAAAACAAGTAAAGATTCTAGGAAGGGAAGCCAAAAGTATAATAAAGGAAGGTGTTAGGCACCCCTCTTCGCTCAATCATAAGACCGGCCCATATTAGTTCAACATATAATTAATATTTGTTTTATTCAATCTTACAAATAATTTATTATTAGGCCTTTATACATTTATATAAGTGATCCCAAAGAGTAAATAAACTACATGTAGTGGAAAGCAGGAAAACACAATCTGTCTCTGCAATTAGATTCATCGGCCAGCGAATGGATTTCGCGGCCGATGAACCCCACTAGATTGATGTACTAGCCGGCCAATCGTACTGGCGGCCGGTGTTCCTTCTCACACTCGAATGCGAACAGACGGCAGAAGACTAAGATTAAAATGCAAAAACAGGAATTAAATCAAACCATAAGCCCCTGAGTCTCACCACCTTGATCCCTCAGTAGCTTGATTGCTTCGGATTGAGAGTGATTGATTGGATTGTTTCTTGAAACCCTAAGACCTAAAGTGGGTACTTCGGGGTTTGATCATTCGGATTGTGGCTTCTCACGAAGAGTTAGGGTTTTTGTAGAGGGGATATGAGGGATGATTTTTGTAGAGTTTCGTGATAAGCGATGGGGAATTGAGTTGTAATTTCGGAACCCTAAAGGCCTCAATTTGTAGGCAATGGGTGACTCACTCCAGCCAATCAAATGGTGTGAATCAATGAGGAAGTATAGGGTTTTAAGAATTTTGTTCGGAATCCCTTTTGTAACCCCGAAATAACGCGTCGTGGCTGCTAGGGTTTGTGCTCAAATCGAACAATAACAGAACGTTCCAGAATTCAGGGCAAAACGATCTGGCGACCGCCTAAAGGATGTGGCGGCCGAGGAATGCATCTTTTTTAGGCGAGGAAAAGATCTCTCTGAGAGATTTGAACTGACAACATCCCACAGGGGAAGAAGGAAGTGGCAGCCAGCACATCGATCTGGCGGCAACACATCAATTTCACTAGAAATTTGTATTTTCATCTAAAAAGGCTTTTTGGCTCTGGATCGGCCACTCTAGGCGACTAAAAGTACTCACAAAAATTGGTCTATGGCGACACAAATTTTGAAATTTCCTCACTAAAAGCTACCCCTATGGCAACGAATTCTGAATTCCTTGCTAAAAAGCTACCCCATTGGTAACGAATTTCATGATTTCGTTGCCAAAGTATAGCATTTGGTGACAACGCCAAAGTTTAAAGCCTTCAGTAATGAAATTTTTATCTGGCGCCAAAAGCGATCCTTTAGCAGGGAAAATAATTTTCGTCGCCATAGGCCAACTTTGTTGTATTGCATTTTCACATATTCTAATTATTAGCTTTTTAGATTTTTAAAAATTTAGAATCACAATCCATAATCTAGTATTTCTTCCGTCCCATTTTAAGCACTCCCTACGAAAAGTTATGCATTTCGATTTTTATAAAGTACTTTCGGGAGTATTTTTCGAATATTTTTGTATTGTTCAAAAAATCTCAATGAGTACTATTGAACAGTGCAAAAATTTAAAATTAATTCCAAAAATATATATTTTGAGATCAAAATTACACGATTTTCAATATGGAACATTTAATATGGGACGACAGGGGGAATACCCACCAAGCTAATTAACAGCAAACACCGGTTAATAAATGGAACCAAATACGGGTACTGGTTACGAAACGGACCCTTGCATGTGGCCTTTTGGAAAAAATAATTACCAAAAATGGAAAAAATTTGCATGGGCAATGGGTTTTTATATATATATATATATATATATATATATATATATATATATATATATATATATATATATATATATTATATATATATATATATATATATATATATTTGTGTGTTAAAATGTGAAGTACGATAAAAAATGGGTCCCATAAGTTTGTGTTAATCATTGCTAACATAAGAGTTTTTAGAACATCAGCAACGAGTTTGATAAATTTGTGTGTTGAAATATTTGTTAGAATAAAAAATGAGTCCCACAAGTGTGTATTAGAACTAGTGGGCATTTTTGTTTGATGATTGGAGTTTAAATTTATAGAGATATGATCCATTTATTGTTTGCTAGCATCTTTGCCAAACTTGGCACACATGCTAACACACTAGAAGATTTACCACACTCTAGTATACAAACGGGCTTGTAAGAGTGAGTAAAAACTCTTACATTAGTAATGATTAACACACACTTGTGTAGCCCATTTTTATCATACCACACATTTTAACAAATATTTTAACACACCATATACCAAATCCATTGCAAATGCTCTTACTCACCTTTAGAAGCTCGTTTGTGTGCTAGACTGTAGTAAATCTTGTAGTATGCAAGCATGTGTGCTAAGTTTGGCAAAAATGGTGGCAAATAATAAGCGGATCCCATCTATATAATATTTAAATTCCAACTATAAAATATAAATGCCCATTACTCCTATTACACACTTATGAGACTCATTTTTTATTCTAACAAACATTTTACACACAAATTTACCGAACTCATTGCAGATGCTCTAATGGGTTTGGTATATTTGTGTATTAAAATGTGTAGTAGAATAAAAATGGGTCCCCACGAGTGTGTATTAGTGATTGCTAATGTAGGATTTTTTACGGGTAGTGATAATGTCAAAATTATTTTTGTTGGTGTCAAAACTTTAGTGTATAAAAGTCTTGTACACTACACATGGTACAAATCTTTTATGCATTAGAGTTTTGGCACCAACAAAAACAGTTTTGGCATTACCATTTCCCTTTTTTAAAACATTCACCATAAGTTTGGTAAATTTGTGTGTTAAAATAAAAAATGGGTCCCACAAGTGTGTATTAAGAGTAGTGAACATTTATGTTTTATGGTCGGAGGTTAAATTTATAGAGATGAGATCCACTTATTGTTTGCTAGCATCTTTGCCAAACTTTGACATATATGCTAGTACACTATAAGATTTATCACTCTAGCACACAAACTAATACAAGGATTGTTGCACAAAAAATATATTTTTGTTTTGCTAAATCTTAATACACAATTTAAATACTCTCTACGTTCTTAAATGAGAGTTCACTTCATTTTTTTCTGTTATTTTTATCTTGTTTATATCTTTCAATTTATGATAGTTTTATGATTTTATAAATTTTGTATAGTAAACTAATTGAGATCTATCAAACAAGATCTATATTTAGTATTTTAGCATTATAGATTTTGAGTAATATAAATAATTTTTTGAAGCATCCAGAATAGTAACATAGACTCTCATTTAGAAACGGTGGGAGTAGTTACTAAATCCATTGTGGGTGCTCTAAGAGCATGTACACCAAGAAAATGTATTTTACCTACCCAATAATCCACTTTTTTCATTTTACCTACTCAAATTTCTCTCAACCCCACACCAATTCTCTCTATTATACCTCTTTATCTTTATAAAATATATTACTAAAGAGAGAGAGAGACAGAGAGGGGTAGAGAGAGACAGAGAGATTGATAGGAAAGGGGGAAAGAAGTAATAATATTTTAATGTATTGCTCTTGAACAGTACCTCTCTAGTTTTAGAGAGCATTTTCCTAAAAGGAAAAATAGCTTTGTGTTTGCCGAGACTGGTGCAAAGGGATTTGATGGTTTTGATTAGGTAAAATAACTAAAAGAGTGGGTTTACCCACTCTGGTGTACATGCTCTAAGGGGGCATAAATGAATGGAGGGGAGGTGGGTTGAGGGGCATTTATCAAAAACCCGTGGTGAGAGTGACGAGAAAAAAAATGACGTTTGTAGAAAGCGAGGTGTTTCAATGCTCATCCTTGAATTCTGCATTCAATTGTATTCAAGATGATTTAAATGAAGGCAGGTGGAATTAAACACCTATCGCCCCCAGCCTCCACCCCGCGCCCCCCCCCCCCCCCCCCCCCCCCCCCCCCCCCCCCCCCCCCCCCCCCCCCCGAATGCTTTTAATGGCTTTGGCCCCCATTTCTTTTTGTTTAATTAAACCCTAGCCTGTATCCGAATTTCAGAATTGGAACTAGATAGTACATTTCGGGAATAGTATCGGAACTCTTTATAGCGGCCATATTGAATATGGGCAGGTAGTTGTGACGTTCAACTCCGTATATATATATAGTTATTGATCAATAGAAGTTGAGGTCTCACCAATTTATTTGGTTGGCAATTAACTAATGCTATGGTCTACCCTAAAGCCATGTTTGGTAAAGTAGATTAATAACACGAAAAGAGCCTAACCATGGGTACACCATTTGGCGTACACCAAACACCTACACTAGATTGCTTGGAACTCATTCTAATGATCGGAACCGTGAATTTGTTTAAATCATTATTTTAGGGTCTCTACAAAAAATTATGGTATTCGAATATCAATATGGACTTGATCAATTCACTCAATTTTTGTTCCCTCGAATTCAAGAGCGAAAGCTGATCACGCTCTTACGTATATCCGATTTAATTGAATTTTTATAATGACTCCTAAAAACATGTTTTAAATTAAATTGAATGTCTTCGATCATTTTTGTGGGACCCCAAATATGTTCCACATAATGTGGTGTACCTGTTTTTGGCATGAAAAATACTTCCTCCATCCCAAAAAGTACGTCAAAAGTTACGGTTCACACCTTTCAAAAAAATTATTTATATTCTTTACGGTATAACATTTTCTATACGCATTATGGATTTTATTAAATAGATCTATCTCACTTTTTGTTCTCGTAGATGAAATCTCTAGAGGTGTTACAACGAAACTAGAAATCTGGATGGAAGCATTAAAGTCAAAGGGTTTTCGAATAAGTAGGAGTAAAACTGAGTATATGTTGTGTAAGTTTAGTGGTACCAGCAGTGCTCACGAAGAAAGAGTGATAATCTAAGACCAGGAGATACCTAAGAGTGATCATTTTAGGTACTTAGGTTCAATCATTAGTAAAGATGAAGAGATTGCCGATGATGTGACCCATAGGATCCAAGTGGAGTGGCTCAAGTGGAGAGGCGCTACTGGTGTACTGTGTGACAAGAGGGTTCCCATAAAATTAAAGAAAAAATTCTATGGACCTGTCATCAGACCAGTGATGCTTTTCGGGATAGAATGTTGACCTATTAAAAAATAACAAGTGAACAAGATGAGTATAGTAGAAATGAGAATGTTGAGGTAGATGTGTAGTAAGATTAGAAGAGATAGGATTAGAAATGAAATGGTTCGTGAGATGGTAGGTGTAGCACCCATAGAAGAGAAGTTGAAGGAAAATAGGTTAAGGTAGTTTAGGCATATCTACCGTAGATCAGGAGATATAGTAGTTAAGAAAGAAGATATGATAGCTTTGGGTAGCAATGCTACAGGGAGGGGTAGACCTAAATTGACATTAGATACTGTGGTGCATAACGATATGAGTATTGTAGGTTTGTGTAAACAAGTGACCCTTAGCATAGCTCAATGGAGGAAATGATTCATATAGCCGACTATAAGTGATTGAGACTTAAGGCTCGATTTGGTTTGGTTTAGATCTATCTCACTTTATTTTGTTAACTAAAGTTTCCAAAATCATAAATAAAAGATAGGGAACTGATAATGCCAAAATTATTTTTGTTGGTACTAAAACTCTAGTGCACAAAAAGTTTGTACCATGTGCATTGTACAAAATTTTTATGCACTGGAGTTTTGACATCAACAAAACAGTGTTGGCATTGTCACAAGATGTAGATAATTTTTTGAAAGGTATGAATAGTGATTTTAGACATTCTTTTTTGGATGGAAGGAGTACAATTATAAGGGATGAGTGATATTGTTGGACTACCTCCATTCCAAAAAAGTTATTGTTGAGTACACAAAATCAGAACAAGGATTTATTTTTGTTTAACCAAGTTAAAAATGTTTCACAAGTTATAAGATATCGGTGAATTCTTTTATTTTTGTGAAATATTATTCAAATTTTCTGTAACAAATTTGTTTTTAAGTACGTGTTTTTCGTATTAGACATTCTTTTTAGACCAAAAAAATATTATACTAAAATTAAGGAGTATGTTTTGTCTTCTATAGAGTTGACAATGAGACATTTTATTATTGTAGAAAAATGCTACAGATCCCACATCTATTTGAAAGGGGCTGAATATTCTGTCATGGGACGAAAACCCTTTCGACTTTCGCCGCCACCCCATCGTCTTTCGCCATTCATCCTGATGCCCAATCCGTCAGCCTAAAACTGCGCAGTCGTCGCTCATCCCGGTCCATTTCTGTCTGTCCATCACAGTCGCCATCTTCCATCACCAAGATAGAATTAATGCAAAAAAAAATAAAAATTCCTAAACGGATACAAATGAGGGTGTTACATGGCTCTGATACCATTCTGTAATGCCCCGATTTTTCAAGGAAAATCGGAAGTATTAACCCTAAAATATACTGAATTTTATAAACTATTAGGCCCTATTTGTTGTAATACAAAATCTACATTAAAAAAATACAAAAAGAATCTAACTGTAACGCCCCGATTTTTGGAAATAAATCGGAAGCATTAAATATTGATTTTAAAAGAATTTATTAATTTAAAATCAAAATCCAAACCGGATAATTCTCCCTAAAGATTTGTCTATTACAAACCATTATAGAAATACTAAAAATAGTCTTTGTAATAATAAATTAAATAAAATAACAGAGCCGTCTTCTAAGATTGATACGGATCCCAAGCGTATTCTGGCTCGACCCCCACCTCTGGATTCTCTTCCGCATAACACTGTTCGCCTTCAGGGTTCTGTGTTTCTTCTTGATTTTCTGCAAAATCTGGCACGGAAACCAGGCAATCTGTACCTGAGTGAAAGAGTTCACCCCAAAATATAATCCAACCCAACTACCTCTCTTACTTTACAATTAGCAGGTACAAGACAATATGAATCGAAGAGCCAAGCAGAGATTTCATTCATGAACCAAATTATTACTATCCACTAACCTTATCTGAAATCTAAGATCTCATCCACGAGATCCTATCCTCCCATACCGTTAACTATGATCGTGTCATGGAAAAATCCGCCCCCCCCCCCCCCCCCCCCCCCCCCCCCCCCCCCCTTGCTTTTCCTGCATACGGGGTTCTAAATGAATTCATCCCCCCCCCCCGCGTAAGAGTGAGTAAAAAAAAATGACCTTAACAAGTTATGATTTTTGAGGTGTGAAAAGTCTAGGAAAAATAGTTCGGGGTCGAAAACGGTGTTCGGAAGGTCGCAAAACGCAATCGAACCAAAACAACAGCTGCCGCAAGGTCTGACTGGGTTGACCTTGCGGCTGGGACCTTAACCGCAAACTCAAGACTGGTTCTTGCGGTCCGCAGGTTGCGGCCGCAAGATGCAATGCAGATTTCATTTTTTTGGTTTTTCGCGATGGTTTCAATGCATGGGCTCGTTCGGGGCATGGGGTTAAGCATAATAACACTAAATATACTTAGAGAAGTGGTTGTGAGAGATTATACTACCTTAAATTGGATCGAAATGAATTAAAAACGAAACTTGAATTTTGGGGAAGAAAGCTTCGGGATCTTTGATCGAGGGATCTTGGGATCAAATTGGAAGATGCTTGGTGATGCTAGGAGTTGTAGAAAGAGTTCGGAATGATCGAATCGGTTGCGTCTAGGTACTAAACCCACTTTTCTCTCTCTCACTTTCTCTCTCTAGAACTCCATGGATTGGAGCTTCGATTTCTCTGAATTTTCTCTCTTTTCTGGACTGGTGGGGCGTGTTTCGTGGTGTGCCCTAGGGTCGACATACTAGGGTATATATAGGAGAATTTGAAGAGTTTCGATTAAAATTGAATTTTAAAGAAGTTGTATATTATAGGGTTTCGGAATGGATGAAAATGAAGACGAAAATATAGTCAATGATGGAGTAGAAATTGAGTAGGAGAGGGAGAGATGGCAGAAGTTGCATGCATGCAATTAACAAAAATAAAAGTAAGATAATTAAGATTAATATTAATTTTATTGGTAAATATCTACTAGATAATTATAATTAAGATAATTTTATTATTACAAATAATACTCTTTAAATGATATTATTAATTATAAAAATTACGGGTTGTTACACTAACATTTTATTTAAACATATTCAGAGCGACTCTAGTATTGATACAGATCTCAAGCATTCTCAGTCTCCGCCCTTAGTATTCCTCTTGATGTTATATTAGTGTAAATCTTTCATTTCTATTATTTCTTTTTTATAAGTTTATACTTCTTCCTTTTCTTTTCCTTTTGGTAATTTTAGAACGCAAATGCTAACCGGTGCATCATAGCACCCCGTATGTGGGCCCTTAAGGCATAATTTCTGGCCTCTACAACCTGCAGGTTGAAGTGATTGAAGTTTTAGAGCCAAATTACATATTTGACCTTTTCACTTTTTATTTGGCTACCCACCAAGCTCCAACCAGCTGACGTAATGTGATGGGCCCTAACTTTTAATTACACCCTTCTTACCTCAATCGGAAGAAATACACAACTCTCTCCTCCCAATCTTTTTTTAAATTGGGTTCAGATTAAAAAGTTGAGTCATTTCTTTTTTTCCTTTTTTTTCTTTTTTGCATTTTTTTATTTTACATCAAACTTTTATAACTTATTGATTCGTCTCGATGAGAGAAATTAAAAAATAAAATTTTTTAATAGAAACTCATAATTTTTTTTTGAAAAGACAATAATAAATAAAAAACACTCAAGTACTGTTCCGCTTTCTTTTTTAAAACGAAGGTAATTTTAAGCTCAAAAATAATGAAAATAAAAAATAATTTTTTAATAGTTTTTACACCGTTTGAAAATAAGATTCATATTGGTAAAAAAAATTATTTGCGTAAACACATGATTTTTTAGCTTGAAATTACCTTCCTTTTCTAATTTTTTTTTTTTTAAAACTGGAACAGGGCCTCATAATTTTTGGAATAAAGAAAAAAAAAGGTCGAAAAGACAACTTTTTTACACAGAGTTGATACTTTGAGACGACCACTTTTGACACGAACACATGTACAACACATCTCACCAACTTGAAGATTATAAGGGACAAATACAGGTTAGACTCACATAACTCAATAATAACTCGTAAAACTATTTAACTTTTCGTGTTGACCCCTTAACATGAAACAACACGACTAGAATACAACTCTTGATAATTAGCTCGATGAGGCAAACTAATACTCCCTCCATCCCAATTTGTTGGTCCTCTCTGAGAGTGCGTGCCATTTTTCAATTGATTATATCTTACAATTTATAATCTTTTAGGCGATTTTAAGAAATTTGTATAAAATAACTTATTGAAATCTATCAAATAAAACTCATATTTAATATAAAAATATTATAAATTAAGAGATATAACCAATTTTTTGAGAATTTCAAAAAAAGAAAGAGGACCAACAATTTAGGACGGAGAAAATAATTCACAAACTTTTATGCAAAAAAATTCAAAAAAGATAATGAATGCAAAACTAAAAAATACAAAAAAAAAAAAATTAAATAAAGACAAAATAAAATGTCAAGTTTGACTTCTTTTTTTTATAGGAGCTAGTCCCCGTTTCGGAACCCAAAAAAAGTCATTATTTTTTAAGAAGACAATTTTAAGTTAAAAAATTATGGGTTTATTGAAATCTAAAAATATGCAATATGGATTTTGTTTGAAACATCTCGATGAGATATTTTATACGATGCAAAAAAAATTGAAACATTATTTTTCAGTTACATTATTTTTTAGTTTGAAAATGTGAAATTAGCCGCTTATTTTTTACGAAGGTTTCTGGAACGGGGCTTAATCTCTACTGTAAAAGACGGATGCCTAAAAAAAATAAAACTGACAGAAGCCAATCAAAAAACAACAAGAAAAAAAAAAAAGGTACTCCGTAAAAGACAGGTCTCTAAAAAAATGTGTGAGCGGAAAAGGTTCACATTGTTTGAGGGCAAAATTGTCATTTAATTATACATGGGAAAGCACGTTGCCTGCTGTGCTTTTTTGTTGATTGGAAATTGGAATGTACACGTCCTTTACCGTCTGAAAAGTACAAAAAGTAAGGAATGATAGTATAATTAACCGGTGCACAGTAGCACTGGTTAGCCGGACCCATTTTAGAAAGTACATAATATATATATATATATATATATATATATATTCGTAAGTGCTTTCACACACACACACACATACATATAGACTTCTTCTTATGAGGGATCCCTTACTTAGCTTAAATTCTTACCTTATAGATCCCGTCGATTTCTTTCGAGTACCCTTAAAATCACGTTCTGCACACATTGAACAGTTCAAGTCATCGAAATTCGATCGAAAAAGGGAAGTCCACAATTAAGGTCCTTATAAGAAAATGGATATAAAATTTCTACATGGTAGCGGGACTCGTTGCACCCCACATTTTAAAAATTTACAATTCACACCACACGATGTCAGATCAGCAAAACGGCTGCACGATGATAAGACCCAAAAGTGGCCACATGTGATAGACCTCAAACGCGGCTGCACGTGAGGAGGAATGTTAAGAAAATAAAGTCTCACATTGCTTGGGAGTGGAATGGGTAATCACTTAATAACATTTGGGACCTCAGCACTCATTATCAATTAGTTTCGATATATATATATATATATATATATATATAGTCCCCTTCCTATGAAGGCGTCCTCATTTTAAATAAAATGCAGACGTCCTCTTTTTTACCATTTTTCAATCAAATTTCGATGATTCGAGCCGCTCAATGTGTTCAGAATATGATTTTAAGGGTACCCGCGAAATATCAGGAAAAAAAAAAACAATCGGGAAGGGTTTAATTTGAGCAATTTTTATTTGAACCGTTCAACAAAATACAAATAAAAACTGCTCAAATCAAGCCATTTCCAGTCTTTTTTTTTTTTTGTTTTGCTAATTTCTTGGAGGTACTTTTAAAATCATATTCTGAATATATTGAGCGGCTCGAATCATCGCAAATTGGTCAAAAAAATGACGTCCTTAACTTAATAAGTTAATGGTGCCCTTATTAGAAGTTGTGTGTGCATGTGTGTATGTATGTGTGTGTGTGTATATATATATATATATATATATATGGGGGCGGTTCCCCTCACACATCGTTTGACACAAAATTTGACATTCAATCTCAACCATTCAAATCAATGGCTTAGATGATATTATATTCTCTCCTATCTATCTCACTTACACCTAATCTCTCTCTCTCCTCACGCCAGCTTCCCCTCCCCAATCCGGCTCCTCCATGTCCGGCAGACCCCAACTCCGGCCAACCCCTCCTTCTCTCGACCCCCTCATCTCCCACACTGTCCCCACCCAAACCAAAATCTCACCTGCCACCGCCGCCGTCAATTCCAAAACTTGATGGGTTCGAACCTAATGTTAAAGAATCTGATTGTGTTAAAAAATATGTTGGTGGGTAAAGAATCTGCTGGTGGGTTAAGGAATCCGTCGATTCCTGATGTGGCCGTCGTCGAAGGGGATTCTGACGGTTGCGGAATGGAGGTCTTGTATTTATCTGTTTTCAGTAGGGGTTTTCCGTGGATTGTGCATTTGGGTTGGAAGATAGACAAGTGATTTTGACCAATTGGAAGAAAGAGAAAAGAACCCATTGACTTTCAAGCCTGTCGGTACTAACACGTTTATTTTCAATTAGTGAAGAAGACATCGAACAAATTAAGGAGCTTTTTTCAATCAGAACAGATTTGCCTAAATTTTGTTAAGTTTTCTTCTCATTGGCCTCTCGAATTTACCTAGATTATAGCTAGATTTTCTTCCCGTCGAATCTTTGTTTTTCATACGTTTGTATGTGTGTGTGAGAGAGAGAGAGGGAAAGAGAAAGAGAGGTGGCTGGAGATTGGCTCACCGGAGATGGGTTCGCCGGCTGTGGTGATGTCAGAGTTGGAAGAAAACAGGGGTGTGCTGGGGGTGGTGGAGAGAGAGTGATTAGGTGAGATGAAGAGAGGAGGCAGAGCGTACAATTTTAATGCTCTAAATCACAGCTATTGATTTGAATGGTTGAGATTGAATGTCAAATTTTGTGTCAAAAGATGTGTGAGGGGAACCGCCCCCTATATATATATATATATATATATATATATATACATACAGTCCAGTTCAAGTCCACACCCCTTTTCGTCCGCACTGTCCTCACCTCCCCTTTCCCGATCGAATTTTGATAATCCGAGCTGCTCAATGTTATCAGAACGTGATTTTAAGTGTACTTGCGAGATTCGGCAAAAAAAATGATCGGGAAGTGCTTCATCCGAATAGTTTTTGTTTGTATTTTATTTAACGGTTCAATAAAAAACTGCTCAAATCAAGCCCTCCCCAGTTTTTTTTTTTTTGCCGATTTCTCGCGGGTACCCTTAAAATCACGTTCTGAACATATTTCAGTCTGGTTCAAATCCACACCCCTTCCCGTCGCACCTCCCTTTTTCTGATTGAATTTCGCTGATCAGAGCCGCTTAATGTTATCAGAACATGATTTTAAGGTTACTGACGAGAAATCGACAAAAAAAAATAATCGGGAAGGGTTTCATCCGAACAGTTTTTGTTTGTATTTTATTCAACAGTTCAATAAAAAATTGGTCAAATCAAGCCCTTTCCGGTTTTTTTTTTTTTTGTCGATTTTCCACAGGTACCCTTAAAACCATGTTCTGAACACATTAAGCAGCTTGGATCATCAAAATTCGATCGAAAAAGGGGAGGTGCAGAAGGAAAGGGGTGTGAACTTGAACCGGACTGATATATATATATATATATATATATATATATATATATATACCGGGGCGGTTCAAGGGACAACTAAAAAAATACCTCATAGTTTCCGATCAAATTTTGATGATTCGAGCCATTCAATATGATCAGAACGTGATTTTAAGGGTACCCGCGGGAAATTAGCAAAAAAAAAATGACCTGAAAAGGCTTAATCTAAGCAGTTTTTAGTTTAGATTTAATGAACGTTCAATTAAAAACTGCTCAAAATAAGCACTTTCCAATCTTTTTTTTTTTGCTAATTTTTTGCAAGTACCTTTAAAATCACATTTTATACACATTGAATGGCTCGGATTATAAAAATTTGATCGGAAACCGTGTGTGTATATATATATATATATATATACATACACACACACACACCTTATTTCATTTCTTTCCCTGATTCTTTTGTTAATTAGAATATTCTTAGGGCCCGTTTCGCTTTCTCCCAAAATCTTTTTTTTTAAAGAAAGGTAATTTCAAACTCAAATATAACGAAAATGAAAATGATTTTTCAATTTTTTTTGTATCGTTTGAAAAGATCTCAATGAGATCTATCAAACAAGATTCATATTGGTAAAAAAAATTATTTACGTAAATACATAATTTTTTACCTTAAAATTATCTTCTTTTTCTTAAAGTTCCTATTTCTAGAAAGTGGAACGCCTTCTTACGGTGTCATTGATTCATGGAATTAACTATGCAAAACTAAGTGGAATATTGTTCATGGTTAATTTGTAGTTTGTCTTTCGAATTCGATTTTTTTATGGTTTGTTACCCGGTCATGCATTGCTTTGGATGGGATGGAGATGGACACTACCATGAGCACCACCACCACAGGCATTCCTTTTGATCCTCATTTTATACATTAACAAGGTTCCACAGTTACAACTTTAGGTTCTTGATCGATAGTTTAATTTTGATTGCAGTGGTTATGTAATTCTTAAGAAAAAAGAAAAAAAAAAACAGTATTCACGGTGTTTGAGTCAATTTTGGTCTCAGATTGATGGATTTTCATAAAATTTACATAATTTTTTATGAAATATCATGAATACCGTGATGCAAATTTTCGTAGGAATGGATTTCATAATTTACCATGACTAATATGATAAATTGGTCTTAGGCCCTCCAATTAACTATATTTGTATATCACTTTGAAGTATATCTCATTTGTAGCTATGATCGAATTTCATAATTTACTATGACTAACATGATAAATTGGTCGTAGGTCCCATAATTAGCCGGATGGCCCATGAAAAGTTCTCAACAGCGAGCAAAATTTATGGAGCATATATAATAAAATGATGATTACCAATTGTCGTCGTTCCAAGCTTGTACTTACAAATTCATCATGAGTGTACATGATTTACCATGATCATGATGTGATTCAATATATAATATTTTTGCCATGATCCCTGTGAAAAATGTATGTTGACCAAATTAAATTTGGCATGTTTACCGTTACATACTTAATTTTTACGATAATTCCTATGCTATTGAACATATTTATTATGTTGAATAAGACTTTTTAGAAATTTACCATGTAAATTTATCTTGAAATATGAGTAAATTAACTGTGAAAACTATTTGGATGGTTTTCAAATATACCATGAATAAGCCTTTTTTGCTAAGAACCACATAGATTGTATACATATACTCTCACTGATTAAGGAAAAGTTTACAGACAAAAATGATCCTAAATAGTTAGACTTTTTGGATTATTTTAGTCTTTATTCCAAAAAACAAATTGAAGTTTAGTTCACAATTCTTTACTTTTTGGATTAGTCTCGTCAAAACGAATTAATAATCAACAAAAATTGATGCAAAACTAAAAAATGCAAAAAATAAAATAAAATAAGAACAAAAAAATAATCTGGCTCAATTATTTAGCCACCCCTAAAATTAGTTCCACATGTAAGATTTTGCAATGCCAACAACTTCAAAATTAAAAGACCCCACTCTTGAATCACAAATTGGATTGGCGCATGAGACATACTAATATAATTTCACAAAGGGCAGTATTTTCACAAAGGGCGCATGTAAGCTTTTGTAAGTTTTTTTTTTTTTTTTTTTTTACGAATGTGATTTTACTACGTTATGACCTTGTCGTTGGATGAATTTGTCACCCATCAAATGTATTTTGGTACTTTTACATGAATAATATTATTAAAAAAGTTCAAATAGAAAAAAGAAGACCGATAAAATCAAAGGTGTGTTTGGACTAAATTCATTACTACAACTGGTATTATTCGTGTTTAGGGAAATATTTTCGTCAAAATTCTGGAATCATAAAAAAAATTCGGTATTACTCCCTCCGTTCCAATTTGAGAGTCCATTATTCCTTTTTGGGTTGTTCCAAAATGATAGTCCTTTTCCAAAAATGGAAGGAAAATTTTGGTGATTTTCCAAAAGTGTCCCTCACAATTGAATATAAGTGTTATAAGTAAGTAAAATATAGGGGTAATGGTGGAAATAATAGGTAATATAGGTGTAATCATTGCTGTCCCCTAAAATAGTTGGAATCCCCAAGAGGGACTCTCAATTTGGAACGGAGGGAGTAATTGTTTGCCTAGACAAGAGAAATTGAAAAACATCAAAATCTTGAACAATATTTGAAAAGCTAGCTCACATAAGACAAGTTTAAAGACACTTCTATCAAACTTTTCGTCTTAACCAATTTTTTTAGTTTTGATTATATTTTTGCTTTTTAAAATTCAGCTCGTTAACACGACTGATTAATTTCAAAAATTTCATGACAATATAAATAAAATGTAATTATGACAGCACTAAACACAATTGTCTACATTTATGCCAAAGTAGAGTTCCATCTATAATGCTCCTAACTGGTGTAGGAGCATGATGCTATAATTAATAAATGATATATATAGCCATATAATTTAGTAAGTTTAGCCATAAAATATAGTAAATGTAATCATATAATATAGTAAGTGTAGTCATGTAATGTGGTTATACAACATAATAAAAGCAGCCATATATCATAGTAAGTGTTGTCTTAGTATATGGTAGGTATAACCAGATTAAATTATTGCATTTTTTTGCGAAAAAATCACAAAACCACCTTTTAGTTAATTCATCTTACTTTTTGTGGATAATTTTGATCTAACGATTATGATTTACCTAATTTTCAATCCGAGGGTCCATATTTAATGGGAGCATTATGCTCCCATACGACTTGAGAGAATGGTAGAAGTTTTGGCCAAACTAGTCCTAAGGCCCCGTTCCGGAAACCTTCTTAAAAAATAAGTACTTATTTTGGCACTTCTCATTCAAAAATAAGAAGGGTCATTCCACAAAATTCAAACAAAAAGTTCCTTCCACATTTTCAAACTCAAAAATAATGTAAATGAAAAAAAAAATTTAATTTTTTTTGCACCGTATTAAAGATCTCAATGAAATCTATCAAACAAGATCCATAATGATAGGAAAATTATTTGCGTAAACACATGATTTTTGAGCTTGAAGTTGCCTTATACAAAAAATAAGACTGTTGCTATGATAATGGGCGCCGGCGGAGGGAAATCATACCGGCGGCCGCGCTGGGCCGTCTCCAGCCACGGGACCGCCGATCCGACCCGTCCAAAAATTCTATAAAAAAAATCTAGGGGGCCCATGATTCATATATACACGGGAAAGGGGTGCTCGGATCAAGCACCCTACACATCTCGAATGCCGTTGATTCCCGCGTAGGCCCCCTCGATTTTTTTTTATAGAATTTTTGGACGGGTCGAATCGGCCGTCCGGTGGCCGGAGACGGCCCGTCGCTGCCGCTGGTACGATTTCCCTCTCCAGCGCCCATTGGTACCTATATAAATTTTGAAAAATAAGCACCTCCTTCTTATTTTTTTGGGAACAAGCCTTCTTATCCAACAAAAAATAAGTTTTTATTTGGTTTCTGGAACGCAGCCTAATTCTTTTCCGAAATGTACATAAAATAGGCTGCAATGGTACCTTCTTCTTCTTTTTTAAAGGGGGTGTAATAGTTCTTTTATAGTGAGGCTAAGGCTCCGTTCCAGAACACCTTTTTAAAAAATAAGTACTTATTTCACATTTTTAAATTCAAAAATAATATAAATGAAAATAATTTTTCAATTTTTTTTGCACCGTATTAAAGATCTCAATGAGATCTATCAAATAAAATCCATATTGATAGGAAAATAATTTGCGTAAACACATGATTTTTGATCTTGAAAAAAAATAAGTACTTATTTTCCTTTTCGGAACGGAGCCTAAGGTCCACTAAGTTTTTTTGGGCGTTTTGTTCTTATTCAATTTTTTTTTTTTTTTTTGCATTTGTTGGTTTTGCGCCTAACTTCTGTGAATTATTAATTTGTTTCGTCAAGACGAATCGGAAAAATAAAAATTATGAGTTTTACTCAAATATTTTTAAAAATATCCAAGATAAAACCCAAAAAATCGACTTTTGGGCTTCGATCTTCTTAGATATTTTCAAAAATATTTGGGTAAAAATCATAATTTTTAATTTTTTCGATTCTTCTCTTCGAGATAAATTAATAATCCACAAAACTTAAATGCAAAACTAACAAACGGATAAAAACTTTGAATAAAGACAAAACACTCAAAAATCTTAGTGGAACTTAGGCTGTCATTTTGGGACAACAAAATACTGTTAAACACAGTTGATTGCTTCCAAAATTGTGCGTTTAAGAGAGAGAGAGAGAGAGAGAGAGAGAGAGAGAGGAGTAAGAAAGTTACTAATAGGTAGCAGTCCTCCTCATAATAATTAATAATGTGGTACTGTAGTAGTTGTTTATAAATAATAATAGGTGAGGGGCGTTGTGAGGTTTAAAAGTTTTGTAGTTCGAAATTGATTAGCTCATGGGACGTGGGTTGTTTTTAATAGCCGAAGTGAGTGCCGTTGGGAGACTTTAATTAAAACGTCTACTTCTTCTGCCTCTGGGGGTTGGAGTTATTTATTAAATTTCATTCAATATTTCGACGCTATGCATTCAAGACCTTTTTCAACTATACGTACCTATACAGAAAGACTCCTCTCTCTCTCTCTCTCTCTCTCTCTCTCTCTCTAATGGAGTACTACTACACTACCATTTCCTCTCTCTCTCTCTCTCTCTCTCTCTTCACGTCATGCTTAGCTTCAGCTTCAGCTTGGCTTTCTTCTCCAGAAAGCCTACAGAGCCAAAAATAAAACCTAGTAATGGCACGTAGGCAAGAAGATGTTGTATCCATGCAAACCTTGCATTATTAATCAACGGAACGGTCAGGTGTCAAATGAATACATGGAAAAATGATATCCTTCCAATATTGTTAAGCCATGATTCAGGACTTGTTCGTTTGGGTACTCAAAACTCCTACGCACGATTCTCAAAATTATTTCTCTTTATATCTCTCTCCACTCGTTAGTGAAACAACTAGTATGTTGGTGAAACAACTTCCCTTATATTTAGGGGCGCATCCACGTTGGGGCACGTGCCCCCATGCCTTTTTTTTTAAAAAAAAACTTTGATATAAATACATAAAAGTTCCCTACACTAGTACAATACATCAGCATGGTGGTATGGTTATATATGTTGTGCAAAGTTCAAGGCACCTAGGTTTGATTCTCAGGCATGCCATCCTTGGTTTTTTTTTTTTTTTTCTCTATTTGTGTTCTCTCTTTCCTTTATTTCTTCATTTTTGTTCTATTTTTTTCCTTTATTTCTCCATTTTTGTTCTACCTCTTTCCTTTATTTCTCTATTCTTGTCCTATTTCTTTGTATTTCCCTTCCAATTCAAAATATTATGAAAATTAAATTACTAAATTCATTAATTTACTTTCTATTAATCTTACGGATGCCACTGCGACAGTTGAAAGAGTATTTTCAGCCATGAAAATTGTCAAAAATTGGTTGCGGAATAGAATGAGTGATCAATATTTAATGGTTGAGCGATAATTTAATGGTTACATATAGAGAAATATTTTTTAAGAGATTGTGAATAATAGGTGCTCCCGGTATACAGAATTCCTAGGTCCGCCACTGCTTGTATTATTTGTCCACAACTTTATGCATTTGGCCAACTTGTTTCCACTAAAATAAGTAGACAAATTGTTTTCACTAAACTAAACGGAGTAGACAAATTGTACTAAACTAAAAAGACAAGCTTAGTGAAACAAGTTGGTTAAAGGCAAGAAGTTGTAGACAAAAAATACAATGGAAACACACCCTAAAAAGTTAGATTTTTTTTTCTGCGAAAGTCAGTATTTTTAATTTTAAGATTTTGAACCTTAGCCAACTGCATGGAACTACATAATGCCTACCACTAGACTACGTACTACTCCACTTTCAAATCCTAAGTGAGATATAATAAGGTTAGATATGATGCTACTAGATAATGGGAATCATTTTTTCATTCAAGCTTATTCCATATGAAAGCAATAAGTTTAGTATCCGAAATCACATACTCACCTTAATTACAACAATACCACATGCCAGAGGAGTATTTAAAAATTTACACATATAATAAAATCCGCAGACAAATTCATTCACAGTGTAGTGCGGTGGTGGACATCATATTTACTTTGAATTCATTTCAAACACCTCAAAATTTTCAGGTATTTTATGGTTTAATATCTTAGTACATAAAGCATTCAATTTTTAAGAACAAATTGAGATCTGTAATTAAGTATAAAGAATTAAGAAACCAAAATAAATTTTGTATTTACAAATTGTATGACTTGTGGTAGTAGAATAAAATTGTAGGAAGTAGGGGTATATGAGAGTCAATAATGCATACCAATTAGGCCATGTTTCTACCAACATTGCAATAATTTATGACATTATACTAAGTTGTTCACATTAATCAATAAGTTATTGGTTAGTAAAAATAACTCGACATTTGGCAATAATTTATTGGTTAGTGAAACAACTTGATATTTTTCAATAACTTATGGTTAGTGGAAACAACTAATTAACGACTTGTCAACAACAACAAAATCTTCTTAACTTATTCTCTACCAAAAACATCCCTTATTCTAGAACAACAAGCACACTATACACACACTCACATCTTTTTGTGCATCTCACACACTTTATGTGGGTCCCAAAGTGAATATGAGTGTGTTTTGTGTAAGTATTTATGGTTGTAGAATAATTATAATGTGTACACACTTAAACAGGTGCAGACTCAGAATTACACTTACACGATGGTATGAAATGTTGATGTGGCCATTTTACAATGTGAGGGTTGGGTGAGTATTATAATTAACTTTGTATTTGGATGGAGAATAACAATAGATAAATTTTTGAAGGAAAAAAAAAAAAAAAAAAACCTAATTGGATTTGATTTTAATGGGTCTACTCTAACACATAATTGATCCATCCATCTTTTTAACTTGTGAACCTTTTCAACCCGCAACTATTGACCCACATATAACCCAACCATATTCAACCAATATTTCATTTCAACAAGTTCACATTCGTCCATTTAGCTCCGCTAGTATGAGTACTTGTATTCTAGCGTGCAAACCGTTATAATAAGTACTCCATTTTACTCCACTATACAAGAAAAAAGGATGAAGATTTTCTAACCTTTAACCTTTTTTAAGGTGGCGATCCGCTATCTGCAACCATCAATATATATACAAGAAGAAGAAGAAGAAGGGGTTGTTAGAACTTACTATCCAAGCTTTAAATACGAGTTTGGGAGCTACTGTATATATGGTGGAGTAAATGAAAAGCCAGCTTCTCCTAAAGATCACGTCATGGGAGAGAGAGGTGGGCCCCTCATAATTCCATGTATTTTAATGGTTGGCCCCTATTAGATTCTCGTCCTTGATTAAATTTTGCAGTTGTGTGCCTCTCTCTCTCTCTCTCTCTCTCTCTCTCTCTCTCTCTCTCTCCCTATATATCCACCCCAAACGTTTTCACCATTTTTATCACAATCAAGTTAGAGAGAGAGAGAGAGAGTCCCATCAAAAAAAAAGTCAGAGAGAGAGAGAGAGAGAAATCTTGTGAAATTGTAATAATAATAATAATAGATCGAAGCATGGTTTCGTTGCACACACCTCTGAAGACAATCAAAGAGTTGGAGAATTCAGCAAAGAAGAGGAAATGGGAAGAGGAAGCAGTGGAAGAGCTGTTCGAGAAGCCACTTCTTATTAGTAGTAGTAGTAATAGTAGTAGGAAAGGATCCAAAAGTCCGAAATCCATGTTTGATACGGAGCTTCTACACCTCGAGACTCCGTTGCCTTTGGAATGGCAGCGCTGCCTTGATATCCAGGTAAACCCTTTTATATAACCTTTACCTTAAAAACTATATACTCCTATACAGAATATGGCTTGTCTGCAGCTTAGGTTTGGACTACACCTACAGAGGTGTAGTTCAAGTGATCACAATCATCGATTAGCCTTTTCAATGGTCCAGATTTATTTTGATATTTTTATCTATAATAACATACTTTTACCGGGAAAATATTTAATAGATCGGATTTTATATTGTCAATATGGTCCAAATTGGACTGTACATCCTTTTTTGCAATCAGTTGGAGACAACCCGGATCCAATATATGATTAATGATTGATTAATCTAACCGTTCAAGTTCTCTGAACGGAAAAATGCATGTGTGAAGAATCATTTTCATGGCTAAAACCTCATCGTGTTTACATTCTCTATTATGCAGTCTGGCCAGATACACTACTACAACATGAGGACTCAAACCAGAACATCAACTGATCCAAGAACAAGTAACTCAGTCCCAGACCCACCAACTCCTCCTCCTACTCACATGAGCCTAGACCTTGAGCTCAACCTACCATGTGGTTCAACCACCACCACAAAAACCGGCTACTCGTCTCCCCATTGCCCCACCGACAACATCACCACCACCGGTAACAGCAATACGTTTCCGGATTGGAGCAAAAACAAGGGCAACGATTATTCCGGGGGTGGCGGGGGTATCCCGAGGTGTCCGTCGTGGTTGGCGTTCGGAGGGGACGAGAGAGAGATGATAACGGCGGTGTGCAAGAAGTGTCACATGTTGGTGATGATGTGCAAGTCTTCTCCGGCGTGCCCAAATTGCAAATTTGTGCACCCACCAGATCAGACCCTTCCTGATAACTTGTTTGTCAATAAGTCAGGTCTTAGCCTCTTGTGTTAGATATATATATTATTAATAAAAAAGACTCTGCCATATGTTTAATTAACTAGTGTTATGGTATTGAATTAATTAGTTCTCGTAAGAACTGAATCTCCAGCCTTTAACAAGTGGTCGGAGAGAGAGAAAAACAGGGGCGAGGAGTAGTTTATTATGTAAAATATACAAGTAAATAATTTGGTTCATAAGGTTGTTATTTCTTCTCGGTTTCTCCAATGGTTTAATGTGCAAATTGTGGTAGCTAAAAAGGTTATGAACTCTATTATAGCAGGATGATGCTTGGAATGGGAAGGTGATTTCCAGTGGAAATTGAAAGCTAGGTTTACCATAAAAGTATTACGAATTTTGTTGATGAGAAAATTTTTCAAACGGCAAAGCCGTGAATAGTTGTTTACAAAACCAATTGCAACCATTTAAAAATATTTTGGACGGTCCGGATGTTAATGAAACTTTTCCAAGAAAGAGTTATATTTTTTTGCGGAAAAATTTCATTAAAATCCGGACGGTCGAGAAAACTTTTAGACGGTCGCGATTAATTGCTGTTGTAAAGAACTCCGCCGTGAACAAGTTTCGCTCTTTGTTGATTAGTTACTGATCAAGTGTGTGCCTCGAAGTGTATAGTACGCGTAGTTTTGGAGCATGGTAGGTATATCATTTTATGTATGACACGAATAATTTTTTAATCATTAGACATTTTTATGGTGCCAAATATGCGTTTTTGGTGAAGTTACAAACAGGAATATATGGTAAACCTCAAACTACTTATGTATTTTTTGGTTGGTTAGGAGTATTTTTTTAGTTAGTCATGCAATTTTTTATTACTAATGACGCATTTTTGGGGAAATAACAAATTAGTATTATTTTTTTGGTGTCATGCCGAAGAGGAAAAGTCTCACTACTAATTATAGCTCCACTGTCCTCCTAGATACACGTCTTTTTAAAGCGTTTAATTCCTCATAAATTTGGAGAATTATTTATAGTAGCTCGTACAGGAGTTGAAGCCATAAAGTACAATGGTGGTTATTTTGCTTGTATATGAAAAGAACGGACAATGCCGACATCTTTCTTATATGGGAAGTACGCGCGTACGATAGAAACTATTTACATTGTGTATGCGTGCAATTACGCAGGGATTGATGACAATCTGTTCGTACCGTTGCATACTCGAATCATATCGAATGGATTGATGCGGTTTTTAACCCATATTTTTTTTTTGTTTTTGATTTCACAAAACCGGCTAATCCGGCTCGGTTTTGGTTTCACTTGTTAACTCAGTTTAGTTAGGGTTTGTCGGCTCAAAGTCTTGCACCTCTCTCAAAAGTGTGGGAGTTTGCTAAAAAGGTTTGTGAGGGATAAGAAATTTCTTTAAAGTGACGGAGGTTTGATAATGCAAGGGAGTGGGAGATGGATTGAGAGGGGCTGTAGTAGGAGCAGATTTGTGCTTAGCTATAACACAGGAGGGTCACGTGACCCTCTTGAAATTATTGAAATTTTTTATGTGTAAATTAAAACAGTAAGTAATATATATATAAAACTACTTGAAGTAGAGATATATTGATGTGTAGTTCAAGCAATAAGGTGTTTGGTCCTCAACTAGCTGGGTGGTCGCGAGTTTGAAACTTGCTCTAGTGTTCGCCTATTTGATTTTTTAATCCCTTGCGCGTTTAGGAAAAAAACCTCTTCAAAACTTGCAGCTAGTAAAAGTCGAACCATGTTTATTATAGATTTAGGAAGTTGATAATAACACAAAGCCAACCCATATAATTTTACCATTTTTTTTTATTCGTTAATCCTAATCTAAACTATCCTAGAGGAATTGGTGATGGGGCTTACGGAGATCGAACTCTACCCATGTGCATGGGAGTATGCAAGGGAGGCCAATTGCACTCCAGCCAACTTGCACATACAATTTTACCAATTACACAAGTAAAAATGTTATAACTCGTTTAGTGAAAATGTAAAAACACTAGTACATTCTTTTTTATTCTCGTTATTTATTTTCAACGCATGTTCTTTTTATATTGGATTGTTAATATTTTTATTGAGTTTATGCTCGAAAAGGTAATCTCTGTGTCCAAAATTTATGGATCTGCCACTGGCTGTAGTGCGACACCCGCAACCATCCTTCTCGACATGAACGGCTCGGATTTAATTTTAGCTTCTATAAATTCGAGCTATTCATTGTTCGTATTAAAATCCAAGCCGTCTATTGCCGAGATGGACGACCAGATCGCACTACACGTGTAGTACGGGGGGTACACTATAGCACCCCCGGATCTGCTCCTAAGGACGAGTTTGATAGCAGATTTCATTTTGGGGGGACTCGTAATGATATAGGATTAGGATTGGGATTGGTAGTGATGTGGGATTACCGATAAGGAGATGAATCATTTATTCATATTTGTTTTACACAGGATTGGATTGTATGATTGTTAATAACGTGTTTGTTTTGTCTAGAATAGGATAGGATTAAATTACTTGTTTCCAATTTTACCCTTACAATAAGAACACCATTTTTATTATTTTCCTTTTATTTTTGTGTTCACTATTTCAAACCACGATTTTTATGGTTTTACCTCTCTTTTTTTACTGTTGGAATAATAGGATGGTTGTACCAGGAGTATTTTTTTTTTTAACTATTGGAATAATGGGAGCCTTTGGATTGCATCTAGTTTGCTGTTGGAATAAGAAAAGCACTGGGTAATAAAAGCACTAGATAATTTGTTAGCCTTTTGATAATATCGATCTCTTCAGTGATGTGTCAAATGGGCCGGGCCGGCACGGACATGGCACGAGCACAGGGCAGCACGGCATGTCACGGGCACGGTTTTAGCGGGCCCGGGGCACGACACGGGCACAAAAGTGGGCAGCACAGCACGAAAGTTGGCCTGGCACGACACGACACAACACGGTCGTAGATGGGCACGGGCACGAAAAGTGGACGGGAACGGCACTGCACGACACGGTTCTAGCCGAGCACGGACACGACATGACACGGGCACGGCACAAGGCACAGGAAAACAAAAAAAAATTATTAAATAAGCCAAATGGCTTTTTATTAATTTAAAAAAAATAAACAATTTCTATTCAGTAAAAAATATTTGTTTCAACTAAGATATTTAATTTTTTTGTAAAATAATTTCTTAAAAAATCATGTTTTTAAAAAATTATTTTTTACCTTTAAAAAATTATCAATTTTTATTCGGTAAAAAATATTTATTTTGTTTTTGTTAGTGAATAGGCTTTGGACCATTGGTTTGTAAATTTAACATTACAAGATAACAAGTAAAATTAAAAAAATTTATCAAAATGTTTTTGGTGCAAGAGTAATTTAATACGAAAGGGAATGTGCAAGAGTCATATATTATTTACCTCAGATCTAACAAGAAATAAGAAAAAAAGGTCTCAAACAAAAAATAAGAAAAAAAATACATAGTAGAAAAGGGGGGGGGGGGGGGGGGGGGGGGGGGGTGGGGGGGGAACAAAAAGGGGTTGGCTGGACTAGGACTTGAACCCAGGTCCCTAGATTCTTTCATACACAAACAAACCACTATTATAATATATATAATATATAGCTCTATTATATAAAAACGAGGCCATCAAGTAGTAGCCACACAATCGCAACGTAATCACGACAATCGATACCATTCAATGCGTCCATTTTGTTGTGCTTAGTGTTTTAATCGTGGGATCCAATTTTTTCGTCCTTTGGATTTTGAAAGCACTTTCATTGGCATGCTGATTCATTGTTTGATTGAATTTTTTTTTTCCGTCCTATCAAGTTTGTAGTGATAAGCATTTTACTTGATTATTGACATGAATGATCTAATCCCTCCTACATAAAAGTTAGATGGTTCTGATTTTTAAAAAATAGATTAGGCGGCCCTCAAGTAGTGCATTATAGGACTTTAATGCCTTTGGAAGTACCGAATGTGTTCCGATCATATGGTTTCCGACATTCGATTATCACCTATTCAGGTGAGAATGATAAATTTGATAAGATGTTAAATCATAACGGTTTAGATTGAACATTCGGAAAAAAGAGTCTGTAGCTACATTTCAAATCTATACATTAAACATGGTTATGAAACAAGGTATTCTGTTATAGTCTAATGTACGTTAGCCACACGATCACAAAATAATTATGACGATCTATACCGTTCATTTTGTTATTCTTTGTGTTTTAATGACTCTCACCAATTTTTGGGTTTATAGGGTTTTAAAATCTCCTTCATTAGGACGTAAATTAATTATTATGAAAGTATTTGTTATGTACAATCAAGTACATAACGATAAGAAATTTAATTCATTCTTGGCATGAATGATATAATCCCTCCAACGTAAAATCTAGACAGTTCCGATTTTTTAAAAATAGCTCAGGCAGCCCTCGAGTGATGCATCGTAGGACCTTATGAGATTTTTTCATTATTAGTGCATATGGATTATTGGTGTCTCGTATGCACATAATCACACAGCTCATATAAAAGGCAAAAGATGTTGCCCTAGCAGACATCTCTCTCTGTCTCTCACAATCTCACTCTCACCTCTCAACGTTCGGAATTCTGAAGTGATCAACATCTCTCTCACTCTCAACGTCTGAATCTCACTCTCGTCTCTCTCACTCTTTCCACTCTCAACGTCTCTCTCTCTCTCTCTCACTCTCAATGTCTTGCTCTCTCTCACTCCCTAGTCAGTGACTGGTCTAGCGGTGAGTCAAACCCTAGATCGACTGCCGTTTTTGTTTCCATTCAGGCTGTGAGTCGGTGTCGGTGACCGATTAGCAACTCAAACCCTAGATCTACAACTAGATTTGAGTTTGCCCGACTCAAACCCTCTGTCACGTTCAGCGATTTGTCTCTGAAACTTAATGACTGAGGTCGTTTCTAGTGACAGACGTTTACGGTGAGTTTCCAGACGTCAATAGGTACCTCTCTCACTTCCCTCTCCAAACGTGAGCAGATCTGATATAGGGTTATGTTTATTAGGTGGTGGTTTGTGTTTCATTTTCTTTATTCTTCATTCTATTTTGTTCAGTTTGTTATTTACCTTGAAATTAGGGTTCTGAAATAGTTTTTGAAATTAGGGTTCCTAAATGGCCAAATCTGATGATTTTGTACTAAAATAGTTTTTAGAAAGGCTAAGTCATTTTCGTGATCAAATTTGATAGACGAAATGGGTGTGGCCATATATGCTACAAATGTTTAGTCATTCAATATGTTATCAAGAATCTTATTCCTTTCACATAAACTTCTAGGTGTACAAAACAAAAAGGCTAGTTTAAACTTGTACACACAAAAGAAACTAGACTTGTTTGAATTCAACCCTTTCATTATGAAGCTTTTTGATCATCTTTTTGGTATCAGTTTTGAAGTGAAAATGAGATATTTGCAAAACCAAGATGTCTAAGGAACTCTCAATAAACATGAGAGTTCCAATACTTTGTAATGTTATACTCCCTTCGTCCTTTTTTAAGTGTCCTACTTCGTAATTCCAACTTCTTAAAAAAACATCATCATTATACCTTTCACATCAACTTTTTCCTCCACTTTCTCTACTTACCCATCATCATTACATTTTTACTGACTAACTTTTCAAAATGGAATCTACTTTTAGGGACAAAATAGACAATGCACCAATTTTTACCCACTAACTTTACAAAATGGACATTTATTAAGGGACAGCCCAAAATGAAATACCAGACTCTAAAAAGGGGACGGAGGGAGTAATAAAGGCATATGATGATGAAACTGTATAATAGTATTCAGTACAAACAGAAGGAAAGTGAAGGTGATCCAAAAGTGGTTAATCAGCAAACCATGTAGCATGATTGTTTTTGTGCTTGTGCAGTTTATTTCAATTTTTTCAACTTTTGTACTAATATTCTAGTTTACTAATTTTCTCTGTTTTGTTTTCAGTTTTGTATAGGAGATGGATCTTGATAATATTCATTTTGACAATGAAGGTTTACACCCCAATTTGGATGATGATGGACCAACTCTACCATCGGGAAGGGATTCTATAGGTGATAAGCCCTCGATAGTGTAAATAAATGGGCTTATCAATCCTAATTTTGTCACTCTCGCGTGCGTAACTTGCTTTATTTAGATGATATTGCACGGAGGTTGTGTTTTTGTGAGTTTTAGGTATAAAAAAAAAGGTGGAAATGAGGCATTTTAAACGCCAAGGATGACTCCCGGAAGTATCCAAGTGTCCAAGGCCATGTGGCATCCTGCCACCGAGTCCCAAGGAGCATGTAAAGAAGTGTCGAGGAGTACTCAGGACGTCAAATGGGCCGTTGGAAGGAAGAAAACAATTCGGAAGCCGTCTGCCAAACTTGTACCGGTACTGTGGAATTCCAGTACCCCTGTACACCTCGGACAGATTTTCTCCAAAACTGTTGAAAAACAAGACTTGTACCGGTACTGGAATTTCACGGTACCGGTACAACCTAGAAAAAAATCTGCTTTTTATGCCCAACTTTTGTAACTTTTTAGGGGTATTTAGGACCTTTGTAACTCATTTTTAAGGGGCTATAAATACCCCCAGACCTGATTTGAGTAGGTTATATTTTACTCTTTCACTTTCTCTCTCTACCTCCATTAATGGAGCTCTCACCTCTCTCATCATTCATGTCTTGAACAAGGATTTTACGTACGATCCATTTACTTTCAAAGCTTTTCGCCTTCATTAAAGTTGTAAGGAATCTTCTCCTCTTCGAGAATCTTGTATTTATTTCAAATATTATCAATGTTTAGTTTTAGTCTTGTCTTTACCCTTGCTCATTTCATCTTTTCTTTTGATATGTGTGAGTAGTGTAGTAAGGTTACGTTATGGGATGATTAACATCCCGTAACTAAAGGTATTTCTTGTTCTTCTCTTGTTAATCTTCGTTTTCTAGGTTAAACATGTGATTAGGGTATTTTTATGAACCAAAACTTGGAGGTGTTAACCTCTTTGATCATATGTAGGCAAGGGTTAGACCACTTGCCACATATGATGGTTGGAGCTATGTCCATCCAAGAGTTTGTCAAAAAGTTTCAAAATCCTAACCATGCTTAACATCTTTGTTAAACAGAGAAGAATCAAGTTTGATTTTGTGTTATAGGTGTTGATTATCCCTAAACGTAGCCTTTAGTTTAATCTCCAGTTAAAACGCCATAGTTGGTTAAGTAGCTATTTCACCTAAATCTCTCAGTTGGCCATCTCAACGCCAAATTTGGTTAGCGGTCCTAACGCTAAAATCTCTACGCAATCAAACTTCCAATCGAGTTATGGGTGCGCTCCATATGGATTCAACTCCGGACTTCCAGGTATTATGCTTTCAACCGACCTAGCCCTACGCTTGGGGTATGCTTATTACAACACACATTAAGGTCGCAAGCAGTAGGTGAAGCTACTTCAAACATTGCAATAGGTTTTACTCCTGCAGACGTAGCAGGCCATAGCCATTTGGCCCATTCTTGTGCAAAAAGGAGTCGCTCCTGGGTATGGAATCATTTAACCATAGTTAAGAACTTTAAAGATGCACAAGAAATGGATGTAGGACCTAGAGCTACATGTAATTATTGTCCAAATAATTATAGCTGCTCAAGTAATGGCAGCGTAAAGCATCTTCAACGACATTTAAATGACAAACATAAAAAATATAAACATACCGTAGTTGGCCCAAGTCAATGGTGAATCTGGTGGTATTGATACCGTAGGTGGTACGTCAAATTTCGTATGTTCTCAATCTAGTATGAGAAAGGGATTGGCCCGTTACGTAGTTGCAGCAGAACAACTATTTGCTTTTGATGATGATATTAGATTTGAATATTTTGTAAATACAACCAGAAGTGATTCTTTGAAAGCTTTTATTGAAGTTCGAAAAAATTTGATAAGTGCTGATTTATGAAGTGGTCGAAATAATCTTGGTTACATTTCTGTGACAGCTCATTATATAAACTCCAATTGAATTTTGAATAAAAAAATTATTGCTTTCCGTTTAATGGAGTATCCTCATAATGCTATGAATATTTTTCAATACATAATGGGTGTTTTTAGAGAGTTTGAAATTATTGATAAAGTTTTCCGTATTACTTTTGATATCCATTCTGTAACAACCCAGACTCCTAATTACCTTAATTTATTTAAGTGGCATTTTATGGGCATATTAGTGTTGGAATTAATTTAATTAAGTTATTTTAATTAGAATGGTTATTGTGAGTTGATTAGTTACATATATTAATAGAGTGACTTGATATGATTGGGCAAAACTGTTATATGGTGAGATATAGGGTAAAGATGCCTAGTTATGCACTCTAGTATATGGACTTAGCCACATGAGATAATTTTCCTAGAAGAGTTCTACGTTTTTCCTTTGATGTTATCCCCACCGTTTACCTTCTGCCGATACAAAAGAACGGAGACAGATAGACTTTGGAGAAACCGAATAGGAGGAAGGAAAATTTGGGGAAAACTTGCTCCATGTCAAATTGAAGCTTTGCTAGGTAATCTGACAACCCTTCATCTTAGGTTTCATATTCTACAGGTTCAACTCCTTGATTTACTTGGTTAATTTCAAGGGTCAGACCTTCAGGTTATGTAATCCTTGTTCATGGAGGTTTTAATAGAGCTTTTTGATAAACTCTCATGGAGTTCTTGAAAACCTAGGCTTGATTTCCTTTGAATGTCTCAAAAACACGTTGAATCATCAGTCTTGATTGGAATTCTTGTCTTGGAGATTAATTTATGAAGTTTAAGGTTGGTTTTAAGAGCTTTAGGTGAGTTCTTTATGGAAACGAGTTCTAGGGTCAAATTGCTGGAAAATCAATGAACCGGGATAGATTACAGTCCTAACTTCGAATGAGCATATCTTTGTCGTCTGGACTCCGATTTGGGAAAACCTTATATTGAAATTGATGCCCCAAAAGTCTACTTTTCAATGATGGTAGCCCCAACACCTAATTCTAATCCTATCAAATATTACAGCCAAAATACTGCAGGCTGGTTCTAGGACTCGTACCAATTTTGGAGTTTTGTCAGGCTCTGACTCTGTACTAAATAGAACCTTTAGTTTAGCTACTGGGGAGATGTAATGAGAGTATTTAAAAGTTTAAATGTGCTTCATTGAATCTTAATTATCTTAAATGTTTATGTAGGGAATGTGGTTTAGAAGCTCGGATTTGATGTGAGTGATTTAATACCTAAATTATATGGTTTTGAACTTGCTTTCCCTAACGAGCTTATTTGAACAAGTTTTATGAATTGTGTACTCCATGGAATAATAATGGAATTGAAGGTGGACCTATTTGTGAAATATTTGCAAATCTATTTAATGACATTCCCAACGTCCGGTCTTGCTAGGGGACGGCTTAATGGCTAGCAAGGGTGTTTGAGGTTGGCGTGTGTTTTTGGATAATGCGTAGACGTCTGACTTATCCGCTACTAAGGACGCCTGATAGCTTTTGAATTTTGAATAGTGGAATGTGCATTTTATTTAGCTTATGGATTTGAGTTCTTTGTTTTGATATACTATCAAATTATTTTGCATTATCCATGAAGAGCTTGTAAATTATGTATTGGTCACTCATACGAGTGTTAACTTATGTGTTTTCTCCACCTTTCAGGAACTGAAGAGTTAGATGGCCAGACACTTGTTTTGTGGAATCAAGTCTTATGGTTATTTTGTAGACCGAAGATGTGTTCAGATTACTTGTTAAATTCTATAATCATTGTAAGTACCTTGCTAAACCTTATTAATAAGCACAGTTCTGAGGCGTATTTGGAAATTACAGTTTCCCTTTTAAATGTAAGTTGTCCTTTAATTAGGTTATAGTGTTATACAGGATAAGCTTCCATTGGTTACGCACTTTTGTCCCTTCTTATTATTTGATTATGAGAAGTTATATATTAGATATGGCATTGGTGATAGTTTCACTGGCGCTTTGTGATGGCTAAGACCTACAGGGACGGGTCAGGGTCGTTACACATTCTGCTAATACCAGATCGATTGATTTATTCAAAATAATTTGACCACTCCTCATGCTGGACAATTTTTTCATGTGCAATATGTATGTCATATCATTAACTTAGCTGTGTAGGATGGTTTAAAACATTTAGGACCACAAGTGGAAAAAATTAGAGATGTTATTTTTTTTATTACTACTTCCCCAGCTAGGCAACAAGAATTTGAAGGATTGTGTGTAAGTTATAATGTTAAACCAAAACAAATCAAAACTGATGTTAAAACTCGTCGGAATTCAACATTTCTTATGTTAAAATCTTGTAGGAATCACACTGATGTAATTTTTGCTTATGTTAATTCCAAGCATATGCGTACTAGTGGTGGTTTAACTGGAGCTGATTGGAAGATCGCTTTTGTGTTTATGAATTTTTTGAAAATATTTTATGCTGCTACTTTAGCTTGCTCAGGTGTTCGTCATCCTACTACTTGTCTTGTGCTTAATCACTTGTATAATAGGAGTCACACTCTTAAAAGTTATAGAACGGAAATAAATTTTGTAGCTGCTTGCAGACTACAGGCTAGTGGTCCTTCAAAAAGTGGTCTATAGACTTACAAATTATCTGAGCCAATTAGCCAAATGTTAACAAGTGTTTGACAAGTATCCAAGCACTCCGCCACTTAGTCCCAATGGAAGAAGCAGGAAAGGATGAAAGACCAAGAATTTCTTTTTAATTAGGGGCAGTTAGGCCCATTTGTAATATGTAATTTTTTTAATTGTTAAATTTTACTTCATTAAGACCAAGAATTTCTTTTTAATTAGAGGCAGTTAGGACCATTTGTAATACCACATTCATAAGCTTTTTTCAATAACAATTTTGGATCTTCCAAGTCCCAACTTTGAGTAATTAATCAAGTTCGCATCATCCATTCCGGGCGTTTTAATGGAACTGTTGGTGTTTGTAGCTACCATCTCGTGGCTCGCTGTCCAAGGTGGAGGTGGATGATTAAGGAAACCTTGAGTGTGTGCTACCAATATAAAATAATAACACTATTCATAAATGTATACCTGAAAAGGAAGCATACTAGGCCAACAAATATCTAGATACGCAATCATATTTTCTAGGCCGAAACATGGCCTGATCCCAGTTTTATGAGGATAGGCGAACACATTTGGCCCTATCTTCTTTCCCCCTTGGTCGTTATAACTCTTCCATCACCATGACAAGTTGTAAGTTGCATCGTTGACTCCTGCATCATCTCCATCAATCCAGAATTTAATATGTTTTATTCAAACATTTGATTGTATAATAAGCAAATAAAATTAATAATTACACTTATGTAAGACTCCATTGTGTTCCAAACTCAAATGTTTCCGTCGTGGGAGTTGTAGTATGCACCAAGCCATAGCTCTCCAGCTACAATGAAATCAGAAAGTTTAATCCAAATAAGGAACTGATAGTAGCAAGATGTACAAAGAATGAAAGCAAAGAAACAGAGTTAGCAAGAGTGTGAGATGGAAAGAAAAAAAAGTTAGGAAGAGTGTAGGAAAGGGAATCAGAGTTAGGCATGGCACGACTTAAAATGGCACACCCCGAACCGACACGATTAAGTAAACGGGTCGGCACGTTTTGACACAATTGAAAACGACACGGCACGACACGATTTTAAAAAATGGGCCATGGCACGACACGATTTTAAAAAATGGGCCAGCATGACACGACATGATTTAAGAAAACGGGCCGGCATGACACGACACGATTTAAGAAAACGGGCCGGCAGGACACAACACAATTCAAGAAAACGGGCCGACATGAGACGATTGACAAACGGCACGGCACAACACGATACGATTTAAGTAAACGGGCGAGCACAGCACGACACAATTTGAGTTAATACTATAAACGGGCCGGCACGACACAGCACGAAGCACGGTTAGCAAGGAGTTAAACGGGCTGGGCCGGGCTGGCACGACACGTTTGACACCTCTATTCATCGCTATCTCTTCTGAGGTCACAGCTGAGCAACAACTCTCTCTCTCTCTCTCTCTCTCTCGCATGATCCATTGACAACTAGAAGAAAAATGGACGAAGTTGATTCTGACGAGCTCTGCATGTTCTCTATCTTAAACATCTATCACACCAATTAATTGAGCTCTGGCGACTTCGATTGTCACACAATGCTGTGACTGAGGTTCACAATATTTTGATTTGGTTGGATTTCCATTTTTAGGTTTTTAAATGGAGGAGTGAAAAATGGCAGGGGGAGCCATTTTTGCGTTGGAGATGAGGTCATTTTTGTCTTTCTTTTTCCAAACCCACCAGATGCGATTATTAGTAACCCCCCCCCCCCCGGGATGGCTACTTGTTGGGTCATCAGCCGGAACCTTGAATCCACACCTGAGTACAAGCACGCAATAACCAAGCACAAAACGAGAGATATCTAAGAAAAAACTCCACTATGAATAAATCACATATTCAAGTATGAAAAAATCTCATCGGGATAGCCACAAGCCGGCTTTCCCACTCTTCACTCTCTCTCCCTCACTCCGGTGCTCTCCAACAGTCTCTCCGAGCATCTCTGAGGAGCCCTACTCACCCCGTTGGGGAAGCCTCTCCGCTCACACTCTCTCTGCATCACTCTCTCTATTTGCCACACACACAGTGCACACTTGCACTTTTATACCATAAGGGGGGAGTGATCCCCTGTGGTCATACCCACCCCACTGGAGTGTACCCCAACAATCACCCCTACACCCAAGTGGGGTAATCGCTGGATCCGCAACGCTTTCCGGCTGCAATCTGCCACTCTAGCACCACAATTACCCCCTACTCACACCAGAGGCTTCGCTCGCCAGATAATCTCACACATCACCTGCGAAGAAGCTAAAAACCTGTCTAGATATTCGTGGCTCATATCGGCAACACCGCCGATACACCACACCTCCTAAACCGAGTGCTCCGCATCCAAACCCGGATGCTCCAGATCTCAATCCCGAGATGTCCGCAGTAAAGTTCATTTCTATCCATGCTCTTCTGCTGCCTGAGCGCCCACATCGCCCCTTGGTTGCTATAATCCTTGTCCGCCAATCCTGTTCTGCCCCTTTAGTCAAGCGCCTATGTCACTACTAACCATTAAAAGTCTCACCACCCCCACACCAGAAGTGTATATACTAATTGACTAAGTGTCTCCTTACAAGATCAGATCTTCCGTGGTTGAACCGTGAACGCACCATGCCCAATCACATAGCACAAAAATCGATTGAACCAGACTGCCTTCAATCACTGTCAATCATCTTCACAAACCATCGCTCTAGTGAGCGCCTGTGTCACTGCCAGCCCAAGTGTATCATTGCTCACTAGCTCCGCGCATGTTTTCCCTGATCAACCTCAGATCCTTTCAAGTCTACTCCGTCAATCGTCCTTTCTATCACTTTTCGTCAACTCCCTGCACTCTCATTAGCTCTCCCCCGAGTCTCCTCTCTGCCACTCGTCCATCCTCGTTCTATTCCTGGCATTCCTCGGCATCCTGAATCTCCATCGAAATCGATCTATTACTCCAATAGGCGCCTATGTCAGTTATCAAACGAGTAAACCAGCTCGAATATAAAGTATCCTTGCCTACCAGCTCCGTAACAGATCATCACCGAATGTCCTTGCTGCTCCAAGCCGTAAGCGCCTGTGTCATTGCCGGACGAGCAAACCCTCTCGAATGTAATGTATCCTTGCTTAAAAGCCAAGCCTCCATGCAACCCAAACCGCCTTCAAAACATGTTGTCCATCTTGCTCCACTAAGCAGTCGCACAAGCCCAGGAGCCTCCAATCCAAAAATAGAGCGCGTGGTTGCATCCAGAACGTTGTTCCCATTCAAGAATCGGCCATGAACTGGCCCAAATCGGTCACGAAAAACTGCCTGAACTGACCCAATCTGCCACCATTGTACTGTCATGTCAGCATTGACCGGCTGACGTGGCCTTGACCATCCGACATGGCAAGATGACATGGCAACCCCGACCCTACTTTTGCTGACGTGGCACCGCCACATGTCCGATGACGTGGCTATTGAGTCATCATTGCTGCTGAGGCACACGCTTTCCACATGCCAGCGTGTGCTCTTCGTGTGCCAACCACATGCTGGCGTGTGCCAGCCCCAATCTGGCACGTACATTCCACGCACGCTCGTAGATTTAACGCGCTCGGCACGTGTCACATTTGATCGTGCGCGTGCGCCCTCCTCTGGCCACCTCCGACGATGTTTTGATCACCGTTGTGATCATCTCTTCAAGCCCCATCCGACCCTGTGCTCCAAACTTCAATTCGAGCAACCACCACCTTGGGCTTTTCAAAATCGTACTCGCTGCTACGCGCAATCTTTGACCAACAATTGTGGCTTACTCTGGCATCCCCCGGAGACGTGCTACCCCAATCCGTGATCGTCTCCTCGAGCTGAACACAACCAGTGCTCAAAAGTCGTCTTCAATGACCCACGACCTCGAGCTTTTCAAAACAGCCTCTCCGACCGTTGCCTCCGCCGTTCAAACGGCTCCCGAGCCCTCCTCTGGCGTCGTTTCTCCACCGCGACACCACCCATGGACTCATCTCAATGAGGTGCACAACCCTTATTGGTCCGATTAAGTTTTCATACGGCTCAACCGAGAAACTAGTTAAAGTTATGCTCCATGCTTCTTCCGAACAGCGCGGTGCTTTTCCGGCGTACCCCAAACCAACAACTCTGACTCTGATACCACTGTTGGGTCGTCAACCCGACCCTCAAATCCGCACCTAAGCACAAGCACTCAATAACCAAGCACAAAATAAGAGATATCCGAGGAAAAACTCCATTATGTATAAATCATATATACAAGTATGAAAAAACCTCACTGAGATAGCCACAAGCCGGCTTTCCCACTCCTCACTCTCTCTCCCTCACTCTGGTGCTCTCTGACAGTCTCTCCAGGCATTTCCAAAGAGCCCTGCGCCCTCCATTGGGGGAGCCTCTCCGCTCACACTCTCACTGTCTGGCACACACTTGCACTTTTATACCACAAGGGGGAGTGATCCCCTGTGGTCACACCCACCCCATTAGGGTGTACCCTAAAACTAATCTGGTGTAAAGGGGGGATTCACAGTCCTAAAGGATTAGCAATCCCACCCATCAAAACCAAAACAAACAAGAATTTTGAGGAGACCTCCACCTTAGTTATCCAATCTCATGGTTGAACTCTGCTATCAAACAGGGCCTAAGGGTATCCACAATGGCATAATCAAAACCAAAAAAAATTCAAAAGGTAATAATGTTGGTCTAAAATATAGCTCACAATGGTATAATCAAACTTAACAACCTCTTAACCAATAACCAAATTTTGGTCTTTAGGCATCCACAGTGGAATAATCAAAACTTGTCACATCATCTTTTGGTTATCCATTTAAGAGGTTGCTAAAGTTAGCAATGTAAAGGTCCACAGTGATACAATCAAAATTGAATAATCAAAACTTCTCACATCACCTTTTCAACTTATAAAAATCTAAAAATTGTGACATAGAAAATATTTTTTTTAAAATAGTTTTCAAACTAATAAAAGCAGATTATTAGAAAAAGAAAATTAGTTTTTTGAAACTTTGATTCAAAAAAAAAATTAGGGAAAAAGTAAAAAAAAAAAAAACAGTTTTTGAATAAAAGAACAGTTTTTGGAAAAAAAATTTAATTAAAAAACTGTTTTTTTCAAAAAAAATAAAAACTGTTTTTAAAAGTTAGAAACATGTTGAAAATGGAAGATGGAGAAGGTTTTTGTGTAATGATGGTTTACGTGATAGAGGAAATGTGGGGACAACTAAATTTGATTATTGGCAAAAGATTGCTAGTTTTGATTATCCTATGGCCAAAATTTGAATAGTTGCTAAGAGGTTACTAAATTTGGTTATTCCAATGTGAGCTCTTTTTTTAACAAATGTTACTAACTTTAGCAATCTTTTGGTTTTGATTATACCACTGTGGATGCTCTTAGATAACCAAAACTAGCAATCTTTTTTCTTTGGATAACCAAATTTAATAAGGACCTCTCTCTCTCTCTCTCTCTCTCTCTCTCTCTCTCTCTCTCTCAATGGACTCACTCACTTACATTTATTCTCAACTCTATCTCTCTCTACTAGAAATAGATTTTTGATTATGAGCCATTGTGGACCTCAACATTAATGTTAAGCTTAACAAATGTGACATGACAACTTTTGATCATCCAATTTTAATTATGTCATTGTATATATCCTATTTAAGTTGGAGACTGCTCTATTTATGTAGAGCATATGTATACCTACTCAATTTGACACAATGTACATATATAAGTCCCCAGAAACTAATTACAGGAATAGTGATCAGAGGATCTTTGGCCCCGTTTATTATCATATTAGTAGTAAGTTGGATTATTTTTACTATGATCATTTTGCTTATTTACTTAAAATAAGTATTAAAAAAAATGTGTTTGGTGCAGATTTTTGTAAGTTAAAATAAAAATTGAGATTAATTGTTAAATAACTTGTAGAACTGCTTATTATCAAGTAAATGACCATATGACCTTATTCGTTTTATACACACACTCTTGAATTAAGTGCTTTTAATTAAAAACGTAGTTCTCCTACTTTAAATAAGGGGGGGAAAATGAACTATAAATTGGAGTTTAAGATAATGTCAATTTTTTGAGTTAAATAAGTTGGAAAAGCTGAAAAAGTGATCATTCATAATTGATAGAAATATCAGTCATTAACCTTTTTAAAGCAAATAAGCTAAATAAATTAGATTATAAATGTAAGCAAACGGGGCACAATGTATATGAAAATTTAAAATGGGTGAGCATACCTTAAATAGAGCTGAGAGGAAAGAGGATCAGTATTTTTTGTTGTGTAAAGTATGGGCCATGGCGTCATGATGGGTGCTTAATACTACCACATCTCATCAACTAAAGAAGGTTATAATTCGTTATCTATGTCATCTAAAGTATGGGCCAAGGTGTCGCGATGGGTGCTTGCTAGCTTAATGTGACCACATCAACAATTATTACGAACAAGAAAATTAATGGATAGCAGTCCAAGAACTCTACTTGAGATATTAATTCATTGGCTACAAAGCCGTTGGTTCTCAAGAGATTTTGGGAGGTGCTTCCTAGCTAGTACACGTACTCCAAGTGTAATAATGTTATCATTAATATTGCTAAGCTAAAATTCTCCCAACGTGTCTTAAAAACAGAACACGCAACTATAGAGATTAAAAGTCAGCCAAAAAATATAGAGAACAAAAAGAATACAATCATGACAAACAAACTGAAATACCGAAATGACCAAATGATGTCCATCGTTTAGGGAAAGATCTCATAAATATCGAAGTTGTGTAAATTTAAAATAAAGCACATTCCAGCCCCTCTCACATCACTTAATTTTCCATTTTTGACAATGGTGTTGTGCATCTAGATATTGGTGAGTGATTTTTGTTGTGGTCCACCCATAGTGGTGGTTTTGTGAGAGATACCTATAGGTTTAGTGTGTGACATAATGTGAGGGAGAGGGTGAGGCGAGTGCAGAGAGCCGATCTGTGGCTTTCCGGAAAGGAACCAGTGTGTGGTTCCCAGAGAGTTTTTTCATCTTTGTGTATACGTTTTGTGAATATATATGCGAATGGAGTTTTTCTCTAAAATCGTTGTGTGGGTGTGTGTGGGTGTGCGTGTGCGTGTGCGTGGTGTCCCTCCGGTCCTAACAATTTTAAGGTAAAAGGGCTAGTTCAAGTAGAGGCCAAAACTTACAAAAAGAAATCATGTCGATTGGACATCCGTGCATATGATTTCATGCTCTCCATACAAATGGGATAAATGGGACTTATAAAAAATAAAAATAAAACCAATAAATGGGTTTGGATTTGGCGGGACAAAGTGATTTTTTTCCAAGATAAATGGACCCTGAAATTATATGTACCAATGTCCGATTCAAATTATGTCTGATTAAAATCATGCTTAACCATTTTGATCATCTTTGCATGCTTGAAAAGATCCCGCAAATAGGCTCAATCTAAAGGTGCAAGAAAGCCAAGTCCCCTGACTTAAATACTACTCTCTCCGTTCCATTTTGCAAGTCCCTTTCGGGATTTCAAATGTATTAAGAGAACATTCATCAAATATTGCATGTCTTCTCAAAAAGTTGGATTCAATTTCTATTATTGTCCTTTAACTCTCACTTTTAAAATAATTTTTGCATTGTTATGAGGGTTTAGTTTTGAAAATCTAAACGATTTTTTTCTTTGACCGTTAAAAAGGCCTAACAAATTTGGGTCATTCCAAAATGAAATGTTAGAGACTAACAAAATGAGACGGAGGGAATAACGATTAGTTGTATTTGAAACTAAATAATAAGAATAATGAATGCAAAAAACAAAAAAAATACTTCTTGACCTGTGGCTAGGTGATATATATATACACACACAGTCATTTTCAAATGAGTAGGTTTTTATTTTAACTAAAATAAAGTTAAAATAAGGACCTCTCCATTTCTCCTATTTTCCGTTCGAATTTCGATCATCCGAGCCGTTCAATGTGTTCAGAAAGTGATTTTAAGAGTACACGGAAAGAATCAGCAAAAAAAATGACCGGGAAGGGTTTCATCCGAGCAGTTTTTATTTAAACCGTTTGATAAAAAAACAAACAGAAACTGCACGGATGAAGCCTTTCCGGTCTTTTTTTTTTTTTGCCGATTTCTCGCGAGTACTCTTAAAATCACGTTCTGAACACATTGAGCGGCTTGGATCATTGAAATTCTATAGGGAAAGGGAGGTCCTTATTTTAAGTTAAGATGGTCCTTATGAGAAGGAGACTATATATATATATATATATATATATATATATATAGGAATTTTCAAGCGAGGGATCCCTCATTTTTTTAAAATGAGGGACTTTCATTTCCCGATCAAATTTTAAAAATCCGAGCCGCTCAATGTGTGCAAAACGTGATTTTAAGGGTACTCGCGAGAAATCAGCAAAAAAAATAACCGGGAAGGGCTTCATCCGAGCAGTTTTTTTTAACCGTTCAATGAAAACTGCTCGGATGAAGCTCTTCCCGATCATTTTTTTTGCTGATTTCTCGCGGGGACCCTAAAAATCACGTTCTGATCACTTTGAGCGGCTCGGATCATCGAAATTCAATCGGGAATGGAAGTTCCTCATTTTAAAAAAATGAGGGATCCCTCACCGGAACCTAACTCTATATATATATATATATATATATATGCAGTCATTTTAAAATAACGAGGTCCTTATTTTAGTTAAAATAAGGACCTCTCCATTTCTCCCATTTTCCGTTCGAATTTTGATGATGCAAACGCCTCAATGTGTTCAGAACATGATTTTAAGGGTACCCGCGTGAAATCGGCAAAAAAAATGACCGGAAAGGGTTTCGTCCGAGCAGTTTTTATTTGAACCGTTTGATAAAAAATAAACAAAAACTGTTTGGATGAAGACCTTTCCGGTCTTTTTTTTTGCTGATTTCTCACTAGTACCCTTAAAATCACGTTTTGAACACATTGAGCGGCTCGGATTATCGAAATTCGATCAGGAAAGGGAGGTCCTTATTTTATTAAGTTAAGGTGGTCCTTAAGAGAAGGGGACTCTATATATATACACACACACACACACACACACACACACAATATTCTAAGGGTCCTTGCAAGAAACCAACAAAAAAAAATATGACCGAGAAATTAAGGCTTGATCCGAACAGTTTTTTGTAAAAATACATTTATAGCATTTTTACAAAAAAACTGTTTGAATCAAGCTTTTTCCGGTCATATTTTTTGCCGATTTCTAGCGGGTACCCTTAAAATCACGTTTTAAATACATTGAACGGTTTGGATCATCAAATTTTGATTGGAAACAATGTCAAACTCATGAGGTCCTTAACTTATCAAGTTAAAAGATCCCTTAATAGAAGCTCACTGTATATATATATATATATATATATATATATATATATATATATATATATATATATATATATATATATATATATATATATATCAGTGAACAACAATGTTACAACCACAAACAAATACACACCTTATCCCATGTAATGTTGTTTGTGGTTGTAGAATTTTTTATTGGTGAAACCAATTGTAGCATCCTTCCAACCAAAATCTAATACATGAGGTATCAAAAAAGAAAGTCCCAAAGCATATTTGGTTTTGGGGGAGGGCCGCCGCCGCCTCCTCCTCCGCCCTCCTCCCCCCCTCTCCCTCTCCCTTCCCCCTTTCCTCTCCTCCTCCTCTTTCTTCTTCGTCGGTGTATCTTCTCATCGGTTTGGGAGCTGGGCTGCAGTGTTTGTGGTGACTTTGTTCCAGGTGCGCCGACCTCTGGCCGGTGATCTGTGGGCTGGATTCGTTTGAGCTCCACCTTGTCTTCCCAGAATCCGGAGTTTTGTGGCCGTCGGAAGAGGTAATAATGGTGGTTGGGGTTAGGCTCTGATGGGGTTAGGGTTTTTTGGTTTTTGTTTTGTTTCTGGCCGTTTGGCTCGTTTTCTTCCAGCTGGGTCTCCCCCAGTCAGGTTTGTACCGGTCTAGTGCTCTAGATCCGGTGGGTGGTGGGCGAATAATTTTAGTTAGGGTTTTGGTGGGTGTTCGGAGGGAGGGCTTCGGTGGTTGTCGGCGGTGTCGGTGGTGCTTCGTGGGGGTTTCCGGCAGTGGTAGCAGTGGCGCCGTTGCTGGGGTTTTTCCGGTAGTAGCTCTGGCCTATTCTGTTCGCCGGCGTTGTTTCCTTGTTCTGGGCGTCAACGGCAGTTTCAGGCGTTAAGCAGTTCTGGTCTCCAGCTCGAGATTAGATTTCCTCTTTCGCTTGTAATCTGTTTGTTGTTTTGATTACATCTGTTTTTTATTGTTTACTGGTTTGTACTGAGATCTTGTTTGATTTCTCTGCCTAGTCCCGGATGGGATTCTCATATCGGCACCTAGTGCTGATTTGCTTTTGCAGGTGTTCTGTAATCCCTGAGTAGGTAGTTTGGTGCACTCCTGTAGTTTGCGATGTAATTTTTGCCTTCGGGCTTGAAATGAATTGACTGTCTCAAAAAAAAAAAAAAAAAGGTATCAAACTAGAGAAAATCTAAAAAACCTAAAATTAAAGGGGACATATACGTGTAAGTACAGAAAATTCAAAGTAATTTCTACTAGGTCAGGCCCAAATCATTAAATACACCCTTAAGTTAAGTCAAAATTTTAAACTAAAAATACTCTTCCACCACTATTGATGACTGTTGACCAAATATTGGCATTGACCATTGACCGTTGAGAACGTTTTTAGAGCTTAGCACACGCCTAGACTTAGTAGTAATTCATTCTCAGTTCTGAGAACATTCTCATCTCAACACTGAAAACATTCTCATCATACGCCTACACTTCGAGGTAGTTCATTCTTAGATGTTCTCAGCACACATCTAGACTTAGTGATAATTTATTCTCTGGCGTTTTCAACTCTTAAAACGTTCTCATCACATACATAGACTTAGTGATAATTAAAAAGAATGTTTTACTTCAATGGGAATTAAGGTGCTATTTTCTGTATCTAGTGGTAATAACATTTAGGGAAAAATTCAAAATGCCCTCCAACCTTTACTCTAAATTTTAATTAGACTCCTAAACTTTTAAAAAAATCAATTTTACTCCCAATGTTATCTTCCGTTAATCAAAACGACCTCTTTCGTCCAAATGACTAACGGATTTCATTAAAGGCTCCGTTAAATATCATCCCGATCGAATTTCGAAGATCCGAGCCGTTCAATGTGTTTAGAACGTGATTTTAAGGGTATCCTCAAGAAATCAGGAAAAAATAAGACCAGAAAGAGCTTCATCCGAACAGTTTTTTATTGAACTATTCAATAAAAAATTGCTCAAATCAAACTCTTCCTGGTCTTTTTTTTCCTAATTTCTCTAGAGTACCCTTAAAATCACATTCTGAACATATTGAACAACTCAAATCATCAAAATTCGATTGAGATAGGGGATGTGCGGACCGAAGCAAAATCCAGACACCCTAACTTGAACAAAATTTGGATCAGTTCATACCTCCCTTTTCCGATCGAATTTCAATGATCCAAACCGTTCAATGTGTTCATAACATGATTTTAAGGATACTCGTGAGAAATCAGCAAAAAAATGATCGGAAAGGGCTTCATCCGAATAGTTTTTATTAAACTGTTTAATAAAAATTTGCTCGGATGAAGCCCTTCCCGATCATTTGTTTTTTGTTGATTTCTTATGGGTACTATTAAAATAACGTTCTAATCACATTAAGCAGCTCGGATCATCGAAATTTAATCGGAACGTTCAACCGGGCCTTTAACGAAATCCGTTAGTCATTTGGATGGAAGGGGACGTATTAATTAATGGAAGATAATGTTGGGAATAAAATTGATTTTTTTGAAAGTTTGGAAATCTAATTGAAATTTAGAGTAAAGATTGTAGGGTATTTTGAATTTTTCCCAAACATTTAGGGTGCATAGTGTAAAGGAAAATGATTTCTACACTCTTTTTTTTTTTTTATGGCACTTCATTTCTTATTTTTCGGTAAAAAATTTTGTGTGTATTTTTTGACTAAAAGATAAGAAAATGAGTCATAATCAAAAAAAGATAATGTAGAAATCATTTCCTAAGTGTAAATGCTAAACCGAAATAACTCCTCGCAAGGGGGAAACAAATAGTACAATCAGCCAAACCTTTTCCAATTTCCAAACAGAAGTGGATCAAAAAAAAAAAAAAAAAATTTCCAAACAGAAGCATATGCCATCGTCATCACTTCAAAACGTCGAAAGCGTGAATCTCCTTTCCCTCGCCTTCCCAGTCTGCGAATCTAGAATTTCAAGAGAGAGAGAGAGAGAATGGAGGCGATTGGGATCGAAAACCAACCCGAAGCTCAGCGATCGCATCTTGCCGTTCGTAGCGCCAAAGCCGCATTGTTCCTTTCACGTCTGAAATTCCCCCGAAATCGCTCAACGGTCTCAACAACCTTCATCGAACACCAGGTCTCTCTCTCTCTCTCTCTCTCTCTCTCTCTCTCTCTCTCTCTCTCTGCACTATGTACATAAGTAACGCTGAAAAAATTGAGGTTATGAAGACGCGACTAAGAGTGTGAATTAATTACTCTGTTTCAGGGAAGGGAGATGGAGTTGAGTAGGACGGTGGAGGATCTGAGGAGGAAACTGGTGAGGGAGAGATTGAAGAATCGGAGGGTGAAGCTTTGCGGCGTGATGGAGTTGCTTCTGCAGATGGTGCTTTTGCTGTCTCTGTGGACTCTCTGTTTGATGCTCGCCCTCAAATTCCTCTGAGAAATTTGTCACATCGTAATCACCTATTACACCTTGTTCGCTGACGATCTGAGATCGATATGAGCTAGTAATTCGAAATACTGTTTGGAAACATTTTGATCCACTACATACATAGTCGCTTGTATTCATAAGCAAGGATGATCTTTCGCATACTTCAGATGAACACCACATCGCCGGCATTTTCCGTCATTTAGAGCTCACTTTCATTTTAATTGCAGTGGTATGAATAGAAATTGAGAAAGTACAAACAAGCTTATTTTGAATTCTACCTCATAAGCGTCTACTTTGATTACTGCATGCACTAGCGGGCCTTAGGACTGATAAACAAACCAAGCTTTTTGAGTTGAAGTTCGTGTTTGCTCGTTGAAAGATTGTATGCACTAGCGGCCTTAGGACTAATAAACAAACCAAGCTTTTTGAGTTAAAGCTCGTGTTTGTTCGTTAAAAGATTGTTTGTGATCTGTTTCACATAACACAAACCAAGCTTTACCATTCTTTTCGAAGTCCGTTAATGCTTCGACCTAAAGTTTGGATCGAGTTACTGTTTGGCTCATTCAATTAATGATGTTCATGATCAACTTGATTAAAGCACTTTTGAGATTTTTATCTAGTTTGATAAATAAGTCAAGCTTATACATTTTTTAAAGCTCATTCAATGTTCAAGACAAACAATTGAGTGCTCAGTTTGTTCAGCTCGTTTATCATTTCTACGAAATCGCACTGCATCTGATCTATCACGCGGTGGAAAGTTGTTTTATATCCCTTATGCACTGTGCTCGTTGTAAGTTCTATGAGGTAACAATATCGTCCGAATAACCCGAAACTGAATAAACTGTGATTTTTTGTTATGCTGTTGGAATGGTTATTTTCCTGGTACAAGTAGTAAACATACATTGTTGAACAAGACTTGATTTAATGTTGTAATCGACGTACAAGAAAAGGGACTTTCAAGCATAGCAGATGTAGTTCAAAAAAAAAAAAAAAAAAAGAACAGGAGATGAGTGGTCAATCGACTTCGAAATGAAGATTATCGCTACAATATTGTGTCAAGAATATGCTGCTGCCACTTTATTTGTGCTTATGAATTAATTAGTAGCAACCATGCTTAACAATTTCTGAATGACCAAATCTAAATGATGGTGAAATTGATTTGAAAAACAAGATGCTAATACTTCCGCTTAAATTTTCAATTGCACAAAGCACCAAACTCGAATTTGCCCGTTGAAACAAGTCTTTCCAGTTGCAGATGCAACACATCGGATTGGAGGACTACTCTTTTCCTCACCAAGTACACAACTACATAAGATAAAAATAAGATCCCTCAGCTATTTTTCGCACGGTAACAACAAAAATATAAAAGATTTCATCTGACAAGCATGAAACATTTGTATCATTCTTTAACATGGGTTTCTTTAACATTGGTTTTTGTTTTCTGGGATCCCAAATGATACTTAAGATCTTTCGGATTAAAAAAAAAATGCAAGTTGTTCAACGAGTATGCAACAAGGACATAAAATCAAGCAAAACTTTACAGGGTACTTAGAGACGCCGTCGGTCAGTAGGATTCGAGAGAGCATTTTGTATTGCTTAGTGTCAAGCTTTGTTGGGATCCACCCATAGCGATGGGGTTTTTGTGTAAATATCTGTAGTGTTGGGTATTTGGTGTTATTTCCCCAGAGCCCCCATATATATGTTGCTAACCCTAGTGTGTGTGTGAGTGTGAGTGTGTGCACAATGTGGGGGAGAGCGTGAGGAGAGGGAGAGGGAGAGGGGGCCCGGTTGTGGCCTCCACGGAGTGGAACCGGTTGTGGTTTCCGGAGAGTTTTTAGGTAGCTTGTATATATGTGATTTATATACATAGTGGAAATTTTCTGAAAAATCTCTCGCGCGCGCGTGTGGTATGGATCTGGGTCGGTCTCGACCCAACAACCTTGAACTACACAAATGCACTCTACCCTGGGTCTTATCATACTATCTCCTTTCACTCCAATACTTTAGTTAATGCTGGAAATAAACTGGTTTTTTTCATGCAGAGAAACCTAATCACCCGTATTGCATGTTACAGAATCAATTTTCTAAAATAGAAAAATTCTAGAGAGCAAGTTCAACATGAAATATTCTATTGAGCCAAAAAACAATTATCAGCAATGCCACCTAATCACAGATATGATCAGTTCCAGATACCACCCATTCAGAAAATTGTTTGTTACTTTCACCACCAGACCTCATTTGGAATACTTCTTGACAATTATAGAAAATATAGAAGTTTATTTACAAAATTCAAATGTCCGTCCCTTCCCCATTCTTCTCCTACTCGAGCATTCAACAACCTAAAAATGAAAGTCCAGAAGCAATATTATGACACAGAAGAATCGGGTGTATCAACAGATAGAAGGTATTACTTCAATTGAGTGCAAACAAGAAGAATATACTCCAACCTGTTGGACATAAAGCAGTTGATGCATCTTCCGTCAGTGCAGAAGTCCAGAATTACCGTAGAGAATTCCACACATGGGAAAGAAAAATACTCTGTTTCGATGCTTTGTGTCATTGGTTCAATCCGTGGAACAGATTTTATTGCAGAAAAAAGAATCAAGTAAGGCACCGAACAAGCCATACTATTATGCATGTTTGGCCAACCATCCTTAGACACTTTATTTATTTACTAGCAATCTGCAGGCAAGCCATACCAAATAAGACATATCAAACATACGAATGTGTCTATATGTGTTTATACACGTATATCGGTATATGTAAAACTACTGTAAACAGAGAATGCTCAAGAAGATACTCTAATTCAATGAACCAAAAAAGGAAAAAATTAAGAGGTGAAATAGAGATACCTCTAATCGAATGCATAGGGATCATCTGCATATGGATTCAGCGACCCTTCTGAGAACAAATCACCTATGTTGGAAGGGTGTGGATTCCCTCCCTTCATTCCCTTCGTAAGGATTGGACACAGATGAAAAGTACAAATATACAATTAAAGAATACAATGTTGATAACGCTGAAAAAAGTAACAGAAAGGAAAAGAAAATTTTCCACTTAGTTTTTACTCTGACAGTTCACCATTCTGTTCATATATGGTACCACTGCTTGAATTAAGAGTATTTTGTTACCTTGTAAACATCTCTGGGGGTAGTAATTTTTGGCGTTCCCTTCTTACGCTTTGTTGGGTCCTACAAAATCATACAAAAAGGTAACAAAGAGGAAAAAAATATGCAAAAGCAGCTTTTTATGCTCAGTCAAACAATCTCTCATATAAGCACATGGAAACTGCTTACAAAAAAAGAGTGTATATACCTCAAACATGACCGTACTCTTTGTTTTTCTTCGCTTCGTAATTGTCCTACCATTAGATGTTTCAACTTCATACTCACGGTGTGTTACCTGCCAGGCCATCGACAAATCCAGCAAGACAGCTGAAATAAAATGGAGGAGTCCACTCCGAACGTATGCACAAGTCAAAAACAACAATCTATTTAATAAAATACAAGGGTGTGGGGACCACACAAACACGAGTTGAAAGAAGGGCTAAGATTCATTTGATCCAAGAGCTAATGTATGCTCTCCAACTCTCTTAAGAAAACACCCACACTCTTACAAATATATCACAGAAATGTCATCGGTTCTTTTTACCCAATGCTCTGTTTTGGCGTTGGCATAAAAAAACAAAAATATATTACAAAAATGCCCGTGCCGTACGCACGGGCAAGCACTAGTATACTTATATGTATGAATGGATCAAACTCCTAACTCAAGAACCTTTCCCTGATGATTCCGAACCAATTTCCTATTGTCTGATTGCAGTGAAACAATATTAGTTTGACTCCCTAGGAATCAAAACCTATTGACTGCTCAAACCCAACTGAACTGAAGGTTGTCCGAACTAAACTAAAATTTGCAGTGGACCTCTCTAGATATCATGCTATTCACCTACCGCAGGGTTTATAGAACACATGCATTTCGAGGTATGTATTCTCATAAACTAAAGCAGAGGCGAGAAGTGACTCACCTTCCTACTGTGCTTAGGAATACTAATTACACTTCCAGTATTCACCTTCTCCACTTTCTTCAACAAGGTTGAGACAGGTGTCTGTGTTGCTTTTAGGTAAGGTGAATCCTACACTCGACCATGAAATCATGAATTAATCTCACATTTATCGTACCCTTAAAAAGATCCTAAGTGAAAGGGAAAACTGATTGTAGTTTCCTGTCACCTTTTGTTCATTCTCCACAGAGACCGGAGCACGTTGGCTTCTTCTGCCACCTTCAGAATTTCTCACCTTGGTTGACGAAACAGAATGATTCTGAGATGTCAACGATAAAGAAAATCACATTTCAAAAGTAGAGATGATTACAATATAGTATGACTTATAACTTCAATTGTAATTTAGCACACTTCACAAGAGAAAATAACATAATAAAACCTCATGCCAGGAACTTCACAAACCTGGATTGCCATACTAACTTAAAATGGACTTCCTAAAATTACTGCAGGAAATCCAATACTCTAAGAATTCAGAACTCAGAATATCTTGAGGCTGAGAAAGATTAGTCAGTCACCCCTGCTAAGGCAGGCAACACACAATGCTACACAATACGAATATCTGTCTTGTCTTTTCAGTAATATAGCTTTTACGAACATTTACATTGTACATTAAATGCCAATATCCTAACAAAACAATAAGAATGCACACATTCCCTCCGAGCATTTCGGGCATTGCACTTACTTTGAAGGAGAATTTCATTTTCTAGTATGGCTGAAGAAAAACACATCTAACAGTGCCCGAGTATGTGATAAGCCATGATATGCCCCAAGTCACTAGTTCTTACACCTGTGTGATAGCTAGTCCATAATTAAACATGGTTCTAAGTTTCCGTCAATACTTGTATAGCACTCCCAAGGGTTAGCAATGTATCTGTCGGTAGAATATCCCGTTCTTTGTATATACTCCAGAGCATCATCCTTCAGAGCGATTTTGTACAGCTATGTCATGGACGGTCTCCTAACCACTTCAAAATTTCAACTTTTCCTATCTTTCTACCTCTATAGAAGACAAGCCTTCAGAGGCATCTTCAGAAGGTGTCAAAGCAGAAGAGTTGCTCAAGGTCCCAATAATGCAATTGTAGACCCAATCTAAATCTCTCCTGAACACTCAAACAAATAAGGGCTAACTGCTGGACTTGGTTACTTGGGATGGCCTAATGATACATGAGCATCAAGGACCTGTATAGCGGACGTACCGTTATAATTTGTACAGAACTATGGGTATCGCTGTCCAGCATCATTAGCAGAAAGCATAATGAAGGTACGCTAGGTAACTTTCAAGTAAGCACTTTAAATAGAGTAACTAAGTAAATTGATGTTGTGCTTTTGCTGTGTAAGTAATAGTTGAAGATAGTGATGACAAAAAAACATTGATCAAGCCTTTTTTTCATTTTTTGTGATGCCCATGTTAAATAAGCTGAATTTAAATTGGAAAAATAAACCAAAATGTGGAGAAACTCAACATGTTTTGCTTTTATACGCGCCAAAGATTGGTAGTCTTTGCATCAGTGTGGACACATACAGCGAAGGACGCAGGGCGAGCAATCTGTCTCACCTTTTTTGAGTTTACTTCTTGGTCCTCTGGTGGTTTGTCACTCATTACTTTCCACTGCAATTGCAATAACGCCCTTTGCCTGTCCTCCTGTTATACACCAGATCAAATAAGAAAAACCACTGATGACTTCGTCAGCACAAAGGTTACATACTTTGGATTTCTGGATGTCCAACTCCTCTTGAAGTTTCCTGCATTCATCTTCATGCTGGCATTTCAATGCCCTTAACTGAGCTTCATGTTCATCCCGCAGTAGCATTGTTTTCTAGATAAATTCCGACAAGTTAGCCACTGAAACCTTGAAACCAAAACTCTTAATGCTGCCCATAGCTCATCAATAGAAAACTCATCAATAGAAACATATACCTCTCTCAACTCATTTTCAGCTTGAAGTTGAACACGTTTTAGCTCATCACTGTGATTGTATTTAAGGTTCAATTCCTTTGTACTATGGTCCTGCTGGATACAGGTGATCTACCAAATGGATAAACAAAAGTCAAACTTCTGTACTTAACAGCAAAATTTTGTTCAGAAGTTCTTAGAAACAACTTTTGAGCAACACCGTGCCAAAAAACATCGCAAATGTCCCTTCAAAATCATTAATGTTTTTCTGGCTGATATAGGGGTGATAAACTGGCAGTATGTAAACGCAAAGCTCATGTATGTTCTGATATACAAAATCATGGCTTCACCCGGTATAAGCAATGCTAAAAGGAAGAAGGAATTTATATACCATCTCTTGGAATACTTGTTTGAGGCAATTAGAGAAAGAAAAAGAGTGATTCTGTGACAAGAAGAATGACATTTGAAAGCATTGGAACAAGTTGAAATTCATAAAGACCTAAAAGACGAAAAAAATCTAGTCCCGCCGGGTTTGGGGTTTGCTTTTTGGTTTTTGAAATATTATTTAAAGTTGTTTATTATAGATTGGATAACAACAAAACTTCTGGTATTTTAATCTCATAAACAATAAGTCGTACAATGAATGATAAAGCCATTTAACTGTAGCTTGAATCATCTATGAGACTATTTGAATCTATCAAAAGCTAAAACACTAGATAAAAGATAATGATTGACCATTTACTGTTAACCATCATTGCAGTTGGAATCGGATACATACCAAAGCAGCATGTTCCTCCTGTATACGCATCAAATACTGTTGGGATTCCTCCTTGTGTTCTGCAAGCTTTTGGTCACATTTTCTTTCCATTTCTTGAACAGCTTTGTCGGCCTGAAGGTCAAGAATGTTACCACGTCAGCAACATTATTAACGACCAACAGACGATGTAAATGACAATGATTATGACCAAACCTTTTCTTTCTCAAAGGTAACACTCTCCAGCTTCTCAACCTCAAACTTCCTCCGGATATCATTAATGGCCTGATGACAACTTCCCAGTTTTAATCAAAAGAAATGTGTCCAAGCACTTTTAAAACATCATATAACGTAAAAGGAGAAGGGAGGCACCTGATCATTTCTCTGAGATAGTTCTTTCAAATGTCTTGACAATTCTAATTGCTTACTTTCAAGCATCAAATCGTATTGCATCTTCGCTTCAGAAAGTTTACTTTCAGCATCTACCAGTGCCGCCTGAAGCTGCAAATGTATTTTTATTCAGTACACTGAGCTAGAGGTAAAAATTATTTCAATATGTGGTCATTCTAATCTTAGAAACCTCTGCTTTTTGATCTTCCAGCTCTTTCTCTCTGTCCGTAGATCGCAGAACAAGCTGTTCCTTCTCCTCTAGAGTGGTTTGAAGTTGGCCAACTTGCTTCTCCAGTGAATCTTGATGCTGCTCATGCTTATCAATTTCTTCTCGTAAACTTTCCACTTCCTCCAACTTTTTCTGTATCTCTTCCTGTAGTTTTTCTGTAGAATCTTTGCTCTCAGATTCCAATGCTGAAATTTTCAATAACAAGTCTTGCTGCAAGGTTCAAAGAAAGCAACAATTTTGTTAAGCATATCGGCATATCACCAACAAAAGTCATGTAGATTAATATATTTACCATTTTACTCTCGGACAATATTAAACTTTCTGATAAAGTTTTAATTTCCCCCCCTGATTTGTTAAGCAACAATTCCATTTCAGACTTCCTAGAAAGAAGACTTTCTGCTTCAGATTCCAACCTCCGAATTCTCTCCTCTGCTAAACGGCATTCCTCCGCATGCTGTACCATTGCAAATTCTTGACCTTTCCGAAGTTCAATGATCGTATTGTTTAACTCCTTATTCACCACTTGAAGGGCATTTTTTTCTGATGTAACATGCAAAGTCATACTGTGGAGTTGATCATATTGTTTTTTAGCACACTGAGAACCAAGGTCTTTCTCCTTCTGAACCAACTTGAAGCAAGAGTCATACAAAGAGTTTAACTGAACAACCTTGTCTGAAAAAGCCAAACTTTGTTTATCAAGTTCATTTAACTTGGCAGCCAGCAGATTGGCAAACTCTTCAAGGTTCCTTATCTCTTGGAGTGCCTCATCTAGTTCGCTAGCAAATTCTTTGTTGCTAGTTAGAAGATCACTCTTCTCTTTCTCCAACATCTCCTCTGAGATTCTCAAGTGTTTGAGGTCATCTTCCTTGAGTCTCAACTCACAATGCAACTCTTCCAACTTCGAGTTTAAGCTCTCCATACCCAACCTATCAGCTGTTACAGTAGCTTCCAAATGCTTGATTGTATTATCTGAGTTCAAGGCAAGGCGCACTTTTATCAATCAAACAAAGATCAGAAGCAGTTTCATACTATATAAGTGAAAGACTTGTTAACTCCTGGACACTAATTCAAACGAAACACCTCTGCAAGCATATAAGTGTTGATTACTACTGTCTGCACATCTCTTCCAAATCAGGACGGCACATCATCAGCTTAAGAAAAACAAAATCCATGGAAACAGCCAGACCTAGTCTTGAGACAAACCATAGTCTGGTGTTTGATCCAAGTCGTGGAAAACAGCCAGACTAAAGAGTAAGACGTTACTACTTGTATCCCAAGATTTGGAATACCATAATATCCTTCTACGTGATGCACCTCCCAAGCAGGGTTACAACATGAGAGTCCAAATATTGTATCTAGTGTGAGCAAAACCATAACCGCAATTAAAGTAGAAACTATTCCAACTTAGACACTTTCACTCTTGTTCCCTCTGAAGGACTTGCGAGATAAATTTGGCTAGATATGACCCCTTAGCAGGACATAAGCAAATGGAGGTGTTAGGAGAATTGCCATGTTTTGACATGGAATTGGCGAGAGATGTATCATTCTAATTGCCAGGTCATGACTTATGGGTGGCCAAAAGTGAAAGAGGAAAGGATTGCCAAACCAAGTCCAACGTATTTAGAGAGTAATATATCTGGATGCAATCACCATTGAGATACAAAACTCAAAAAAGAAAATAGAATCGCCAACTGCTCGTCCAAAAATGAGAGAAAATTTTGCACCCGAATTATATCCATGCCTACCCTTGGGAAAAAAATTAGTTTTGCAGTAACAAATCAGTGATGGAGAATATACAAATGCAACGAAATACGTTATAACATACTTCTATCCTTCAGCACCAAACGAAGAAATCTTTGATGAGCATTAAAGACTCAAAAGGAGCAGTATAGTATTAAATGCTTTGAAATCCGTCAAATAAGTCATTATGTTAAATGCGTAAAGGACTCATATCATTATCTGAAGAGAGAGGTAGCAGCAGCAGCAGCAAACTGATCATACAAACCAGCTCAATTCAACTCGGCAAGCAAACAATAGTTCAGTTAGTCCCAAATTATGTTTTGGTCTAATCTCTAGAAAGTTCTCAAAAAAGAAAGAGCAGAGTCCACTTTGACCCCCGGTGGTTATCGCCATGTGCAGATATCCCCCTCATGGTTCAAAACTAACCACATAACCTAACTGTGGTTTTGAAAATGTGCGGATAGACCCCCTGTCGTCATGTTTTCCATTCATATTAACGGACACAACATTAAAAGACCGATATACCCATATCATGTCACTTGATTCTTCTTCTTTTTTAATTCTAACCACACCATCCCTTATATCAAAAATTGAATCCAAACCGTTGATATTGTAAATTTTGACGAGTACTGCATCTATGCCAAAATTCAAGTCAATCAAAAAAAGAAGAGCTCATGGTCGAATCGATTTTGTTATGAAATTAAAATTTCAAATTTGAATTTACTAAAAAGTAGATCACTAGGTTATTGATGCCTGATCGAGATGGATTTTTACAGAGATACTCTATTCTTTATTTAATACATTATGAACAACTCAGATTACATTCTAGAGGCGTGTGAGATACACCTCCTTTAATTTGGATGGAAAACATGACGGCAGGAGGTCAATCCGCACATTTTCAAAACCACAGGTAGGTTATGTGGTCAATTTTGAACCATAAGGGGGGTATCCGCACATGGTGATAACCACAGGGGGTGAAAGTGGATTTTGCTCAAAAAGAAAAGGCCACATGAGGCATCATACAAACCTGTAGGTATTTTAACCTCAAAGTGCTCATGGAGCTTATTCAAGTTGCATTACTCATTACAAACTTTATAAAGTACTTCAAAAAGTTAATTATTCAAAAAAATAGTTTGAATCCTTTATCGCATTCTTTTTACACCCACATTGATTAATTTCCAACCATAAACTTCTCTTTACAACACGCTGCCAGAGTAGCCAATCCAGAAACAGACCATCAACAGAAGCAATGAATCTCATACACATAAAACTTCAGTAAATGGTGAACTGTCTCTACAACATGTGGCCATGAAGATTCTTACCTTTTTCGTCGATGAGATTGGCAGCTTTGTACTGTTCATTTCTAAAAGATTTCTCCGCCTCATCTTTCTCAATGCCGAGTCCTTTAAACTCTTTTTCGCCTACATTCATAACTCAAACACATGTTAACCATGAATTAAAGAAATACAGGAGCAGAAATTTTTGGTTCTATACTGAAAACTGATCAGCTTCCGCCTCAGCAGCTTCCTTATTTTTTAAATGGATATGAAATTTCTTGTGAAACAACAAAACATGAATAACTTACAATTTCTAATGGTTTCTTCCGAAGACTCTAATTTCAAAGACAATGTCTTCATCTGGTCATGCAAATTATCAATAGTTGATGCACTGGACGATAGCTTATCTTCAAAGAATTCCTTGTCTTTCTCAGCTGTTGAACAAGATATAGAATACTCACCATTCTTAAGAATATCCAAATAAGTTAATTACTAGTCCAAGTGTTAAAAAGAAAAAAAAAATAAAGAAAACCTACCATCATGAACCTGACCGGCTAGGTGTTGTAAAGTCTCAGTTAATTGATCGCATAAAGTTTTCGTCGAAGTGAACTTAGATTCCAATCCTTGCCACAGCTTCTCATCCTCTTTCTGCTTCACTCTGAGTTTAGCATTTTCATTAAATGCATTCTGCAGTTTCTCTTCCAATGCATGAATATGCTCCGTCAGTTTCTTCATCTTATTATTCTGCATTTTTAAAACTACTGACCAGATTATTTCTCTTATCTAACCAGAGCAAGAAGATACTCCCAACATCTCCATGAAGTGCAAATGTACTTCCACACGCTACAAAAATACAGACATATTTCGAGAACGGGCAATGCACACGCATGCAAGCAGGCACAGGCACATATACGGGGACAAACACGCGCGAGCACACACACAAGCACGCAGAGATACAGAAACACACACGGCGTGCGCGTGCACACACAGAGAATGAGAACTAGATTCCTCATACCGCCAATTCAAGATCAGTTTTTGCAGAAGCTTGTTCCTTAACCAGTTTCTCTGGAAATTAACAAATCAATGACAGGATCAAGAAAAACATTCAACTTTTATCACAGAAACTCAACGACGAAGCAAGATTTCAATGAAATACCTGCAGTGAGCTTCAAATTGGCGAAACTTCCAGATGGACCTGAATTCGAGTAGGTTTTCACCGCTCCTGAAACGGATCCTGACAACGATGATCTGAACTGGTCCAAGTTCTTCATCCCTGACAATCCTACTAGCCTATTCATGTCGAGATCTGTACTAAGTTTCGGCAAAAGAAAACCCTAGAAGCTCGTTCTCGAAGTGTAGAGCTTAGTCATGGAAATGAACTCGAGAAAAGCCCTAGAAATCAGTTCTCGAAGACCTCGATCTCGACTCAGGAACTTAGGTTTGGATTGGAGAAGTTGAAATGTACAGAAGTTGAAACCCTAGAAATTATTAGTCGATTCGTTCGCTCTCAAGGGGAAGGAGCCTCTGGAGGTCTTTGAGAGTGTTGAACTGTGTAGTTTAAATGAATTGGGCGCGAAGTGTTGTGGTATTTATAGGGCTCTGTTTGGGAACATCTGAGGCGGTTGGACGGTTTAGTGGATGTTGTGATCAGCTGTGGGTGGTCGCACCGTCCTGCCGCGTGGAAGAAGGGCAGGGGCTGCAAACAAACCGAATCGAATTGAGTTTTAGAGTGTTCAAGTCTTTTCATTAAATTCTTAAGCGAACTCAAACTGAGCTCGAACTCTAAGAAAATTCAGCAACCTGAGCTTCCCTTGGTTTGAATAAAACTCGAACTTGCTCACGAGCCTGCTTCCCTTAATTTGAGTGAAACTCGAGCTTGTTCACGAACCTTAACAAGTCAAAAATATTAGATATTTTATATTATCATACAAGTGTAGAACTATAAAATAAGATTTTTATTTCGTACATAAATAAGTTCATACATATATAAAATTATAAAACATGGTAAAATGTAAGATTATAGTACTTTTAAAGGTTTATACATATACAAAATACTATAAAATTTTCAATATGGACATGTAAAAGTTTATACGCATTGAAGGTTATATGTAGTTTTATGAGATATATACATATACTCCAAGTTCTCGAGCCTAATCGAGCCGAATATTGTCAGGTTCATGTTCGGTTAATTTATTACACGAGTTTAAAATTGCGATTCAGGTTCGACTCGTTTAGTACCCGAACTGAATTCGAATGAATCTTTGCCGAGTAAAGTCTAGAACAGATTACGAACGGCTTGGTTCATTTTCATCCCTACGTGAAAGTAATTGCAGTCACGCTTGGATGATCCAAGTCGTCTAAAAACATAATGTGTAGTTCATCACACAAAAGGATGATTTTAATAGAAATATTGTTAAATTCTTCATCTACTATGCATATCTATCTTGAAGAACACTAAGTTAAAATCTTGACCTGTACTAATTTTGGACTGATGCAATATAAAGTATGAAAGTAATTAATTCTTCTTTAACAAAAAAGAAAGTGAATGCCTAGTTTGAAGATGTGTGTTCAAATTAAGATACCCAAACTTAGATCTCTATTTTAGAGATCCAATATAGAGAGCTTCCTTAGAGTAAATTTAGCTATCAATTTTCAAGGTATAGAATATGCTTGAAGATGCTCTAATGGCTACGGTTGAAGAATATTTGTGCTTCCTTTTGTTTTCTGGGGGTGACAAGTCTCATTTGCCCCTGATCTTCATCCAGAATGGCTTCTGCACCGACAATCTCTGCCTTACAGTAACTAAAAACAAGAGTTGAATTGAAAGGTTTAATTTGGCACAATTGAATCTATTGGGATTAAGAATCATCGTTTAGCCCGAAGGAGCCCTCTCGGCCCATTGGGCTTTTACCCGGCCTGTAATTTGTAATGGGCGGACTCGGGCCTATGAATTTTTACTCGGCTTGCCCGTAGGCCCGGTCCGTGAGCCCGCCCGTGGTACCCGCCCACGGGCCCACCCATTAGCCCAAAATCCCACAAAATCCTTTCTTTTTTCCATTACCCAAGGAAATTTAAGCCCGCTCATTGACCTGCCCCGGTTTTTGGCCCGCTAGCCCGTCAATTGGGCTACCCGTGGACTTTAATTTATGGTAGGTAGCCCGGCCCGCAAAAAAGTAAAAACCCGATCGACCTGACCCGTGGGCGGACTTGAGTAGTGACTTGACGGGTTAGACTAGCCCGGGCCGGCCCGATGATGACCCTAATTGGGATATGGAATTCTATGCGTAAAGAGGCCATTTCTAAAAATTTTACAATTTGAATTTTAGCAAAACAATGGTCAATTGATTGTAAGAAAGAAAGAAATGCTCCTCCATAAGGTTCCAGGTTGCATTCTCGCGGAGGTCAAACATTTCAAACCTTAGAATCACTAAGGGTTATATCTAGTCGTAACTTACGGAACTCCGAAATTAGTCGAAGTGTGATAAACTAGCACAAACATTCAATTATAAAAAAAAAATAAAACAATAGATACCAAAGAACGGTGGAAAATAGCATCACGTGACAGTACACATCCACGCAAACATTTTGCACACGTTAACGAAATCTAAGTTGTAAGAAAATAATCGAGGAACCAGCCACTCTTGACTCTACACACCTCCTAGCTGTGGGGCAAATAGTAATGAATACTGTGTGCGGCGATAGAAGCAAAGCTCCATTTCCGCAACTCTCTTCTTCCTCATGTCCAACTTCCAACGTCATCCGCACAACATTGGCCCTCCCTCCATAATGGCAAACGAACTCCAATCCAAACCCTAGAAATCCAATCTCCAAATAGCAAACTCATTATTGTACTTACCATACATTTCACCTAACTATACCTCTAAATTAGTCGACACACGTTACACTACCCCTCGCATTTTTTCCAATGCCGGAACTCGATGCCTTGTTGAGAAACTCTACCTCGTTCGAACAGCCTCATAGCCGAGCTTCAACCGATTCGATTTCCTTACTCGGATTCGGAGGATTATTCCTCGAAAACACCGTTTCCTCTTCAATTGTTGACGTATTTTCTGTAGATTCCTCTAGTTGTCGTCGTAAGCCGGTTGTTTTTCGGGGGCTCAGGCGGAGAAGTAGGGTTTCGGCTTGTGAATTTTTGTCCGTGAGTTCGTCAGTCAGCAGAACCGAAGAGCTGCTGAGGAATTCGACCAAGCACTTTGTGCAAGATGGAGGTAAGAGCTCAAAGGAGACGGAGGAGGCGGCGGTTGGAGGAGGGGGAAAGAAGCAGAAGGTGGGACTGCGGCCGGGACGACGTGGCGCGGTGAACACCACGAAGCATCTTTGGTCCGGAGCTGTCTCCGCCATGGTGTCGAGGTGTGCGTTTCTCTTTTACGCTTTCCTCATTTCCTACACCTGTAATTTGCTGGCTAGCTACAATGCAGATAAGTATTTGGCAATGTTGCTTCAATGGTGATAGAGAGATAGAACGAAGAAATTTAGCTAGAGTGGGCCCGATCAGGGGAGATAAAGAGAGAGAATTTGGTTAAGAGAGAAATCTGTGCTAAGTTTTGCACAACCCATGGTAACGATAAAATTTAGATACAAACTGGCCACTGGACTTGAATTTTTGAGTAATCTAGGAAAAGCATAGTTATTAAAGGCGAGAGATGCACGGAGGCTCAATGGTTCTGTTGGGGGTCTAGGTGCAAGACAAGGCACGGGCCTAATTGAAGCGAGGCACACTTGGGGGAGAAAAAAACAAACAAAAATGGCATATACTAATATTCCAGATAATAAACATTACTACAATGAAGTGTCGAAAGTATACAATCTAAAAAATCAATAAACACATCTAGCAAATGCCAAAAGGTCAAAAACTGTTGCATAGAGAATAACTAAAATGCCAAATTCAACAAAAGACGATCTTCCAATATATGAAATGAAGTTAAACCAACTAATTATCCATTTTTCACAATTTTTGCGGTTGGTAAGAGATGAGAGATCGACGCTAAATGGAGGTTCAGAGATCGACGTTGTAACAGAGGCAGGGATTGCCCTTCAGAATTAAATTTGGTGTGAACTGAAAGGGGCTCACAGGCACACACCGTGCACTATTCTAAAGGCGCGCTCCTTGGTCGCCTAGGCCTTGCCTGGGCAACCTCCAGGCACCAAGAGTGAGTCTTGATGCGCTTTGGGCCTAGGCGCGCCTTTTACAAGTATGAGCCAAAGTATAGGTTCTGCAAAGAATTTGGCTACACATTGGAGATACTGTAATGGTTGCTCATTTATTGCTTGGGTTGTTGCCAGCAGTGGCAATAACTGTTACTCCTTTTATCCATGGTATGTTCTATTCTATATTGGAAGATTTTTGAAGCTTTTAATATGGCTTTATCATCTATCTTTTGACTATTGCTGAAATACAATTTCAATTTCCAAAGAATTAAGTCAAACGAGGTAAACATTATCATACCATGTAGAAACGCTTTTTCGAAACAGCTATGTATAGGCAAAGCAAATTTGGAGACCAACTGGTTTAGCTTTGTTGGGTACTCTTATACACGCTTAATTGGGAGGTGAGGGGTAAATTTTTTTACCACGGCAAAGATTGAGTTTTTCCCTCTTACAGGAGTTTGTTAGTTTATTTCTTCCCAATATGTGGCTATTTCTTGAGTAGGTTTTGTTGCTTTTGTAATTGGTCTCAGTTTTTAGTTGCTGCGATTGTAATTTTTGGTGCAGTGTTACATTGTCTATAAGAGACCCATGTTGTAGTTATCATTATATTATGCAAATGCTCTCCTACAATTTACAACAATTTGGCAAGATTCAAAGTCCAGTTGCGATAAGTAGGGATGGCAAATTTCTTTGTTTATGACAGACAAACATGGACTTTTTTTTTTCTCATGCTTAAATGAATTTAGTCTTATGGATTTGGTGAGTTGATCTTAGTCTCTCTTCTGTACACATTTATCAAGTTATGGGAAATTAAACTTGCACGATACAGGTGATGGGTGGTGAATGCCCCATCTGATCTAGATTGCCCAAACCTTGAAATCAGTATGTTTATTACGGCTGTAGTTGCCCATTTTACTTCTCTGACTTAAGAAGCTAAATTTATGCAACATTTTGGGCGTTTTCCTGTACGCTTGTACTTATTAAAAAGAATATATCTGTTGGCTTATGGCTTCATCTGAAAATTCCCTTCATCTTTGTCGACTCTTTTGTTTCTTCATTGAAATGTACATCCCCATGCATAGACACTCGAGAACTCGACCCATTTACTAAGGTGATGGGACAGGTGGCTTTAGGGAATTTATTAAGACAATTTGTCCTATGGTACAAAACAGTAATGGTCTGTCACTTGTTTTTCACTGGACGCTATTGCTTCTGTTACAGTAATTATTACACTCCTCATGCACCACCATGAAAGGGCAGGGATGTGCCATGTTTCTTGCAGTAAACGTTTCATTTCTCGCTTCTGATGAAATATCAAAAGTTGTCTTCCGTTCACATGTAATTTACCAACCAATTCAACTAAGCCTTATGGCCAATCAATTTGGGTCAGCTACATGAATCCTTTTGCTCCATTCTGCCGTGTCGAGGGCCATACTTTCCAAGAAGTTTGCTAAATTAATATACTTTTTAACAATTGCATCCTGCTTGACGAAATCGTAGTCCTCAAATAACGGGTTGCCCCAAGCGTAGGGCTGGGATCAGCATAGCACAATATCTAGTAAAATTGGAGTCGAATCTACAGAGACGATGATGTGTGTTGATCAAAAACTCGGGTTATTACTAATTAAACCGGCTCTTAGGTAGTCACCCCTTGTCGATTGGTTGAATGTGTAGTGGAGAACAAGTTTTGGTCCTCCATTCCCCGCCACTCATGGGCTCCGACAATGTCCGGTTTCATCTAACGGAAGTACTCTACTAGCCTAAAATTGCCTTTTCATGATTATTTTGAAACAGGAGCAGAATGTGTCCCACCTGGCCACAGCGTGCTAATCACCCCGCGACCCTACCTATACGACTACTCACTAATCATTGCACAAGAAACAGTAAAAACCCTAGTTTGAAACATGCTTCCGAATACGAAATAAACAGAAGAAATAGATTAAACAAGTTCCAACTAACAACTTTGATGAAGAACGAAAATTAATACGAGTTACCGAAGTATGAATACTTGAACAAAGTGTCAAAAACTTCAAGGAAAAGAGCTTTGAAGAAACCAACGTATGTCTAAGCTGTAAAATAAAATTCGGAAGAAATAATCAAGCAAGAATAAAACTCCATTGAAATAACAGTCAAAGATTAAACCGCAAAGCTTGAATCCTTTTCTGTCGTGTTGCTACTGCTCTGGCCGTAATTGCGAGATGTGAGGAACAGCCGCACGATTCAATCCCCCTTATTTCTGCGTAGCATCCCTCTTTTTATAGTGCTACCAATTATCTCCTCGCAGCCCTAAAATTTCTGAAAGAATTATTAACTCTCTATTGTAATTAATTGGGCTGGCCCACTACCAAGTCATATTGACTTCTAGCCTTGGCTCCCACATGCACAGCTTCCATTTATTAAGGCCAAGAGTATTTTCTAATATCACTCCCAAGTATCGATATCTTTCAACCATTAAATTTCCAAGGTAATTGTAATCGCACTAATCGAACTTATGTAAAGCCCATTAGCACGTTAAGCTTCCAAAGTCCAAATAATATGTTGGGCTATCCTGACTCGCACTCCAGTCACATCTTCGAACCTTTAAATCTCCAATTTAAAGCCCAATTCTATGCAAACGACCCGAGTGACCTGCAATTATGAAAATCGCATAAAGAGTACCAAGTAACCATATAAATTGACAAGCACAGTACAAGTTAAAGAGATTAAATGGGTGCATTTAAGCACCTATCACATCCCATGTTAATTTAGGCCTCCCCTACCCCAAAACATTGCCATTGACAATAATCTTATTGGTTTTCAAATTTTTTTATTTGTTCATCGTATGTGATAAAAATACCTTAGGCTATTCTCTCTCTCAACTCATCTTCAATTTTTTTCGTTCAGCTCGGCAATTCATCTTCACTTGGTGCTACCCCTACCAATTCATGCATGTTTTCATTTCTTGTCCTATCTCTTTTAGTCTTAATGGTTTTACTGCAATCCACCTTAGCATTTCTTATTTAAGCTACAATATCTTATTTAGGTGTTGTCTCTTAGCTACCCAACTTTATGTCCCGTATAATGATGTTGGCCTTACTCGGCTTGATTACCAGATCGGATTTTGTCTCCTGGAGGATAGAGCCATGCAATTTGAAAAACTTTGAGGAGCCCCGATCAATAATTTATGCTCACTGTGTGTGCTTTTTGTTTTCCAATATGAGGACTGATTTGATTTTCGTTAGGAATTGATAAGAACTTTTGCTGTGATTTGAAAAAGACTTCTCTTATACTGTTCTTAGTCGTTTTGCTGGAGTTAGGACTCTGGGTTTCAGGTTACCATATGCCTATGTATGATTGGCTTTTAAATGACAAATGCCTTATGTTTTATGCTTTTGGTTTGATTTGGCTAGTGAAATCCAACATTGCCTGTAAATCTAGACTCCGCTAGTTTAGTTCTGAGTGTTTGTCAGTGGTAATTGTGAAATTGTGCAGAATTCTCCTCTTGAAGAAGTTTCAATTCTGGAGAATAAAATCCTGCCTCTCTTTCCCTTTGTTGTGTTCCTCAAGAAATTGCTGTAAAACATTAACATGTCATTCGAGATTGAACATAAGATGTTTCCCATTTGCTTCTTCCGGGAAACAGAAGGGGAACTGAGTCTTGAACTACTATCTGTTTTGTTTTGTCTGAAATTTAGTTGGAGATCTGTTTCACTTTTTTATGTGTGCATAAATTGGATGTTTTGTCAGAACTCTCGTTGCACCACTTGAGAGACTAAAGCTTGAATATATGGTTCGGGGTGAGCAGAAGAATCTCTTTGAGCTGATCAAAAGCATTGCAGCTTCGCAAGGCTTAAGGGGATTTTGGAAGGGGAACTTGGTCAACATACTTCGCACAGCTCCATTTAAGGCAATCAACTTTTATTGTTATGATTCGTACAGGAAGCAATTCCTCAGATTCTCTGGCAATGAAGAAGTCACAAACTTTGAGAGGTTTATTGCTGGTGCGGCATCTGGCATTACTGCATCTATGCTCTGCTTACCACTGGACACTGTATGTGACAGGAGATGTTTCTTTTCCTTTTTGTATGCATTATTGTTGGGAGTTGTACTTGGGCTTATTGGTCCTTCTGCAAGTAGAAATTAATAACCCTAAGAACAGCAGGAAGTAAGAAGAAAAAGAAAGTATTGATGACAGTCATTGTAGTTAGGATGTTGCAACTTGAGACCATGTAAACCTACCTATTCATTCAAAATGTTTGTTGTTCGTGTTACCCTGTTACTATGTTTTTACTTGTGTTTTTCCAGCTGCTATTAGCATAACGAATGAGGATGGCACTGCGTGAATCTGCATCTCTTGTTTATTTCAATCATGATTCAGATACACTCTTCCTCACTAGAGCCTTTTTAGAAATAGTAGCTTCACCTGGGTAACAGTTTGATTGATTGGGATTGAAATGTAGTCTCGCTTGAACGTTTTGTTGGCATTCGTAAGGTAGCAATATCTCCAACGTAAACATACTATGCACATACGTTTGTATATGTAGTTTAAATATCTTGTCCTCTAGTTAGGAAGCTGAAAGACTTGGGGGCAAGTGCTTGTTTGAACTACTGATACCGAAGTCCAAAGGAAATCTCTCGTAATCTTTTCAATCCTTGCAGCGATAAGCACCCACGGTAACAGACACCTAGTGGCAGAATCAGTTTGAAGGCGACTTTCTGTTCGGAAGAACAGCCAAAAAGAAGTTCAAGGTCAAGGGCTGAGTCTAAGAGCTGTGCCGAAATCTTGCCTCAAGGAAGGTTTTTATCACTGCTGTTAGTACTCTTGTTTTAGATCCCTGCGAGAGGGACAAGGGTAACAGCTAATAATGCAGAACTTTCCCCTCAATTGACTCAATGCATATCATATTTAAAAGCTGAATTTCTTCTTTTCATAGAAATAGTAATTACATAGTTACTTCCTCAGTATGTGTTAAAGCTACTGTAATTGAAATTTTCAGATCCGCACAAAATTGGTGGCACCTGGTGGGGAAGCTTTGGGTGGTGTGGTGGGTGCTTTCCGCAATGTTATCCTGACTGAAGGGTTCTTCTCTCTTTACAAGGGCTTATTGCCCTCTATTATGAGTGTGGCTCCTTCAGGTGCAGTTTTCTATGGGGTGTATGATATATTGAAATCAGCTTATCTGCATTCACCTGAGGGAAGGAAAAGGATTCAGTATATGAAGGAACAGGGCCAGGAACTGAGTGCTCTAGACCAACTGGAGTTGGGACCTGTCCGAACCTTGCTACATGGGGCTATTTCTGGTGCTTGTGCCGAGGCTAGTACCTATCCATTTGAAGTTCTCCGGAGGCAGCTTCAGTTACAAAGTAAAGCAAACAAATTAAGTGCATTGGCGACTTTTGTCAAGATAGTGGAGCGAGGAGGCATTCCAGCTCTCTATGCAGGACTGTGTCCTAGTTTATTACAGGTATGTGGATGCACTGCTCTTGATTTCTAGTTATGTTGATGCACAACTAATTCTTTAATATCATGTTTCGTCATCCATTGTCAGAATGTTGTTCTATTGATGTTCTGCCATAGTTAATGTTTCTAAGATTGCTCTTGGTCAGTCTTTGAGAACTTGTTACAGCAGCTAATAGTGCTAAGAGCCTAAGATAGTTAATAAGGCAGGCATGACTGAATAAATTTTGAAATTTGACAGCCAAGGAAATCCTCATGGAATGGATGTCTATTATGCATTTCTTACTCTCATTTCTATGAAGGATTCACTAAACTCTGCCCTCTTGACATTTCCTTTGTGCCTTTATGTTGCATGGACTCTTCAAAATATGGGAAATACCATGGACATTCAACACTCAGATTATATTATGAGATTGGTGTCCAGCATACTTATTTAGACATTAACCTAGAAAGGCTTTTTGTTAATAGTAGTCTACGATTATGCATGAAATGCTCCAAGGCATAAACAAGATTGTACTAGATTATAAAAAAGAGTATCGGACAAGTATCAGAGAGTGTCCGAGAAGTTTCAGTGTTCGACACTGACACGTGTCGAACATGGACACTTATCCTTCTTTACGTGTCTGTGGTTCTTAGATTATGAATATTTTGACATGTCCCCATGTCCTTGAGATGCAAAGTAAATGAATCTAACTCACCGCACCTGACTGAGTTCATGTAACAGCTTTGTGGCCACTTCAACAAATTTCTCTTCATCTACGCAGGTGTTTCACTATGGTACTACGCTAACCATCGCCCAAGGGGTGTTAAATAACCTCAATAAATGTGAGAAAGTGTATCGAAATACGAAAAGTGCTTGCTTAACGGTAAAAGTAGGTTGGAATTAGTGAAACCTTCATTGGAAAGCTAGACATTTTTGTAGTATATTCACTGCAATTGTAGGCGGTGGTTAGCAAGATCCTTTCATGGATACCATTCTCGGATGTGTCTTTAACCTGTATCCTATATGAAATATAATTTCTTTGAGCTGATGCATCTGGTGTCGACTTGCATGAGTCACATTTGAAATGCTAATGGGAATGAAAGTGGTCTCCGTTAGTTTTGCATGCTGTGGTCTTTCTTCAAAGTGGGTTCTAAGTGGAATTAATGGTGTTTTTATCTTTGTTCATGTGACCAATTCTTAAGTTTCCAATGCACATCTATTTCAATAGAATAGATCGACCATTACCGTTAACGATCTTTCTGTTTAATATTCACCACATATTTAACTTTCTCCCTATATGTTGAATTTTGTTAAAAAGTTCACTCATAATGCTGGTGATCTTTTGAATACTGCAACTTTTCATTATGGTGCTAGAGTTTGTAATTCTTGCACATCCTTTTGTTTTGAAATATATTCAGGTCTTACCTTCGGCTGCTATAAGTTACTTTGTCTATGAGTTCATGAAGATTGTTCTCAAAGTGGAATAAATTAGAACAGATGCACTCAAGTCAAAGATAACTACCAGAGAAATTCCAGAGTCAGAACTAAAATGATTGGCACCGACTCTCTCTCTCTCCCGATCCATCTCTCATTGTCTCTCTACATGAATAACGTGCAGTTTTCATTTGGATTCTCACAAATCTCGTTACCTTCGTCTTGACAATGAAATACAACACGATTAACGATTGTAAATTTGGAGTTTCCTCCAAGGTCTTGTTATCCTTGTGCAGAATAATATCCTTGCCCATCGGTGGTAACAAGCTCACTTATTATAAGTATGGTCCTTTTTATGTTATAAACAGAAATATAAAGACGATGAAGTAGCAAAGATGTTTTGACAAAAATTGTATTTCACTCTCTACTTCCATTTTGTAGTTTTGGTAGTCCATGTCAAACCTTTAACAGGGATTGTTATATCTTTCCAGATCAGTTGGTGAGAATTGTCGTTCCGGTGGTTTTATATGGCTCTGCTTTCAAAAGATTACCCTTGGCTTTTATTTTCTGATAAGATTATTTTCTAAAGAGTGAGAAGCAGGTTAGTTTGGTTACTAGCCACTCCACAATGCCTGTTGGTGTTTATTTTGACGGGGCAAGTCAATCTATGGATTGCCGCCTTCTTTTCTCATGTTAGTTGTTTTTGTTGTTTGTTCTTATATTTCGTGGGTAACTTCCTCGTATGGGGCGGTTTTGAAGACACCCAAAAAAACACCTCAAATCTCAATCTTATAATTTCCGATCAAATTTTGATGATCCAGACCGTTCAATGTGTTTTCATGTTTTTAAGTGTACCTTTCTAGAAATCAGCTCAAAATATGACTAGGAAGTGCTTGATACAAACAGTTTTTCATAAATGTTTATATATGTTGATTTATGAAAAAGTGTTTGGATCGAGCACTTCTCGGTTATATTTTGAGCTGATTTTTACCGAGTGCCCTTAAAAACCCATTTTAAACACATTGAATGGCTCGGATCATCAAATTTTGATCGGAAATTTTGGGTATTTTTTAGATTTTTTTTAGGTGTCCCTGAAATCGTCCCGTTTTTAAATTCATTTTAATGCGTTGAATACATTGCTAGGGCTCCCGAGTAATTAGACAGCAAAATAATCTTTTTGCTGTGGATTAGTCCATTTTGTCCTTAACCAATGGGTGATTGTTTAAACAGCAAGGAATATTTTTGTCTTTATGCTAATTTACAACTGGTCCGAATCTGTTAAAGTATCTAAATTGTAGCTTCCAAAAAATCAGCCTTTGTTCCTTAAAATTAAAATAGCTTCAAAAAAAGTTGGTGATTTTTAGAGATTAGAATTTCATAATCTGCTCTCAAAATTTTCGGAAACGGGCACATTGGCTGATAGTACGTCTAAAGTTTCTTTTGCTGTATTGTCACCCAAATCTACAGCCAATTCTCATTTATTGTTTGCTGTGGTTTGTTATATTTCGTGATAAGCAATGCTATATACTCTCAATAAATTATCCCAAAAATGCCCCAAAAAATAAATCAAAGGAATATAAATTTGAACCATTAATTTATCTTTTGGGGGTATTTTTTGGAATAATTGTTTGGGTACTTAGAATTATTGTTTCGTGATATACATGCAGGATGAGCAGCTTCTTTTAAACTTTCAACGTCACAAATAACGTAACGCTTACTCTGTCTTTACCATTTGTCAATTGTCATTACCAACGAACGAACACTTAAAGCGGGACCTTTTGACCATATTCTCATTCCTATTTGTATATTTGTTTGCTAAATGCGGAAAATATTACGGAGGGATTCATAGAAAACTACAAAAAGAAAATATTACGGAGGTAAGTGTTAGGGTATCTCCAGGAGCCTCAAGGAAATTCTAACCAAAATGGTTAGGAAAAGTCTCATTAGCTGACCATTTTAACATATGGGTACCGAATAGCCTAGGCTTTTGAACTTATCCAAACTCCACCTGTACCACATTTCAACCCATCTCTCTCTCTCTCTCTCCGAAATTTTTTGCAAACCCAGAACCTAGAAACCAAATGCATAAATATAAAATCCATCTCTATCTCTCCGAAATCTGCAAACCCACCCGATCTCCACCACCGTCGCCCTCCTCCTCCACTCCGTTCATGCGGATCTTCGCCAGCTTCATCCTCAAGTAGTTGATTCCTTAATGGTAGCTCCACCACCACTTAATCGACGACGACAACAGCCGGCTTCCATGAAGATGGCGACGTATTTAGCTTTGGTATGGCTTTTTTTTTTTTCCTTTTGTATCTGAGAATGCATGGTGTGCAAGAGCCGGTAGATGAGAGAGAGAGAGAGAGAGAGAGAGAGAGAGACGAAGTCAGAGCAAGCGAGCTTTGAAACCTCGCTGGAATGAGCGAGCTACAGTAGCTCCCCTTCAGAGTGGCGAGGTTGGAGCGAGCCTCCTGGGTATGGGATTTCAAGGTTTTCTTGCCATTTTTGTCCAATTTTTCTCTGGAGCGAGGCTCCTGGAGATGCTCTTAGGTCATCCATAGTGGTATAATAAAAAATAGATAACCAAAAATTGACACATTAGCTTTTGATTATTTATTTAAAAGTTTGCTAAGCTTAATAATGTTGAGGTTCATAATAATCACTTTTAATCCATAACCAAAATAAGGGGTCCACTATAATCTCTCTCTCTCTCTCTCTCTCTCTCTCTCTCTCTCTCTCCATTACGTTTTTTTGGGCAAAATATATCAAACATATGGTGTTCTTCCTAGTGTTCTCTATCAAAACAACACCGAAACTTTTTTTCCCCCAATTCTTGTAACCCATCTAACCAAACTAACATCACAAACCCACCAATCTCTTAATCTTCTAAAAAAAATCAGATGTATTCTTGAATTTGGAAAAGAATGCAAGGTTCTTCATGTACTCAATCACAGGGGAGGAACAAAAAAGGAATAAAATAGAAACGGGAAAGAATAGTAAAATACCTTAATCCGGCAACGGTGAGTTGAATTGTAGATGATCGAGGAATATTAGCTTCACTTTTAGAGGGAAAGAAAGAAATAATTTGTGGGTGAAGTGAAGAAGATATAGAGCGAGCAAAGAATTAGAAAATACTAGTTGAAACACACGTGTATACAAATTTTGGAATCAGTTAACTTATGTGGTGTGAGGTCTATAAATTTTGATTATTGAAAAATGTTGCTAATTTTGGTTATTCAAAACCCAAAATTTGATTATTTCTAAGCATGTTGCTAAGTTTGATTATACCATTGTGAGCCATCTTTTGCACCAACATTGTTAACTTTACCAATAATTGGCTTTTGATTATACTACTGTAGATGGCCTTTGTATTTTTCTTTCAGTAAAGTACATATACAATACGGGGGAAATGATTCAATACCCATCTCTTGTTTGGGGTGTACCATAGACCCTTAGGCCCTGTTTGATAACGGGTTTGGGGGTTGGGATTGGAGTAGTAATCCTATGGGACTATTAATACTCTGTTTGGTAACAAAAAAAGGTCCAAACTATTAGTCGTTGGGATGTCCAATCCGGCTTTTAGGGGGTATTAGCAATACCCCATGGGACTTGGTATTCGTAGTCCGATCCCACCCCATTCTCATTACTAATCCCTTCTCATTACCAATTTCTTCTATCAATTCAATCTCATCCCAAACAAACATACTCATTATCAATCCCTTCTCATTAACAATCTCATCTCATTACCAATCCCAATCTTAATTCTATCTCTTTACGAATCGCATCCACCTATCACTATTATCAAACGGGGCCTTAATAAGCCTTGGATCCCGCGGACAATATTGGTAATTTGGTTGGGATCCCTATGGTGTGTGTGTGTGACAGTGTGTGTTTTTTTTCCTTAAGAAAATTGGGCAACTTCCATTTTTGCCTATCGGAAGCTCTCGTCTACCCGATTTCCTAACTCCCTTCCCTAGAAGATAGCCATCAACCGTAAAGAAAAAAACGCAGAGGACTTCCCCTCTTTGAGGAATTCTCTCCTCCAACCAACTACACCCCTCAAGGTATGAATGCCTCGTATTATGATACTTTTGTTGCCAAATTATTTTATCATATAAACTTTTATGGTTACTCTTACGAGTTTTGTGGTCCAACATATGTATTATTGTAGTCGAAACATGTGAGAAGAGGAGAGAGAATGTGAACTTCAGTGACAGTAGTGAATGGTGTGGTTGATGGAGAGACGAGAGGAACGAGATGAGTTTTGGTGGCCAATGTGATAGGTGATGGATCATTCATGGTAACGCTAGGCAAAAGGAAGAGGGAAGGAGGGCTTTCGGAATAAATAGGGGAGTTAACTTTGATTTTGGCTCTGTTTGTTTAGACGTAAAATATTTTACCTATTTTCCAGCGTTTGGCTGTACAAAGCACAAGTAAATTGTTTTCCCCTGTAAAAATGTTTTTGGGCTATGGGATGAAAATAACTTCCGAGGAAACTTCCGTAGGTCAATTTTCACCATTTGCTGGTATCTTCTGTTTCCTTCAAATTCTGCCAATATCAATTTATCACCCGTTGCATTTCCTATTCTCTCTCTCTCTGTCTCTCTCTCTCTCTCTCTCTCTCTCTCATACACACACTCATAAGCATAGCTGTCACCACCAATTATTCCACAACACATAAATAGAAAGGATAGCTTGATTGATAATGAATCTTGGAGAAATATTTTATTGCCAAGAATATTTTTCTGATAATCAACCAAACACCGTAAAATAGAAACGAAAATTTTATTTTTACTAAAAATGTTTTTACGTGAAAAATATTTTACATCGAAAATATTTTACTTCGAAACAAACGGAGCCTTTAATCCCTAGATTATTCACATTTTTGCTACTTCACCCCAAAATTATGAAAATTATCTATTTTATTCCGCAACTTCCCAATTGCAACCCATTTGGTCTAACAGATAACAGGAGTCCAAATGTTGGGACGGAAAAAAATTCACGTGGCCACCAAACTAAAAGACTACGTGCGTAGACAGCTTGTGGGCCTTCTTTGGGGTCCCACGCAAACAACCTGAAAAGTTCATTAAATTTAAAGTAATTTTTTATTAGCCTCATAAAAAATTATCTCAATCGGATGACTGCAAGTGTTTGATCCAATTTTTTAACTTTTCATTCAGGATATTAATTGTGAATCAAAAGTTAGCAGATTAGTGATAAGCTCACAAGATCGCATGATCTTGTGTGCTCAAATCCTTCAAATTGCAACGTCCTTATGTTTATTTGTTCTTTTAAGTCAAATTTTGCACGTAAGGTGTGTCGTTGAGCTTTTCAGGAAAAAACGTGCAAATAAGGCGCTTTTGCATGCCAAGGAATGAAGCTCGGAAGGTGCGAGGAAACTCAACTTGATCAGCAGGCTGTATCTGCCTTTCCACATATTGTTATCGATAACAAGGAAGAATGTTATCGATAACGTTTCCAAATCCTGGCCACTAAGCATCCTTCAACGTTGATGTTATCGATAACAAAGCATGTATTATCGATAACCTTTTTTCCATCTTGGCCCAGAAGTTGTCCAGAAGCAAGGAGAGCGATAACTGTGAGCTCTGTGATCGATAACGTTCACCCAGAAGTTGTCCAGCAACCATGTGTTATCGATAACCTTGGTAGTGTTATCGATAACTTTGCAGCAATTTTGGTCCTCAAGCTTCCAGACTTGAGGGAATCGCTAACAACTAACTACCCTGTGTTATCGATTACAATTTTACCCGGGGGTGTGTTATCGATAACACTTCCCTGTGTTATCGATAACGTTAGTGTCCAGAAGATATTTTTTCTGCTTTTCAGAACATTCCATTTATGGAAACTTTCCACTTTTGCTATGTTTTTGGGATATTTTGGGGGTCTTTTTGTCCAGTTTTTAGCTGATTGTTTTGGCCTTTAAATAGCATTATTGGCCTTTATTGGCCATTATGTACTCTTAGACAATTTCAAGTCTTTTATATTTAAAGAGCTCTAGTTATTTCCTTCAAGTTTCTTGTCTTTAATTCCTCCATAATTCAAGTAAGTGTTGTTGTTTCAATAAAATCTCAAGCATTAAAGTTGTTCGTGTAGTTTGGATCCTTAGTAAAATCAAGCTTATTTCCATTTCTAACGGTGAAACATGTTTTCAATTTGTAGCATAATTTCTAGTCTTTTTCCTATGAGTGAGTAGTTAATTGGTTTGGTCATGGGGTGAGATGAACCCTATGGATTAGTCGTTTAAACGGTTTCGCCTAAACTTTAGCTCGATTTCAAGGCTTTGAATGAATTAAACCCATGATTTCCTGCATTGATCATGGGGTCGGTGGCTTCTTTGATCAATGAAGTCTATCGCCCTGTGCTATATGCTTGATAATCTTACGCGTGCGAACGATCTATTTTCGTCTCTCACTTGCGTTAAATGAGTTCAGTTTGAATTAATGCTTTGAGTTAAGTTACAAGTAGTCTTCAGTTTTTAATTCTTCAAGTGAAATCCGGACGGTTTCGGTTCACTCATGAGTTAGATGAAGGAACAGTTTAACGGCTTAGTCGTGGGTAAATCAATCCCTTTTGACTTGACCGCTTCTAGTCTAGTTTAATTTCAAGTTTAATTTCGTTAACCGAATCAATCACCATAGTTGGCTACTTGAAAGCCGTGCTACGTATTTACCATCTATTCCAAATTCGCTAAAGAAGACTTCTCTGTGGGAACGATCCCGGTCTTACCGGTTTTATATGCTTTCAACGACCTAGCCCTTTGCTTGGGTGCAAACCTTATTTGGAGGGTAGGTTGCGGTAATAAGCAAATTTTGGCACCGTTGCCGGGGATATCTTATTATTGCTTATTTGGAGGTTCGACAAACCTTTGTAAGTATTCTATTTCTTTTACTTTAAGCAACTTATACTTATTCTAGCGGAAACCTCTACCTGATACTCCAATCTACTTGAGGTGTAACGAAGTTAGCATAAGTATAGCTTGTTTCTTTTCCTTTATTGTACATATTTCCCTTTGGTAGAATAGTTGTTGTTTTGGTTTATTTTGTGGTTGGACTTGTCACTTATTCTCTGTTTGAGTTGATAGTGCATGACTGGTTTCTATCGGAGTCCAAACTCTAATAGACTTTGTCGTTCACTCTCGCCTCAAGGTACCCCGAGAGGAAGATCTCCTCCTTTCGTGCATAGACGTCCGAGATTAAAATCTCCTTCACGTCCGCGGGGCCGCCGTCCTAAAAGGAGAATGGGTGAACCACCACCGCCAGTGAGGACTTTGAGGGATATCTTGAATCCGGGAAGTCCGGTTCAACAATCCCCCATAGTCCTCCCTGCTACTACTAATGCCAACTCTTTTGAATTTAAAGCAGGTTATCACAATCTTATACCACAATTCCATGGGTTGGATCGAGAGAGCACTTATGATCACATTCGTGATTTTGAGGACATCATTAACACTTTCACCCCGGATGTCGGGCGCTTGGAGAATGCAAGATTGCAGTTATTCCCTTTCTCCCTAAAGGATAGAGCAAAACAGTGGTTTAGTTCTCTTAAACCTCAATCATTGCGAAATTGGGCTGATGTCAAGGTTGAGTTCCACAAGAAGTTTTTCCCCGTCCATAGAACAAAGCTCCTCAAGGAACAAATTCAGAACTTCAAACAACGTGAGGGGGAAACATTCTATAAATGTTGGGAGCGGTACAAGGATTTGATCGCATCGCTTCCACATCATGGTCTCGAAAAGCCTCAGTTGATTAGCCATTTCATGAACAGGGTTTCCCAATCAAGTTACCAACTTATTGATACTATGGTGGATGGAGATTTTCTAGACAAAACGGCCACGGATGCATGGGATTATTTGGAGCAGTTGGCTGTCAAAAATCAGTCTTGGAATTTCGTTGATATAGGTGAGCGGGCTATGGCAAACCAAGGGCCGAGTGGTTCCGGTAAATTTTCATTGAGTGAGCCTAATGTTCTTGAGACTAGGATGGATCAGCTCGCCCGCAAGTTGGAGCAAATGGAGTTAAAGGGGTCTCAGGAGGTCAAGTCCGTAATCAAGGTGGAAGAGGTGTGTGCTATATGTGAGATGGCAGGTGAAATATCTAGGTTGATGCTAGATATATAATTTACTTTTCACTAGATAACTTCAATCACAAAGCACAAGTAAACAATCGCACGAGACACAAAGATTACGTGGAAAACCCCAATACGGGTAAAAACCACGGGAAGGAATCATGCACTAAAATCTTTGTACGATTACAAGTAATACTTAATAATGACTGTGTATCCTCACCACGAGTCCTAAGAACTACTTGCCGAATCCACGTTCATCGTACCTTTGCATGATCGCCGATCTTGAATCCTCAAGCCTTCCAGATACCTTCCGAACTCCACGAAAGGATTTTCTTCAATGATTTGGATGCTGATGAATGATAAGAATCTCTTGAAGATGATTGATTAGCACCAAGATCCCATGAATCTTCACAAATACTTCAAGATACAAGGAACGTACCCCTCAATAGTGTTCTGAGATGTAAACGAGGGCACAAAGAAACAAACAGCTGCGCTCGGGTAAGTAAAACCTAAGAAACAGGGAGCTATATATATATATTCAAGTGCTCAGTCCCCCTTTTTATTGACCTAACGGGTCAATACTTGTTAAGGCCCCAAAACCCATTCCAACAAAAACTGAACTGGCCCAATAACAACTTGATTATGCTTGAACAAAATACTCCGTTTTCCAACTCTTTCACGAACCGGCCCAATAAGAACTTGACTAAGATCTACCGCACTCATATACAAAAATTGAGATTCCTTTCCACACCCTAGCACAGACTCTCTATCAAAATATTAAATAAACAACTTGATAAAAAAAACGATACACACACATGTGTATTTTTGTCATGAGCGTGCCAACCAAAAAGGGAGCTCGGCCTATGGAGCTTCAATCTCCCCCTTTGGCACTTCCATGACAAAATACACGCAAAGAAAAAAAATGGACTGTGAACTAGAGACCTGTGGATGCTGCACCAACACAAAGACACTCACAGACTGTTAGCATTAGCACATGAGCATTACTCCCCCTTTTTGTCACGGAAGGACAAAGGAACAAAAAGTACGGAAAGAGAGAGAGCAGTAATAAGAGAAGCAGTGGAAAGACACCATAGCAGCCAACAAACCAGGTACTACGACCAATACTTCACTGAAATGAGAGCCAACAGACCAGTAACCTTAGGCACAATGATGATCCAGAAACAAGCTGCCTAAAAATCAAAATCACCACTATCCAATACTTCACTTAAAATAAGCTGCCAGAACTGTAAAAATCGAGCACCGTAATGCATCAGGAAGCACCACAATTCATATGCACCATCAGCCATTATCCAAAACTATTGACCATAAGCTAAAACACTGCCAGGTAACCGAAAACCAAAAATACGAAGCGCGAAGTAAATGATAAGCGGAACTAGAGCATAAGGAAAGAAATAAGCTAGCCGGGGTCAGTTACTGGTACTAGCACAACAAATATCAGAGTAGCAGTACCACGAACCAAGACGGACTGAAGTTACCATAGACACAGCAAAAATTAAACACAGAAAATATGCAAAGCACATCTCACCTTTCACACAACTGACCAAACCAAAAAAGTTTATGATTATGTGTCTGTTATTTTTATGGAAATCAATGAGCGTACACACATAATATACTATATTGATCAAGGATAAACTTAGACACCAAATGTACCATAAGTCAATAAACAGAGGACACAAAAAATATATATATTTATATATCAAGAATGCCAAGCCAAAGCTCTACTATAAGACACATACGCAAAATTAGGAGGCAGCTACAAGAATCGATGAACATACACATAACGAACCATGCATAGCACATGCCAGAACCTAATCATTATGAAATATAAAGATACGGACTGCACCAATGGTCATGACACGGTGACAAGAGTGAGTGTGTGATCACGTCAGAGCCCATCAATCTCGACCAAAAGCCAACTTGGTTTCTCACGAATACATGAGAGGTCTAGGAAACTCCCCCTAGAGAAGTCAAACCAAGCCAATTTGAAATTCAAATAACCAAAACTCCCCCTCAACGTCTACTCAGTACACAATGTGGTCGTGCAATGCCTCAGTCCCTTAAGCTTTCTAATTGACCCTTGTAGCGAGTTTTTAGTCAGCGACACCCAAACCAGATGGCCTTAGGGCACTAGATGTAGAGAACACCCCAACGGACTTAATTACTCGAGTCAAAAAAGGCTACGAACCTAAGCCAACCACATAAGGCACACTCATAACTCACCACTGTTTGACACGAACACTCACTGCTTACTGAGGCAAGAGGTCCGGTTACTAAGTGAAAAGCTTGAGCTCACATGCCAAACATATAACCTCCTTGTTATCCCTTTCTTCCCTTTTTTTTAAATTTATTCTTGTTCAACACCACCGTGAATATCAGAAAAAGGCTAAAAAATCAATCTCGGGGGAAAAAAAAAACAAAGACACACTCTAACTCCGTGAGAACTTACTGTTAGCAATTAGGGAGTTCTCAACCTTTGACGTGAGAAAGTGTGAGTCACACGAGCATGACCATGCTACAGTCAATATCAACACACGTCATATGAAGAGAAAGAGAGAATGTGCTCAAGCAAGGTTATCATGACCATGTTCATAAATAATAGTAGCAGCTAACTGATCCCGAGAGATGATTAATATGTAAAGCTTCAAACACAGCAACACAAGAACTCAATGCCAAAATAAAATGAAAAGATCAATTTTTTTTTTTTTTATAAAAAGAGGACAAGAACAATACTGGAAAGACCACAGACTAGAAGGAAAAAAGAAAAAAAAATGCAATAGGAACCAGAAGACAAGACAAAGCTTAATCAATGAAGCACACTCCAACAGACTTGCGGAGAGTGTCGAAGCGAAGATAATCCAGGGGTTTAGTGAATAGATCAGCCTTTTGATGTTCAGTACCTATATAGTCTAATTGAATGGTCCCATCCTCAACAAGGTTGCGAATAAAGTGATGACGAATATCAATATGCTTAGTACGAGAGTGTTGAACAGGATTTTTAGAGATATTGATAGCACTAGTATTGTCACAATAGAGAGTGATAGTTTCTTGGGAAATACCGTAGTCTGCAAACATCTGTTTCATCCAAAGCAATTGAGTACATCCACTACCTGCTGCAATGTATTCAGCCTCAGCTGTGGATAAAGATATAGTATCTCGAGTAAACCAAATCCCTTGACCAAGAGTCCCACTAATATACTTTATAATACGTTTCACTGCAGAAAGATGTGACTCTTTAGGACAAGCCTGGTAACGAGCACAAAGACCAACACTAAATGCTATGTCAGGACGACTTGCAGTCAAATAAAGGAGGCTTCCTATCATACTCCGATACAATGTCTGATCAATGTCGGTATTTTCACTATCACGAGCTAGTTTAGTGGTTGAGCTCATAGGTGTCCGAGCATGTTTAGCGGATTCAAGCCCGAACTTACTAACTAGTCCTTTAGCATAGTTAGATTGAGAGATAAATAAACCTTTATCAACCTGTTTAACTTGAAGACCAAGAAAATAAGACAATTCTCCCACCATGCTCATCTCAAATTCACTTTGCATTGTATCAGAAAAATATTTTACTAGGGATTGAGATGTAGAGCCAAAGATAATGTCATCAACATAAATTTGTGCAACAAGAATATGTTTACCCTTGTGTTTAACAAAAAGAGTCTTATCGACGTTTCCTCTGGTAAAACCATTTTGAATTAAAAAGTAGGTCAACCGTTCATACCATGCTCGCGGAGCTTGTTTTAAACCGTAGAGAGCCTTCTTTAAATGAAAAACATGATCTGGGTTGTGAGGATCTTCAAAACCTTTTGGTTGCGAAACATAAACCTCTTCTTTAATAATACCATTCAAAAAAGCACTTTTTACATCCATCTGGAAAAGTTTAAAACCCATGTAACATGCTACAGCAAGCATAAGACGAATAGATTCTAAACGGGCTACTGGTGCAAAGGTCTCATCAAAATCAACTCCCTCTACTTGAGTGTACCCTTGAGCAACAAGTCTAGCCTTATTTCGGACCACTACACCTTCTTCATTAGTTTTATTCTTGAAAATCCATTTTGTTCCAATGATATTAGTATTAATAGGTCTAGGAACCAATTTCCACACATCATTACGTTCAAATTGATGTAACTCATCATGCATTGCAGCAATCCAACATTCATCAAGTAATGCTTCCTTAATATTTTTAGGTTCTATTAAGGACACATAGCATATAAAGTTTACCTCATCTCGAACTTGCTTGCGAGTTTTCATTGGGTCAGTGACCTTACCAATTACTTGTGCCTCAGGGTGATTTAGCTTGACCCTTGCCGAAGGTTTTAAGCTAGCAATTTCCTCTGTTGGTTCACCTTTCTCCTCCACCTTGATGTCTTCTTCCTCTTCAGAATTTCCGTCACTATCAACATCCTCTTGAGATTCTATATTCACGGTCGGCTCCTGAAAATTAAAAAGCTCAAACGCATCTCCATTACTGGTATCTATATCTGTATATGACATGTCATCCACCACCACATTAATAGATTCCATGACCGTGGAAGTGCGCAAATTATAAACACGAAGAGCACGACTATTTAGGGAATAGCCTAAGAAGATACCCTCATCACTTCGAGAATCGAATTTGCCAAGTTTCTCTCGATCTCTCATTATACAACATTTGCTACCGAAAGTTCTAAAATATTTAATGTTAGGCTTTTTACCTTTCCATAGCTCGTAAGGAGTGTTTTTTGTACCAGGACGAAGATACACTCTATTTATAACATAGCAAGCAGTACTCACTGCCTCGGCCCAAAATCTGAGGGCAATCCTTCGAGAATGAAGCATGACGCGTGCCATCTCTTGAATAACCCTATTTTTGCGCTCAACGACTCCATTCTGTTGTGGAGTCTTAGGAGCAGAGAATTCATGTCTTATCCCGAGTTCGTCACAGAAGCTAGCATATTCTATGTTCTCGAATTCTTTACCATGGTCAGACCGAATACGAACAATGCAACCTATTTTCATATCTTTCTCATTCTGCACAGTTTTGACAAAAGCTTTAAAAACCGAGATAGTTTCAGATTTTTCTCGAAGAAAGCTAACCCAAGAAAAGCGTGAAAAATCATCCACGATAACTAGGATGTATTTTTTTCCTCCAATGCTCTCAACCCTAGACGGACCCATCAAGTCCATATGAAGAAGTTCTAAAGGTCTAGTAGTAGCCAATGAACTAGTCTTTTTATGAATAGCCTTGGTTTGCTTTCCAATTTGACAAGGACCACACACATGATTAGAGGGACGATTAAGTTTAGGAACACCACAAATTAACTCCTTTTTAGTTAAGATTGAAAGATCTTTATAGTTAATGTGTCCTAGTCGTTGATGCCAGAGTTCCACTTCATCCAATTTGACGGAATGATAGAATATGTCCGTGGAGGGGATAATGCCATAACAATTGTCAGAGGTCCTAGTCCCATGCATAACATTTGATCCATTCATATCAGAAATAAAGCAATCATTTTTAGAGAATCTAACTTCATGATGAGAGTCACACATTTGACCAATGCTAATCAGATTTGCTTTCAATCCTTCAACGAATAGAACATTTTCTAGAGTGCACATACCAGGGGCTTGTATACTCCCTCTTCCTACCACTTTCGACGTACTACCATCACCAAATGTAACAAAACCACCATTATATTTTTCTAAAGTAGAAAAGAGAGATTTGTCTCCAGACATGTGACGGGAGCATCCACTATCTAAATACCACATGTGGGTGTTGCGCACTTTAAGAGCAGTATGAACGACCATGCAATGCAAATCAACACTCCTAACCCACAAAGGCTTAGTCTTAGTATTATGATTTTTCACTTGATCTTTTCTAGTGGAATACTTGTGATTAACATATTCAGGCAAGTGCTTCTTATGGTTATTTTTCAGATGATATCTTTCAATTTTGCTATTATGCAAATAATGAAATGCAGGATGTCCATACAATTGAAAACAGTTAGGGCGAATATGACCCTTTTTGCCACAATAATGACATATTGGAACAAATCTTCCATCAATAGTCTTTTGAATATAACCAGGCAACTTAACAAAACAACGAGGCTTACCTTGAGGAATACCAGTTTTAGACTTTACCTCTTTTCCTTGACTATGAGATGTTGATGCACTTACAGATTTCTTTAATGTTGTCTCCTTATGTTTAACTTCAGACAACTTACTGCTTTTCTCTGGACTTAATACTGAAGCATGATATCCGAGTCCAGATCGGTCACTCGCTGACCTTTGCATATCCAGAATGTCATCTAAGGATTTAGAACCTGCATTTAAGCGCTCAAATAAAACATTAGCTTTAGTTAGTTCAGTAGTTAATTCTTTTATTTTACCTTTGTTTACCACATTTTGCTCTTCAAACAAGTTGACTTTCTCCCGAAGCTGAGCCACTACACCCTTTAGTTGATTCCTCTCCTAAGTAATACACTCAAGAGTTTCTGACAGCTCCCTTGCCGAAGACAAGGCTTGCGCCAATTCAACATTGGCCGCCTCACTTTTACTAGCCAGTTTGATGTTTTGTTTGGTGAGTTTCAGACTTTCTTCATATATTTTGTCGTAAGCCTCTTTTAACTCATCAAAATCCACAACCTCCTCTTCGATATCACTGTCATGCATTCCCCCACTCCTTAATTTCACCTCAGTTTTCTCCCTTTCTTGATGATTGGCTGTGAAAGCTAGGAAGTTCTTTTCATTACTCTCCTCATCTTTGTCACTACTCAACTTCTCACTATCCGAATTATCATCCCATGTCTTCACACTGAATACTTTCTGATTTGATTTTTTGTTAGCACAATCCTGAGCGAGGTGTCCATAACCGTGACACTCATAACACTTTGGCCCCGAGGGTGGTCCCTTTACTCCTTTTCGATCCTTAATATTTGAGGACTCGAATTTTCCTTTTCCTTTCTTACCATTATTCTCATTCTCATTGTTCTTTTTCTTAAAGAAACGTTTGAAATTTTTTGTAAACAAAGCTATAGCTTCCATGTCATAATTCTCATCACTGTCCGAATCATTAGCTTCATTGTTTTTGCTAGAAAAAGCAATTTGTTTTTCTGACCCTTTAGTAGTAGTTTTCGTAGGACATATATCTTGATCAAAATGAGTAAGTTCATAATTTTGAAACTGACCTACTATTTCTTCTACTGACATCTCAGGTAATTTTCTCTTACTTTCAAGAATATCAACTTTAGTTTTAAAACGTTCAAGAAGAAATCGCAAAATTTTCTTAACAACACGAAAGGGAGTAATAGGCTCACCCAAGGTATAGCTGGTGTTGACAATGTGGTTGAGTTTGGCATAGAATTCGTCAAAATTCTCTTCTTCCTTCATGCGTAGCATTTCGAATTTGGTGGTGACACGTTGCAACTTACCCTGCTTTACTGTGGTAGTTCCTTCGTGGGTTGTTACGAGAATATCCCAAGCTTCTTTGGCAGTTTTGCATGTGGATATTCGGTGAAACTCCTTTGTATCCACATGGGTAAACAATACATTCAAAGCCCTACTATTTGCAGCGCGCTCTGCCTTTTCAGATGGTAAATACTTCGCACCAGCCTTAAGACTAGTTAAGCCTTCAACGGTTTCGGTGGGCAGTACATATTTCACTTCGCATGCAGTCCAAACGTCTTCATCAATGGCCTTTTGATAGGCCACCATTTTTGCCTTCCAGTGATCGAAGTTAGAACGATCTAGTACATGAGGACGATTTGTATTCAACTCCATTACAAATCAAGGATCCGCTACGAATTAGACAATTCCAACAATATAGCGACCCGCTCTGATACCAATTGAAATATCTAGGTTGATGCTAGATATATAATTTACTTTTCACTAGATAACTTCAATCACAAAGCACAAGTAAACAATCGCACGAGACACAAAGATTACGTGGAAAACCCCAATACGGGTAAAAACCACGGGAAGGAATCATGCACTAAAATCTTTGTACGATTACAAGTAATACTTAATAATGACTGTGTATCCTCACCACAAGTCCTAAGAACTACTTGCCAAATCCACGTTCATCGTACCTTTGCATGATCGCCGATCTTGAATCCTCAAGCCTTCCAGATACCTTCCGAACTCCACGAAAGGATTTTCTTCAATGATTTGGATGCTGATGAATGATAAGAATCTCTTGAAGATGATTGATTAGCACCAAGATCCCATGAATCTTCACAAATACTTCAAGATACAAGGAACGTACCCCTCAACAGTGTTCTGAGATGTAAACGAGGGCACACAGAAACAAACAGCTGCGCTCGGGTAAGTAAAACGTAAGAAACAGGGAGCTATATATATATATTCAAGTGCTCAGTCCCCCTTTTTATTGACCTAACGGGTCAATACTTGTTAAGGCCCCAAAACCCATTCCAACAAAAACTGAACTGGCCCAATAACAACTTGATTATGCTTGAACAAAATACTCCGTTTTCCAACTCTTTCACGAACCGGCCCAATAAGAACTTGACTAAGATCTACCGCACTCATATACAAAAATTGAGATTCCTTTCCACACCCTAGCACAGACTCTCTATCAAAATATTAAATAAACAACTTGATAAAAAAAACGATACACGCACATGTGTATTTTTGGGGAAACATTCTATAAATGTTGGGAGCGGTACAAGGATTTGATCGCATCGCTTCCACATCATGGTCTCGAAAAGCCTCAGTTGATCAGCCATTTCATGAACAGGGTTTCCCAATCAAGTTACCAACTTATTGATACTATGGTGGATGGAGATTTTCTAGACAAAACGGCCACGGATGCATGGGATTATTTGGAGCAGTTGGCTGTCAAAAATCAGTCTTGGAATTTCGTTGATATAGGTGAGCGGGCTATGGCAAACCAAGGGCCGAGTGGTTCCGGTAAATTTTCATTGAGTGAGCCTAATGTTCTTGAGACTAGGATGGATCAGCTCGCCCGCAAGTTGGAGCAAATGGAGTTAAAGGGGTCTCAGGAGGTCAAGTCCGTAATCAAGGTGGAAGAGGTGTGTGCTATATGTGAGATGGCAGGCCATACAACCGGTGATTGTTTTAACATCCCTGCTCTTAGAAATGTTCTTAATAGCATGTCTCCGGAGGAAGTGAGTGCTATTCAACGGTATGAACCATATCCTAACACTCTCAATCCAGCTTTAAGGCAACATTCGGCACTCCGTTGGAACCAGCCTAGTGAAGTGGGACAATTTCAAAGGCAACCACCGGTTCAAACTCAAACGTGGCGATCTCCGCAAAGCTTAGGGCCACCACGTTTTCAACAAAGTCAAGGGCCTCCCGGATTTAATTCTTCAGGATTCTCGCAGGGCCAAGGCCAATTCTCCCAAAACCAAGGCCAATTCCAACCCCTTCCACAAAGGCGATCTTTGGAAGATTCAATGCAATCCTTCTTCCAAATGCAAACCGCCGTGAACGAGCAAAATACCCAATCTCTTGTGGGTTTGAGAACGCAAATGGGAAAGTTGACTACTTCGGTTGGACTATTGCAACAAAAGAGAGGACGGTTCCCCGCTCAACCACAAGCAAACCCTCAAGGTCAAACCTTGGTTGGTAGCTCTTCGGTGATTAACTCCGAGCAAGCCAAATCAATAATTACTTTGCGGAGTGGAAAGAGGGTCGATAATGCAATTGTGGATCCCCAAATGACATCTTATCAAAGGACCTTTCCGGAGCCAACTTCACCGACATTGCTTGGGGAATCTCCCAGGCAAGCTCTTAAGGCGATGGACAATATCCCTCCCGTTCCACAAGTTTCTCCCGTGCCGGCACCCTATCCTCAAAGATTGAAAGCTCCAACGAATGCCGCGGTCAATGCGGAGATATATGAGCTTTTCAAACAAGTGAAGATCAACATTCCAATCATGGATGCTATCAAGCAAATACCGTCGTATGCCAAGTTCTTAAAGGACTTGTGCACTCAAAAGCGCAAGGTCAACGTTGAACAGAAGGTCTTTCTCACCGAACAAGTGAGCTCGATCATTCAAACGAATATTGCGCCAAAGTACAAGGACCCGGGGTGTCCTACTATCTCTGTCATGATTGGGGGAAAAAGAATTGAGCAAGCCTTATTGGATTTGGGAACGAGCGTTAATTTACTTCCATATTCGGTTTACAAAGAGCTTGGTTTAGGGGAGTTGAAGCCAACTCGAGTCACTTTGCAATTGGCGGATAGAAGCATCCGTATTCCTAGAGGTATCGTGGAGGATGTTTTGGTTCAAGTGGACAACTTTGTGTATCCGGTCGATTTTGTGGTGTTGGACACTTGCCCTATGGCTTCTTCTCCAACTTCGACCCCCGTTATTCTCGGAAGGCCATTCTTAGCTACCTCAGATTCTATCATTAATTGCCGGAGTGGTCTCGTGAACATGACTTTTGGGAATATGAAGATGGCGGTCAACGTTTTTCATGTTGGAAGTCAAATGGGAGATGACGACAATGTTCAAAATGTCAACTGTATCGCCTCGTTAGTTCAAGATCATGTGGATGAACTCTTGTCTAAGGATTCTTTGGAGGTGTGTCTTACCGCCAAGGAAGCCGATTTCTTAGAATCTCCGGAAGTTGAGTATCTTTGCTCTTTACTAAATGAAGAGGAAGTTTGTGGGGCGGAACCGTGGATTCCTACATTTGAGGAGTTGCCACCAATTGAGAGAAAGACTTTGCCATCTAGTGTCGAGCTGCCTAAGTTTGATTTAAAGCCCCTGCCTGAAACTTTGAAGTATGTCTATCTTGGCGATAACAAAACTTTTCCGGTGGTGATATCTTCCACTCTTGAGAATCTTCAAGAGTTGGAGTTGCTCGCATTATTACGGCGGCGCAAGAAGGCTATTGGTTGGACCATAGCCGATATACAAGGCATCTCTCCCTCCCTTTGCATTCATAACATCTATCTTGACGATAATGTGAAGCCATCACGCCAACCACAACGGCGGCTGAATCCTATTATGAAAGATGTGGTTCGAGTAGAGGTGTTAAAATTGTTGGATGTGGGGATCTTCTATCCTATTGCAGATTCTAAATGAGTGAGTCCTATTCAATTGGTAGCCAAAAAGTCGGGAGTAACAGTTGTGAAGAATGACCAAGATGAGCTTGTGCCAACCCAGACTGTCACCGGGTGGCGTGTTTGTATTGATTACCGCAAACTGAATGCGGTAACCCGGAAGGATCATTTCCCGCTCCCGTTCATTGATCAGATTTTGGAAAGAGTAGCTGGCCATGCCTTTTATTGCTTCCTAGACGGCTATTCCGGGTACAACCAGATTGAGGTCGCCATGGCCGATCAAGAAAAGACTACATTTACTTGCCCATTCGGGACTTTTGCTTATAGGCGCATGCCATTCGGCTTGTGCAACGCTCCCGGCACTTTCTCGAGGTGTATGATGGGTATTTTCAATGACATGGTGGAAAAGATCGTCGAGGTCTTTATGGACGATTTCTCGGTATTCGGAGATTCTTATGAGTCATGTTTAGCCAACCTTGACAAAGTATTGGAACGGTGCGAGGAGAAAAACCTTGTTCTAAATTGGGAGAAATGCCATTTTATGGTAATGCAAGGCATCGTGTTGGGCCATATCGTTTCATCGAAGGGCATTGAAGTTGACAAGTCGAAAATTGATCTCATTGCCAACCTCCCCACTCCCAAGTGCATCAAGGACATTCGTTCCTTCCTTGGGCATGCCGGTTTCTACCGGAGATTCATCAAGGACTTCAGTGCCATTTCTCGGCCATTATGCCATCTTCTTTCTAAAGATGCCCCTTTTGAGTGGACAAATGATTGTGAGGAAGCATTTCGGAAGCTTAAAGCGAGTCTTACCACTCCACCAATTGTACGTAGCCCCGATTGGAACCTCCCGTTAGAGCTTATGTGCGACGCGAGTGATTATGCCGTCGGGGCTGTTTTGGGCCAAAGAAGGGATAAGCAGCCTTGTGTTATTTCCTACGCGAGCAAAACATTGAACGATGCTCAAATGAACTATTCCACTACAGAAAAGGAGTTGCTCATGGTGGTTTTTGCCTTGGATAAATTCCGCTCATACTTGATTGGTTCGCCTATTGTTATCTACACGGATCATGCCGCGCTCAAGTATTTGCTCACCAAGCAAGACGCAAGGACTCGGCTCATTCGATGGATTCTCTTGCTTCAAGAGTTCGATCTTACCATCAAGGATAAAAAAGGAATGGAAAATGTGGTGGCCGACCACTTATCGCGGTTGGAGTTTGAGGATCGTACATCTAAACTCCCGATCATTGACACTTTCCCGGATGAGCAACTGTTTGATATCTCGAGTACCCCGTGGTTCGCAGATATTGTCAACTATTTGGCAACGGGGTTACTTCCGACACATTGGACTTCTCAAGAGCGGAAGCGATTTCTTTCAAGGGTGAAAATGTTCTCATTTGATGATCCTTATCTGTTTAAGTACTGTCCAAATCAAATCATCCGGCGATGTGTGCCAGACTCTGAGCATCAGAGTATTATGAACTTTTGCCACACGAAGGCTTGTGGCGGCCATTTCTCCTTCAAGAAAACCGCGGCTAAAATTCTACAATGCGGTTTCTACTGGCCTTCTTTGTTCAAAGACACGTTCGAGTATACTAGAGCTTGTGAACGGTGTCAAAAGTTGGGCAAGATCACCCGACGTAAAGAGATGCCCCAAAATCCCATCTTAATCATTGAAGTTTTTGATTGTTGGGGCATCGATTTTATGAGACCCTTTCCCACGTCATTCGGCTATCTCTACATTTTGCTTGCCGTTGACTACGTCAGCAAGTGGGTGGAGGCAATCCCCACGCGCACCAATGATGCCCATGTTGTAGTCGAGTTTCTTCGGGAGCACGTATTGGCACGGTTTGGGATGCCAAGAGCTATGATCAGCGACCATGGAACACATTTCTGCAATAGGTCATTTGTGGCCTTAATGAAGAAGTATGCAATCGTGCACAAGGTCTCCACGGCTTATCATCCCCAAACCAACGGGCAAGTTGAGTTAGCTAATCGGGAGATAAAAGGCATTCTTGAAAAAACGGTTAATCCTACCCGCAAGGATTGGTCTCTTCGGTTGACCGACGCCTTGTGGGCTTACCGTACTGCTTATAAAACGGTGTTGGGAATGTCTCCTTATCGGCTAGTTTATGGAAAGCCTTGCCATCTTCCGGTGGAATTGGAGCACAAAGCTTATTGGGCGATTAAGAAGATGAATGCCTCAATGCCACTTGTCGGTGCTAAGAGGAAGCTTCAGCTCAATGAACTCGAGGAAATCAAGTCCGATGCTTATGATCGCTCTAGTTCATATAAAACCAAAGTCAAAGCTATGCATGATAAAAACATTCTTAGGAAGGACTTTGAAATAGGCCAAAAGGTGCTTTTGTATAATTCTAAATTGCATTTGTTTCCGGGCAAGTTAAGATCTCGTTGGGCGGGTCCTTATATTGTTAAATCTGTTTCCCCTCATGGGGCCATAGAAATTGCAAATGAATCCAATGGGAATGTCTTTAAAGTTAATGGCCAGCGGCTTAAGCCGTTTCTCGGTCATTTTGAAGTTGGCGAGCCTAATGAGGACTTGAGCAATCCCGTTTATTCTGATGCTCTAGTTTCTTAGGTTGTTTTGGAATATTTTTGCACGGGGAGCGAAAGTGTAACCACTGAACTTAACTGTTTGTTGGACCCGGCCCCCGGGCAGGGGGTACCCACCATTGACTTGGGTATTTATAGCTCCGCACGCTGCTATTAAAAAAAGGATCGTGTGCCCAGCTCCGGTTAGTAAGGGCAATGTTTATCTTTTTGTACATATTTGCATGCTTGTTGAGTTTTGGAATTTTCACTTGAAAGATTTCACCAATGCATCTGTGTCAAGGACTTTAATTAGTTCTCTTTGTGGTAGTTTACCGTTAATGATCCATGCTTCCCAGATATGTCCCTATCGGGGGCAGTTTAGGTCTTTGGGTGCGACTTGGTATTCCCGTGCTTTGGCGCTAGGCTCTATCTTGTCTCACTTTGTTTCGATCATAGGGAACGCTGGGCTTAATTGCTTGGCGAGGTCAAGCGGTCAATTTTACTTCGGGCGTTGATGTAACAAATGTGACGGTCTAGTATAGCCACCCATGTCTTTCCTCGCCGGTGAGACACGGGAAGAAAAGTATGACTCGTGCGATTGCGTGAACATCGGGTGGTGTGTTTCTTATTGCTGCTATCTTTATATTTGTGATGCCCGGATAACACGAGCCGGGCGGTTCTAATGTCATTTGTCTCTTAGTAGGTTGTTCGAGCTTAAGTCTTTTGCAGGGTGAACGTGCTACCACACTAGCCTTGGTAAATTGGGTTTAAAGTCGGAGTAAATGCGGCATTCAGGAGCCCTAAGCATGGGTACGATTGCGTGTCGCGGTTGTTAGTCCAATAACGCTTTGACCATGGCCCTGTGTGACTAGTTGTGGTTCCGTTGGAAGAGCCGAAGGAGTCGACCTTGGAAGCTGTTCGTATGACGAAAGGAGACGGTGACACAAAAGCCTCCAACTTGGTCGAGGTATACGGGGGTTGACATTCCCCCGGAGGTACGATTTTTATTCTTTCCCTCTCACTACTGATGTTCTCCATACTATGAGGACATAACTCATTTCAAGTTGGGGGGAGAGATATATATTTTTATTTATATGTTTTTATGCTTTTGGTGTAAAATTTTCATTTTTAGTTACAATCCTTCAGTTATTACAAAATTAGTGGATTAAAATAGCGTGGCACGTGCTTTTTAAGTGTTAGTCAGCAAGAGTTCGTTTTACGCAAATTTTGTATCTCGCAACTTTCATGAATGGGCTAAAGTGGAATTCACGAGGTCTGAGTTGTTTTGAACAAGTCTTTGCCATATCCCGTTTTTGTTCGTTATACTTTCGTAGTTAGGAAATATTCTCATGTCGTGCCTGAGTGTGCTTGATAGCCTATATGAATCAAAATGGAATATATGGCGTACTTAAGAAGTGATACAAGGCATTCTTTGAGTGATTATACCACCTACGTGTTCCCTTGTCCACTATTTGTATCCTAGTCCATGTTCTCCCTTTTTGTTTATTAACTTAGGGATCCGGATGTTTGGAGGGCTGTTGGGAAGTGATTTTTAGTATTGTGAGCTGTTGTGGAGTGTTTGAGGATATGATTCCAGCTGTTGGGAAGTGGTACAGGTGAAGAGCTGCAAAATTGCAGAAAATTTTTGGTTGTTATCGATAACCATCACCATCGTTATCGATAACGTTGGGTTCAGAGGGGCTAAAACGTGGTTGTTATCGATAACCACAACTAGGTTATCGATAACTTTGTCGTGCAGTCGGTTTTAAATAGCTGAAGAGGCACGACCAAGTCATTTAAATACTCTCTCTCTCTCTCTTTACTGCTCCATAACCGCTCCACCCTTCTCTCTCCCGTTCCTCCCCACCCCTCCATAACCTATTAAAATCTCAAACCCTCCATCTCCATAAACATCCACCATAATACTCCCATTGATTCAAGGTTTTGAAGGATTCTCGAGGGCTTCGGATTCTAAACACACAAAAATCAAGGTAAACCCAAGTTTTTCCTATCTCTCTGTATTTTTCAGAACTTCTTTCATAAATAATCACCATCTTTCATCTTCTCCACCCATAAAATCCATTCCAATCACCAATTTGATCCCCATTAACCAAAGAAATCAGACATGCATACACACCCAGGGTTCAGATCTTTGAAACCCCTCAGTAGAACAAAACTGAATTTGTACTAATCTGCTACTTCTTAGCCCTGTTTTGGGGATCTGAAACTGGGGTTTTGATTCACTATTACAGTATTTGGTCGGGTTATTCTGCATTCTGGGAGTTTTATTGGTGTTGCTCAGTTTTGGTTCTCTGTTTTGGTTTAGTTGCTGAGTTTTGGATATTCATCTGTGGCTGCTCTGCTTTTCTGGGTAATCGTTGCAATGGTGAGGGTGAAACAAGTTGGTGCAAGCAGTAGTGGCAAGGGTAAGGCTATCGAATCTTCGTCTCATCAAGAGATCGAGGAGGGTACTCCGGAGGGGAGTGAGTATGATGAGATGGAAGAGGACAGTGATGAGGAGTCTGTTCCTGCTGTGAGTCGGACAGGGCAACGTGAAAAGCGTCGTAAGCGCAGAACTCCAGAAGAGATGGCAGAGGATGCTAAACTGAATTGGGTGGAGTCAATACCACTCAGGGGGTTCAAAAGTGAGCGGCAAGTCAGCCGGAGGAGCTTTGCTGATGACAATGACATTCTAACCTTACTTCAAAACCATGGCTTGCGTTTCTGGACTAGGAGTCTTCGGGGTTATAATGAAGCGGGAGTCATTGAGTTTTATCAGAACCTGAATATAAGTGAGGCATTGGCAAATGGTCAAATCAAGTCGAAAGTGAATAAGAAGAACATTGTGGTGGATGCCCATGGGATAGCCAAGTATTTGGATTATAAAAGGCCGAATGGAGATGTGGTGAATTACCCCCGTGCTGAACCAATTGACTTTGATGCAGTTCACAGCGATATATACACAGCCATTCCGAATCAAGGGGTTCCTCCACACAAGCCGGGAAAGTTCAAGGATCTTTATCGGGTTTTGAACCAAGTCTTGCACTACAACCTTTAACCCCGTGGAGCGGAAAACAAGCCGTCAAAGAGGAGTGCAGAAATTATGTTTGCCTTCAAGAATGATTCGGAATATCAAGCTGATTGGGCTAGGTTCATTTTTGACCAGATTGTGGACTTCAAAGGAGATACATTGGGTAATGCTCGTTGTCCTTTTCCATGCATGATAACACAGTTTTTAAGGGATAAGGGTATAGCAAAGGGGCCATATGAAAAGTTGGAGGCACCATCCCCCGGTATTATCACTAAGGCGGTGCTGACTCGAAGCAAGTCTCAATCCAAATCTGTTGCAGCTGGTACATCAGCAGGGCCGTCAGTTTCTGCTCCTCCCGAGCCATCTCTATGGTCGGTTCCGGATCCAAAGGCGTCCAAAGAAAGCATTTGGCGTAAACTCTGTTGCCAAAACATTGCCATTTGGAACTGCATTTAAAAGGAGAAAAAGGAAAGGAAGAAGTTGGCAAGAGAGGTCGGGGAGCTCAAGCACGAGCTGAACTGGCACACACGGTACATTGAGAGTACTACAGATGAGAAGTACGAGGCTCCGCCAAGGGTTGAGGAAGCTGAGAGTGAGGAGGAGGTTTTGTTTGGACCGGGAGCTGTGCCTGGCCGAGGGTAAGGTGGATGTCTGGAGTCGGTGGTCCTTAGTTTTAGTTAGTCAAATCCCTCTACTTGGTCGGGGTGCGTGGTGGTTGACAGCCCACCTTGCTATCTTTTTGTTTTTGAGTAGTTGAACTCGTAACTGGTAGTCTTTATGCTTTTGTTGCGGCCAGCTTGTAGCCGTTAACTTGGTAGTCGAGTTGGTGGTGGCCGAGGGTAGGGTTGATGTCCAAGCTAGTATACGGCCGCCGCATGTCTTTGCTAACCGTTCTTTCGTTTAAACCAAGGTCATTAAATGCTTATAAAGTCCTTAGTTGATCTCTAGTACGTTTTTATTCCATTCTGATTCATTGTGTGATGTTGAGCATATTTTAGCTTACAAGCTTATCTCAGTTCATGGCATGCTTCCTCTTGGTACTTAGCTTAAAACTTTGTGATTTGTGAATTCTTTCAATGGTGCTCTCCACATAATAGACATGGTGTTTTTGCTCCCCATTGCCTATCTCCGAGCACCTCTTTGTGGGATGTGGATTGTAGCATGCGCAGGCATATGTGTTAGCCGTATCTCTCTTTGTTGGATACGGTCTTTTGATTACTTGCTTTGAATATGCTCCGTACTTAGTGTTCCGTCAAAGTTTTCAGCTGTTAGTTGCGAGTTTTGACTAAATTTGTTTTTGGAACTCTTGCTAGCCTTTTGAAATGCGCAAGTGCCTTAGTTATTTTGTCGGAAGGATTGATTATCTCTTTTTACTAGTTTGTCTGTATTGCTCGGGGCGTAGCAATATTCAAGTTGGGGGGTGTGATAAGCTCACAAGATCGCATGATCTTGTGTGCTCAAATCCTTCAAATTGCAACGTCCTTATGTTTATTTGTTCTTTTAAGTCAAATTTTGCACGTAAGGTGTGTCGTTGAGCTTTTCAGGAAAAAACGTGCAAATAAGGCGCTTTTGCATGCCAAGGAATGAAGCTCGGAAGGTGCGAGGAAACTCAACTTGATCAGCAGGCTGTATCTGCCTTTCCACATATTGTTATCGATAACAAGGAAGAATGTTATCAATAACGTTTCTAAATCCTGGCCACCAAGCATCCTTCAACGTTGATGTTATCGATAACAAAGCATGTATTATCGATAACCTTTTCTCCATCTTGGCCCAGAAGTTGTCCAGAAGCAAGGAGAGCGATAACTGTGAGCTCTGTGATCGATAACGTTCACCCAGAAGTTGTCCAGCAACCATGTGTTATCGATAACCTTGGTAGTGTTATCGATAACTTTGCAGCAATTTTGGTCCTCAAGCTTCCAGACTTGAGGGAATCGCTAACAACTACCCTGTGTTATCGATTACAATTTTACCCGGGGGTGTGTTATCGATAACACTTCCCTGTGTTATCGATAACGTTAGTGTCCAGAAGATATTTTTTCTGCTTTTCAGAACATTCCATTTATGGAAATTTTCCACTTTTGCTATGTTTTTGGGATATTTTGGGGGTCTTTTTGTCTAGTTTTTGGCTGATTGTTTTGGCCTTTAAATAGCATTATTGGCCTTTATTGGCCATTATGTACTATTAGACAATTTCAAGTCTTTTATATTTGAAGAGCTCTAGTTATTTCCTTCAAGTTTCTTGTCTTTAATTCCTCCATAATTCAAGTAAGTGTTGTTGTTTCAATAAAATCTCAAGCATTAAAGTTGTTCGTGCAGTTTGGATCCTTAGTAAAATCAAGCTTATTTCCATTTCTAACGGTGAAACATGTTTTCAATTTGCAGCATAATTTCTAGTCTTTTTCCTATGAGTGAGTAGTTAATTGGTTTGGTCATGGGGTGAGATGAACCCTATGGATTAGTCGTTTAAACGGTTTCGCCTAAACTTTAGCTCGATTTCAAGGCTTTGAATGAATTAAACCCATGATTTCCTGCATTGATCATGGGGTTGGTGGCTTCTTTGATCAATGAAGTCTATCGCCCTGTGCTATATGCTTGATAATCTTACGCGTGCGAACGATCTATTTTCGTCTCTCACTTGCGTTAAATGAGTTCAGTTTGAATTAATGCTTTGAGTTAAGTTACAAGTAGTCTTCAGTTTTTAATTCTTCAAGTGAAATCCGGACGGTTTCGGTTCACTCATGAGTTAGATGAAGGAACCGTTTAACGGTTTAGTCGTGGGTAAATCAATCCCTTTTGACTTGACCGCTTCTAGTCTAGTTTAATTTCAAGTTTAATTTCGTTAACCGAATCAATCACCATAGTTGGCTGCTTGAAAGCCGTGCTACGTACTTACCATCTATTCCAAATTCGCTAAAGAAGACTTCTCTGTGGGACCGATCCCGGTCTTACCGGTTTTATATGCTTTCAACGACCTAGCCCTTTGCTTGGGTGCAAACCTTATTTGGAGGGTAGGTTGCGGTAATAAGCAATTAGATCGAGAACTTGTTGTCATCCAACTTAGCTGATTTTCTATAGGGCTACCCAATTTTTTTCTAAATTTAATGAACGTTTTGGATTGTTTATGTGGAACCCAAAATGGACCCCGTCTGTGCGAGTAGTCTTTTTTTTTTTTAATGAATAAGATAATCCCATATATATATATATATATATGTATATATATATATGTATATATATATGTATATGAGTCCCCTTCAGATAATGACGTCCTCATTTTAAATAAAATGCGAACGTCCCATTTTCTCATCTTCTTCGATCAAATTTTGATGATCTCCACCGCTCAATGTGTTAAGAACGTGATTTTAAGGGTACCCGCAAGAAATTAGCAAAAAAAAAAGACCGGAAATGGCTTGATTTGAGCAATTTTTATTTGAATCGTTCAATAAAATACAAATAAAAACTGCTTGGATCAAACCCTTTCTAGTCCTTTTTTTTTTTTTTTGCTGATTTCTCGTGAGTACCCTTAAAATCACGTTCTGAACATATTGAGCGGTTGGACACCCTTACTTAATACGGTAAGGGCACCCTTACTTAATACGGTAAGGGCACCCTTACTTGAAGTTGTGTGTGTGTGTGCAGATATGTATCAAAAACAAAGTACAAGAAATGATACTACCAGTCTGAAAATATAAAACAAAACAAAATTAAAAAGCCGCTTAGCGCCAATGAGGACCCAACAGTCCACTTAAAGAGGTGGGTGGAGGATCGCCACTGGATCTAGTGGAGTGGAATGTAGTTGCCACATTATTTTTTGATTATCGATTTAAGAGGTTGCCACAGTAGAATAATCAAAAATGGATAACTAAAAGTTGCACATTATTTTTTGGTTATCGATTTAAGAGGTTGTTAAGGTATCAATGTAGATGTTCACAATGGCATAATCAAAATTTGCCACATCACCTTTTCAACCTATAAATATCTACAAATTGTCACCATATAAAACAATTTATTAGAAATAGAAATTAATTTTTTTGAAAAATTTTATTTTGAAAAAAAAAAACATTTTTTGGAAAGAGTAAAAAAAAATAGTTTTTGAAAAAAATACATTTTTTTTAAAAAATAACAGTTTTAAAAAAAATATTTTTAAATAAAAAACAGTTTTACTGTTTTTGCATAAAAACAAAAAACAAAAACTTCTTTTAAAAATATGAGAGAGAGAGAGAGAGAGAGAGAGAGAGAGGATTTGGTTATTGACAAAAAATTACTAATTTTGGTTATGCCACTGTGAGCAATTTTTTTAGAAAACATTGCTAACTTTAGCAACTCGATTTTGGTTATTCCACTATGGATGATGCTCTTAGGATGTCTAAATCAAAAGTGAAGACGGCCAAATGGTAAAACGGATGAAGTGAAAGGGAGCGGAATGTAGTTTGTGAACCAATTATAGATTAGGATGTAACTGCTCCGTCCGTTCATATTTAATTGTCACTCGTTCTATTTTAATCGGCTAAAAAATGAGTTATATGTTGAAATCCGTAATTAATTTCATATCGAATATAGATCTTGTTTGATAGATCTCGATTAATTCTATAATACAATATTTTTGAAATCACATAAAATATTATAAATTACAAGATATAATCAATTGAAAAGTGATACGAATTCCCAAAAAGGACAATTTAATTGGGACGAAGGGAGTATTTTAGAAAGCGTTTAGAAATAAATTTCCTCTCTCAAGATGAAAACATATCAAATAACCTAAAAGATGTGGTTGTTTGCCCATCTAATTTTACCCCATGGTTTCACAGACGAGGTCTAGAGTTTGAGTCTATAAAGAGACGTCGAACTCTCTTTAGTTGATAACCTACTAATTTTCCTCTAACTTACCAAGTGAGTAACGACGGTGCACATACGGTGTGTGTGGTTCACTTAGGAGTCCTACACAAATGATCAACTCAATTGCATATTCAAAAGTGTTTGATCCAATCTTTCAATTTTTCATTCTGAAGTTAGTATCCTGAATTCTAAATAAGAAATAAATATTTGGATTAATGGCTTAGAGATATTCAATTGAGTTGATTATTGGCAAGGCCCTTCTGAAAACTTTATTTTAAATTTTTTTGAACGGAACGAATTATTTGTGTAGAACCAAAAAGTGAGCCTCAACACAATGAATGTGCACCGTCAGTACCCATTTCATCAATACTGAAAGAATCTAGGTCTCCAAAAACAATTCAATGAAACACACACCATACTAACCACAATTAGGAAAATTCCTACACAAAATTCATAGCACGCGAGGTATAAAGCAGGTTAACGAACCGAACAAAAACTTCCATTTCCGGTAAAGAAACAATTTCTCTTTTCTCTGCACCATTTGTTCTTTGGGTTTATAGTCCGAATCAATAATCAATTATGTCATGCTCATCGGAGCCCAACTAAAAAGGAAAATCCATCAATGCGCCTCAGAGCATGTTCAGCATAATTAATACCAGAGCTCTCCGAAAATAACCCAAGGTGGCCCCGTGGCTTTAGCATGAGACTTGGGGGACTCGGATCCCGTTCATTTGGCTTCGGATCAAATTGTCCATTTGATGTATTTTGACCGTTCAAAAGTATTTTTGAAGGCCCAGATTTAAAGAGAGTGTTTTTGATTTTTTTTTTTGAAATACCGCTTTAAATCTAAGTCGTTCAAAACAATTTTGTACGGTTTCAATGCATCAAATGGATCGAACTGGTCCGAAACAAATAGACGGTATCTGCCCCCGAGACTTGGAGGATAGGAGTTTGGTCCCTACTTAGATTTCATATTCGATTTTGCTTGCCCGTATCATCTGTGTGAAATGGCCAGAACCAGAAGTGGTAGAGAATAGTTCGAGGTGTGCACAAGAAATTCAGAATACCTTTCGTCACCATATAAAAAAAAAAAAAAAAAAGCTCTACGAAAACTACCGCTTTACGTGTAACGCCTTCACTCGCCCCCTTCGATGTCTTCCAAACGGAAAATGCTTCTCTCCCTCTCTCTCTCTCTCTCATCGCTTTCAAAAACTCCCACCAAGTTCATTCATTCTCCCACGAAGATTCCCTCACACTTCCCCAAACCCTAGCCTCCTCCCCCCACCATGCCGCCGCCCGGCGCCGCCCCCCTCGCCGGCACCTGCACTTGCTTCTCCGACGAGAACGGAGCCGATCTCGACGACAATCCGAGGTGTTGGCATTGCAGGCGGTCCGATCTCCCTTCCTCATCGTCTTCCTCGTCTTTGCTCAGCTTCGATTCTGTGCCTCTCTATGACTACGATAAGAAATGGAGGATCTTGGCTGCCTCGATCAAAGGCTTCGCCATTGGAGCTGGCATCAAAGGCGGCCTCGCTCTCTTCGCGATAGTTGCTCGGTTCAGACGCAGACGGTTACTGACCTCTGCCAAGTAATTACACGATTTCGTTTGTTTCACTTCGTTCTTACTTACGATATACTTGCGCAGATCTGATTAAGGTCCCGTTCTATCTAAATTTTTGGTCTGGTATTTTTTACTTTTTCCAAATTTTTTGTTTAGCTATTCGTCGTAATTTTCTTTTGGCTGGGATGAAAGTACAAAAATGTGAACTGGAATTGGAAAAAAGTTAATATAAGATAACACTAAAAACCTGGTATTTTTCGGTTGTAGTGAACTTTTTGTGCTTTTGGTCATAATTTTTAACTTTTTAGTAGTATGAACGATTAATCCAAAAATTTATAGCGCGACAAAAATTCAGAAAAGAAAAAAAAAAGAAAAACAAAAATTTAAGAAGAATGGAGCCATTATACACAACATTTATGTTCTATAATTAAATAAATTCTGTGGTTCAGGAAGGTGGGAATGGCTTCAAGCAGTGAGGACGTGATTTTGGCCATTAAAGAAACTTTGAGATACGGTCTATTCCTTGGCACCTTTGCTGGGACTTTTGTTTCAGTGGATGAAATTATAGCGACGGTGGGAGGACACCGAAGGCATGCTTTTCGAACTTTATTGTTCTCCTTGTCTCTCCATTTATTAGTTTATGCTTTGCTGTTGTAGTTTTAGAAATTATTGGTGTACTCGGTTTGGTAGTTTAGGCTTCCATGTAACTAAATCTTAGATGATTGTCATGGGTTTTTTGTCACCTCGAAAAAATAGTGTATTAGGCATTTGGGCTCGAAAGATAGTGTTATGTCGGCCTCTCCGCTCGTTGCCGATTCCCTCGATAAGATATTCCCTTAATTCTTCCTCTATGTTGTTTATTAGGCATTTGGGATTCTTTGAGATTTCATCTAATCTTTGTAAATCTTGTTCAGATATTTTGGAGTTCTTAATATATTTCACATATAGTTAGATGTATATGTATATATTTCTCCATTCATAGATAGGTTTGAGCTAGACAGTTCGACAGGGTATTAGAGCTGGGCTTTTGAAGGCTTTTGGGCAAATATTAATTAATTACTCCAATTCTTCCGTAAGCGCATGTTGTTCCATGTAGGTTTTATGTTTTGGATTCTGCGTTTCGGGGTTGCACATCAAGGTTGTGCTAGAGCTTGTCTCCACTTATTATGAATTGATTTTGAGTTGGGCACTTCAAGAACCATAATTTGACCGGTGAAGTGCTGCTGTAATTTTACAAACTGTTCAGTATACTTAGTCTGGTAATTGGGAAAGGCTGTCATCTAATTGAAGGGCTGTTGTAAATTCTGGATGGTTTTTATTTCTGTAGATAATTTGATGCCTGGTTTTACTTTAGGACTGCAAGATGGAGGGCTTTGTTGGCCGGGGCAATTGCTGGGCCTTCGATGCTTTTGACTGGATTGGACACACAGCATACAAGTTTGGCAATTTACATTCTTATGCGTGCTGCTGTATTGGCATCACGCTGTGGAATAAAAAGCAAGCGTTTCGGTCACATCTGCAAACCTCTTACTTGGGTTCATGGAGATATTTTCCTCATGTGTCTCTCCTCTTCACAGATTTTGTAAGTTCACTGTTGTGTTTCTCTCCGCAAAATTAAGCTGATAACAATACTGTTCCAGTTTTGTTGCTAAGCATTTAGAATTTTTTCGTCTGATATATTCCTCAAAGAGATTGTGCAAGATCATGTTTCCATCAACAGAAGCATCTCATTTGTAACGGCTTTGAATCCTTTGATGATTTTCAATATATTAGGTAATTTATGTACACGACTTACCAAATGAATATATCTGTTTCCTCTCTAGAAACATGTACTAAGAATCAGCAACTTTTGCATAGTTTCCATGATTTTGAGTTAATACTAAAAATGAGTGACATATCTTCCTTGAAGTTTAACAACCAGTTTTCCCTTTTTGTTTAATTGCTAATTGAATAAATAATATTAAAGCTGAAGCTCCCATAGCATATCTCAAGTTAATGTTCCGCTACTTCCGCCCCATCAGAAAAAATAATGGTTAATTTTTTTTTCCGGGTAAAAGCGGCGAAAAAGACTGATTCAACAAGATATGCCTTGCCCGCATTAAGATTTAAAACTCGTCTCATTTTCTCTCCTGGTTCTGATCGGAACTCTAAAGTGTTACTAGTTTAATTATCAGTTTTTGAGTTGTTTTTTATGGGTTAGGCTAGGCTTGAATTTTCTTTATAGTGTCTCAGTTGGGAGACTTGTTCCCTTTGGGGTTACATATTGCTCAATCTTGTTTTTTTAGTTCGATTCGCTAATCTCCTGTATGAAGAGTGTAGTATGAACAGATCCCTTTAGTGATATGTCCTGAAGACTTGACTTCGAAAGACAGTCTGACACTCTCACGCTCATTGATTGGTAGGTCTGCTTATATACTGAAGCAGGAGAGCTTGCCGGGGACGTACAAGTCTTTTCTCAATAAACATGGCGGAAAAGATCCCATTATACTGAAAGGTGTGAGAGAGATAGCTTGCGGCATGCCTTTTACTAATTTGGAGGCGATAGAGAAGTATTACAAGGCCACTGGTGTTGACCTTAAACTGGATCCACAAATGAAAGTCCCCTGCTCGGTATGTGCCTGACGTTTCTGGCAATGGTTCATTTCAGCCATTCAAATTTTCTAGTACATAGGGAAAAATGGCTGTTGGTCGTCCTCTTGTGCCATGTATGCTAACTTATGCATTACCTGCAAACAATGCCATAAGCTTATCACCGCCACATGGTTTTATCCATGCAAGAATTTGAACAATAGGGATATAATATAAGAACCCATATGAATCCCATGTCTTTGCACATGCTTACTGATTAATTTTTGATACGTTACTTGCATAAAGGTTGTCTCAAGAGTTTACTTACCAAGTAGATTTTATATCCACTAAATAATGTACTTGCACATACATAGTTCAGTTGGTGTAATAGTTTGTTATCTGCTTCTTGTGGAGTTGTTGGAGGCTTGGAGCATATTTGCTGGGTTTTAGTGTTTCTTGATGATTGGATGGCTATCTTTTTGGCACATAAGGTGAGAATGAAGGTTAATTCTGACGCATGTGGTCTGATATATATGTTAAAACTTGAAACTAGATTGAAGAAGGCTTTCAATGGTGACAGGCTTAAGTCACAATTTTAATTTTTCTTTGTAAATTTGGTTTTATCTGCAGGTCATTGGAAATATAAAATTCTACAACATTAATTTTCTGTAAGCGGTATATTAAAGATGTGGGATATCCTATGATACTATCTACTGCATAGGATGCTCGTTTTACCAACATGTAGTTTATTACTTTAGGTAATTAAGCTTGAAATGGAAGAGAGGCTAAGTAAACAAACAGGGAAGAAAGAAAAACAAGATTCCAATTGGTACTTTTCCATCTAGAAAGGCCGAAATTATTATGTAGAAACTAGTTTAAAAGGCTGTTGTTGATCATGATAATATTATTATGGCTGTCAGAAAGATGCATCAAGAAGCCCATGAGACTTACAAAATGTTAAAGTAATTTTTGGTTCTTTTCCTGGGTAAGCAAGCTTGGAGGCCATATAAAAAAGGTTTGATGTTAAGTGCGATAATAATTCCTTGATAAACTTTTGCTGGAACCTTTCTACACAGCTGTTCAAGTTCTGCCATGGCATCTATACAGTAGACTTGCTGAAAATTTTCCCGACTATTTTGCACGCCTTTATATCTGAATCTGTTCAATTTAACTAGAATCATGCCAGTCCTCCATATGCTCATCTTCAGTTAATTTCTTAAGTTGATAAATTTTTCTATGTGGGGCTTTGTTCTTGGAATTTTTGCCTGGTTTTGTTTTCTAGCCGGTAGAATACTTCATGAATGCTATCGCATATGCAGATAAGCATAACTTAAAGCATACAGCAGCAGTTGATCTCTCAAGGGTGCTCTATAATTTCTAGGTTTAAATGTAGGAAAAATCTTAGTTCCAAAAATTCTATATTGTCAAATGCATGGTCATAGTTTTGGGGTGGGGGGCAATACAGATGTGCTCCAATGAATTTAATATGCTCCATATGATGATGCAGTGTTGATGTCTTTCAGGCTTTTAAGGTACATCATGAAGCCATGCCACCTGATGGCATTGTTACATCCCATCATTCTCTTTATATCAATTAAAAATCTGATTTATTTTTTTCGCTTGTTACTGGATGCTATCATCGATATTATATTAGAGAATGTCAAATTACCGCGATATATATTTTTTTGTTTTCTTCAGTGTGATGTCAGCACTATGTAAATCATAATTGTTCTTCTATAATTTTCAAGGACTGTAAATTCTTTAAAATTTTTTGCAGATTGTACATGGAAATCAGTCATGTGGTGCACATTTTATTTCATTTCTTATCCAAGCCTACAAAAGAGCTTTACCAGTTTATCTTCCAGTTTATTTGATTCCTGCTCTAATAGTTCATCGTCAGGGCCTCTTGAAAAGGTTAAGTGTTTCCCTGTCTTCTCTTGATTCCTGTTGTGGATATTCTTGATTCTTTTCTGGAAACATGGCAGCGCGTATGAGTGTATTACTGACATGAGTTGGCTTCAAGTTTAGGTGGAAATATGATTTGCTCTGGTATACAGGCACTGAGTTTGACTGACTTACTTTTTGTAACTTTGTGCTTGCAAGAGATCTGGAAGGCTACACAAGCAATTTGTTTTCCTTGTGTTTTTTTCTCTTGGCATGAGTAGATCAAGGAAATAAATAGCTTATGGTTTCTTCTCATGTCAACGACATTGACAATTGAGTGTTTGGAGAACATTTCTTCACAATTCACATGTATGGTGTTTGACTTTGTCTTTCTGACAAATTGAATGTCCAAAGACATTCTGTTGTAATTTTCATGATATTTTTGAACAGGTAGTTGCCGGAACCTCCTATCAGGTTAAAGAATCCTCAAAATCTCGCTCCTGCACAAGTAAAACCCTCCTAGGATCTTGGCTTCCATCGAGAAAGGAACTCATTCCCAACTAGGATAGAACTTCTTGGGCATCAAAATCCCAAAAGAAACAATAGTGAAAGATACCAAGCAAGAGAAAATCTGAAGTAATGATAAGATACTTGAAAAATATAAACTCAACTTTCATCAAGTACTTTGTAGAAGCATAATATTTACGCATTCGCTAAAATAATATTTGCAGTTGACACGTATTACGAACATACTTTCTTGTATCACACATGTATTTGTATGGATAATTCCAGCAATCCCGAATGAGGAGCTTCTATGATCCTCCGCTCCCGTGCTTCCTCCCCTGATCCCTCCCCCGACCCCAATTCTTAGAACTATGGCAAATTCTCGTATAGATTGACAAAACAAATTATAGTTCCTTTTTTTTTTGGCTAAGCTAAACACCAAAATCATTGTTCTCTTTCCATTAATCCTTTTACTAACTTGCTGATCTCAGCAAAGCCTGTTTCCCATCCTCACTTGTTACTGGGATTGCGTTCTATGAAACCTTTATTCTGATATTTTTGTGATCGTCATGAACTCAGTTCTACTGGGTTGTCTCAACAACTTTGTGGTGCCACATTTATTGAGTTTAAAGATCTGTTTTGCTAGACAAGTGCCGTTGAATTTACCGTAATAAAGTACCTTGAGTACATTTGCATGGTATAGTTGTTTAACTATTTGTTCAACCTTACTCAGACCTTACACGATCTTGGGGAAAGGTCTTCTTGGTACAGCAAGATCAAGCTTGTTTCTGTCCACATATTGCTCATCTGCCTGGTTAGTATTCATTTTGAAACCACTATGATGTTACTCGAGGTTATGATGATTATTCTACGAGTATTGTTGTTTCTTTAGTGAATGTCTTTGAAATTTGCGTGATTGTGATGATTGATGTGCTACAACTAAAGTTGGTATTATTTTGGTTTTTTTTAACATGTGCCCTGGAAAGTTGGTATTTTTTTTGGATTTTGTTGACGTGTGCCCTGGAATCTATGCTGTAATTTTTTCAGATTTCCACTGCTAGAAAGATTTAAGCTGTATTTTCTTAGAAGTTAGAGATTGAAAATGATTTGCTATTGCTTTCCAAAAGTGGTACTACATACACAACAATCCAAGCACAACTTCTCACATACATATGGGGTCCACACATACTAGTGCGTGTGGGCCCCACATGTATGTGAGAGGTTGTGTTTGAATTGTTGTGTTCCTAGCAATTGTTTGATGGCCCTATAAATATGGTACTGACTTGATTTGACTTGTGTAATTATGGGGCATCAATCCGTCATATGGTTTGCAATGACGTGACGATTTGATACCATTGAAAGAATTTTTTGCATGTCACCTATTTTTGTCGCGCAATGTTCCTTTGACAATGTTGCGTTTTAGTCTTTTTTCCCCATCCAGAAATGGCGAAGCTAAGTGAGCCAATAGATATACGGATTCAGTACGATCTGCTAAACTTATTTCACAGCCAGCCCACAACGGTTCTGATGTGAATGAAGTCAATAACCTTGCATGTGTGCCGTTGCTGGAATCTTGAGTAGCTAGATGCTATTGCAAATATTAGTGACTGTTTCTTAGTCCCGTTTGGCTGATGTTACTGTCGTTCATTAGGATGTGGACATGCTTGCTCTTCAGGCTATTTAAGAGATGTAATATTCCTATGGTGGCAATGGGGACGGTAACACCAAAATATTTTCTCACTTTCCGATTGGCAGAAACAATCTTATTTTTATTCTGAATTTTGCTTTGGTTTTCTACCTGGCAGTTCCCAACGGGCTTGGCATTGGCAATAGAGAAGAAAAGCAGGCGTATTGAGATTTCCCTTTACTGCCTTGCACGAGCTATTGAGAGCTTCTTTACGTGCATGGCAGACGTAGGATATTTACCATCGTCAAAGAGACTGAAGAGGGCCGATGTCGTGGTTTTCAGCATTTCAACTGCGATTATCATGCACTGCTATGCCATAGAGAGAGATGTCTTCCGATCCAAGTACCTGAATGTTCTCGATTGGGTTTTCGGTGTGCCTCTACCCCCTTCCGAGACCCCACGAAGGGGGAAGTGAAAATGCCGGAGTGTTGAGATTCAAGAGATGTTCGCTGAATTGTCGGTCTCCTCTCTTCAAGCCAGAGTGTTGAGATTGTTTCGTCTCTAAACTTCAATTCAGAGGTTCTCTGAATTGTTGGTCTCTTCTCTTCATGAGAGGTTCTCTGAATTGTCGGACTTGAGAACATACATTAGTAGCTCTTGCATCGAGATTGATAATGCAAAGGTTTAATTCACATATTGGTGAATAATGTTGATTGCTGTAGCAGAAAGTGGGTAGGATGGCTAGCAATTGTCACCATGTTTTTCCTTTTGTTTATTGACCGAATTGAATTACGTTTCCAAAATGTCAAGTTATACGAGAATAACGTCAAGGAGTTACAAAATTTGAAAAATGTTCCCTGAAAATGTGCGATCCGATCAACCATGAGATCCACTGAATATGTGGGATGGCCGGATGGTACAATTCTATTGCTACTGTTAATGTTGATAAATACACCAACAATGGGCGGACCAGCATTCAACACAAATAACAAGAGGACGGCAAGACTCTTTCGCTCTTCCCAATAGATTAGGGACCATGCACAAATTCAAGATATTCCAGCTGCGAAGTGCGCAAAAGTCGGTTCATCCTGTTACTAGGCTAGTTTAGGTATAAACAAACCAATAAATAAATAAATAATTTCCCTAAAGTTACAAACTACAACCATGAGAAATACCGAAACCGTCCAGCAAAACTTCCAGCTCTTATTGTCCAGTTGTTTTGCTACCCCGAAAAGGACTTGGGAACCATGGGCCGATCAACATTCAACAAGGACAAGTGGTTGATGAGGATATTTCGTCATTGAAAATAGATTAGGGACCTTGGATATCTGTAACTATTTTTTCTTTCCAATTCTTTAACACTTCAGCTTCAAAACCTCCCAGTTGAACTCGATGCTTCATTATCACACTTCAGCCAATCACATTGGTGCTCTCTACATACATGACACTCTCTACATAACTTTGATGCAGCTCACTACTTTTTTTCTTCAAAACCTTCAAGCAATCAGTAGGAGGGATATAGGAATACGACTCAAAATCTAGGCACGCATGGTAAAGGAGTGCATACGTGCATAGTTAATTATACCATTTTTATAAGCCAGGGTTCTAGGCCAGCTTCGCACTTTGACTAATTCTTGGTGGACCAATTACGACATCCACTAGCGGGAGGCTCATATTAAGTATGGACTAGTCCCACAAGAGTTGATAGCACTTGGGAGGTCTCGAATCTGAGACTTGGGAAAGAGCAAATCCTATGTCCCAGACCTTGACCGTCAAAACTAAGATGGTTTCAATTACAAGCAAAGGTTCCAGAAATAATATGCTAGATGTTTGATTGAATGATCTACCAAATGTACCACATTGTAGTAACAATACAATGAAGTAAGATAAGTAGTAAGCTTTACAGATTACAATAGTCGAATCTAGACCTTCAAGGCCATGAACATACAATGAACACAAGATTTCTCATTTCTCATGTAATTCATCCATGTAACTGCATTTCTATTACCATTTCTTTTTGGCATAATCATTTTGCCATGCCTCATTCCACTCCTCCAATCTCTTAATACTAGGATTAGTCAAGGTGTGTGGAGCAAGCTGGCCAGAAAAAAAAATTCCTAAGCACATAAACAGGAACGGGACGCTTTGGATGGACAAATCTCCATTTTGAGTAAAATTGTAGTACCATATTTTGAAACATGGATTCCAAAACAAAATTCTTCCAAACATACCGTTCAGTAGTAACAAAGGTTATAACAAATTTGGCATTGATACCTCTGATTAAACTGTCTCACTGTTCTAACAGTATTCTAAGAGTGGAACCCAAAACCATGTCTAATTCTCCATTTGTGCCTAGGTCTAGTACCCATATTCTCACACAAAGTACATTCATGCGCGTAAGCTGACCCAGATAAAAAAAAAAAATTGCGCAATCAACCAATCACAACCAACACAAATCCAAACTCCAAGAGACTAAGTTATCATCCCACTCATATTCAAGATAAAAGCCCAGCAAAAGCTTGGTTAAATCACCTCCTTAACCTCATAATTTCCACAAACCCCAACATTTCCATAGTTACTAGACCAAGTACACATAAAACCCCAAGTAATACAATACCATTATAAACAATAAAAAAGACGATTCAGACCTCATCTTCGTGAAGGAGCATATTGGGTATCCCCTTACTCACGGGAAACCGGCGGCCGGTCTCGGGGCAGACGAGGGCGCCCTCCTCGAGGTGGAGCTGGAGGAGGGCGTGGTGAAAGCGGCGGAGGAAGTCATCGGAGTCGAGCATGTCGGCGCCGGCGGCTTCGGGGAGGTCGGCGTACCCGAGGGCTTTGGAGGCGGCGCCGAGGGCTGTCCAGTCGACCTTGGAGAACATGTTCTTGAGGAAGTCGGGGTTGAAGTCGACTTGCTTCTCCACCACTTTTACGGCTTCGATTTGGAGAGGGAAGCCGTTTGTCACCCCCTTGATGTTCGATGATAGCATGTTGTGGGTTAGAAGCCTCATCTTTCTCTTTCTCTCTCTCTCTCTCTCTCTTGATGAGGAGAGTGAAAATCTTGTTTCGAGGGTTTTAGCGGAGAGAGACATAGAGGCGTTGAAGGGTTTGTAGGACGGACTGGGCTTTTCTATGAAACTGGGCCAGTCCCGTATTGTTGGCCCGATTTATTTTAGAGAAAAATGACCACTAGATCCTATGCGCTATAAGTCTGATTCGGTCCTGTGGGTGGTGTTATTTGACATCTTTATCCCCATTTAATAAATACAAAATACAAAACAACTCTCCTCGTCGCGCGCGTTTCAATAACAACTAATAAAGGAGGAATCAGGTATTGTCGACGTGACATTCATTCGGTGCACCCGAGCCGTCTGATGTATTTTTAGATGGCTCGGATTAAAACACTATCTCTCCTCTCATTCTAACACTTTCTCTCTCTTTTTCTCTCTCCAAATCTGAGCCATCTAAACACGTAATAGACGGCTCGGATGCGTGAGCGCCAGTGGACACCACGTGATATCCGCTCGGCACTGAAAAATTTTCCCTGATAAAGACAACACATCGTTGAAAAAAAAAGAGAGATAAAGACAGCACATGACTATAGGTCCACTGCTCTCTCTCGCTCTCTCACCACGTCATTCTCCTTTTCTCCTCCTTTCGTCTCTCTCTCTCTCTCTTCGACATAGTTCCACTGAAGTTCATAGAATGTGTACTTTATTATTAGTACAAGATTATAGAAAGATTGGTTAGCATTTTAGTTTAATTTTTTAATTATTATTTTATTTTTTTCAATCATTATTTTATTTTTTCAATTATTATTTTTTTATCTCTTTCTCAATTCATTACCCATCTCTTTAATCATTACCATATTTCTCCCTGTATTTATTACCAAAATTAAACTAAACTAAAATGTCAACCAAATAAAACTCATGACTCTCGTATTACACGTTAAGAACCAAAACAAATTATGTTGCTTGTTGCACTTCAACTCAAACTAATCGCAAAAAAAATTAAAAGTTTAGGGGAACTTAGAGGCCAGCCCTAAAAACTAGGTTCGGACCTGACAAAAATATTCCTTCTTTAGTTTAGTTCTTTTTTTTTTTTTTTACTTTTTTTTTTTTTTTACTATTTTGTACATTCTTCTTAACTTTTTTTTTACATATTCATTTTTAATAGAATCAACTTTTGCCCATATTATTTCGGACCAAAATACCATTGGCTATGTGAACTGGTTATGAGAACTGCCAATTCTCATAACCAGTTAACATAATATTTCAGACAAAAATATCTCTGTCAGTTCACATAGCCCGAGTTAACATATTATTTTGGACAAAAATATCCTTAAATTATGGCTATGAGAATTGAGGGTATGAGATCTATTTTTAGAATCAATTCCTGAATCATATTATTTCGGACAAAAATACCCTTGGCTAAGTGAACTAGCTATGAGAACTGCCAAGTCTTATAGTCAGTTCTATGAAAACTGCTCAGTTCTCATAGAGAACTGCCTGCCTATGTGAACTAAGTTATGAAAACCGACTATATGAGAACTGCCAATTTTCATAGTCAAATCTATGTGAATTGGCTATGAGAAGTGACTGTTCTCATAGAGAACTAGCTTTGTAAACTGGTTATAAGAACTGGATCGTGTGAATTGAAAAATACACAGCTCACATAGTCTTACCACATACTAAAATACACAGTTCTCATAAAAAATATATAGTTCTTATAGAAAATACACGGTTCTAATAGACAGTTCTTATGGACAATACACAGTTCTCATAGAAAAATACGCAGTTCTCATAGACAGTTCTTATGAACAACACATAGTTCTCATAAAAAATACACAGTTCTCATAGAAAAATACACACATGAACAAAAATTAAACAAAAACAAAAAGATAATTAAAATCAAATATAATTATAAATGTTTTCACTGCCATGTCTTAAAAAAATAATCAAAGTCAAAATGTAATAGTTTACATAGGAAATAAATTGATTTAGAATTGAATTTTTAACTGGCAAGCCTCATAGTCATAGAGTAGTTCTCATAGAGAACTGACTATGTGAATTGAGTTATGAGAACTGGCTATGTGAACTGATAATTCTCATAGTCAGTTCTATGAGAACTACCAGTTTTTATAGTCAATTCTCATATTCTATAAGAATTGACTATGAGAAGTGACTGTTCTCATAGAGAACTAGCTTTGTGAACTAGTTATGTGAACTGAAAAATATACAATTCACAGTCTTACTACACTATAAACAGTTTTCATACAAAATATATAGTTCTCATAGAAAATACACAGTTCTAATAGACAGTTCTCATAGAAAAATATGCAATTCTCATAGATATTTCTCATGAACAACACACAGTTCTCATAGAAAAATACACAGTTCTCATAGAAAATACACATACGAACAAAAATTGAACAAAAATAAAAAATAAAAATCAAATGACAGACCCCGTTTTCAAAAAAAGGTAATCAAAATGAATTGGCATCGAGCAGTAAAAACCTGACTTTTTATATTTTTAGTAAAGATCTGACCATGATGGAATCATCTACATGACTCTCTCTTCTAATTGGTTTCCTTGGAGAGAGAGAGAGAGAGAGAGAGAGAGAGAGAGAGAGAGAGAGAGAGAGAGAGAGAGATTGTTACTTGTTAGTTGATCTTCTAGATTTAATGCCTTCTTTTATCTAGTTGATCATCAAGAACCAATTCGAAGATACCTTTTTTCTTAGCAATCAATCCAGTCATCGATACCTCTTCATTTACTTCAAAGATTTCATATTCTATTTCAAGGAATGGCGGTGTGCAAGCAAGCAGTTCAAGGAATCGCCGCCTCCTTCCCGTGCGCCTCTTGCATCAATGGCGTGGTCACCACGCACGGCGGAGAGGCAGGGTCGTCGATGCCGATAAGTTGGTCCTCCGTGGCGGCGGATCCCGTGGAGTTACCGAGAGGGTTTCCATGGTTGTCGGGTGTGCAGGTAGAGATCTGGACGGAAAGACAATAGACCGAGGTAGAGCTCATCGTCGCCGGAGGAAGGCCAGAGAGAGAGAGAGAGAGAGAGAGAGAGAGAGAGAGAGAGAGAGAGATGACAGAGGTGGTGATTCCGCATCAGCCTGATCTAAGTGGTAGTTGTAGTCGTCGTGGTCCGCGGGTTGTAAGAAAGGAGCACGAGCAGTGATTTTGGGCTAAAATAGTCCATCACGCAACATAACCAAGCCTATTAGGTTTGGGAAAATATTTATGGGTTGGGTTCAAACCGAATCTAAAAAAGGGGACCGGCCTCTAATATTCTAAAACGTTTATAACTTTTTATATATTCGATTTTGAAAAAGAAAAAACATTTAAAATCTACATGACAAGATCTATTCAATGAACCCCATATTGAAGATGAAATTTTAAACAGAAAAAATTAATTTTTTAGGCAGTAGACTCCTCTTTTTTTTTTTTTAGCAATGTAAACTTTAAAAATGTTACTTTTGATTTGTACATAATATAAATGATCTCTCCTGTTGGTGGACCAAAAATTAATTACTGTTAATTAACAATTAATTAACACCATTAATTGCAAATTTAGATAAAAATAAAATTACTAATTATAAAATTAACACTGTTAATTTCAGAATTAATACTGTTAATTAACAATATTAATTTTAAATTTAGACACAAATTAATATTTTTAGTTGTTAATTAACAATGTTAATTTTAAATTTTGACACAAATTAACAAACAAAGCCAATGGCTCTCTTATTACACGTCAAAAACCAAAAAAAATTATGCTTGTTGCACTTCAACTCAAACTAATCGCAAAAAATTTAAATGTTTATAACTTTATTTATATACTAGATTTTGAAAAAGAAAAAACATTGAAAATCTACTCGACAAGACCTACTCAACGAACCCCATATTGAAGATGAAATTTTGAACAGGAAAAATTAATTTTTTAGGCAGTAGGCTGCTCTCTCTTTTTTTGGCAATGTAAACTTTAAAAATGCTACTTTTAATTTGTACATGATATAAATGATTTGTCCTGTGGACCAAAAATTAATAACTGCTAATTAACAATTAATTAACACCATTAATTGCAAATTTAGATAAAACTAAAATCATTAATTATAAAATTAATACTGTTAATTTTAGAATTAATACTGTTAATTAACAATATTAATTTTAAATTTAGACACAAATTAATATTTTTAGTTGTTAATTAACAATGTTAATTTTAAATTTTGACACAAATTAACAAACAAAGCCAATGGCTCTCTTATTACACGTTAAAAACCAAAACAAATTATGCTGCTTGTTGCACTTCGACTCAAACTAATCGCAAAAAATTTAAATGTTTATAACTTTTTTTATATATTGGATTTTAAAAAAGAAAAAAACATTGAAAATCTACTCGACAAGATCTATTCAATGAACCCCATATTGAAGATGAAATTTTGAGCAGGAAAAAAATTAATTTTTATGGCAATAGACTACTCTCTCTTTTTTTGGCAATGTAAACTTTAAAAATGCTACTTTTAATTTGTACATAATATAAACGATCTCTCCTGCTGGTGGACCAAAAATTAATAACTGTTAATTCAATAATGCTAATTAATAATTAATTAACACCGTTAATTGCAAATTTAGATAAAACTAGAATTATTAATTGTAAAATTAACACTGTTAATTTTAAAATTAATACTGTTAATTAAAAATATTAATTTTAAATTTAGACACAAATTAATAATTTTAGTTGTTAATTAACAATGTTAATTTAAATTTTGAAACAAACTCGCATTTTTAGTTGTTAATTTAGATAGAAATTAACAATGTTTGATCTCATTGGGTAGTTTTTTGGAACAAAAGTTATGAACATTTGTACACTTAGTAGTTGATACATATAAAAATTGACAATATAAAATTCAATCGAAACAATGTAAAATTTGTACTGAAAATTTAGATTTTATTTTTAAATAATTTTGTATCCAATAGTGATCTCATTTAATACATTTGTAGTTTTGTACGAGTAGGTTTTGAATATATAAATTTCAAAAAAATGAATTTTTAGAATAAAATTATAAACATTCCAGTATTTATTTGGGGCGGGGGGGGGGGGGGGGGGGAAAGAGAGTTTTGAGAAAGGACGGGGAGGGAGAGAGAGAGAGGGGGACCGAAAGAGAGTGAGAGAGTGTTCAGCCATGAAATGTCACATCTATGGCCAGTTGTGCTGCAGCGCACCACTTTTAAATTGAAGTATACATGTGGGCCATTAATGTGTGTCATAGATGCGGGCGCGACATGGGGATTTTCAGATATAATTAATGGGCAAGACTTGATGGGCCATAGACTTCTTTGGGAATTAGCGGACAGGATTTGTTGGGGCATTGTTTATCTTCATAGGACCGGCCCAGAGAAACCCCTTATTATATTATGAGCTTTTTCACACCTTATTCAATTTTTTACCCAAAGATAGAGTAAAAATTTGGGTAAAAACTTAATTTCATATGAAGCAATCCAATTGGCAAATGCAAATCTAGGCATAAATTTGAGTAAAGGTTTCATTAATGGCATAGTTGTAAATAGGGGAAGAAAATAGCCTCCAAAATTTGAGTAAGAATTTGATTCAAACCAAATTTGGGAAGAAATTTGCGTAAAACTCAAATTTGGTATGAGTTTGAGTAAGTAGTGGAGTGGTGTTTTGGGTGATTTTTACTCAAATTTGAGTAAGGAGTGGAGATGCTCTTAGCTTATTTCGAAGATTTTTACCAATTTTTTACCAACAATTTACGAATAGGGATATATAAGAGCGATTTGTAGAACAAAATAAATAAAAGAAGCTCTAAGGTTGGATTACTCCATTCTTGTAAACTTAATTTAAGTTAAGTGTGTTTTATTCGTCTTATGAAAAGTATTTTTTATTCAGAAATGTACTCAATATATCGTGTAGCTTTTGTAGTACATTACAATATTGTATATGACATTATTTTGTTTTTTGGTCATCAATTTGCAAAGCTCATGTATGATTATTTTGGTCTTTGACAAAATTTCACATGACAATGTAGACTAAATTTAAATTTTGACGAGATCAAATCAAAATAATATTTAGATTTTCATAGATTTGTATACGAAATTAGTAAATTATATAAATGCTAATAATATTTGATAGAAGAAAATTGACAAGAAACCTAAACCAACCAGGAAATATAAAATAATAGAACCTACAAAACATGGTAACACAATATTTTTTAATATTATTGTAATAATTTTATTCATAATATTAGTAAAATCCTAAAATTGGGGGTTGGCCGGGGCTTCTCGGAATCCTACACCCCTCTGCCACTACAAGTCTGCAATAACCAGTATTCCGGCCTATTACTGTTTGACATGGTAGTTGTTTTTGTTTTTAAGGCTCCTTCAACTATTTTTATTTTTTCGATAACATATTTTTAGGTAATTACCTTTTCTCTTTTCTTTTTTTTGGACAAGATTACCTTTTCTCTTTTGAGGCAACTCAATTTCCTTTTCTGGGTATGGGGTTTAAAGAAGGACTATTAGCATTTCATCAACCTAGACTGCACGAGTTTCTTTTCTTTTTGATGTTAGAGCATCTCTTACCCAGGCTCAGCTCTCTCACTCATTCCAGCCGGAAATAAGCTATTTGCAGTAGGTGCTAATTCCTTTGACACGTCAGGCAAATTGACGGACGTGGGGGCTCGCCCTTACCCAGTCCTAGAACGGCATCATTTGGCAAAAAAAAAAAAAAAACCCTTAATCTCTATTTCCGATCTTATGGAGCAGAAACGTGATTTTAAGAGCTATAGAGACAAAATTTAATTATGTATCTTTAGAATAATATGATCAAAATATTAAAATTTTCGCACTGATTCAAACGGATTGAAAATTGGAGTATTTAATTTTTTAACTATATTTTTTAATATTTAATACGTTTGATTATGTGCAAAGATCTTATAGTTTTGGTAATATTATTCTAAAGAGCATAATTAATTTTTGTCTCTAAGGCTCTCATAATTAAGTATCATCTCTTTATTTAGGATCCTGTGAAGCAGAAATATGAATATGAGAGCCCTAGAGACAAAATTTAATTATGTCTCTTTAGAATAATATGATCAGAATAGTAAGATTTTCGCACGTGTTCAAATGGATTAAAAATTAGAACACTTAATTTTTTTAGACTGTTTTTGACTGAACCTGATCATCACAATATTATTAACAAATCCAACCACTAGGGGCGGAGGTAGTGAGAGACAAGGGGAGGCAATTGACCCCACTGCCTCCCAAATTTTCTTAGAGATAGGTATGATTTTCATCCAATTTTTATTCATTTGACCTCATTTTAAAATTTATTTTTGCCGCACCTTATACAAGGATTTTGTATTTAGAGAGAAAAGGGGTCAACATAGAATCACCACCCATTTAAGGGTTCTGTTCAAATTATTCAAATTTATTACATCACTTTAGCCTCTTTTAAATGCTTGTTTCTGATATCAGAGTACAATAAATATGGAAATCATGGGATTAGTGCTTTTTGTTTCGAAACATGTGATTAAAGTCATTAAAATAGTGTTTTAGTACTCCTTCCATCCCAAAAAGAATGACAATTTTTAAAATTCGTGTTATTTTTCATCGCTTATGTCTTTCAATCTATAATGTTTTTTATGAGTTTAAAAACTTTGTATAATAGAATTAATTGAGAATTATCAAATAAGATCCATATTGCATATTTTTTGAGATCCATATTGAAATATGTAAGGAGTTGAATTGACACGGATATCAAAAATTGACATCCAATTTGGGACGGAGGAGTATTTTATACCAACAAGCTGCTGGTGTTGTTAATTTAGTGTGAAACCATTGCAAACGAGGTTATCATCCATCGGTTTCAAAATATGAAAAGTCATTGAGGTCAATTGTGAATCGAAATTACATTTTGTTACTCCACACACACACACACACACACACACATATATATATATACATATACAGTATGGATCTCCTAAGGGATCTCGCACGGTAAGGTCGTGCGGGACTTCCCTTTTCCAATCGAATTGCGACGATCCAAACCGCTCAAAGTAATCAGAACGGGATTTTAAAGATACCCGCGAGAAATTAGCAAAAAAAAAATGATCGGGAAGGGTTTGATCTGAACAGTTTTTTATTGAACGGTTCAGTAAAAAATTGCTTGGATCAAGCCCTTCCCGATTATTTTTTTTGCTGATTTCTCACGTGTACCCTTAAAATCACGTTCTGAACACATTGAGTGGCTCGGATCGTCGCAATTCGAACGGAAAAAGGGAGTCCCACACAGTAAGGCTGTGCGGGATCCCTCATTGGATCCTAAGTGTGTGTATCTACTTTTTGATTAACTTGTTAATCTAATTGTTTCTTTCAATTAGCAACTAGAAAAAGTGTATCATACATAGTTCAAATTTTAATTTCGACCCCACTTATTGAAAATCCTAGCTCCACCCTTACCAACCATGTTGGTCTCTTCTTTTCAATTCAGTGGGGAAATATCTATATAATAAAGGAGGACTGGGTTTGAATTCAAAAGACAACCAACGGTCAGATTTGTCTATTATATAAATCTACACCCTCCATTCTACAATGACATTTTTGTAAATACTTTATCCATCCAAGGGTTATCATAAATGGCATTTTGGTAAAACTAGGATTAGATTTCCAAAATTTGAAAAAACTAGGATTAGATTTCCAAAATTTGAAACGTAGAAACGCAGACATTTTGTGAAACCCTAGCCGTATTCCCATACCTCACCCTCCCTCTGTCTCCCTCTCTCGACTCTCTCTCTCTTCAATCGCTCTCGTAGCTCCATCAACTGGTGCGATGAGCCACCACCGATCGGCGCGCGATCAAGAGCAGCATCACCTTCCTTGACAACTCCGATTGCTACGGTCCAAACACCAACGAAGTACTCCTCGGTAAGGTGCTCTGTGTGTGTGTGTACCTTCCATCTGCTGATCTACAGGGTGGCAGCTCTTTTTTGTCCGACTGCCTCATCTACCACCATGTATTCAAGTAAGCCAAAATCTTCCCAAACCGGAAAGAGCAAATCCACCCACGCATTATTTTCGAGTTCAATTGATCTAAGGTAAATTACTAAACCTGGTTAGCATTATTGTACTTGCAGATTAGGGTTTTTATCTTGGATTTGAATTTTGTCTCGAATTTGGCTTTTATCCAGTTTAAAAAAACTGCGGCTGCAAACTACAGAGTAATGGGTTTTCAAAGGGAACGAAGGGTTGACAACCGTCGGCGGTCAACATCAGAACTTCAAGTTGGCATTTCGCTGGCAAAAGGGGTACATTTATCTATAGATATGTATTGATACTTACGTGCTTGATAAGTTATTTTTATGTTCAGATTGGTAAGCCGTGTGGGTCTGGAAAAGATGCATATATAATGTTTGTTAAAAAGCCTATATGAAAGAACACCTAGATAATGGAGAGTAAATTGATTCTTTTGGGAGCAAAATGTTTTGGTAGATTCCAAGCTACTTTCAGTTGAGGTTCCTGTCTATCCCATTTCCACAATCAGTTATGTTTGACAAACCGGTATTTGGATGCCATCCAAAGAAGTGCGCTCTGGATGCTATAGTTTCAGTGATTTGTTTTTCTTTTGAATTGAAATTATTTTGAAGATAATTTCGGGCTCCGATTCGTTCCTTAGCCATGATTTATCCGAAGTTCAACAAAATGGAAAACACATTTCCCATGTATTTTCATTCCCTTAGCATAGAGGTTGCCTTTAACTTTTACCGTACACGCCAATTATGTTAGTGTCTCACCATTTTTTCCCAAGCTAACTGCCACCATTAAATTTCTGCCCCCCATTCTAACGTTGAAATTTCTGCCCCCCATTCTAACGTTTACATCCCATATGTGGGTCAGAGGTGGCCTTTTTTCCTTTAGAGGGTCCTTGGATTAAAGTAAATTGTGTCTTCTTTGTATTCTATGTATTGCTTCATTGCTTTCCTAATTTTGGCTTTACTACCCTCTTTGCTTCACTCAATTTTCAACGCAGCCCTCACAATTACACAAATACACATTTTCAACGCAGCAATGCTGTGGTTTTGAAAGGAGATTTAGTTAAGGAAATGGTAGTTCCATATTAGTTGTGCAGAAGTTTGAGTTAAACTGCTTTATTTGATTTGAAACAACATTATTGAGGAACTCAGAATTTCAGTAAGATTGGTATGCTTTTGTTGTTGTTGTTGTTGTGTGGTATGCTTTAATTGATGGTAGTTATCTTGAGGGTAGTAATTTCAGTAAGATTGGTAGTTAATCGGTATGCTTTAAAATGCCTCAACTAGGTTTCACCATTTTTGGTGTACTGTGACTATTTTCTCACCATTTTTCCCATGCTAACTGCCACCCAAAAACCAATTCCCATTAGAAATTTAAAAAAGGAAACAAGTAATCTTGGCATCTTCACTTCACTGCGATGTCGAGTTTTCTCAGCTTTTGAGTAGATAACCGTGGGTTTCTTGATTCCAAATGGAAGAATCGGTAATGGGTCTCTTTTTTTCCTGGTATAAGGTCCGAATGTGATTGTTAAGAAAAAAGAGTAAAAGTATGAAATAGACCCAAAAAAAGAAAGTATGCGATACTTACATCCTTTTTTTCTGTTCTTCCTTCCTAGATATCTATATACTTTAATCCTTTTTTTTTTTTTTAATATAAGTTACTGTAAGTTCAAGCTGTAGTCTTCGGGCAAAAGTTTTCAACCGGTGAAGCAAATCAGATGTAGGTTTGGTTTTTTTTAATTTTTGTTTCGTGGCCGTTAGGATGTGGTTAGTGGTGAAAGTTGTGATGGCAATACCAATTTAGTTCCATGACATGAGCCTCAAAACTATTTTTCAATGATACAGTTTTTGCGGTTTTTATGGATGAGAAATGTTAAAAGCTGAAAACTATGACCACATTTGGATATGCATATCAGATATGTGTATTGTAATTGGTTCTCCTTCATTCATTTTTGTGATAGATTTGTAGATGGATGATTTCTATATTGAACACAAAATTTTATCTTTCGTGCAGGAAGCGACTTTTTAACACACGTCTCCCCCATCCTCCACCCACACCACCGCTCACCTTGCCCCTGCTCAAAGACAAAGAACCTCCCCTCGCAGCGGTAGGCCTGTCCGCCAATGACCACCGGCATCATCCCATCACCACCATGGAGTGATTCGGCCCCTCTTCTTTTCTGTCCTCCATCTCCTCTAGCGAAATCACAGCAACGATAACAACCAGGGGTAAAAACGCTTACTCATTCAGTACCTTTCTTATTCTTTTGGTCAATCCTTAACTGGGGTTTCTAACATGATTTTTTTATCTTCATAAGTAGAATCCATGTTTTTGTTAAACTTTGCATTCATGGTGTACAGATGAAAACTGAATAATTAAGATATGGCCCGTTCCTTCTTTTTTTTATTCTTTACGTGGCTTTTAGTTCACTGTCAAAGGACATGAACAATTAACAAAAAGAATTATGGGCCTTCCGAAATTTATTTGGTTTGTTATTGGCTTTTATTAAGGAGTTTTACTGATAGTTTCTCTGCTTTATTTAATCCCTTTTGAATACCTTGCCTTCCAGCATTAGTATCAAGTGTGGCATGCATAATGGCCTTTGTAATGACCATTGGGTTGAATAGTTGTGTGAATTGAAGCGACTATTTGTTTCGAGAGAGTATTAACTGAGTTACTCAAAAACTTAATGTGCCCGTATGAGAAAACTTCAAATGGACGAAGAAATAGAATAAATTATTTCTCAAGTTCTTAATGCGTCCAATTTCATTTGGGCAAAATTTTGATTTGGTTTTAATTGTTTCAGGTGTGAATAAATCATTTCTCAAGTTCAGAACTTAATTGCATAACGTAGTTCAACGTTTTTTATTTTGCAGATGTGGAGATATGGAAGGTTTCGAATGGGGAAGGCATGTATAGGTATATTGGCGACGAGGCTGCCCTTTTTGATGGCACTTAAAAAATGCTTTTTGAAAAACTGGTGATTCTACGTTCCAATAATTGCATATTGTGGTTCAACGTGAAATTGAGTACTTGCAATGCTCCAAGGGTAATCAAGAAGCTACTGGCTTTGGTGGTGTGCTTATGGATGACAAAGGAGCATGGATTTCAGGAGTGCATTCTCGGACAGGGAGAGACTCAAGTAGAAATGGAGATGGATTTGCTGCAAATAGTGAATCTGACCAAAGAAAATCCAACTCCTCATCGCCCTCATAGGAATCTCATTGAGCATTGTCAGATTTGTAGTAAGAGCTCTATGAATCACACTCCACAAGAGGGGAACAAATTAAGTGACTGATGTTCTAGATTTTATTGGCGTGACTCAGTGGTGGTGTTAATATGAAACAGCCAATTGTGATTTCCAAAAGGGAAATCTTTTTGCAGCTAACATTGTAGCGGCTGAATGTAAGAGGCAATGCGGCCTTTATGCGGTTCCTGTCATTTGTGTTGGTTTATTTGTCAACATACCAAAAAATAATAGATTTGGTCATATCCCCTTTGAAGTGTAAGCTAAAATGGGCATGTGTATTTTTTAGTCTTATTGTGTGTAATTAATTACTTCTTGCTATGGTCAGTGGCGTAAAAAATGGGAAGGAGAATGGTTAATAGAACATGTTTGTCATTGGTGGTTCTTTTTTAATAGGCAATGTTATGATTTTTAACGTCATTCAGGTGGTGTTCCGGTTTCTTAAAAAAGAACTTTTTAGAAAAGGAAAGTAATTTCAAGTCCAAAAATTATGTGTTTACGAAAATAATTTTCCTACCAATATGGATCTTGTTTGATAGATTTCATTGAGATCTTTTATACGGTGCAAAAAAAATCAAAAAATTATTTTTCATTTTCATTATATTTGAGTTTGAAAATTGAAGAAAAAGAACTTTTTAAAAAAGAAGGGTTAGTGGAACACCCTCTCAGTCTCAAGGGAGAGCCCGGTGGAATCAAGTGGTACTTTTTCCACTTTCATGGTACATAATTTGAATAAGTGGACCCTATTTGAAGTTTATTTAAGAAAATGACTTATGGGAGATTTTGTCTTTATCGGTGGGGTGGTAAATTCTAGAAAAAGGGCAATTCGATTTTGTTTTTTCCCAAAATGTGTCGTGCAATGCCTAAAAATAGCAATTCAATTTAGTTTTTTTCAAAATGTGTCGTGCAATGACTAAAAATAGCAATTCAATTTTGTTTTTTCCCAAATGTGTCGTGCAATGCCTAAAAATAGCAATTCGATTTAGTTTTTTTCAAAATGTGTTGCGCCGTGCCTTCAGGCACGGGCATTCGCTAGTCTATATAATAAGGGAGAACCATTTTTGAATCTTATCTCTCTATAAATCCCAATTATTGATTTGTTCTATAAATTTTACTGTTCTCCCTCTCCCTCTTTCAAACAATAGTAATTACACAATTGCCACTAATTAGATTTTACGTTCAAAATTCATATCTTCCTCTCTCTCCTCCTCCTCCTCCTCCTCATCTCTCTCCCCCTCTCTCTCTCTCTCTCATCTTCTTTTAGCTCTTCGCTCCCAAAGCTGATGCTGAACACCATTTGAGGACGAATACCTCTATAGATCAGTTTTGGTCACGAATCCAATCAATGACTCCTCCCCCTCTCTCTGTCGTTTCAATCACGAAACAAGTCTATTTCAGGCTCTCTTTCTCTTAAATACACACACTTCCAATGATAGCTGATTCGAAACCAGATTGACTCCATTTTTTTCTTAGTTTAAATGGCTATTTCGATTACGTTTCATATTATCTGTGTGTGTGTGTGTGCTATTTTGAAATTTTGAACGACCCCTTGGTGTTACATGAACAGATTGATACTTTGTTTACCATTACAGTGTAATTTGCATATTTGTTGATTTTTCGATCCGTGTCTTTGGGCATGAGCATGCACTAAAAGAACTTTGAACCTAATTTTAAAAAAAAATATTCATGTATAAATCAGTTTCGTTAGCGGGGGTGGTCAATAATTTTGTAATTCATTTTAGTTGTGTTCAAAATGCATTGTGTCGTGCCTTCAGGCACGGACAAATCCTAGTATAACTATACAAAACAACTAAAGACAGGGTACACAACCCCGGCCCCTTCCATGTATTGGGGAATACTACAAGATAAATATTAATATTGGGCATTTTACAGGAGAAGTGATTCCTGTTAGGCTCCCTGTATTCTCAGGCGAAAGAAGAGATAGACAAAAGTCGTAGTTACCACACAGCATAACAGCAATTAATGGAGTACATCTATCTATATATATAATATCCATTGCAAGAAACAGAACTACTTAATAATTAACCTAAGCGTGAACGAACATCAACCAAAAAAACCATGTAGTCAGATATAGATATATATATATATATGTGTGTGTGTGTGTATCGCGATCGAGATCAAACATCTCCAGTGCAGTACAGTACAGTACTAGTTTGATATGAACATCCACCACTTGTAAAATCCAAAACCATATACCAGCGTGTAAACAACCAATCTCACTGGGTACATTCTGAACCTGCATTCGCCCATATAAACAAACAAATACTCCATCAGGAGAGAAGAGATCTAATTCAATACTCCGTACGTACTATCTGAAAATCTACGAAATTAAGAGGATCGATATATATACACACACACACACTTTAAAAGAAGTAGCTAGCTAGCTAGTGATCAATGAAATGAGCACCTTGTGGGGGGTTTCGGTGTGGGAGCAGAATTGGGTGCTGCTATGCCGTGACGATGATGATCAACTGATGAGACAGGAGAGTTCCAGTGAGAGAAAGGACGGTCGAAGAAGTCCCAATCCGGCAATAGCACTCCCATTATTCCGAGCATCCCCAGGAGGTAAGTGGCCATCATCTTGTTCCACGAGTGGGTGTAGAGTCCTATCACTACCACTATTGCTGCCAGCCAAACCAGAGCCCACCGGAATGCGGCGTCGTTGGGCATTGCGAACAGAGAGAGAGAGAGAGAGAGAGAGAGAGAGAGAGATGGGTAATGGGTTGGTTGGGAGACATGGACGAGAGAGAGAGAGATGGGTAATGGGTTGGTTGGGAGACATGGACGGGGTTTATGAGAGTAGTTGGGACTGTCTTAAAAGCAGCAAGCCCTTTTAACGGTACTAGCAAGGGTGCATGGGCGATGCACGTGATAATTTACCATGAAATTATTTTGGGCCATGCCTCAACTTCTATTGATGGATAGTGGGGTAATTTATTTTGAAACTATTTTGGGCTATGCCTCAACTTCTATTAATGGATAGTGGGGTAATTTACGATGAAACTATTTTGGGCTTTGCCTCAACTTCTATTAATGGATAAGGGAAAATGACGGCCCAGGACGTGTTTTGATAATTAATACTTTTTAAGGACATGCTAAGAACAATTGTTAACGAATAAAATGTCGTTGGCGGATATTAATTATCAAAACACGTCCTTAGCGGTCATTTTCCCAATGGATAATGGGATTAGTCCTGAAAGATTAGTCGATGTGTGCATAAGTTGATCTGAACATTAAAGTTATAAAGAACAAATTCTTTTATAAGTTCAAAATGGACCAATATATAGCACGAGCCATTTTGAACGATGCTACTTAGGTAATCAACCGGCTTGCAAGATTTGAAGAAAAAAAATAGACATGTAAACCTCTCATCCCTTGTCAAAAAAACACTCCTGGGTTGCATTGTTAAAGACGAGAGCATGGAAGCGTAATCTAAAGACATGTGTTTTCTCTTAAATCTCAGATGTAGAGAGATTTTGAGAGAGCAAAAGATATGAGACAAATCACTCTCTTCCCTAAATTGCCGATCTAATCAAAAGATATCACTCTCATTTCTATCTTGCACATCCAAACAATAGAAAGAGAGACATCACAGTCTTTTTTCTTCCGTGCTTTTTTCTCCTAGGTGGCTAAATGGAGTGCAAGTCACCTTGACTAAATCTTCTTCATGGGTACAATCACAAATATACAGACCAGTTTAAGAATTTGTCCTCAAGACATTTGGATCTAATGCCTTGCTAATGAACATCGATCTCAAACCGGAACATTAGCATCGATCAACCGTGAGTCTGAGAGAAATTGAATCATCATAATGATGCATCAGAAACTACCCAAAAAAGGCAACATATTAATGGGCAGATCATGAAGTGGAAAAGAAGTTGAATCATCAGCATATCTAGCAAGTGGAAACATTTCATACTAGCTCGTTAAAGCAAAATTGAAATCCAAGCTAGGTAATTAATTCTTGAAGAACATGAGACAACGATCCCTCAATGAACCCACCCACCCGCAATAACAGTGGATCTTTGAAAAAACAACTTCTCTACCTTCACACTTCCTCGAATACCTAACATCCCCGGTGAAAATTTCAATGAGTTTAAGGTTTGTAGTCCTCTAGATAAGAGAGGTCCTTCAAGATCATTAATTATTAATTTTTGGGAAGTCAACCTCTAATATAGATTACATCTTCAATGGATACTACCCGTTTCCATAGAGCCTCCTTTTGCATTGTGAAACTTCTATGTAATTTTAGTTGTGGAGCTTCATTTCTAACTTAAACTTCTGACGTTAAGACCACGAAGTCGTTGCTTAACACCACTTTTAATTTCCCAATTGATATAACGCATTACCCTTAATTTTCAGTCAAGACGACAAATAAGTACTCTCTCTTAGTCTCTTAACAAACAAATGATACGGCTTTCTAGACCAAAGAAAACAAAGACCATAAATTGCGCGCGAATTCCCAGAGTGTATGGTTTGAACGTTTCCCCACTGTTTCTCTACATTCAGTGGTGGTTTGCAAGGACTGTGTACAAGTAGTCAAAAAGATGTTATGGCCGGGTGACCCATAAAATCAGAGTCAAAGCATATGTATCTTTGCCATTCTTTAGCACTCCATTAAAGCGATGGACAATGGCTAAGTAAACTTTAGAGCTTTTTACCCTATTATTGAAGTATATATATCTAGAACTTGGAAGTAACTTCCCTGTAGGAGATCTAAGACTTGGATAAAAATGTAAAGATGAAGGCATGATATGATAGTTGATTAATGCCAATGAGTCAAATCAGTTAAAGAAACACTTGAAATTAATTCAAACATAAGCCATGTTACTGGTGCACCACATGTTCACATGGAATCAATGGGAAAAATGCCATTTTATTCAAGAAAAATCTAAGCAAATTAAATCTGAGAAAGAAACCAAAACAGTGAAAAATAGGTCCATTTCTCCCAACCAAAAAAAAGAGTCCATTCTAAAATCAATTTGAGATGTAACATGAATATATCAAATTGGTTACCCGCAATTCGCAAAGCACTTGACTTTACAAAGCACTAACCAAATCCAAAAAACATAAAACACAGAGAAAGTGCTTAGTATCTTAGATACAAAATAGATTGGGATCAAATGATGACCTGATTTTTGTTGCAGTAAACAATAGATTTGTAAGAGATGTTAGGAGACCAAATCATTGGTCGTTTTTACAAATGTTGGAGAGATCCTTAAACGGAATATCTCTCATCTCTGAACTCAATCCCTGCCAAATTCTCAATATTCTCGGGACATTTCCGCAATCTGTAACCCTCCACTGAACTGGTTGATGAATATCTTGATGTGCCTTTAGAAGATCTAAGACTTCCTGCTAACATCAAAAAGAAAAAGGGCCCGACATTTTGTCGAACAGCTTGGGCACATGTTACATGTATTACAACAATGGAAACTAACTGGTTTAATTAGTTAACGAAACATCGTAATAAGAGTACCTGGAATCTCAACTTAAATCCATGGCGATAGTACAAACAACAAAATGATGTAGATGCCTCTATTGCCTTTTTGGAACAGAAACAGTCCGGGTTCTGTTTCTCCACAAAAGTGTAAAAACCGAGTTGGCTAGTGTTGTAGGCGTGCCAGGACAGGATTGGTGTCCGAGTTGTTTTTAAGGCCTTTGTGCCTCAAAATTTGACTCCTTTCGAGTGATTGTGCTTGGCCCAAAGGGTAAGGCCTTGTGATGGTTCATTGGTTGTCTTTGCGAGCTAAGAACTTAAAATTTTTCTAATTGTTACTAGAACAATGGAAAGAAAGATAACGAAGTTAAACTTTGATCAAACGAACTCCATTAATGGTTTAATGAAGCTTGAGTACAAGAAACGTTATAAAAACTTAAACTACTTTGAAGTGAGTATGAGTAATGCTTGAAAGAAATGAAAATGTAGGTGCATAAGTTGTGAGCTTTTGAGGTCGTGGACCTTGGCCAAGGCCTTCAAAACTGTGATTTATAGGCAGGAGACTCAGGCCTTCAGCTGCTTCAATTGCTTCAATGCATGGCTGCCATGTGGCCCTCTTGAGCTACTTTGAAATGCTCTAATGAGAGGCCTTTCTTTTGACCAAAACGTGCCTTTCACTCCAAGAGAAATGGCCAAGGCCTGAAAAATCCTTCTTGCTTGCATAAAATCTACAAAAGGGCAAAAGGAATTTCTTCTCTTCTAGAATCCAGGCCTTTTGAGTTGCTTCAACACTCAAGCTACTGCCTAAATGGACATCTTTTAGGCCCACCAAAGCTGAAGACCGAACCTCTTTCAGGCCATCCCACCATTATATTGGACCTTGCATCTTTTGTGGACCCTCCAAATCCTCTAAGTTTGATTCCTTATGGGAGAAGAATCAAGAAACAAAGGATCAACCAGGCCTGGGTGAGCTGCTTGTGAGCAGCTTGCTTAGGTTTGCATGAGTCATTGACCAGCAGCTCCAAGGGCTGCATGTACGCCACCTGTCCCTGGCTTTGCTTCATGCTGAAGGATGGTGGCCATTCAGGCCTTGAGCTGCTTGTAAGCAGCTTGTCCAGGTCTGTCATGCAAGAACATTCTAGGCTCTTGAGCTCTTGTGAGCAGCTTGAGGCCTTTTTTGGCCCATTAATAGGCCATAAGTAACTTTTTAAGGAAGTAGGTCCATCTATCAATTGGGCTTGAACTTAAGGTGACTTATGGACCTCCATTTTCTTTGTAAGTCTTGTGAGCCCAATTTTGACAAGTAAACTAGGGCTTTAACTGATTTGGACCTATTTAGAAGGCCCTTATTACTTCTTAAGAGCTGGCCTAGGTTTAGATAAAAACACCTTGGTCCAGTGGGTCCACCCACGTCTTTGGCCCGTCTTGGGCTTGGGCTTGTGATAATTTATTTTGACCCAAGCCTTATGCAAAACCTAATTCGGTTAATGGCCTCCAAACCGGCCCTATTTTGTGGGCAACCGGTCATAAGGCCTTTCAAGGCCAAAAACTTATTTTCAAGGCCACCGTTTAGCCCATAAATTTGTTCTCTGATTTTTGGCCAAAATGGGTGTAAACAAGTTCACCCCAAGTTAATTCCTGTTGAAGCATGGAAGAAACTGATGCATGGTTGGGAACACACACACACTGTCACGCTAGGCAATGAGGCCGAAGATCGAAAGTTGCTCTCTTTTACAAGTTACACGAGTCAACAGACAGCAGTCGATGTTTTCACCTTTTGATGCAAAGGAAGGAAACCTGTGTGTGTTTGTGTCTGTGAGACAGGGCTTTCTTTCTTTTGTATGTGTTTAGCCTTTAGGCGAACAATCGTATCTTTTGGTTTACATGCTGCGGTTCATAATGCGGCGTTTCCTCTAGAAGGAAAACGTCAGGTCAGTTGTGTTTGTTAGTGTATTTTTTTTTTTTTTTTTTGTTCTCCGCAGGGGCATTGTGGGTCATAAAAGTGTGGGAAGTGCATTATTAGTTTCTTCCGGTTTTTTAAAGAAGTATAGTACTAGTAGATATTAGTTGCAAGGACATTTGTGGAAATCAAAAAGTAGGAAACACTTTCATATATTTAAAAAAAGTAGTATAGTATAGATTAATTTTCAAAGGGATTTCTGCAGTAACCAACATCATCACCATTGATTCCGAAGTTCTAATTTCATTTGTACTACATCTTTTTAACTTTTCCCTTTTAGAAGGGCTCCAAAGGATGATAAAAAATTACATTATTTAAATTAGCAAAAACTCTAAGGGATTGGCAGAGTGGCCAAGCCTTGGGACTCCGTGGGCAAGGACGGACACATAAATTTAAGTTTGGGTGGGCGAACATAAAAGAAATTTGTAACATATGAGATGCAATACTAATTTTGTCAATACAAATCGTAAAATGGTTATCTTGTATATTTTCGATCAACCTATTCAATTACTACTAAGATATGGTTGTCAAAAAGCATAACTACATACAATCTTGTGCATCCCTTTGAATTTTAAAAATAAAAATAATATCACGAAACAATAAAAAAGTATCACAAAAGATAACTTTAGTTTTCGACAAAATCTTGATTGGGCGAGTGTTGCATTGTTCTATCCAACGGTGGGCTGGCGTACTTATATAATTCTAAGTTTTTTTCATGAAAAAGAAAAACGAGTATGATTTAAATAAAAATTTCAGAAGTGCCTAGGGCGGTCAGTCAGGTTTATCGGTTCCTCGATCCAAGGATGGATCGAGTTTTGCTCCCTCATTAGTCTCAGACTCTCAGGTTTGAACCTCAAGGTTGTTACCAACTTTGTGGGATCAGTTATTAGGGGATTTTTCCCGACTTTAAATGGACTCCTATATTAGTGGATGGTAAAGTTTGTCCAATGAAAATTTGTTGAGAGGCGCGAAAACTGACATTGATATGCACTCTGAGTTATAAAAAAAAATTACAATATGTAAATTTGTTATGGTGGTTTCATTTTTTTCATCTTTACTCGCCCCTTTGTGTCATGTGAGAACAGAACACGTGAATCCGGCTCGAATTCTTATTTGGGGCATGGGGTTGAACAAGAAAGTGAAGTACTGCTGAAAAATTAATAGCCTGAAAATGATAATATGATGATGAAGGAAAAAATTATTTTCCATGAAAGATGGCAGTATTCACGGGCATCGATCTTTCATGTGCAGAAATGCACCTTATTTTAGCGTTTTCAGGCTAACTTATGCATCTCGACTAATTTCTCAAAAATAAATCATTTCGTTTCACTAACCGGAGGCCTAATTAAAAGTGAGACAAAGCCCAAATGTTCGAAGTCTTGACCACTAAGCTCAGTATGGGAGTTATGCTCGTATGCACTTAATTATTCATTAGAGTAATTGATTAAGCTCTTAAATTATGTAGAGAGTAAATGCATGCATGCATGTCCTTATCATTTAGTTGAAATGAAAGGTATGGAATACTAACTTCAGCTGATCAAACTATCTAAAAATTGATAGTGATGATCAAAGTGAAACATATTCTATTTCTTGATTTTTATATGCTCAGCTCAACTATCTAAAAATGTCTCTAGGTTAGGTAATTAAGGAACAACTTGTCCCGTACGTCGGTCTATCTTTAATTAATAATAATAACACCTTCTTGCCGAATTAATTAACGATGTCACTTCGATCGTATGCATGCCTCTTCAACATGTTTGTTTGGTAACTGCGCGCATGCATGTTTTATCTTCCTGACCGAAATTGGTAACTGCATGCATGTTTTATCCAAGTCGTGTAGCTAGGTAGCCTGAATATATTGGACACTTGTATGTATATATGTACGTGCATTAATTAAATTAATTTACTCCTGATGAGATGCTTCTTCGATGTGAGCTTTGCGCTGATCAATAACTAACCACGCGTCAATAACCATTTTCTCTTCTCTCCAAACATTGTCTCTCATTTGAAAATTCAACCTGTTCGCCCGTTAAGTGTGCCGATACCCAATTGGCAATACTACGTGACGTCCCTTTATAATTGGGTGACTAAATTTAATTAGACGTAGACAAGGAATATAACATGTTGTCATTTATATATAATTGCATCAACATCGCAGCTCATGGCTGGATCGATCGATGGACACAAAATAACCCTTTCCCTTTTCTCTTGCGAGACCTAATAAAACACCATAACAACAAATGATATATAGGAGTATCGATTTTCGAAAGGTTTCTTTGTCTCAATGACTTTTTATTGACCAAAAACTTGCACCTATGATTACATTCACAACACGTAAGTGCGTCTTTGTCTAATCCACATTGCTCATTTAATTGACCTAAACTTAATTAACATAATCTCAAAATTATTTCCAATTAATGGTAAAAGTTAGATACTGCCATATAGTTCTGTAAGAACTTGCCCTTTTCAAGACTAAGGTTGCTGCATGCTTCTTTTTTTATTTTTTTTATTTACAGTAATTAAAACAATGAGCCATGTATTAATTAATCTTTGAAATAGGTTACAAAGATTAAAAGGATCAAATGCACAATAGTATCACAACGAGAGAAAGCATCCCAACTACTCCATATTGCACCCTAAACTCACAGCAAATATATTAATTCCACTCCAGTCTCAAAAAGAACCAAAACGGTTGACAAATGTATTTAAGAGTCAACCATCGTAACCGTAAAAAAAGAAAAAGAAACATATATAACCACACTAGTTACACGTGGTCTTTTACCCTGTCCGGTGGCCAAGAATCAGCGCTTAGGTGTAGGTATTGGGTGGAAACCTAACGAAGCAAGCAAATCAGATGTTTAGGTATATCATCATATACAGTATAAATTAACAAAACGACATAATCTATTAAATTTAATACTCATATATATTGCAATCAATTTCAAAAATCATTCATAGTACATGCATGGGACCACATCAAACAAACAAACAAACATTTATTTATTTTTTCTAACATCTAAATCAAAAATCACGTCTACCGATCGATCGAGTAGCTAGCGAAGTTAATTATGTCTTGTTCGGATCATTTCTTGAAAAATATTTTTTAACTCAAAAAATACTTATTATTCCTACTTTTAATTATTACTTTAATTTATCTCTCTTCTCTCCAATCATTATTCTTATTTTTCTTTCTATTTCTCTCCACTCATTACCCTTACCTCCAATCATTATCTTAATTTATCTCTTCACTCATTATCCAAAAATAAACTCAAAAATTTTCAAAACATCATCCAAACAAGGCATTAGGCTTCGTTCCAGAACACCTTCTTAAAAAATAAGTACTTATTTCACATTTTCAAACTCAAAAATAATATAAATAAAACTTTATTTTTTTATTTTTTTTGCACCGTATAAAAGATCTCGATAAGATCTACCAAACAAGATCTATATTGCTAGAAAAATTACTTGCGTAAATATATTATTTTTGAGCTTGAAATTGCCTTATTAAAAAATAAATACTTATTTCGAGTTCTGGAACGGGGCATTAATGCTGTGTTTGGTTTGCTTCTCAAAAAGAATTTTTCAAAAAATTCCCCATAGATTCCCCTACTTTCAACATTTCTCTCTCTATCTCTCTTCACTTATTACCCCTACGGCGTGCTATTTTTCAAAAAAAATTTCAAAAACTAATCCAAACAAGGCAACTCTCTCTAAATTACCGAAAAGGTCAAAATGATCTAGAATTTTGTGGAATCAATCTGATGGTGATGTGAAGTCCACCTGCTTTGAGTGAAATATCCCCAGCTCGTGCTTTACGAAATCCTAGTCCTAAATTATTGGGTTGCCCCAAGCGTAGAGCTGAGATCGATATAGCACATATCCGGTAAGACTGGAGTTGAATCCATAAAGACGGTGATGTGTGCTGAACAAAAACTCGGATTGTCACTATTTAAATTGGCTCTTTGGTAGCCACCCCTTGTCGATTGGCTGGGATTAATTAAAACTAAGAAATAATTGATTCTTTTAGATAATTAAAAAGGACGTACGGTCGTAGGGTTTATAGCACTCGCAATCAGGTCGGACTTATCCGCTCCACTTGGTGTTCTTAAAACGTTTGACTTTAGAGAGAAAGTTACCCCGAAAGATACGAACTTTAATGGTCACCGTTTACCCATGCGCAGTGGAGAACAAGTTTTGGTCCTCCGTTCCAAGGTACTCATGAGCTCCGATAATGCCCGGGTTCGTCTAATGGACGTTCTTTAATAACCTAAAATTGCCTTTACTGATTATTTTGGAGCAGGAGCAAGGTCCGACCTGGCCATGGCGTGCTAATCACCTCACAACCCTACTTATACAACTACTCAGTCATCATAAAGTAAGAAACAAAGGAATCCCTAGTTTGAAACATGTTTCTATTACGGAGTACTTGAGATGGAAAATAAACGAGAGATTAATACTAAATAAACAAAAACAATTAACTTTTATTAAGAACAAAAATTGAAACGAGTTACTGAAGTATGAAATCTTGAATGAATCATCAAGAACTTTAAAAAAAAAGAGCTTTGAAGAAAACTACGTAAGTTAAAAGCTGGTAAGATAAAATTCCAACCCTAAAAACGAAGTACGAAGGGGTATTTATACCCAAACCCCAAAATCCGGAATTAAAAACGTGAAAACAATATTTTTTTCCTGCTGTTGGCCTTGATTGTAACGCCCCGAAAATTCGGAGACATTAAAAATATTTTAACACAAATTATTTTCATAAAAGAATTCACAAATTTACTACATCACCATTTCAAAAGCATATGTCATTATATTACAACCATTTCGAATAAATCAAAATATTACATTTTTCCAAATAAACTTAAAAGCTTCCAAATTAAAGTCGACTTAAATTAATCAGATCAACTATGCGCACGGAAACCAAAGTTTTCAGCTTCTTCCTCAATAGGATTGAACTCGATCGAATCGTACGATACTTCTGTTCCATCTTCGGTACCTGGCGTTCGAGTCACCAGGGCAACATAGTACCGTGAGCGATGACGCTCAATAGCCAAACTCACCCGAACCCATAACTTACAAGCAATAGGAATATAATTAACATGCATTAAAAGAAACATAAAAAGAGAACAATCAACTTTTCTTTTACTATCCTTTAATCTATATGAAATCTCAGATCTTATCCATAGATCCGTTCCTACCCATAACCTCTGGCACAACACTGGCGTGGTCCGACTCCCCTTTTCCAGATCCGGATGAAAGATACCTAAGTTATATACCCGGTATCCCATCCGTGACCATAAGTTCGGATAAAACTTCACCGGATGCGCACGTGAGCACATTCGAGCCCGGGTTGTGACACAAGCACAATACCTCCCTTATGACCCGTCCCAATATCCGAGAGCCGACCATCACCATGCCGTACCCAGGGTTTCGTAAACTAATAATTTCTCAAGTTCACCACCAATCAATACATCACCACGGGGTTCCAAGCCCGGAATCCAAATCTCAGCCTCTCACTTTATTATCTTTTCCATTAATCCTATTTTCACGTCTAGTAAGTTAAATCCGCACATCGCAACCAACCCGAGAACTTATTTGTCCAATCTATCAGTGCAACAACATTTCATATCATTTAACATTTCAGCTAAAAATATAAGTACACTAACATGCTAACACATAAACATGCGATAAAATTTAACATGCGATAAAAGCAAATTAAGAGATTTCTTTTATTTTTCAAACTAAAGTCTAAGTCTACTATTAATCGCCGCAGGGTATTGTCGGTGCTAAGATAATTCATGATTGCAATAAAAGCTAGGATCTAGCTGAAACTAGTTAACTTTGGGTTCATAGAATTAACTTCCAATACTTTAGGGTTCGATTCATGAGCTAATCTATCTTGAGGACCTAACTGCACTAATTTAAATAATTAAGAAAAACTTCATTCCAGTAGCTATGGCCATTCGGCAGACGGGGGAGTTTCGGGTTGGACTCGTCAGTCGACCGGGACTTAAAATATCATTTCTTAGTGCGCTAGGGTAGATTTACAAAGTAACCATAAGTCAGTGACTAAACTGTATTTATACCACAACCCTTTCAATATTTTCAGTGGCTGAAACAGCCGGCAGAGAAAAGAACAAAAACAGAGGAGTTTCAGTCGGATTTTGATCGACGACGTCGGGTTCGATTATTATCATGAAAAAGTTCTAAAATCATCATATAAACACGATATATACTTAGGGAGGTGAGTTCCGGACTACCTCTCGTCCGGCGAAACGGGTTTCGGAGTGATTCGGTGGCTGGTCGGAGCAGCGGTGGAGCTCGGGTGAGCACGGCAGTGGAGATGGCTCCAGTGGTGGTGATGGCCGGCTGGTGGTGAGTTGCTCGGTGGTGGGAGATGCTGATCGGTGGCGGTGCGAACCGGTGGTTATGGAGGTGTACCGTGGTGAGGTCGGAAATCGGTGGCGATGGAGGTACACGGTGGCGATGGCTGGCAGTGTTGGAGGTTTCGGTGATTAAGGAGTTCGGAGATGGTGGTGATGGCGGCAAAAGATGTTTGGTGGTTAAGGTAGGAGGTAGTGGTGGCCGGAAGTGGTGACCGGTGAGATGGCCGGCTGCCTTCTCTCTCTCTCTCTCCCCCTGCCGAAATGGGAGGAAGGCTGGGAACAAAAATATACAAAAATGATACTCACACAACAATCCAAACACAACAACTTACACAACCTCTCACATGCATGTGGGCTCCACACACACTACCATGTGTGGGCCCCACATGTATGTGAGAGGTTGTGTAAATTGTTAATGAAAGGAAGGATATTAAAAGGGTTTTGGATTTTTTGCATGGGAGGTATTAACTCATGAACAAACATGAGTTGTCTAATGGTGAGGGATTTGAGGAGGAAAAGAAGGGATTTGTCTCCTCCCTCTCTGCCGAAAATTGAAGGATGAAGATGGTTTGGGTTTGGTTCGGTGCAACACAGGCACACACTATGAAAATCACTTGTCGGGCGCGCGCTTACAAACAATTACGGAATAAAATTTGGTGTGACGACATAAATAATTTTTCGCATTAAATAAACTAACAAGAAAAATAATATTTTTGTTTTGATAATAATTATTATTTAAAAAAAAATACCGGGTCTTTACATTGATGCTACGAGCTATATCGATACTGCCTCCATTAATAGCCAATCTCGAGCGCTGCATGCACGTACTTTGGGCACCCGATGCTCCAACGACGCCACCCAACGCCGCACGCCTCCGCCTTGACTTCCCACGGCGACGTTCAAACCGGCCTCAAGGCCTCGCAATCCAACCTTGGCCTAAAATTCGTCTTATTCATGCGAAACTAAAAAAATACAAAAACAAGACAAAACACGGCATCAAGTGAAAAATGAGATAAAACGCGCCTCAAACGTCCTAACTTACCCTACTTAGAGCATTAGTAGTGGAATAAGCAAATGTGAATAATCAAAACATGCCACATCAGATTTTGATTATCCCTTTAGAGGTTGCTAAAGTTAGTAATATCAAATCCCACATTGGTTATTTTTTGCCCGTAATCAAAACCAATGGGCCCTCCAAACTTTTTCCCTTCATTTCACGCATATTTTTTGAAAAAGTTGTTTTTGAATGGGAAAAAAAACAGTTTATGTTAGAAACAGTTCAAAAAAAAAAAAGTTTTCCAAAACTAAAAACTGTTTTTCAAAAAACACATAGTACTTTATTCACTTAAAAACTGTAAATACAATTTTGAAAGAATTGTATTTACACAAATAGTTTTGAAATTTTAAAAACTATAAATACAATTTTTTAAAAACAAATTTTATGTAAAAAACAGTTTTCTATAAAAGAGTTCTCACATTTTTGAAAAACTGTTTTTTGAAAAAACACACTTTATTGACTTACAGTTTTTAAAATTTTTGAAAACAACAAAAAAAGTTTATGAATAAAAAAAAATCTAAAAGTTACAGTTTTTTAAAATTATTTTTTGAAAACATTGTTGAGAGAAAGAGAGAATGGAAAAGAGAAGGTTTATGTGTAATGTTGGTATACTTGATTAAGAGATAAAATTTGGTTATTGACAAAATATTGCTAGTTTTGATTGTTGAAGAGTCAAAATTTAATTAGTTGTTAAGAGATTGCTAGGTTTGGTTATTCCAATGTGAGCACTTTTTTGATCCAACATTGCTAACTTTAACAATTTTTTGTTTTGCTTATTCCACTGTGGATGCTCTTAGACGCTTATATCTATGATATTGCGCGCCTATCAGCTGGTAAGTACTAAACAATAAGAAGAATGAAAACTTACATGTTCCTGGTTATGTGGAAAAATTGAAGACCATATTAAGCCTAGTAATCCAGAAATCAGCGAAACTCGTTATTTATTGATACACCCCAAAGCAAATGCGAAGGAGTAAAATTTTGTTTCGACGGTCTTAACCTATCTTTTATGGCATTTGATTTTTTCTGTCTTTTCCTTTTTTTGGTTCATCTCGATTGGAGAAATGTATTTATCATGTACGTACATACTGGTGCGCAAGTATTCTCAAAATGATAGTAAGTAGTAGTATGCCTTAGGGCTAGCAAAAACTGGTGAAGATTTAGGACGTACGTCGGCCACACCTACCTACCCTCTAACCACTACCCACCTGGCCTTAATTCAAGATATAAAAATTAGTATATGTATAACGTCTAAATTAAACGTCTCTCAAATCCTCATTTGTTTTCTAAGAGTACTGTTCAATTATTGTGTATATGTGTCTGCTGTAGCCATGTTTCCCATAGGCTTAACATAGAGTAGTTTGTTTGCCTTATACATATACTAGCTAGCTTATTTTCATGACCTCTCAAACTAAATTGTTTTGGGCTGGGCTGTGTCTAGCTTGTTAGTACCATCCAAATTGCTACATTAGTCAAGCATGCCTCTCAACTCATTGATAGACTTTGAATTATACACTTTAACATTATATCACACTTCACTGAGATCTTATCATCATATTCTAAACCGTTCTGTTTGTAGAGAGTAATTTGTTGAGTAGATCATTTGGAAAAAAAATTAAATTGATTGAATGCCATTAGCCTCTCGGTCGACCAACAATCGTTATGTGAAAATGGATAGTCGGTGTAATTTAAAAAATAAACTATATGACAATTCTGTCTTAATCACGTGGTTACAAATGTTTGATTAACTTGATTTTTACTACAGTTGTAGTGTACATCAAACCCTACAGACTGAATAGTACACTGATCGTCGTAATGGTAAGATCTCATTGCACAACACCCCTGTAGCGCATTAACAAATTACAAGCACTCCATATCCCTTCAATTTAAGGGTCATCATTTAGCCCGAAGGCCCGCGCCTGGCCCGCCGGGCTTTTATCTGGCCCGAGCCCATAAAACGGGCGGGCTAGCCCGGCCCGTAGTTTCTAATGAGCGGGCTCGGGCCTATTAATTTTTACTCGGCTCGGCCCGTGAGCCCGCCCGTGGTACCCGTCCAAAAGCCCGCCAACGGGCCCGCCTATGAGCCCAAAAATGTCACAAAACCCTTTCTTTTTTCCCTTGGTTTAGTTTTGCCCAAGGAAATTTAAGCCCGTCCGTTGGCCCGCTAGCCCACCAATTGGGCTAGCCCGTGGGCCGGGCTTGGGCTTCAATTTATGGTAGGTGGCCTGGTCCGCCCGGCCAGCCAAAAAGAAAAGGCCCGATTGGCCCGGCCCGTGGGCGGACTTGGGCAGCGACTTGGCGGGCTAGGCCGGCTGGGCCCGGCCCGATGATGACCCTTACCTTCAATTGAGTCTTAGTGCACTATGTTTCCACGTACGTAATCCCTATATTGTTTATCTCTTCACATACAAGTTAGGGGTCGCACATGCGCAGGGCTGTCGGAGCTTATCAAGTCAATTGATTACTAGTTATTACCTCTCCAATTAGTATGAGTCTGGATTACATTTACACTGATTGTTAATTAATTTTAAGGTGGATGCTTTAACTATAGATTAAGAGGGGAACCAAACTGCCAATAAAAGGAAAAGAAAAAGAGTGGAACCAAATTAACCGAAATGTATATTGATCCCATTTGTATGTATATCTATGTATGCTTTATGGAGTACTTTTCCAGTGTATACAACACGCAAGTCAATTGACAAAACCATGGAATTAATTAGATGACAAAAGGATATCTTTGTTGCGTGCATGCATGGAAAAACTTCATCTAACCTGTAGAAATGGACACTACGTACGCCCTTGCATCATCTGGGATGGACACTTTCAATTCTTATTGGTTAAAATCTGCCTAAATCTTTATTTAAGATCTAGATTAATTAATAGACAAATTTAAAGACAAATTAACGAATTGTTGTGTTGAGGCATATTAATATTGGCTAGCCTAGCTGCTTGAATCTTTGCCAGTTATTTACGTTTGTTTAAATTAAACTATTATGCGCGGGACATAATTGTCCTTTTGGGAAGAAAATGACTTCTATAGCCAGGAATAGAGAGAAAGCGCCAAATCATTTTTCATTGAATTAACTAACTAAGGGCAGAGTCAAGTGGTGGGTACATTGGAGATTGCGATATATAAATACAATGACCTTGGCTTTAATACTTTGGTTGTAGCAAAGGGAAGCAACCAAATCAACTCAAAAGAAGATACTAAGTGGCGAGCGAGCGAGCGAGCGAGAGAGAGAGAGAGAGAGAGAGAGAGAGAGAGAGAGGATGGGGAGGTCACCTAGTAGTGATGAGAATGGCCTGAAGAAAGGACCATGGACACCTGAGGAAGATGAGAAGCTTGTTGAGTGCATCAAGAATCATGGTCATGGAAGTTGGAGAGCCCTCCCAAAGCTTGCAGGTGATTAAATTAGTCTCTCTCTCTCTCTCTCTCTCTCTCTCTCTCTCTCTCTCTCTCTCTCTGCAAGCACAACAATGCACATTCAACATTATGTTGGGATGGCTAGCTCAGCCATTAGACGCTAAATTTATACTATATAAAGATAATTTTTAGTTCTAACTACTTGCTATGTTCGATCTTTTGCAGGTCTTAACAGATGTGGCAAGAGTTGTCGGTTAAGATGGACAAATTATCTAAGGCCAGATATCAAGAGGGGAAACTTTTCTCAAGAAGAAGAACAAACAATTCTCCATCTCCATTCCATTCTTGGAAACAAGTAAACTTTTTCCCGTGCCAAGTAATCACTAGTTCTCTCAATAGCGTGATAATTTAATTTTAAAACATTACCCATTTTTACTTTTATTGTTTACAAGGTGGTCAACGATTGCTACCCACTTACCGGGCCGGACCGACAATGAAATCAAGAATTTCTGGAATACTCATTTGAAGAAGAAGCTAATTCTCATGGGTTGCGATCCGATGACCCATCAGCCCAGAACTGATCTCTTCTCTAGCTTACCAAATATGGTAGCCTTGGCTAGCCTCAGAGACCTAATGGAGCAACCCTCATTGGAAGAACAAGCTCTGAAGTTACAGTATCTCCAATACTTGCAATACCTATTCCAACCTGCAGCTGCAGCAACTCCTGAAATTGACTGTGTCAATCTATGGAATTCAATGCCATCACTAGAGGAAAACCCAGTTTTTAATTCACCACAGATAATGCAAAACCAATCTCTGTTTCCCATTTCAAGCCCAATAATGAGTAATTCTCAACCACTCCAGAATCCAATCATCAGCCCCGCCCACGTAGTGGGCCCACCACAAGTCCCTTTCAATTTCCAAATACCTTTGAGTAGTGATGTCGTGGGCCAAGGTTTTGATTTTGATAACCCACCTAACTTTCAATCGATTCTTCCATCTACTTGTTCTTCTTCCGGGCATCTGTCGTTGATGAACGAGAATTCGACAAGTAACCCGGGATACGGCAGCAGCAGTAGTAGATCTAGCCATGGGGCCGGCGGAACTTCTTCTTATTGGCCTGAATTTCTTTTTGAAGAACCATTTATGGATGAAACTTCTTAGTTTTTATTTTGGAGTTGTTTTGGTGCATTTCCGTGTGTATTATTATACGGATTTAGGTACGTTAACATACATATATATATATATATATATATATATATATATATATATATTTATGTGTGGAGGCATGTATATATATATATATATATATATATATATATATATATATATATATAAGTGTTGTTTATGTTGTTAATAATTAATATAATATGATGAGGTTTGTTTCTTATGTCACAATTTGTATTTGCTAAAGAGTTAGCGCCCTGCGATTGGACCGGATTTCGGTTTAGAGTAAGGCTTGAATTTATTTTCCATTGCGAACAGATCACTTCTCAATACTTCATCACAACAGATATAGAGAGCAATATATGCAAATAAAGTCTCGGAATAAGTGGATAACCAAACTTAGTAACTTTTGGTGAAGAAAATTTTGTTGTTTCATCACTACCTTTTTCGTCAGCAAAAGTAGTTTTTCTTATGGTGATTTTTATTATAGAGAGAGACAGTGTGTCTGAACTGAACATTAGTGGGTGGGTCCTTTTTTTTTTTTTTTTGATCTGCCGGGTGGGTCCATTGATAATAACGAAAAGAGAGAGAAAGTAAAGAGAGTAAATGGTCCTCATTAAATTTGGTTATTCGAAAAAAATTGTTTCTAATTTTGATTATTCAAAAGCTAAAATTTGATTATTGATCAATGAGTTCCTAAGTTTGGTTATACATTTATGAGCAATATTATAGACAACTATTACTAAGTTAAAAAATCTTTTAATTTTAATTATGACATTGGCTGGAGACACCCTTAGCCTTTTCTTGAATCAAAATTAGTACTTTATCTATCTCCTTTTTTCTAAATTTGGTAGAAAGATACTAGAAGCCTGGATGGAGAAATTCATGTCTCTTTGATGGATGTATATTGCAGTTAACCCGACTGGATTCTCTCTCTCTCTCTAACTTTTCTTTTTTTTGCCTTCTCTTTACAAATATCTAGTAGGGTTTCTTGGCAGGAGGGTTGGGGCTGCCACCTCACCTCACCCCGCCCCACCTCTCACCCCTCCATCACTGGCCGTTCACTCCCTGCTATGACAGGTTGTTGGGCCGCTTGGTGAGATCCTCCTGCAAATAAGCCCCCTGAATCAGAGCGGTAGTTTGTCCGGTGACATAATTATAGCTGGATTCTGTTTTCTCCTCCTCCTCTCTCTCCAGATTTGTCCCTCCCTGAGTTTGGTGTTCCCCGTCGATGGCGCCAATCGTTTGCATGCAGTCCGCCTATGTGCTCTCTTTTCCAATTTTCCTCACCGTGCGAGTATTATGGGCATTATCAGGCCAGCCCGGCCTTGTCGTTTGAGTGTCGCTTGTTCGAGCCCTAACAAGGTTGTTGTTGTGGGACGGAGATAGCTGTTGGTGTTGCTGGATGGTGGGGTGTGATTGCTGCGGTGATCTGCGATCTCGGTGACCGGATTTAAGAGTGTAGATCTGTTTATGTAGGTTTTGATTTGTTTTTCTTTGTTGCGTTTGTTGTTTTGGTTTCCTACCCCTGATGAGACTATTTCCTCCCCTTCGGGGGGTTTCCTTTGGTTTGGTTGTGCGTTCTTTCTGCAGCGAATGTTATGCCCAAAAGATTTGTGCGTGGGAGTGGGGTGCTTTATTGCTAGCCTCTCCCTTGTGACTTGATTCGTCCATTGTGAAAAAAAAAAAAAAAAAAAGCCCCGACTGTAGTGTCGGCATTGACTTTACTCATTCAAAAAGTCGAAGCAAGTAGGAGTACTTGTGGATTTGGAAGTCATGCATGAGTCATGAAATCCAGTGATTATTGGTGCAATGAGACAAAATTAAGCATAAACCATTGTGAAGTCAAAATATTTGACAGTGCTATCTTCTTTTTGCTTTTCTAACTTTTACTCTCGGATCAGGGTCTGAGAGTAGATGAGAAAAATCTTGTTACTATATATGAAGTAAAAGATGCGTGCTAACAAGGTCAAGGAGCTACGCTAGCTAGGGCTATACCCACTTTTGAACTATACAAGACAATTCGCATATTTCTAACCATCTAATGGTATTTTTAATAGTTCAAATTTGTTGGACCTTTCAATTTTAATACTCCTATTTGAAGAATTATACTTTAATAGTATATTCAAATTTTATTGTGATGTTATTTATTTTTCATATTTTCTTATGTTAATTATGCACTCAAACTCTCAATTAAATACACTTTTCAAATATCAATTCTTTTTTATGTTAGGAATTGGTATTTCAAGTATATTACCCATATGTCCACTTTATTAACTTCAAAGAAAGGAAAAAGATATATATACACTTAGGATCCAATGAGGGATCTCGCATAGCCTTACCGTGCAGGACTCTCCTTTCCCGATCGAATTAAGACGATCCGAGCCGTTCAATGTATTCAGAATGTGATTTTAAGGGTACCCGCTAGAAATCAGCAAAAAGAAATGATCGGGAAGGGCTTGATCCGAACAGTTTTTTATTGAAGTACCCTTAAAATTACATTCTAATCACTTTGAGCGGCTTGGATCGTCACAATTCGATCGGAAAAGGGGAGTCCCGGACGGTAAGGTCGTGCGGGATCTCTTAGGAGATCTGGACTGGATATATATACATACATATATATATATTTAAAGATTGAGTAGCTTTTAATCAAAGAGTAACAGAATACCTAAATCTTGGAAATATAATTTTCTTGAGATTTGATATTCGAAACATCTGTTGGAGATGTTTTATTCTCTCCCAGCAAATTGTGGTCCACGTTGTATCATTCATCCTCCCTATTTAAATGTAGTCTCTCTCTCTCTCTCTCAAAGCTCTATATCTTACTAAAACACCTTTCTTTGCCTTTTGTATGGAACTTTGTTTTGAAGGTGTCAAAATTACTAATTAATTAAACGTTGGTGGAAAATGGATGTACGCTTCGGGTACATCCTCTTTCATATATACATTTCCTTAATTAACTCTGACATAAATACTAATTTAATGTCAAGATTAAACCATTGATTAGTTGATATCAATATTCCTAACAATCTGCAAATTTTTTATTTGAAAAAATAAGCAAAAGGCCGTACAAAAACTGAGTTTTAAAGAACGACAAAAAGGTGGCCACGATTTCCTTAGTGAGTAGTTAGATTTGGTTCCTTTTCAAACAAGGAAAAGACTGCTACATTTTTACTGGCATACAAAATTAATTGATCATTGTTAATTAATAGGAGCAAATTCTTCCTTATGAAACTAACATCCACCACTAATTGAGGTATGCGTTAAAATGACTAACAAAAAGGGCTTGCCAGTCGACGACCCATTTGCGTCCGATCAACGAGTTTTCTGCCCAATTTGAGGGTCTCGATCTAAACACAATTAGTCTTCCTTGTGACACAAATTAACATCCAACTCGATCTTGTTGACAACCCAATGGCAGTTGATGAACAAGCTTCCTGCCCAATTTGAGGGTCCGTTCAGTTATCCCATCTTATTGTCATACTTCGGTGTGGATATCAATATAATGTTGTTTATATTTCAAATTAACCTGAATTAATTAAGCATTTTTAAGGCATTAGACATCTAAACCAAATGGGTCCTGAGTAAACTTTCGCTTAATGAGCTACTAACTTTTCTTATTTATTTCTTGAATTAAAGGTAATGCATTGTGAGATGTCTCGTAAAGCGAGAAATAAATATTTAAAAAATAAGAATTTTAATAGAGTGGCGCCTGAGTGTAGTCTAGATTTTTTTGAAAAAACCAATATACAGAGAAATGGAAGCACAAAGTATCAAAATGGCTTTTTCCTTCAATTATTTGCCTTTGAGTTAAATTATTTTACAAATATAAGCAAATTAAAAATTGCACCCAAAAAAACTGACACAGATTCAAGAAAATAAGAAACAATTAACCTGGAAAACTGTAACAAACGACCTCTTAGAGTTATTGAGCCATGATTTGATTAGCGTCAAGTTCATCATAATTGCCAAAGTGAGAAGGAAAACTTATGATGATGATGTGGGTAGGTTTCTTCTCCTTTACATTTCTTATTAGAAACGTAAAAAAGGATTAATTTTCACCACCTAATCCCCAACCCCATTTGTAGGATACTGCTCAAAGATTCTTATGTCCTGGAAATTAAAACATGTTTTGAAAAAGATTATACATGTGGATTTTACGTACTAGATTAATTGTGCGAAAGATATATATTTGTGAAAGGAACTAATTACCTTCCAGGAGGTCGCAATTTCGAATCCCACAAAGGTTTAACATTCCAAACCTTGGGCCCATTTGCCGAATTGTTAACTTCGAAGTCTCAAAATTAATCGAGTTTTGCACAAACTATTCCGGATACTCAATTATTAAAAAAACAGTTATGTGTTCCTATCTGGCAATTGTAGAATATGTAGTTGGTGGTAACCAGTGGTAGTAACATCAAGAAAATGATTTGGGGGTATCTTTTCCTGAAGCAGTTTGATGATGTGGTCGAAATATTTAATAAGTCTTTGTTTTATGTTAACTCTTTTTGGTTTATTAATGGACTAATTATGATTAGTTTGATCTCTTAACCGTCGAGCAAGGGTGGCCCAAATGGGCCTTGTGTTGGAAAGGCTTCAATGCGGAAGTGTCCGAATCTTAATCTTGTTGGGACGGGCTTTAATTTGATTTGAGAAAAGGTTTTGTTTGGATCAACCAGCAACCCATATTTGTGGCGCGTGATAAAGAATGCGGCGACTTCTATGGAAAACCTTTTGAAGAGAAAGTGCACTAAAGCCTATGTGCCGAAGTACAATCGATTGAACATGTATGTACTCGCAAGGCTCAGGGAAAGTGGCTTTCACAGTGGTCCAAGGGGCTCCAATTTTCACAACTTTGACAGAATTTGGGCTTCCTCAGCTCTTGCTACAGAAGCGTGAGATATCAACGTGACCTTCCCATCATGGATGATAGAGTCAGACTCAGCGCGGTTGGATTATCTGAATATCTTATTAAAGCTTAGACGCATTCAGGCCTTCCAAGATGTAATTCAGTTTTCTCAGGGTTTCAATGCCAGTTACAGTTTGTGAAGTTTCAATGTCAATTTTTTTTTTTTTTTTTTCACTTGGTGTAGCATTTGGAAAGCACATGGATTTGCCATTTGTTGACTCGTAAAGCCATGTGAAATTTCCTTCCCACACCACCCCTAGTTTCTTTACCTCCGACCAGTGGCGGCTGCTCGGCTCCACCCTTGACAAGGGTAGTCACTTGAAACCCTAAAATTTTTTTTTTTATAGAATCAATGTAATATTTTTAGTTTTATTTTAGACTGACCACCCCAAAAAAAAAATTTCATAGAATAACTGTAATATTTTTAGCTTAGACTTTCTTGAACCCCTTACCCAAAAACATTTGAACACCCCATTGAAAAATCAGCCCAATAATTAATAAAATGTATACAACCCAAGTACTAGATGAAATTGTGTTCAGTGGAAGTTTCTGAACACCCTTTCTCAAAATTTCTGGCCGGCACTGGCTCCGACAATTTCAAGAGCAAAAGGGAAAGAAAAATCAATGACTACCTGAGAAAATTCCATGGAGCTGCCAGGGGAAATTATCATCTAATTTTCAGATACTCTATTTTGGAAAAGAAGAAAACGTTTGAAGTTATAGAGAATGTTCCAGAGGAAGGGATTCCAGAGAAGAAAGAGAAACAACTCTGGCTTTAAAACCCCTACACCTTGGGAGTTGAATGTATGCCACTAGAACAAAGCCGTCAAGAAATCGATCGCTAGATCTCAGACTCTTGCAGCCGAAAGAAGAGGCAATAACTAATACTACTACTGTACATTAAAAACAAACACAGGAGTAAGTAAATAAATAAAGGTAGTAAATCAGACTGGTCATTTACCAGTTAGTTACGAGGAGGATAGCTCTTGAGAGAGAGAGAGAGAGAGAGAGTATTCCTCCATTTTAGTAGTTTACGTCTTTCTTCCTCACGGAGGGAGGGAGGGAGGGTGGGAGGCTACTTGGGGTTTACTATTAGATTCATCTTCGTATATATAGACGGAATGGATGGGCTGAAAACCCTAGTTCCCTTGATCCGTTGGATCGGTTACAGTAAAAAAGTATAGGTATTTATACTTTTATCCCTTCAACTATGCAAAATCTGTTTACTTCGTCCCTCATCTATCGATTTTGTCTACTTATGCTTGGGTATACTATTCTATGGGCCACACAAGATGGACGGTTCAAGTTATAACAATAAATGCTTGGTGGGACCCGTAACAAGTGATTCTCGGATAAACAAAAGGTTTCCACCACAGGTGGAAAGAATTTTAACTTTTAAAAAATCTTAGTGGTCAAGACGAATCGAAAAAGTAAAAAATTATGATTTTTATTCAAATATTTTTTAAAATATCTAAGATAAAACCCAAAAAGCCAAAAAAATTTAAATAAGGACAAAACAAGAAAAATTCCCCAAAATTCTAAGAAAAACCTTAGCAGATAGCCTAAGGATAATATGTTAAAGTAGCCTGCGAAATGGACGGAAGCTATCCTATGTAAGCTGTATGTCCGTGTGGGCAGAAATAGGTTATAATTGACTTCTCACCTTTTATAGAAGTGGTAAGAAACCCATCATTTTTCTCTGCCATACTATAGAAGTACTAGCGGATGAGCCTGTGTTTGAAGGCACTCCACAACATAATACTAAACAAAATCTAAACTAACAATGAATCGATTTTCCTCTTAACTAATCCAATAAGACTCCTTCTAGTCGGGATTATTTAGCTTCCAGCCGGGATTATTTAGCCAAGCCGACTCTTGACAAATTACATTAAATTGTGAAAAAGAAATCATGTTAAGAGTTAAGACCCACCACAAAAAAATCCTACAATAGTCAAGGCTAACCAGTGGTAACCACACCAATTAAAAAAAAATAGTAACCACACAAATTGAGTCAAAAATTTCAATCATACCTAAATTATCTTAACCTATTGGACGGTTAATTAGCTCTGTTCCTAAAGAATAGAACATCTATTGTGTAAGAGCTTCTAGAGAGATCTTTGATCATGTGTGAGGTTTGGGGGGGGGGGGGGGGGGGGGGGGGGGCTGGGGCTGGGGCTTTATATACTTGGGTGTGTCAGCAAACTATTTTCAATGGCATAAAAACACACAAAGAAATTATATTTTTATGAACCCAATCCAATCCGATGACCAAAAAATTTTTCATCTAGAAGGAACTTGATGAATCCATCTTTTTTTTAATGTAGAAGGAACTTTATGTATTTGCTTCCAGTTGCGATTTAGTTAACGACGATGAAGAGGGTATAGATATCACAGAGCAGCGTTGGATTAATATTGTATGAGAGAGAGAGAGAGAGAGAGAGAGAGAGAGAGAGAGTGTTCTTTCCAAATATATTTACAGGGATCATTCTTTCCGAAAATAAAAATATTTACAGCCCTAGGACTCGTTGATCTCAACCGAAGAATTGATAGAAGTATATGACAACTTTGGACCATTTAATTTATGTAGTACATAAGATTCAGATACTGAGCTAACTTATTATATAGATACAATCAGAACCAAATCTCACTTTGGGAAAGCAAAAACGGGGGAAAAGAGGGAAAAAGGGGTAAAAAAAAGAGAGGAGAAATGAAATATGATAGCAACTTAATAAGAATTTACCTTTTGAGAAACCTGAACAAGCATGGGCAAAGTAGTTCCAATACCAATTCCAATGAGAAAATGGTAAAAGAAATATGACACACAAATTAATTCCCAAGAGCACGATGCAAATAGGATTCCATTCACAAAATAAGAAGAATGCATTAATAGGTTTTCTCAAAATGTAAATCTTTGCTATGTTATGTTGTTACCGTTATTCATTTTTCGTTTTTCCTCTCTTTTCTACTATTTTATCTTTTCCAAGAGAGGTGGATCAAAAAAAAAAAAAAATCTTTTCCAAGAGAGGTTTGGTTCTGTATGTGTGTTGTGTTTAATGGCCACAAAAAAAAAAAGAGAAGAAAAGATGGGCTTTCCGTTGTTACTACGAAGGTGAGAGGTCAATTATGCAATATTTTTTACAGTTCACACGGACATGCAGCTCACCTAGGACAGTTTTCGTTCACTTTTAGGCAAGCTATTATATATTGTCCTTAATTGCCTTGCCGAGGTATGCTACTAACACAACAATGTAAATAATATGCTTATGTGACGCTGTATCATTAGACAATAGATGAGATCATATCTTACATTGTGTATTGATACAGTGCCACATAAGCATATTGTGTATATTGTGGAAATTTTGTTAATAGGCTTTCCCTTGCCACACATCTTACAGTAGAAGGAAGGATTAAGCAGACAAATTTGATAGATGAGAGGCAAAATAAACAAATTTTGCATAGTTGAATGGATAAAAAGTATTAAAAAGCCAGAAAAGTAAGAGAAAATTTTCTTTTACGATAAACCAGAGACCTTCTGGGGGTTTTTAAATAATGCTGTCCATTTTGTACTTTTAAAACTAGCAGAGTGATTTTCACACTCCCCTTTTTTATTTCAGCACTCCATTTTTTTTTTGTTTTTTTTTGGTGTTGAAAGTGTTTGTATTTTTTCTTTTACTAAAAGACAAAAAAAAGGTCCCTTTGAAAATTAATTCCCTAAAATCATTGTAATACTTTTTTCTTTCATTACCCAACCTTAATAGGTATTGGAGAGTGATTTTCGCAAATTATTTTATAACCACTGTGTGTTTTTTTTTTCCCCGTCTTCCTATATGTAAATTTATATGATTAGTCTTTTTTTACAGTAGTAAATTTTGACACTTGGAAGGATATTATTGGAGTCCATCTTTTCATTTGTTTAAGAATACAAGTTCGCCACCACTAAAATAAAATTCTGACTCCGCCCTTGACAAAGGGGCTAAATTTCTAACCTTGTTCCCATTGGAAGCATTGAATTTTTACTTGGTAAAAAAAAATTATTACTCATTCTTGGAGCACCAATCTTTTGTATATTGTCTGAGTCGACTTAGAGTCCCACTATTTGTTACTGCAGCTTTTCCTTTTCCAGCATGAGAAAACCTCTACTAATTTTTAGTGATGATAATCCATACTGCTATATACTTGGAAACAATCAACTTTCTTTTTTATTTAGGAAGTCACCTTTTTCTTGTTCTTTTGAGTCCAAATCTTTCATCCAATCCTGCAAGATGCAGAGTTTTGGGCGAAAGACTACTCCCCAGGCTCACCGGATTTGATAAATCGTGACACCAAAAATCTGATATTTGTTACTGACTTTTGAAGTTATCCAACGAGATTTTAGATTAATTTGCTTCTGTTACTGGAAAGGAGCAAGTACAACGGATCATGGACAGGTTCATTCATCATGAAAAATCATTCAACTTCCGGGATTTGAGAAGAGAAAAGTTCTTACAAATATATAATAAATGTACGAGTACTATGACCAAAAGGGTACAATATACTTTGGCTATGAGAGTTAACACTTCAGGGGCTCGCGGCACTCATATGTAATGGAATTCAGCGACAGATGACCCCTAGAAGCATACCACAATTGACAGAGTTCTCATAGAAGATTACTAAAATACGTGGATTTTGATAAATTCGAGCTCTGATATGTATCTCAGCGTCAATTCCTGAAGGTTGTATGTAGATATTGGATATAGGAAGGATTTGAGAGAGAAGAGAAGGGCAGCTTGGGCACAACGGTAAAGCTGCCCAATGTGATCTGATGGCACAGGTTAGAGTCAAGAAAACAGCAAGACTGCGTAATCTGACCCTTTCCGAGACCCTGCAGTAGCAAGACCATTTTGCACTGGATAACCCATTTTGACGTTGGCAGAGAAAAGAAACTCGTGATGCAGAAAAGTTTCCAACGGCCGACAAACTCAGGAATCAGTTCAAAAGATTTGACACTATAAAAACAAAGACTTCTAAGGTTTTTAGTTTAACTGCAGGTCCTTAAATGGTACAGCACAACGCAAACAGACTACATTAAAGCTATGTATCAAGCGCTGAAGGGAAAATGAACGAAAAATGTGACACTATCTGAACATGATTGCAGCTATATTATTGTCTACTAAATTCAAAAAGCACAAACCTGGGTTTATTAGAGGATTGCATATCTCTAAGTATGCTCCTTTCTTCCCTAATGAAAACAACATTCACTATACAGCAGAGCTACAGACATCAGGACACAGAAATACGACAGGGATGAGCCTGCACATATTCAAAATTTCAAATTCACAAAATCCAACTGTTGGTCTGGTCATATTGATCGAGGAGTGTCATCACAATTGGCAAAGGATTAAGCTACATTGCATTATCCACCTCCCAACTTCATGTCCAACCTGGAAGCAGTCAATGGTTAGCAAAGATAAATGTAGAACTCCTTGAGGTATTTATACACAACCATACTAATACTGTTAAATAATAAATATCTGGCAAGGAACATTAATATTTATTTTTTCCTAGTTTTCGAATGTTATTATTCCCTTCGTCCCATATTGCTCGTCATGTACGATAAACTCAACTTTTAACGGAGCATGCCTCCTTTGAAAGTTTAAGGAGCTTTCCAAAAGTATCCCTTATTTGTCTATTTTTAAAACTACTTTTAATCATTTACTTATGTATGAGTGTTGGTTTGTAGGAAATCTACAGACTTTTTCCTTTCACTTTTCAAACAGGACAATCATTGTGGAGCCAAGCGACATGGAACATAGTAAGTACTGTTTTCTTCTTTAAATTAAAAATGTGCAAGTTCCAAATTTCCAATACATAGGGAGGGAGGGGAGGGCGGCGTGTTTGATGCAACTTAAGGTCACCTTTAGCAAGTTTTTTACCCTTTCAGAAATTTGTGCTAGTTTGTGGCCACAAGTTCTACTTCAGTACATAGAGCAAAAGAGAAACATATTAAATAAGTTGGAAAAGCCAGGAAATGCAGAAGCTCCATTTAGAAGCTTTTGGCTTACACTTTTAGCAAAATCAACTTCAACCATAATCTCCGTTACAAAAAAAAAAAAAAAAAACTTCAACCACAAACTAAGTCGCAATAACCACCCACTAAGTAACCTAGTAAGTGATGTTTTGGTAAGATAAAATCCTTTTAAACTAAATTTTAGAAGAAAAAACCAAGACAAACTACTGATTGCAACAAGTCCAAAAATGTTAAGAATTGTGATTCCAAACCCAACTTACTGTGCTTCAAGAGTCATTGTGTGGTTACCCAGTTTGAGAAAGCCGTCTCCAGTTCATCAATTGGTGAGACTGTTGCTGCCTCTGCAAGTACGAAGAACTAGTTCCAATACCACTTTCTTCACCCACAAACTGCTCGGAATAAGTAGAAGCTGAGGGAGACCATACGGGGACTATGCCTCTCCCACTACTACTACTCGAAGATTCTGCTGTTGAATCCTCACCATTTCGCATCCCTGTTGAAATGTTAAATTGTGGCAGAGTCCCATTAATCCGCCCCATTTGCATATTCCCTTGGTTCACCGCTTCTCTTCTCAGTTCTTGATTTACAGTATGGTTTATCGGAACTTCCGCCCTACTATCCGCTGCAGAATTTTGGAGATCCAAAGACGCTTCTTCATCTTCAACCCTAAAAACTGAAGAAGCCATGCTTGGGACCATCTGATCCTCATAATGCCTAACTGTGTTAGCATTGTTCCTCTCAGGTACATAATCAAGGTCCATTTGTAAGTCATCCGGAAATGCAATTGGGATTGACTCAGAGTCTCCAAGCCCTTCGTCAGTTCCATTCTCAAGTGCAGCTCTGGAAGCTGCTTCCAGTTGCCACATCTCAGAAAGTGCTTCTTGCAACCGCGCTTTCGCTGCATCTATTTCTACTATCGGACGAGGGTAGTTAGAACCTAACTCGATTCCGGCGGCTTGGAGTACGGATTCTGGTGCGTTCCATGGGTGGTGTATCCATTCTGTGGGAAGTCTAGCAAGTTCAGGTAGCCAACGCCGTACGTACTCTCCATTTGGGTCAAATTTGTAACCCTCAAACTGCAAAAAAAAAACAACGGATGGAAGTGAAACTTCATCAGCTGAATCTTACAGCCTACTAAAGATCTTGGACTATTCTAAGGTTGTCTTTGTGTCCATGTATATACACATCAAATGCGGTTTCATAGTCTGAACTCTTTTTTTTTTTTTAAGACATACTTCATGTGCAGGTAGAGAAATTCTCTATCAATAGGAGAACTTGAATAGCTGTTTAATATTATTAGAGCTTGTCCTACCATTACCTCCCAAACTAATATGTCACAATGGATGGCCTCTCCATTCATAACCTGTTGGTTTTTAATTTCAATGCTTAAACATGGTGCTTGAGCAAGGCTTTTGGACAAGACTCACTTGATTGATTGCCATGCTGTTAATGCCTTAACTGGAACTTACTTCTTGTTTCCTTGTGATCTCTATGTTAGGATCCTTCGTTTACCTCTCCACATGCTAGGCAGGGGTCGCACACGCGGGGAGTGTTGAGCTTGTGCCACATTAATTAATTATTACCTCCCAAACTAATATTTGAAAAGCCGAGTAACCTCTCCTCTCATAGTATCGGTTTCGAGTTAGATACTTAAAAAAAAATGACCTCAAAACTTTCTTTGAATGTGTAAATGTTCTTTAGCTTAGATATTTAATCATGCTCAAGATGTGAACTTCCAGGAAACTGAAGTATGAGAAATGCGTTAAGAAGCTATAAAAACAAGTACTTTCATAAAGCTGTTATGATAGACATGTCATGATCAGCCCATCTCATTGCCCAACGAGTGAGTTTCATCTCTCAAGGATGGACTATGGGAAAAGAAATAGAGTTGCGGAGGAGTGAACAAAAGGCACAGTTACAGTTTATTGTTGATTAACCATGATTGATACTGGTAAAAGTGGAAAACATATTGTGCTTCATTATACTACTATCTTCCAACGACAACGAAACCTTCAGATGCATCTTGCCTTTAAATTGACGCCGTAAGAGAAAAAAGTGCACGGCAGGGAAAATATTGTAAGAGTACACTGTAAGCCTGTGAAACCCTTGATGCTGGATATCACTGCTTTCACTTGAATACAACAACAACATAACATAACCCATCTAGTCCCCAATCATTGGGGATATGAGTGGGGATGATTGAAGACAGACCTAACCTTTGGCAATATATGTACAAAGTGGCTGCTCTCAGAGTACCACTGAAACAATGGCCCCCCTAAACCTCCAAGAACCGAGGAGCTACAGGGACGTTTTGTTGTAGAACCATGCCCCAAATCAAAGCCAAATGGCATCAGAGAGAGCAGGCCTAGAGACCCAAATCAATTTCTGTGCACATTACCATGCTTCCTTCATTGATAGTCCACAGCATTGGTATGCACATTACTGCTTTCACTTGAATCTTTCACACAAATGTGGAAGGCGACAAATGGGGGAAATAAACAGAACCAAATAACATACAGAAGTCACTAAATATGATCTAGTAACGTTTATCAATTATCACTAATATGATCCTTGAGTTGGAATCCAACGTCACAAATGCTGCTGGCATATCCCATTCATAGGCTAGCTCAATTACGAGAAAATCGCACGCGCACGCGCACACACACATACTCAAATTCAATTATAGATATATTGAAAGTGTGCATCAGCATATCCACAAGCAAAAAACATAGCCACAACCTCAGCATAAAGCAACCAACTTAACTACTCTAAACTCATGTGTACCTGTGGATTATCTATTCGATCAACCTCACGACCATCGGGGAGAGTTCCAGATATGTACTGCCAACCCAGAGCATCACTCTCCAAATCTGCATCCAATAAAGTATCCCAGAAATATTTCATCCCCCATCTCCATGGAAGCTGTAGAACTTTCACAAAGAAACTAGACACCACAACCCGTATACGATCGTGTAGCCACCCAGTGGCCCACAACTCTCTCATCCCAGCATCCACTAATGGATAACCAGTTCTGCCTTGTCTCCACGCCTTAAAATACCCTTCATCCACCACCCAAGGGAAAAACTTAAGGTGGCCAATAAGAGGCCTTTCGTGGCTGTAAGGGTGATTAAAACTCATGTATCTTGAATATTCCCTCAGACCAATTGACTTGAGGAACAAATTGACACTCTCTTCCCCAGCTTTGTTTGCTTCGTTTGCCCATAGGACTTGCTTAATGCGGACAAGATGGAAAATTTTTCGCACGCTTACTTCTCCGAAATGTAAATGCGGAGATAGAAATGAGGTTGCAGCACTGTCGGCCTTTCTACGGTTCTTTGAGTACTCAAGTAAGGGTCCATTAAGGAAGTTAGTTAGAGCCTTGTCAGCATTGCTCCACCCAGGTGACCATGCTCGAGCAAGAAGTGCATTGCTTCCTTTCTCCGATTCATCCTCAAATACAAGTTTGTCTGAAGAGCATCTGGACACATCACCTGAAAGAGAGCATGCCACGACAAGTTTATCAAGAACATGCAGAAGAAATGGTGTTGCGGGAAAATAGTTAATTAGATTCAACTAACTACTGTAAGTAAACAAATTGATACTAGATTACACAACTGCACGTTGCTCCGCCTACATGCTTTCGACAAACCTTTTGATAATTGCTTATTATCGTCCTTAATGGACCTTTTTTTTTCCGGTTTTGGTCAAACAAATCTTATAATCCAATTTTGTCTTGGCGGGAAAATGTAAAAGTAAAAATTTGCGAATCCTATTGAATACAAGCAATTTTTTGGACTTATTTGTCTTTTCAGTGGATCTTATTCAAATTTGATTCATTAAGGTGATAAAAACCATATGAGGAAACCTATGACAACCAGTTCCACAAAAATCATCCTCTTTTTTGTTTGATGAATGGTGTGATGGCAGATGTAGACAGCAGAAGCAACATTCACATGATCCTTAAAGTCACTATTTGTATAAAAAAGGGTTCAGGTCTTCATGATCCTCACCGATGTCCCCTCTCCAAAAATCGGACACATTTGCAACACTTCAATATGTTACCCGTACTTTTACGAGAGGACAAAAGATCTAACTTGTAAATTAGAAATCCCCTTCCCCTTCGCACCATAAAAAGTAGCATACCAGTTCTTTATTATCAGTAAAAATATATACTAGAAGGGATCCTTACAACTCTTACCTTATATTTTTCTAACTGTATGTGAGGTTCTATATTTTTCAGTGGTATCATTCAGGTGCCAACTGATCAAATTCACATTTCCATTTGAAATCTTTTCACGCATAACAAAGGGCCAAAGGTCTATTCATATTTTATACTACGGCTATGATTACAATTTCGAACAAACTGTTACATTTCTTGGAGGGTTCCAACCTAAAACCAATTGGGAACATGTGAAGTAGCCTCTAGAATATATTAACCACGCTTGGGTGGCTTAAATTAACGATGTGAAACAAGTCTAACACTTCCCCTCACATGCAGCCCGGATGCACGTGAAGGTGACAGACCAGGAGGTGAGCGATTGACTCGAGCGATGGAGATGACAGAGACTTTCCCACGAGAGATGATGCCACTCAAGACCTAGCTCTGATACCATGTTAGATTTCTTGGAGGGTTCCAACCTAAAACCAATTGACAATAGGGAAATAGTCTCGAGAATATATTAACCAAGCTTGGGTGGCTTAAATGAGCGATGTGAGACAAGTCTAATACAAACATGCTCTCATCTAGTTCATCAAGATGCCATTGCTATCTGTGCATTTGTAGGTTCCATTTTAGCCTCGTGCCTACGTATTCAGCCGATTTGAGGGCTCATCTAGACGGGCCTTCATTCTCCCTGAACATATCTTACCACAGCCTATATTCTATTTTGTTCTCTTAGAGCAAAGAGAGTAAAATACGAATATAGACGGCCTAACCCAAAGTTTACATAGCCTTGAAAATATTACTACAATAATCCTTGGCTCCATGCACAAAATCATGCTAACCATGATTCTTCTAGTCTTAATTACTCAACAATTTCACTAAGATTGAGTAGGAACATTGGTTAATTTCCTCAGCAAATGTCAATATAGTACAACCAAGTAGTTGAATTAAGAGAATAATTTTTGGGAAGAGCTCTTGAACAAACACACCTGAGGTTATCCTCATAGGCGGGAGCAATGGAGACTCAGGATCATAAGGCATACTAAGGCATCTCTCCCAGAAAGCTGAAAAAGCTGTGAATGGGTGACCATGGTCATCGTTGACTTCCCAAGGTTCGTAGAGCAAATCTGCGTTGAAAGAATGCACTCGTATTCCTTGTGCAGTTAAAACCTCCTTTGCCCTGTGATCCCTAACAAGAGACAAGGGATCTGAAAAAATAGAAAACAACTGAGCAAAACCAACATTTTATACAAAGTTTACTAAGAAGACAATAGTTTAGAGCTTATGAAACAAGAAAAAGCTCATTTGTCTTTTAAAAAAAAAAAAAGCTCATTTGCTAAGACGTTATGGCTTTAGTATTCCTTTAAATCCTGAAGTAAAAGAAACTTCCATCCCTCTATTTCTGCTGAAATCCATTGTGAAATTCAAATACTTCATGTATGAATTATAGGAGGAAGGATCAATTCAGAGACTGATGACAATCGCAAAACATTATACAATCATAGTTAACAGATGTACATAGTTACTTTACTGGAGCACAATTGTGCTAGTAACTGGGCAAGGCTAGGCACCCCATGGCACGAAACGGGGCATGCTATGACATGTCTTCTCGCGACAACGGGGAAGGCAATCCCAAGACAATAAAGGTTCTCCCTTAAAACAACTACTCCCATAAAAGAAAGGCTTATCACCAGGCAAGACACGAGTCATGGTGTGTCACGGAGCAAAGCGCAAGAAACAAACATTAAAATAAATAACCCGAACTGCCATTTAAGAATCCAAAATCCTGAATATTTAAAGCAGGCTTTAAAACAAACAAAGGCGAAAAAAGAGACGAATAAAGAAAGAAGAAATTACTACTTTAAGAGACTCCTCCATTCCGCATAAGAAGCACCAAGCACCAGACCCAACAATCATGGAACCAACAAAACTTAAATATTATTAGATTTCCAGGCAAACTGAATTAAAAATGATAAAGTAACTGAACAGAACAGAACCCTAATTACAGGAGAGGTGAACTATCGTATGATCAAAACATTATTCAAAGGACTGGAGAGACCACTGACCATATAAGTGGTTGAAGAAGAGCTGAGTTGCACCAGTAGATTTGACAACATCAAGGAGAGAAGAAACAGTATCAGTGGATCTCTTGTTGATAAGTGAGGTACCAAGGCTCCTCAAAGAGGAATCAAGTAGAGCCAAACTGTGCTTTAGCCACCACCTGGATACCCTACCGGGGTAATAGTGACCTTCTTCTTCTGGTGCCCATATGAACACAGCAACCACTGCCCCTGATCTCACCCCTGCTGCCAGGGCTGGGTTATCTTCTACCCTCAGATCTCTCCTAAACCACACTATGCTACACCCACCGCTTGACATCTCCCCAAATTTTCCGAATCCCAAATCCCAAAACTTAATTTGAACTCTGTCTGATCTCTCTCTCTCTCTCTCTCTCTCTCTCTCTCAATAGAGATCTCCTAGGGGTATATAATTAATCTTTTTCAACTCTAGTGCCTATGTTTTTCAGTCATATGAGAAAGGGACTTTCGGTTTTAGACTTATAGATTATGTAGCTATCTGTTAGTCTTATTTTTCCCCATTTTTGGGTGAATCACTTTGGACTAGAATTTGGGTTTTTTAAGATCATTGGCAGCGCGGAAAGGACTCTTCACGAGAGACAGAGGGAGTGGGGACAGCAAGAAACTGATAGGCAAATTGCAGCCACAACTTTACGGGTTTTCATTGTAAGGATTTTATTTGTTCTAGTTTTGTTTTCTTATCCTATTACCATACAGCAGCAGAACAAATCACACCCACCTCTGTCCAAAAGTTTCATTTTTATTTATTTATTTAGTACTATATAATTAGATGTTCGGATAAACTTGCACATATTTTTACGAATTTCGATACCCTTAAGCAAACAACCGGGGCGAACCCTCCAATGACTGAGGTTTGAAAAGTTTGATTCGAATATGCAATCTTAAATATACAAACACTTGTTTGTTTTTCCATGCCCACGAAGCCAAATTCAATGGGCTCCTCCCTCCAAAGTTTCCCACTATCTAGTGCCTTCTCTAATCCTCACCCATTTGACAGGGTGGAAAGGTTTGGAAATATATGCAACCTGGCTTGATTTCTACGAATTATTGTTATGTGAAAGGGATCGGCCTTTTTCGAGATTTTTTGTTATCTATTTTTGTATTGTGCTAAGTGATGAAATGACAGTATGACACTACTATTCTCAACCAAAGCCACGGTTTTCATTCTTAAAAGCAGGGGCACATCTGGGTTTGATTACTCTATTTGCATATGATTTTGGGAACCTTTTGCAAGCTGAGTGCTATTCTTTATCGTGTTATATCAAGTTGCCAGGGGAAAAAAGAAGAAAAATGTCCAGCAAGTGATAGCTCTTAAATTATCATCATTCAATAATGTCGTGCCGAGTTTAGAACTCTGCCGTGCAAAACCGCAAGATAGAGATACGTATATCTTCTTCGTCTTTTTTTAAATTTAGGTGTTATGCTAACTTACGCGCATTTCATGACATTGAATGGTTTAATGAATAAATGTTATACTAAATGAAATTTAAAGATGAAAAAGTGATTATAAGTTCATTTCAAGTACTCTATTTTTTAAGAAGATATATACCAGATTCCTAACTGGAATTTTTTTTTATTCATTTATCAGATTTACTCCAACTAATAAAGAGAAAAACTGACTTGAACTCCAAATGATGCACAAGTTATCATATTCGGTTTTTATATACTCCTATTTTCTTATCTTATGTAGTTTGACGGCTCAATGAAAAATGCTATCAAATTTATTAAAGGTATATATTCCTTATTTGAATTTTGACCTTCAACTATCCAAGACCACAAATTTAATGAGTTGCTAAAAAATTGCTAAGTTTGGTTATTTCAATTTAAGCTCTTTCTTGAGCAAATGCTTAGCAAATTTTTGGCTTTAATTATACTACTGTGGATGCTCTCATACTATAAATTAAGAGAACAACTAATGTGGAGGATTTGACACCCAAATAATTAGGAGAACACCCATTAACAGTATATGAGAACCCCAACTATTCACACCACTTTTGGCCTCACTCCAAATACATCCGATGTGCACCCTAAGTGTGCACAAACGAGCCTTTCCTTTACCTTTATATATCCAATCACATTTTTAATAAACGGTTATGATCATCTTCATCTAATGGTTCTCAATTTTCTCAAGAATTCTCTTAAATTTATTTTTATTTCATCATGTTTCGACAAAATTCTAAGACTTTCCATATATATGAAAATCATGTGTAATATTCTAAAACACTTCAAAATAATTGAATTTGCAAATATATGTGCATACCGGATCAAAAGTGCAAATTGGATCAAACCTAATCGTTTGAAGTTAAATGTATTTTCTTTCCGTTTTAATTAAATTCATCACTAGTGTAATATGGAATTGGTCCTATAGACAAGTCGAAATTTCTCTATGATGCGCCATATTGGTTTTGGGCTATTGATGCCCCATAAAATATAAATATAGTATTAGATTGAAAAAAAATCTAGTTGCAGTGGTCAATCAAATCATGCATTAGGTGGAAATGATGAAAACAAGCTAGTTTGGTACTTTTCCTACCAAAAACATACTACATCATACTTACCGCACTAAGTGAGACTACACAGCGGTATATCTTAGCCACATCAAATTCTTCGTTTTCTTTCTTTTTTTTGGAAAAGATTACTTCAACACTTGTTTGATTGCTTATGGTCGAGATTCTTAATTGCAAATGAATGGTTAAGATTTATTCTCAATCCATTACCCCTATGAATTGCAATTTTCATGACTTCATTGGATCAAAACAAAATAAAAGCCTTTCGAGAACTGAAAGGTTATAATTGTAGATATCGAAATTCATATCATGATGATCTCACCCACCTTTTATTAAAAAGGAAATAAGGGTAATATTTTGATTAGGAAAAAGTTTTACAAACATCTATTATTAGTATAGAAAATAGTGTTGACGAGTGATATTCAATGAGTTTTCATTAACACAACCCTTATATGTGGATACATTTGTTGCACCTATACAATTGATCTTAGGGCACCTATTAGCAGAATCAATCATATTTCTACACTAGTTCTTACGGGTTATATACCGTTTCACTATTAGTCCTGTCAAATGAACTGGCCCTAAGGATGGCATGAATGTGTTTCAGTTTTAATGTAGATGCATGTATAAGTACAATACACAAAGCTTGAGAGAGGTCAATAGGTGGATATTTGTTGCTTTGTGAAGGTTCTTCAATCCAGTTATGGTGTCCTTTACGAAGAAATATGGTGTCCTTTTTTTTTTTTTTTTTATAACTTATCAGAAGAAGAAGAAGAAGTAGTAGTAGTATGGGTCTTCTGAGGCTAGGTTCGGACGAGCTGGTGGTTGAGGAATTTCAGGCCAGCAAGCCTGCTATGCCTTCTGTACGTGGCTCAATCTGATTAAGTTCCAAATTCGATCCGAATATTTTGTAATGCTGAGATCAACGGGTATAACATCTCATAGAAAAATCAAGTCAAACAGATGTCATTAGCTATATGATCAAATGAATGCTTTTATGATGAGGTGCAATTTTGATTCATAATTGCCATTCAATTTTTCATGAACAAAGGACTTTGGTCACTGATTTAATGATGTCAGATAGATCTGATTTTTTGTATCAATGTTCTAATTATCGTTGAGTTTTATATGTGCATTTTCTTTACCGAGATTGTGTACGTGAACCATGGGACAAATGTTGGGGACCCACGTTCTAACACCCCTAATTTTGTGGACGTTAAATGGATAATTTTATTAAATATTTAAAGAGAGTCTGGCTCAATATTACATCATAACTCTCGTAAAAGTATTTTTATTCAACAAAAGGAGGGAAAACTAGGGTTTCTAACTATATCTCCGCCTGCTCTTCCATTATAGCCAGCTTCGAAAGCCTCCAAAGTGTAGAGTTCACCCTGTTCGTCTATAAGGTCTGACACATTATACCAGCGTCGCCACCGATATAATATGGTAGGGTCACCAAAAGTAACACCATGAGCTACAAGAGCTCAGTAGAATAATCATATACCCACTAACCCATAACTTACAAACAATAGATCATGAAGATAACGATTTCCACGTAGTACATGCATATTTAACAAAACATTTAACAATGACACATCCACATTCACTTATCCAAACTAACGTTAGTGTCCTTGATTTTCTGAGTTTCTCCTACGCGACTTATCGTAGACCGTGTCTCTTTTTTTTTTTTTACCAAATCACCATTTCCAAAATCATTTTTAACGCACCCATCCTCAGTTCCACCGTTTCGGTCTCCCGAGTATCCTCACAATGGTTCCGTCGCACCGAGTTTCCATTGGCATGCAAAACTTGCATTGGCTCATCTCCGCGGATAACTAAGCCATATTCTCAATGAGGTTACCACGTCCGGCCCTATTGGAAATCTTCACAATGGGCTACCAAGTTCGGTCACATTGCGGTTTTCGCAATCCACACGATGGGCTACTAAGTCCGGCCACATCGCGAGTTTTCATTCACACAACGGGCTACCAAGTCCGGCCACGTTGCAGTTTTCGCAAATCCACACTAGGGGCTACCAAGTCCGGCCACATCGCGGGTTTCCATATACACAATGGGCTACCAAGTTCGGCCACATTGCGGTTTCAAAACACGTCTTGTCTTTAACACACCCTAGGTGCCATGTTTCTACTTTCTCAATTTCTGTGTCTCATTTCCATACAAAGACTCCGTGATAGGAATTTTCACGTAAGTAATCATAAATCATTCATTGTAATCTTGAAACTAAACTAGTAAGATCATCCAACTCTATATTGTTTAACATGCTCAAATCACAACTTAAAGCATATCGCCATATGTACGGACGCCCTTGGAGTGGAGACCACTTATGCTTTATCACACGACCACAAATAATGCAAGTAATCACAATAACATGTACACATTCTCATAACCATTCTAAAGATCAAAATATGAATATTCACAATCAAGCGCAAATTTATATATATTTTTAAAACCGTTCTTTCTTTCTTTTTGGGAAGTTCAAAAGAACATATGTTTAACATACTCCCTATCCTTTTCACTTTTAAGGAAAAATACCTTTCAAGTTCACATGCATTTCTATCATACCGACATTTTACAATATATCTAGAGTTTGACGGATACGGAAAATCCTTACGTACACCTAGAGTAAATAAGTAGAGAGATTCTACATATACTTACAGATAGGGGATAAGGAGATTCTACCGTTCTTCTTGGCGGTAGGGCGGCTACGGAAAATACGTCGGCTATCGGACGGAGTAACTTCCTACGGTGATGTTTCGGTAGTTTCGAAAGAGAAAGGTTTCTCTCGAAACTTGTTCTTGACTAAACTACCTAACTTTTTGGATCGAAAAGGTGGTCGAGTGGCGGTTCGGTGGCGGCCTAGGTTGAGTTTCTTGAAGAACTTTAAGAAAAACTCAAAAACACTAAGAACAAGAAAGAACAAAGTAAGAATACAAGACTTTCTAGAGAGAGAAGTTGAAGAATGGAAGGTGTGAGTTAAATGGCAAGGATGTGGTGCTATTTATAGCAAAAGTCTTGGCTATTACCCAATGGATAAAATTTTTCCTAGCAATTATTGTCCAATGGACAAAGGAATATTGGTGATAATTTGAAATGACTAGTCATGGGAATCTATTGTCCAAGAGATAATATTTTTTCTAACATTTATTGTCCAATGGACAAAGGAATATTGGTAATAATTTGAAATGACTAGTCATGAGAATCTATTGTCCAAGGGATAATATTTTCTCTAACATTTATTATCCAATAGACAAAGGAATATTGATAATAATTTGAAATGACTAGTCATGAGAATTTATTATCCAAGGGATAATATTATCCCTAACATTTATTGTCCAATAGGTAAATGGGCAATTATGATAGGTATGGTCTTGTCTAAAGCATGTCATGTCTTCCTCACTTGTCAAATCCAATCTTTAGGCATAAGGCTATAAAATCAAGTAGGCTTTCTAGGTAAATCCTAGGAAATCATGATCTAGGGTACGAGACTTACAAGTCTAAAGATTTGGTCAAAGACTAGCCTTCCATGTTTAGTCATTTCGTAGGTCTAGGTTGTAGTCAAATTCTAGGGTCATTAAGGGCTAGTTTGGAAGCAAATCAAGGATGACTAAGGCTATGATTCTATGCTTGAAATTGACTAGAAATGGGTTGTCTAGTCATAAATAGGCTTAAGGCTAAAGTGGGTAGCTTGGAGTGCACAACACACAAGCGCGCGCGCGCGCGCACACACACACATACACACACACACTCTCTCTCTCCCATTCGGCCTCTCTCCCTCTCTCCCTCTCTCTCTCGGCCTCTCTCTCTCTCTCTCTCTGTACCATGTACTTCTATAAATAGATAACCATATATGTATATGTACATTTATGTACTAAGCAGTCTAGGATGAGAGGGGGGTGAGTGACAAGGCTTAGGTTGCTTCTTTTGGAAGCAAAGTGATGGCTATGACTTGTCTTGTCCAAGTCATACACACATTGACAAGTCAAATGTCCATTATCTAAGGGATAAGAATTTCCCTAACATTTGTTGACCAATGGGTAAAGAGGTGGGTAAAGTTGATAAGAAGGTTGATATGACTAGGCTTACTATTCTTGGAAGAAGGTTTGCGTGTGTGTATATATATATATACACAATCCGGATCCCCTGAGGGATCCCGGATTTGGGTGTGGTGCGGGATGTTGATGTGAGCCGTTGGATTGAAATCCAACGGCCAGGATAAAAGATGGCTATTAAAACGAAAATAATTACAGTTTCCCCCCTAAAGCCTCACACTTCCCCCTCTTCGTTCATTCACGCAGTACAGAGACAGACAGAGAGAGAGGAACGAAGAGGAGAAGAATGACGATTGAAGCCCGACGAACGAAGACGAACGAAGATCCACCGAGGTACCCAGGTCTCTCTGTCTCTCTCTCGAAAAAAATACAAAAAATCTGGATCAGAAATTTCTGAGAAATATGAATTTTTTTTGGGTTTTAGGACAAATGAAGCAAACGGACGACGATTGAAGCCCGACGAAGAACGAAAAGGAGGAGAAGACCGAAGACGAACCAGATCTACCGAGGTATCTCTGTCTCTATCTCGAAAAAAAAGAACAAAAAATTATTTGGGTTTTAGGCCCAAATTTCTCAGAAATTTGGGTTTTTTTTTTTAGGACGAACGAAGAACCTCGTCTGGAGACCAACGCTTGTCCACTAAGGTCTCTCTGTCTCTCTCTCGAAAAAAACAAAAAATTTGGATCGGCCGAAATTTCTCAGAAATTCGGGGTTTTTTTTTTTAGGACGAAGAACGAAGAGGAGAATGAGAACGAAGAAGCTCAACTGGAGACCAACGCCCGTCCACTGAGGTATCTCTATCTCTATCTCTATCTCGAAGAAAAAGGAAAAAATCTGGTTAGTATATGTGTCGTTCAACGATTTCTCCGGCCAATTGCCAAACACCCCCTTCCTTCGAAACCTCCCAATGAGCGACCTTACCGGAAACCAAGCCCTATATATCTCCCGTGGGGTTAACACTCCCGCTGACAGAATGGGTTCTGCTGGACGTACCAAAACAATGCTGAAGTTGGTGATGACAATCTTCGTTAGCACTATTTATCAGTTATTGTTTGTTATCTCATTCATTGTGAAATCAGCTTCTTTTCAATAACTAGGGCAAATTTATAACGTACAGTTTGCTTGAATGTAATCATTTTATTGGGCAATTTTTTTCTAAAATACAAACAGTCAAAACCTACATGGCTAAATATGCTACTTTATGGTTCTCATTGCGTTGTTATGTATGTTGGAGATTGAAAAGAAAATTTCTAAAATGTCTGACAGGAATTCTGATTTGTGAGCTAAATTAGGCTAATGCCTTCATTTATAGAATATCCTGCCAGTATGAGGTATCTGTTCTGATGCTATTTAAGATGTTTAGTCATTAGTGTTCCTTGTATGATCCATTTGACCATTTGTTTTGATGAAGGGACCGGACACCAAGTTATGACTGGTGGATTCTTGACTGATAAACATGCTTGATATGGGTTCGTAAATTTTGAATGTGAAACTTTTTAATATTATCATAATCCAACTCTTCCTTCCACATTTATGCATGAGTTTCTATGATTCAAATTGTAAGATGAATTGTTTTCTTTAGATGGATGTTTCAATTAAGTGAATGGGCCCATGTTTCATCCTACGACATTGGTCTGAGATGTAGATCAAGTGCTTCACATATTCTGGTATACTCTCCCTCTATGTTGGCTCATGCTTCATCAAACTACATTTCCTAGAAGTTCAACTTAAGCATGGTTACTTAGAATTTCTGTACTCACATAACAGCCAAGATTTTACCTAATAGAAATTGGTTGCTACCTCCCCTGTAGTCTTTTAGTATTATATGAACTATGGCAAAGAGCACCCCATGTGGTTATCATGGAGGAATATTCATAGTTTAACAAGTTACTAATTGTGTTGTCATAGATGATTGTGTTATTGTTGGTGCAAAGTCAAAAGTGCAACAACAAGGCCTTTTATAGCTTTCTGGTGTAAGAATGATGCCATACTTGATATTTTTGATAAGGGTGACTTGGATTAGATTCTCAGTACTTGATTTTACTACTGCAAAGACATTTAGATATTGTTGCACACGCTGTGGCCTTAGAATTGGATAACTCTTTTCCAATTTTTACATTATAGGAGGAGAATCATAAGAAAAGCAACCCATTTAATGGAAGGAAGTAGTTCAGGTAACAATGGAAGTGGTGATCCCGATTTTGAGATCTTTTGTTATTGCGGAGAACCAACACTATTGAGAAAATCTGGAACACAAAAGAACCCAGGTCGAAGGTTCTTCGGATGTCGAAATTATAAGGTGAGCTGCATGCATTGCCCCAATTTATTATATTGTTGTTTGTTGGAGCTGAAACCCTAAGTTCTTATTGTGTTGTTTGGATTGTGTTCAAAAGACCCCAGCTCGAAGGTTCTTCGGATTGTGGTTTTTTTTTTTTTGGTACGAGCTTTGTATTTTGCAAGAAAGGGGTGATTTGGGGCCAATAATGGTTCAAACAAAAAAGAAGGCTGTGAGGACTGTTGAACAATGTGGGAGTTCAGCATCCATGAGCATTAGTGAAGAAATGCAGAGGACATCAATCACAATGCAGATGAAGATTGAAGCTATGTAGAAGGAGATTGATGCAATGCAAATGAGAATTAGAAATGGGGGGAAAATGAACTAGAATTACCTTTGGATTGTTGTTTTGTGTGTTGTGTCGTACATGTGTGTGAAAAGCAGCCAGTGATCTCAAGTAGTCGTAGTAGTAGTAGTATAACTGGTATGGATTATAGTAGAATATTAATGCTCAAACTACATTAGCTTTTTGCCCAGAAGATGAATTATAACCTGACCCTCTATTAATTAGTAGTTTAACTATGGTGTGTTTCATATTTGTTATAGGCCAGGTAAAAAGCTTTGCTGGTGATGAGTTTTCCTCTGCAACTATTAACATTTACAATATGGTTAATGAATGAATATTATTGTGCATTTTTTTTTCTCAAATAGTCCTTTTCAAACACAGTTTATTGCAAATAGACCGAGAAAATGGCAGCTAGCATTTTCCACCATAACAAGCATTACTGGCCATGAGATCAGCCACCATTTTGGACTGAAAAAACAAAACAGTCATCCTTCCTCGAGCAGTGTAGATAGATAAAAAATTTGGCACCCTGTTTTCCAACATGTGATAGGTTTGTTTCAATTTAGCTTTGGAAAAACCAGGGAAGATTTTAAGCTACAACCATGTATGAATACCCTCTAAAACTCCATTTGGGAAAATTTTCTAAAGTTTACATCTTCCCCACAGTATAAAAATTCCAGTTGTGGAAAACTAGGCTCCAATTGGACTTGGGTATCTTCCGCAGAAAAACCTAGTAACTTGCAATATATGCAGAGATCAGTTTTTCGCCGTTAGCGATATGATAGGACCCCATACAGTCCAGCGAAATTTGCACACACAAAGGTCCACTTTCATAAACTGAGAGACGTTATTCAGGAAAAAAGATCATCTAATATCATTATTCACATTTATTCATCAAGTACAATTTTACAAACGGATTGCGTATCTCTTTTATCAAAAATTGAGACGAAATCATGTCCCTACAGTCTTTGGATTGATCTAAAATTCAATGAATGTTTCTACAACAATAACATAAAAAAGGAACTTCTTAAATCATCAAGAACGCCCTAAAGGTAAGCATGCTTGGCTAGATCGGATGATCAAATCCATAATCCCACTGTAGAGCTGAGTGGCAGGGAAGACAAGAAGATTATTAGTGGAAAAAACAATCCAACTCGAACCTGTAAACAGCCCTAATGAAAAAGAGCAAATTAGAAAAAGCACAAGCTGCCATCGTCCAGATCTGATGAGGAACATTAATTGTAGTTTTCAGCTTACTAGATGTAATGAGAAAGAACACCAGGCAACCAACATTTCACCTCATTAACCTGGTTCTAGCTACCGGGCAGTTCAGACTAGTCCAAATTTGTAGCCGCAACCTTGCATATGGGAATGCTCTCATTTTTACTAAGAAGCTTCAAAGAAGAATGAACCTTGATAGCAGACAACATCCTCAAAAACACCTTTAGACAGTAAAATCACATGCTAATATCCTCCTTCAGGGCATTCCCAGAGATGGGACCTATTAAATGAGATCATCATACAGAAAAAGAAGTAATGATTTGATTATAGTTCATGCATCATACAAAAAAAAATTACCATTCAAAAAAAGAAGTAACATGCATCAGGTACCATGCGAATGTCATCTCCATATCCGCAAACCCATATAGTTCCTGAAACACAAATAAAATTAGCATTGAAGTCCATATTTCACTACCTTTGAAGTCCGTATTTCACTTAATCAAACACTTACATTCATCGGCAATGTCGTCATCGTCGTACAACCTAGCATCTTGTGAAGACCTAAAACAATAAGACAATAATTAAAATATATTATGCGTGTAAACAATTTAGTTCAAATTATAAATAGACAAGTACACCTACGTGTTCATAAGCTTCGGACAATTTCTTTTGTCATACGACTGCCCTAATAATCCACACTCATGACATTTCCTACTTTTCTTGACGGCCTTCTCTTTTCCTCGTTTCAAACGTTTACCACAACCATTTGCCCTAACTTTCAGTGGTTCTTTCAAACCATGTTGGCTTCCGAGAGAAATAGGCAATTGGATAGAACTCGTAGAACCATATTGGCGAGAACCCCTCATGAATTCAATTTTTTTTTACTAGATAGCAACGCTTCTTGCACAATTTCAGTTCCTTCTTCATCTAATATAGCGTAATCAAGAACTGTATAAGCAAGTCTAAAGATACCCTGGCACCTCACCAAAAGTGAACTGCCACATATTTCTTTTTGATGACTACCCAAGTCATCAAAAACTCTGCCTGCTTTTGCAGTTTTAGTCCACCTTTGCAAAATGTATGTGCTAGGGAGTTCCCTAATCTGCATTAAAGACAAGTACGCCAACAAGTGCTGACATGGAATTCCGTCGAATTCAAACATCTGACAATTACAACTCACACGGTTCGATGACTTGTCTACCAACACCTCGCGACCTCGCGAACCTCCATTTCTTCCCTATGAACCTTCCACACAGAGCGACATTCATCCTCATGTAGTATCGTAAGCACATATGCATTAACCTGAAATATTTTCTCCTGAAATTTCTTAAATGAATGGAGTGTGTATAATTCACTCAATTTCTTTTCCATTGACCATGAGGTTTTCAGGATTGGCTTCTCATTCATATCTTTGTGGTCCAAATCTAATTCATTATGTCGTAGACGTGCAAGTGCCCTTTCGAACTGTGTCACAAATTCATACATTGAATTCTTATCAGACAAATACCTCTTGAAGAATGCATGAGAAATTTCAACCCTTTGACTACTCGGCATGTGGGCAAAGAAAATATGTCTCGTATATGCAGGAACCCATCTGTCACGAATTTCGTACATGGACTGCAACCATTGATGGGTGGACAAGTTCCATTTTCCTACAATATATGCCCATGTTGCGTCAAATTCTTTAGGGCTCTCGGAATTCCAAATACATTTCTTGAACTCTTCATAATGTTCTTTGTATGCCAATGCACCTATTTTCTCAGAAAATTTACTAACAATGTGCCAAATGCAATATCTGTGAAACGTATTGGGAAGAGCACAAGCAATTGCTCTTGTCATTGCCGGATCTTTGATCAGTTATGATCATTTTGGGTGGTGGTCCAGGCATCACTTTCAAAAATTCCTTGAAAAGCTACTCAAAAGATTCACTTTTTTCATCACTTAAGAAGGCACACCCAAAAAGTGTTGTCTGCCCGTGGTGATTAACCCCTAATAAAGGTGCAAACATCAAGCGATATTTATTTGTGTTGTATGTAGTATCGAATTTCACCACGTCCCCGAAAATACTGGTATGACTTCCTACAGGTCGCATCGGCCCAAAAACAATGGGTTAGCCTGTGCTCATCATCTTCCTCGATTATATATGTAAAACCTGTATTCTTTTCTATTTCAGTCTCCAAAAGGTCTTTCAACATGTTGGCGTCATGTCCATCTACATATTTCCTCATATCTCTTCGAGAATTATAAATATCTCGTCATAAACATCCAACATTTTCGAGACCCCCAGCTTGCAACTCTAAAACACTCATTTGTTGGCTGGTTGACACACTTGCAGCTGCTAGTTGTTGCGTTAACGCTTTCTGTGCAACTGACACTCGACGATGAGATTTCAAGAAATGCTTCTTTCTTGGCGTCGTAAGAGGGTGGCTATGCCCCTCCACAAATTGGGTCACAACAAACCCTTCACCTGACCGGTTTTTTACAACTGTTAGTTTTGCACCACATTTCTCCCTAGTTAAACCCCGCTGTCATTGACTGGCCTCAGAACATTTACTCTCCCCTTCTTTGAAACAAACATACTCTTTCCTAATGGTTTCACGATTCTTATCCGTCTTGCTAGAATGGATTCACACGCTAAAACCATCTTCGAATGCGTAATCGTTGTAAGCTTTGAAAACATCCTCTAACCTTTTAAATTGTTGTGTAATTTTTGGTATCACCTCATTTTTAACTTCAAGAATGTAAAGTGCTTCAGAAGAATTAGCAGACTCCTCAAAAGGTTGAAAAGGTGACGGTGAAAGTAGTTGTATATCATCTACAGACTGCATTCTAACCACCAAAAGACAAAACAATAAATAAACCATAGTGATTGTAACTACCCTATTTTTCTACATGAGAGAGAGAAAGAGAGAAATATACCTTTGCAGTGGTGGTGGTGGAAACAAGGGGGTTGGATTGACATTGGAAATTTGTTCTTCTTCCATTTCTTCTTCTTCGATCCTTCTTAAGAATGTGTAACTGGAAATAGCAAAGACTATCAAATCGAATTAGTATATGAGCAATAAAATTTATAAGCTAACATTTAGTGCTTGTTTGATGTGACGATTAAAGACATCAAAACGGTACATCTCTTTTTACAAAATCCTGAATAATAATGATTGCAGTGTAAGTGGTGAAGTTACTTTCACCTAACTGAACATACCACAATAATTGTTTAGGCTACGTTATGATTCAAGTAAAACAATATGCGATGAAACATAAGATGCTGATGATTTTTCTTGATTTTCCACTCTAAAGTAGGTCATTTGTATCTAGTAAATGGAGTAGAAATAAGATATGGAACTCCGAAGTGCGATTGTTAATCACATCGATATCCTGATCTCTTTCATGTCTTTTTCAACAGAGTGATATCTCGATCTCTTTCATGTCTTTTATTTGAGCTTGGATTAGCTATCATGCTTGCTAAACGATTATTGCTATTGTAACCAAGGAAATATTGATTATTGCTAATCCTACCTCTACCTAGGTTCCACATCTGAAATTGATACATCACATACGGAAATATGCTTTTGAATGCTTTCCCTATTTTTTTCCTCCGGCGTGATTCTGCCAATGAAAAAGGCTGGCTGTTTAGGTCAACTTAGTGATGTAGTATCTTTCCTTACCATGGATACCACCTCTGACATGGTAGGTCTGTCATTTTGATTTTCTTGCAAAATCACATATACTAACCAAATTTTTTGTTTTTTCTTCGAGATAGAGATAGAGATAGAGAAAGAGATAGAGATAGAGATACCTCAGTGGATGGGCGTTGGTCTCCAGTCGAGCTTCTTCGTTTTCCTTCTCCTCTTCGTTCTTCGTCCTAAAAAAAAAACCCAAATTTCTGAGAAATTTCAGTCGATCCAAATTTTTTATTTATTTTTTCGAGAGAGAGACAGAGAGACCTTAGTGGACGGGCGTTGGTCTCCAGTCGAGGTTCTTCGTTCGTCTTGAAAAAAAAAAAACCCAAATTTCTGAGAAATTTTGGCCTAAAATCCAAATAATTTTTTGTTCTTTTTTTTCGAGATAGAGACAAAGATATCGCGGTGGATCTGGTTCGTCTTCGGTCTTCTCCTCCTCTTCGTTTTTCGTCAGGCTTCAATCGTCGTCCATTTGCTTCGTTTGTCTTAAAACCCAAAAAAAATTCAAATTTCTCAAAAACTTCCGATTCAGATTTTTTGTATTTTTTCGAGAGAGAGACTAAGAGACCTGGGTACCTCGGTGGATCTTCATTCGTCTTCGTTCATCAGGCTTCAATAATCGGGCTTCAATCGTCGTTCTTCTCCTCTTCGTTCCTCTCTCTCTCTCTCTCTCTCTCTCTCTCTCTCTCTCTCTCTCTGTGTCTCTGTACTGCGTGAATGAACGAAGAGGGGGCAAGTGTGAGGCTTTAGGGGGGAAACTGTAATTATTTTCATTTTAATTGCCAGCTTTTATCCTGGCCGTTGGATTTCAATCCAACGGCTCACATCAACATCCCGCACCACACCCAAATCCGGATCCCTCAGGGGATCCGGATTGTGTGTGTGTGTGTGTATATATATGGTAAGTCTAGTTGCTATTATCCAAGGGATAAAAGTTTTTTTAACAATTATTACCCAATGGTTAAAGAGGAAAAGATGAATTATGGGCTACTTGATGTGACAATACTTAATCATGGTTGCTTGGAAGAACAAATTTGGTCTTGGTTAGGAAATCTTACTTCTATTGTCCAAAGGACACAAATTACCCTACGGATTATTGTTCAATGGGTAATGATGTTATGAGGAGAAAAGATACTCTTTGGAAGAAGTAATGATGACTAGTCAAGTCTTGAAGTGCCTAGACATGAAAGTGAAATGATTACTTCCTTTGGTCCAAAGGTTCAAGTAGGGTTGGAAGGGTTCATAAGGTTCATCTAAGATTAGGAGAATGTAACTAAGTGAAATGGTAGTTAGGTTTCTCTAACTAATTGGTTGGAAACTAATCCTACTTACCAAGTAGGATTTCTAGCCAAGAAATATAATTTAAAGATTTTATTTAATCACTAGAAAAATATACAAGTGCTTCTACAAGCATACTTGTCTTTAGAAAATGACTAGATTGTCTAGTACGAAAAGATATAATTTTATAAGTTTCAAATCTAATTATGACGGATTATTAGAAATTAAAAAGGAATTTTATAAAAAAATCCAAGTAATTAAAAAAAATTTAAATATTTAACGAAATTTTTATTTACCAAAAATTAAGATCGTTATACACGTTGCTAGTGTTTTTAAAATTAGTTAATCATGAGCAATTAATATTAATATTTAAACTCTTGAAAGCTTCACACTAAATATTTTTGGTTATGCGATGGCCATTGATGCTCCATTCTCGTAAACATTTTTTTTTCTTTTTTTTGTTTTGTGTGTTTTGTTCGTCTTTTTTTGAATTTTCGTCGTTTTTTGTGTTTTGTTCATCTTTTTTGAATTTTGGGTAGATTCGGGTCATATTTTTTGGATTAATTATCCATTTCGATGAAAAGAGTCTAAAAAATAAAAAATTATGAAAATGAGGTTGTCACTCTAAAAATTGATGCGAGCACTCCAAAATCAATGCAATTCTAAAGCCACTTTTATTTATTTTTTAGAGTGCCTCCATCAATTTTTCGAGTGTCAATATCATTTCTCAAAATTATCACCAAAAGCATAAAAAACAGTTTATTAAAAATGAAAGAATATCAAACAACTGTTTATTTTTTTTGTCTAAAATATTATTTTATATGAACTTTTTTCAACATCGGAGAACGTTTTTATTCTACTCAATGGCTAGACGAAAGAACATATTTCTGGTCTAGATGATTATTATTGTGGAAGGCTGGATGAAAGCAGAGGGAACAGGTTCCATGGTGAAGGGCGACATCTGTCTTTAAAGGACAAGTGATTAATAAAGAACTTTCAAGTAAAAATCGTCAGAACAATCCAAGCTCATGTCTCGGATGTTGTGCACTTCTGCCACACTGTTTGCCAAGCTTTTGCTTTGGAGTTTGGATGCCACTAAACACAGGCATTGGTTCAGTCATGTTTGCTTCAACCAGTTTGATCCAGTTTTAGATCGTTTGTGAATTCTTCTCGGGTCCACAATAATAATCAAAATTATTCATTTTTTAGAGTTTGTCGCGAACATTGATTATGCAAAAAATCACATTGATCGAATATCATTTGATATGATACAAAAATGCCTTTATCTTCAGATAATTAATTGTGTCAAATGGAATATCTGATCAATGTAATTTTTGGTATCATATCAAACGATATCTGATCAATGTGATTTTTGGCGTGTTCAATGTTCTCGACGAGCTTTAAAAACTAAACGGTTCCGATTATTATTGTGGGCTGGGGAAGGGCCCACCAACGATCCAAAACTGGACCAAATTGGTTTGAAGCAAACTTGATTGGACCCTTGCCCAACATGAGCAAATTGGACCAAACTGGTATGAAACAAACTTGACTGGACCCTTACCCAACATAGACAAATTGGACCAAACTGGTTTGAAGCAAACTTTAAGTGGACCCTTCCCCACCAAATACACCCATCGTATCTCCCGACAACTAATCTTATGTGCCAAAGTAATTACTATGATAATTTCCAATGAGAAGGCTAGATCAGAAGGGTGAAGAAACCCAGAGACTAGCATTCGAATTTTGCCCTCATCACTCATTCTCTCTTTGAGAGAGATAGAGTTTTGGACACACAATAATGTGAGAGAGAAAAAGAGTTTTGGACATATATATTCAAAACAGAAACGTTTCCGTTTTTAAACTAGAAGGGCAAATTAGTAATCTCCATTCGGCCTAGACCTCGCGGTAGATAAAAACATGCGTCATCCTTAAATGGAATTCAGGACTACTTCTATGTACTGGCCGGTAATAATCTTTTATGTAGGAAAATCAAATGAGGAAAAGTTTTGTCCGGATCAACCGGCAGCCAATATTTGTCCGGTAGCAAATGGGAAAGCGCCACGTCCTCAAAACTCCCCAGTTGTGGTACTTTTCTTCCCTCCAAGCACCAAGTGATGTGGGTCCTCTCTTAACCTTGGTTAACTTTTTTTTACCCTAGTCATTTTAACTTTCCTGAGAGAAAAAAGGAGAAGAAAAGGTCCCCTTTAAACTTTTCTTTCTAACAGGACAAAAAGAGTAAAGTAATGGAGGCAGGGGAAAGCGACGAGCGTTTCTGGTCCGACGCCGAGGAAGTCAGTGCTTCAGAGTACGCATGCATTAATCTACTTCTTCTTTTTTAGTTAAAATTGTATTTCTTCTCTTGTCCTTATGCAAAATCTTTTTTAATATTGTAATTTTTGGAGATGAATTTTGTATATAAAATTCTAAAATACACTTTGTTTGAATGTGTTACTCAGATTGGTAATGGTTGAGAAGGTGATGGTTGATCACAATTTTGAAGAAAATTTTGTAGAGTCGGAAACAATGCCTGATTCAAATGTTCAAAATTTGTCGGAAAATGAAAAGGATGATCATGAACCAATCAAACCATCTTCAAAAAGGGATCCCATCGAACCTTGCAAATGTATGATTTTTGATGATTTAGATGATGCCATGGCTTGTTACAAAGCATATGCAAGGAAAAAGGGCTTTACATCTGAAAAAATCATACTCGACAACCTCACATAGACAGCTCATTGATTGGAGTAGAAATTACTTGTCATGGAGAAGGATATTGTCGTCCAAGTTATTACTCCCTCCGTCCCTTTTTATAGTCCGGTATTCCATTTTGGGGTGTCCCTTAATAAGTGTCCATTTTATAAAGGTAGTGGATAAAAGTTTGTGTATTGTCTATTTTGTCCCTAAAAGTAGATTATATTTTGAAAAGTTAGTGAGTAAAAGTGTAATGCTGATGGGTAAGTATGGAAAATAGAGGAAAAAGTTGATGTGAAAGGTATAATGATGATGTCTTTTTAATAAGTTAGAATTACGAAGCAGGACACTTAAAAAGGGACGGAGAGAGTATAAGAAGCATAAAAATGTTGCTAATCACTCCGAGACCATGATTTGATGTAAAACAATGATGAGCTTGATTAGGGATAGTGAAAGATGGATTGTGAGTAAGTTTGTAACTAACCACAATCACGAGCTTTGCTCCCCAAAAAGTACGTTATTACTTAGAGGACATAGAGGAATAACTCCTGCTCAAAAAAATCTCATTGATGTGCTAAAAGAAGCCGGTGTAGCTCCGAGGAAGATAATGTCTGTGTTGGAAAATGAATCTGGTGGTGATTCTCAAATTTGTTGTGCGACTATGGATGTTCAAAATTATTTGGAGAATAAGAGAAGAAGACTCTTAAAAGAAGGTGATGCACAACGAATGTACAACTATTTTATAAAGTGTCAATCAGAAAGTCCTAGATTTGTTTATGCAATCCAGGTGGATAAGAACAATTGCATGGGAAATTGTTTTTGGGTTGTGTAGAGACCCAGATAATTTTAATTATTGAAATGCTTATTAAATGCCTAATTGGAAAAATAGGATTTTATTTGGTGGTTATTTGAATTGAGGATTAAAGTGAGAGAATAGAAACTTAAGGGGGTGTGTGCATGATTTAAAAATATTTGAGTATATATAGGAGTGTGTGTGTGTGTGTGTGTAAGAGATAATTATATCTCCCATTCTCTCTCTCTCTCACGCCGTCCTCTCTCTCTCTCTCTCTAGCCGTGTATCTCTCTCTCTCTTCCCCTCTCACTCAAAAATCTTTCAAGACCTCAAGAATCTCAGAGATTAACCTCCCTTCGACCATCCAATCGCATTCTTGAGCCCGGAAATCCTTGGGTCAAGCTTGAAGTGGAGCTTTGAAGTTCAAAGAGGCTAGGGCTCGTTCAAATCTCGTAGATCTTAGTTATCATCGCGAGGTAGGGACTTCTTTACCTCTTTTATATGTTTATATGATGATTTGATGCAAGAATCGAGCTTGATTTGCCTCCCTTTGTTCATCTCGATCGCTGTCGAAATCTGCAGAAAATCGCCCAAATCACGTAGGGATCGATCCCCCAAGTTTAGGGATCGATCCTCCTTTGTTTTCTGGTCCAGTAAGCCCAGGGATCGATCCCTGGTGATGGGGGGATCGATCCCTCCCCTTTCTGGATATTCTGCTCGTCTTCTGAGTTTCAGCCCAACTTCAAACGGCCATAACTTCTTCGTCCGATGTCCATTTTATGCAAACTTTATATCATTTCGAAGGTCTTGAAGTTAGCTTTCCATTGCCACCAAAATCATCTAAAGAATCTAAGTATACAGAAAGTTATGACCATTAGAGTGGAGGTGTGTCGGTCTCCCAACATCCGTTGGCTACCCCTAAGATCCTCATTCTATTGTTTTGACTTCCTATGATTAGTGGATGATATTCGTGACCCATTGACCTTCCGTTAGTGAGGAACGACTAAGGAATTACTTAGCTAAAGCTTCATTTAAATACTTTCTATTGATTGTTGGCACTTGTGAATGTTTATGGCATATTTGTGATAACGTGGCATATTGTATGAAGTCTCATCTATGAATGTGAACATGGGGGAGTCTTAACTTGCATATTGTGTGAGAAGGTAGTAGTTTGAGTCGGAAGTTGGTTTAGGAAGTCTCGTAACGCAAGGGGTGGTAATACGAAGACTTAAACGGGTCTCGTAACGCAAGGGGTGGTAATACAGAGATTTAGATGGGTCTCGTAACGCAAGAGGTGGTAATACAGAGACTTAGACGGGTCTCGTAACGCAAGGAGTGGTAATACGGTGACTCAAGTCGTTAGGGATCATTGTGACGCAAGGGTTGGTAACACAGTAATCCTCGTGGTGTTATACGGTAACGCAAGGGGTGGAAATACCGATGGTGGAAATTTGGGATAGCAAGTCATGTTGAGGTAGTAGAGTGCATGAGTCTTGTGAATTGTGTGGTCTTTTGTGGTAATGGCATATCCTTAAATGATCGTAATGAATGTCGATACACCTATGAGTTCATTGTTATCTCTTGATTGAACTATATCTCCTTGTTATCTCATTTGCACTCGGCTCATATTTATACATAAAATTGGTAAAGATTTTCCTACTGGGCTAGTGTAGCTCAACCTAATCCTTCTTTTCAGGTTCAAACACTGGACGATAGTTTGCACGCATTCATGTGCTTGGATGTGGAAGACTCTTAGAAGCTAATTTCATTGAGTTACTTAATCGGCTTTGTAATGACTTCTTTTAATCAAAATGAGTTGTAACTAATTATCAAAAATTTCTTTGGATTAAATCATTTTGTAATTAGTAATTGGTTGTACGTGTATTTAGACTCGTTTGGGGCCGGAGTGCCAATGTTGTATATTTTTAAACTTGGGGACTTGCTTGTAAAGTTAAACAGGTGGGAACTCTTTTGGGTATTATTTATTTTATGCGAGGATCTTTTATTTAAATGAATTATTTATTTATATTGAAAATCGAGGGCGTGACAAATTGGTATCAGAGCGTCTAGGTTTGAATACTTTGAGACCGTGGGGAGACATTTAGTCTCATGGGTTCAAAATATCACTACTTTCTGCATGGATCATGTGTGCTTGGGTGATCGACGTTTATTATACTAAGTGACATTGCATTTATATTTGAACAGAACGACGTGTTGTTGTCAACTTGTGTTAGGAGTTGGAGGCTTGACCTTGTAGGTGCTTTGATTGCCGTTGATTACTCTCTTTCTTTAACTCTTGTGATGGCTTAAAATTACTTATTCTGTGAATATGTGTGTTTGTAGAAAGTTACATCTTAACGTTGTTGATGTGATGTGATTAGAATTTGTGGTGATTACATTTTAATGAGTATTCTATGTGTTTATTTATGTTTTATGCTATTCACACTTGGTGCTGATTTGTGTTATTTTGAGTGATAGAGTTCGAATCTGTAATGTGAATATGTTTATGTTAAGAGATGTTTTGATTACTAAAGGTGGATGTTTATAATCTATGTGGAACTCATTTTTCTAAGATTTTGAGAATCTAATTCCGGATATTCAACCTGAAGTACGACTGGCCATCGTGACTTCATGATTGAACATCTAGAAGAGATGCTCTTTAAACAGGATAAACAATGAAAAGATTTAAGTTTTTCTATAAAACTGAATTCAGATAGATTATGTGATGTCGTAGTCAAAAAAAAATTGTACTTGCTTGTCGATTTCACGCTTTCGTGTATAGAAATACTTGATATGTAAATTCAATTTGCAAAAGAAAAAAAGAGTACCATTTTAACGAGTACGCATGCTTAATGATCTCGGGTTGTCTAATAAGTTCATTAAGAATGTGTCGCTATGCTTTAAAGATGTGTGTTACCGTGTCATAGTGAGAAACTGTTTGGTTTACAAACAAATTGGGGAAACGAATTGTCGATAGTGACTTTTAGAAGTTTGACTCAATATCATGATATAGTGTAAAGTGTTACATCTCAGAGTTAAAGGAATTCAACTGTTTTTTTTTAAAATCAGCTACTTTGAATATTTTGCTTAAATAGGTGTTTGATTCTGAAGGGAGTGTCAGTATTGAAGGGGCCTAGTTTTTGCTAGGAGTTAAACTAGAACTAGTTGATAGATTGGTGGATTATGGAAAAACAAGAGATGCTTCTAAGATCACCTTGTCTAGTTATCTTAACGAAATCGAGAAAATAGTAGGATGAATTACTTTCATGATAACGAAGAGCCTCTGAACATCCCTAGTCTTGAACTTTGAAAGGAGATGACACGGTCTCTAGTGTATGACGTATTAAGTGGTTGACTGACGCATGTCTTTTGTAAGAAATGTACATTTGTGCCCGATTGCCTAACACTTACATGCTTACATGCTTTGTGCTATGTGGAGTATACGCTTATGTGATCTTACTTGCTTGAAGGTGAATGAACACCCCTAGGTGCTATGTGTTGTTAAATCTAGTCCTAGAAATAAAGAGAGAGAAATTTCAATTGTCTAGCTTGTTGTTTTTAGTGACTACACCTAGAGAGTGGCTAGGTACACCTTAGGTCATACTTGTTAACCCTTTTTATCTAGACGATTAGGCTATAGTGTTGTTGTTAGTTGAATGCTTTGTGTAGTCTTGGGACATCCAAGTGCATCTATTCTTCTTAAGTTATTTAACTAAGCATGGTCATGTAATAGTGTCGGATGACTCGTTCATTTAGGTGAAAGCAATGTGTAATTTCTATATGAACTTTAAAATGTAGTCAGAGGAATGTGAAATGGTCCTATGTCACCTTTATATGATTTGTGTCCAAAAAATGAGATGTTGTTTTTCCTTATGTCCTATAGAGAGACAAGATGGTTTAGTTGGTGGAGGGTTGTTATCTATTGTGGGAGTTTGCAGTTTAAAGAAGCATAAGGGAGGTTGCTATTGCAATAGGAGATAGAGTTCGCCAATGGGTTGAGTTGTAATGACTATTAGAGTGGGTAACCTAGGCTAAGAGTGAAAGAATTTGAGTTTTATGATTGCGTACGAGGGTATTCTGTGACGTAGATTTGAGGCTGACAACCGTGGAGGACGTGAACACTTACTATGAAACCACTTGATGATGGATTGACGTTATATGATGAGAGATCAGGATTGAAATGGAAAACAGAAAACAGAAAAAAGAAAAAAAGAAAAAGAAGGGATTGGATAATGACAACTTAAGGACTTAAAGGTTGATGTGGGAGCGTCCGTGATGCCGTGATTGTTGATCCACTTATATTAGATTGCTTATTGTCGTTGCACAAAATGGAGGTTTAGATATTTATTAGATACATGGGTTATGATAAATGGACTATGATTATCAACCTATTGTGATATGATGTGCATTTTGGGTTAGAACTTGTGTGGTGTAAATAAAATGCATTGTCGATATATTGAGGCGTGTTAGAGTGATTGGATGTAGAGATTATTTGGTTGACGATGACAATGAGTTGATTTGCTATGTGAAAGATTTGATTTTATGTCCTTCTTATCGAAATTGTGAAGATGAGTTGATTTGTACTTAATTGATCATTGAAGTTGGTTTGATGAGTGTGTTTTATTACAAATTGAGGTCAGACAAATACGTGGTATTGGATTTATTCTGATGAATAAGATTGAGTGGTAGTAGCAAAGGAAATTGGAAGGTGAGTATTTTGCTGCAATGCAGGGGGTGGAAATGCAGAGTGATATGAGTATGAGTCCATGAGCTAAACTGTGAAATGTCGTTGTTCATGCCTTAGTTGCGTGTTATTACTCTTAAACTTGAAATTTGTGTTTATGTTGGGTCAAAAGAAAAGGAGAAATGACAAATGCTTGGAAATTGAAAATTTTTATATGAAAGTGGTTTTGGTAACCGCTAATGGGAATTAGAATGAAACAGAGTAATCATATAAGAATAGTGAACTTGAGTTGATAGAGTGGATTGCAAAAAAAAAAAAAAAAAGTGTGACTGTGCTTGCTGTCTTTCTCTTTCTTTATAGCCTTCCCGGTTATTATGGTTTGTTATTCTGATATCGGCTTGGTAAATTGTTTGGTAGGAAGACTTGTTGATACTTGAGGTGCAATTGTCATCGTGAAAAGTTTATGAGAGATGACTGCACGTTAAAAAAAAAAGGGGAGAAGCTTAGCGTAATTAGATTTTGGTAGGTGATAACTTGAGCCCGAAGGGTAAGTTGTGGGTGTGTGAAAATGAGTGAAACCATGGCATGTTGCCGTTAACATGAAAATGTAGGAATGAGGGGACACAATGGAGGATACGATAGGTGTTAACCAGAGATTTACGAGGTTAAACAGGGTAGTCATGTGAGTTCTTTGATGCTGTATTACAGTTTGATTCGGAGTGTCCGTGTTATCTATGTGGTTGGAATCTAGCATATGTTTTCTCTTTGATAGCATTAACGATATATAAGGATCTAGATTTGAGGAGGGTAGAGTAAATTTTTTTTTTTTCCTCACTACTCTTTTGTATGACACGATCAGAGAACTAGATAAGAGAGGCTTCTGCAGTATATCAATCCCTAGTTCAAAGTGGTTACTGGCTTTTGGCAAGAAACATAGTGGACATGAGAGCTCACATAGATTGTTTCAATATTGTATTGCAAGACACGTGTACTAAGAGGAATAAAAGGCATGATTTACTAAGTAACTAGGCCCTTGGAACCAAAGGAAGTGTTAATAGCCTTGAAGTGTAAAGAGTTTAATTTTGACGAGTTGGTGTTCATAATGGGACCAAGGATTATAAATCAGCATGTAGTTTGATTGTTGGATATTGGGTCACTTACGAAACTAAGTTTAATTTGGATCCGTTCGGTGATTATGAACCTTGTTTGTAAGTTAGATCACCCTATTCTAAGAGTTTTAGTTTCTTTCTTTCGACGAACCATGCATACTTAGCTATAATCTTGTGGGAATACCTTTGAATCCGGATGCCACAATGTGGAAAGGTTTAAATCGGAGTTTTGAATTCGAGATGGTTCATGCAACTTCAGAGGGTTTAATCTCATGTGATAAGAAAAGAGACTATTTTCCGTTATATGAAGCGTATACTAAATCAAGTGGTACCAGGTGATTAGATTATTTTTGAGTATTCACTCAAAATCCCAATAGGCAAATGAGAACTTCTTTGATTTTATTGCGGTAGAGATTATTTGAGTACTCTAGTCTAGTACGTGAAAATTCTGATTTATTGATTGATGTTGATTGAGAAAGATAAGGATCAGAGTTTTTATGAACATTTTGATGCGTCATTTATGGTAGGTTGAGTACTTATTCGAATAAGATATACAGAATAGGAATGCGAATGAAAGAATTTGGAGAGCGTGGGGAGAAAAGTTGTTAGATCTCGATGTGATTATCGTATGATTATATGAGAATTAGAACTATTGTATAAATGTTCGAACTTGGGGTATCTGTGAACATCGTAATTTGATAAGGAGGATTAGAGGTTGACCCATGTCTAGAGGAGAAACCGACATGTATCCTAGATTTGCGCGAGCAAGTTTTGAGGGGTAAGATAATCCTATTGGTATGAGTTCTTTGCAGAAATCGAGGTAAGGAAGAATCGACTTGGGAAAAGGGAAAACGAAGTAAGAGAGAAGTATCTGCAATTGTTTCCGAATTAACCAACGTGAGTCCTGAGATTTTAACCTTATGATTGTTAACTTGTTGTTTGTTAATATGTGTTGTGACATGAGCGTGATTACTTGATGCATGATCTTATTGAGCTTGAGTGGTAAATTTCGGGACGAAATTTCTTTAAGGAGGATAGACTGTAGAGACCCAGATAATTTTAATTATTGAAATGCTTATTAAATGCCTAATTGGAAAAATAGGATTTTATTTGGTGGTTATTTGAATTGAGGATTAAAGTGAGAGAATAGAAACTTAAGGGGGTGTGTGCATGATTTAAAAATATTTGAGTATATATAGGAGTGTGTGTGTGTGTGTGTATGTAGGAGATAATTATATCTCCCATTCTCTCTCTCTCACGCCGTCCTCTCTCTCTCTCTAGCCGTGTATCTCTCTCTCTTCCCCTCTCACTCAAAACTCTTTCAAGACCTCAAGAATCTCAGAGATTAACCTCCCTTCGACCATCCAATCGCATTCTTGAGCCCGGAAATCCTTGGGTCAAGCTTGAAGTGGAGCTTTGAAGTTCAAAGAGGCTAGGGCTCGTTCAAATCTCGTAGATCTTAGTTATCATCGCGAGGTAGGGACTTCTTTACCTCTTTTATATGTTTATATGATGATTTGATGCAAGAATCGAGCTTGATTTGCCTCCCTTTGTTCATCTCGATCGCTGTCGAAATCTGCAGAAAATCGCCCAAATCACGTAGGGATCGATCCCCCAAGTTTAGGGATCGATCCCCCTTTGTTTTCTGGTCCAGTAAGCCCAGGGATCGATCCCTGGTGATGGGGGGATCGATCCCTCCCCTTTCTGGATATTCTGCTCGTCTTCTGAGTTTCAGCCCAACTTCAAACGGCCATAACTTCTTCGTCCGATGTCCATTTTATGCAAACTTTATATCATTTCAAAGGTCTTGAAGTTAGCTTTCTATTGCCACCAAAATCATCTAAAGACTCTAAGTATACAGAAAGTTATGACCATTAGAGTGGAGGTGTGTCGGTCTCCCAACATCCGTTGGCTACCCCTAAGATCCTCATTCTATTGTTTTGACTTCCTATGATTAGTGGATGATATTCATGACCCATTGACCTTCCGTTAGTGAGGAACGACTAAGGAATTACTTAGCTAAAGCTTCATTTAAATACTTTCTATTGATTGTTGGCACTTGTGAATGTTTATGGCACATTTGTGATAACGTGGCATATTGTATGAAGTCTCATCTATGAATGTGAACATGGGGGAGTCTTAACTTGCATATTGTGTGAGAAGGTAGTAGTTTGAGTCGGAAGTTGGTTTAGGAAGTCTCGTAACGCAAGGGGTGGTAATACGAAGACTTAGACGGGTCTCGTAACGCAAGGGGTGGTAATACGAAGACTTAGACGGGTCTCGTAACGCAAGGGGTGGTAATACAGAGACTTAGACGGGTCTCGTAACGCAAGAGGTGGTAATACGGTGACTCAAGTCGTTAGGGATCACTGTGACGCATGGGTTGGTAACACAGTAATCCTCGTGGTGTTATACGGTAACGCAAGGGGTGGAAATACCGATGGTGGAAATTTGGGATAACAAGTCATGTTGAGGTAGTAGAGTGCATGAGTCTTGTGAATTGTGTGGTCTTTTGTGGTAATGGCATATCCTTAAATGATCGTAATGAATGTCGATACACCTATGAGTTCATTGTTATCTCTTGATTGAACTATATCTCCTTGTTATCTCATTTGCACTCGGCTCATATTTATACATAGAATTGGTAAAGATTTTCCTACTGGGCTAGTGTAACTCAACCTAATCCTTCTTTTCAGGTTCAAACACTGGATGATAGTTTGCACGCATTCATGTGCTTGGATGTGGAAGACTCTTCGAAGCTAATTTCATTGAGTTACTTAATCGGCTTTATAATGACTTCTTTTAATCAAAATGAGTTGTAACTAATTATCAAAAATTTCTTTGGATTAAATCATTTTGTAATTAGTAATTGGTTGTACGTGTATTTAGACTCGTTTGGGGCCGGAGTGCCAATGTTGTATATTTTTAAACTTGGGGACTTGCTTGTAAAGTTAAACAAGTGGGAACTCTTTTGGGTATTATTTATTTTATGCGAGGATCTTTTATTGAAATGAATTATTTATTTATATTGAAAATCGAGGGCGTGACAGGTTGATGCTAGATCAAGGTTGGCCTATCAATACTTCGGAGATGTTGTGACCTTTGATGCAACATATTCAACGAATCGCTATCACATGCCTTTCGTTCCTTTTATAGGAGTCAACCACCACTACCAATCAATTATGTTTGGATGTGCTTTACTTGTGAATGAAACAACTGAATCCTATGTATGGGTATTGCGAACTTGGGTTGAGGCAATGTGCGGGCACACGCCATCTATTATAATAATAGATGATGACAAAGCCATGGCTAAGGCAATTGCACAAGTACTACCCCATACTACTCATAGGTTGTGCATGTAGCATATCTTGCAAAAGGTTCCCGAACATTTGGGCCACATTTTTAATAAACACCCATCTTTTCAAGGGGAGTTTCATCATTGCATCCATGACACAGTAACCATTGAAGAGTTTGAAATGGAATGGAAACATTTGATATGCAAATATGAGTTAAGGGAGAATGAGTGGGTGAAAGATTTATACATTCAACGTGAAAAATGGATTCCGGCTTACTTATGAACAAGGTTTTGTGCTGGGATGTCAACAACACAAAGGAGTGAAAACATGAACAAATTTTTCAAAAATTTTGTGCATTCTAGTATGTTGGTCAGTGATTTTGTTTTCCAATATGTGAAAGCGTTTGATAAAAGATATCAAAATGAGAAGGAAAAAGATGTGAAAACAAGAACTACGAAGGCAATATTGAAGACTGGTTACAAAATAGAGGCAGAGGCGACAGAGGTTTATGGAAGAAAAGTTTTTAAATTCTTCCAAGAGGAACTTTTCTCAAGTCAAAAGCAACAAGTATCTAAGTATCATAAGGAAGGAGTGACAAAGATCTATAAGGTGGTGCCTAATGGAAAGGAAAGTCCAACATATGAGGTAGCTCTTGATGTGATGACAAAGAAAGCAACTTGTTCATGCCGTAAATTTGAGTTTCTGGGAATTCTTTGTAGGCACATCATTGTGGTTTTTATTAAAAAATCTCTTGCTCATTGCTTGCCACAACAATATGTTCTTAGGAGGTGAACAACCAATGCAAAGAGTGATTATGCACATGAGACTCTCTCTCCTTTGATGAGGCAAAATAGTGTACAAGAAGGCCGGAAATTTCTCCTGTCTTGATGAGACATGGTTTGATGATTGAAGTAATGAAAGTAGTTGAAGAAGGGCAAAAGTCGCAAAAGAAGCGTGATCATCTTACCCTTGCTTTGAAAAAGTTGCATTGTGAACTTTTAACCATGGATGATGGGAGCGATGAAATTGAGAATAATGATCTTGAAGGTGCAACACTGGTTGAAGGTACCAGTCAAGTTCTATCTAATATACCATTTACTTTGTAGGACCCACCACATGTTGTTTCAATAGGACGACCTAAATCTCTTAGACAAAAACATCCAAAAGAGAATTGTACAGGTAGCAAACGTAAATGTAGCATTTGCAAGCAACCAGGGCATACAAAAACTACTTGTCGTCTACAACAGCAAGCATTGTAAGTATTGGTGATTTAATATTACTTGATAATCTTTCTTAATGTGATTCTAAACTCAATTTTTTTTTTCCAATTATTCAGGTCTAATGTGGAAAAAGGTGTCGTGGACAATCCTTATTTGCCTACCCACCATAATTTTCATGAGATATGATTGAGAATGGAAGAAAGGACAACATTTTGTATGGTTTAGGGATAATCTTTCAGATGAGAGACTTTGAACTTTGAATAGGTTGATGTTAATTGGTTTTGGACATTGTTGAAGCTATTAGTTGTTTTATCTATGGAGTTGTAATTTTTGTGATCTAGTAGACAACTTATTATTTTGACGTGGTACAGAATTTTGGTGAAATTTTATTTTTTTTGTTGTTAACATTTGGCATGCGAAATTAGAGATCTTGAAACTTTAAACTTCTCTTTTTTTCCTGATAAAGATTTTAAACTGGTCTTTATAGGAGTACTAATCATTAATAGTCACTGTTTAAATTTTAAAACTTTAACTGCTCTTTATAAATATTTCACTCCTTTTAATTAATCTTTGATGTGAACTTCAAAAGGCAAAAAACATTTCAAGTTAGACTAGGTAATAGCCCGATCAAAAGAGAAACAAAAAGTCTACACCCACCCCTCATTTTCACCCCTCAACATTTTGGTGCAAAATGGCACCGTTTAGTGCCAAATAAATGAGCATGATTTTGTGGGGATCATTTCGGATCCCACAAAGGTGATTTAAATTGAAGTTATTCTTAAATTATTTTTTATCGATACTTGAAAAAAATTAGCTCAATCTGATATCAATAAGGGCTGATTCAGAATCCGTAAAGTGTTTCAGATTTTGTAGGGTCCTTATGTATGCTGAAAAAGCAGGATACCCAATTAAGTTAATTTTTTATGAGAACCTACAAAAAAAAATAATAATAACTTGCAATTTAAATCATTTTTGTGAGACCCGGATTAAACTCTACAAAATCAAGCCACCAAACAGACAAGGAATGGGACTAGAAGAAACTCACAAACTAAAGGGAAAAAGTGGATCGGATTTAAAAAAAAAAATGGAAGGGAAAAAGTGGATAAAAAAACAGAAGGAAGAAGAGTTAACTAAACGAGCAAACAACAACAGTTGAGCACAATCTGACTGGAAAATAAGCAATCTGAGTGCAAACACTTGTGCAAATTTTTGAAATTTCCAAAAACGTGGGCATGGCGGGTGGTGCGCGCATCGTTCGGTACCATCCCCTAAGGCTTTTCTACACCTACAGAGGCGTGGCAATGGTAGATCGTTCGATGCCACCCTTAAACCTGTATTAATTACATACCTCGGTACGGCATGGCCTAATGTTCGGCGCCAACCGAGTCAAATTTAACGAAAAACAAAAATCTTAGACTAAAACTTCCAAGTCTCAAGCGTCGGGAGATGGAGTGGCTGATGGGGACGGCATCGGATTCTCTGCAGGAGCTTGATCATTGGTGGCTTCGGGGGCACTGACAGTCGGCTCACCACTTCCGACTCCAACTGTTGCAAGTGGTGGCACTTCAATTAAAGCCCTTCTCTCATCTTCGAGTTCGACCCCTGCATCGTTAAGACCCCTGTTATAGTCCAGCATGAAGCTCTCATTGTGCTGCACGTCCTTGATCTCTGCCTAGGCCTCAAGGATCTGCTCTGCAACATCCTCCTTGGCCTGCCAATCCCTTTGGTTGTACCGCTCTTCCAGCTTTGTCGCCATTTCTTCCTCCATCTCCTTTCTTCCGAAAGCTCGTCCCTCGACAATCTCGTCATCTTTGCCCTCGTCCCTGGTGCACTTAGTAGAGTCCTGAAGCCCCTTGATCAAATCATTCAGATTCGCGATCTGTAGCTCCTGGCTTTGACGCACGGCCTCAAACTCGCCTAAGCTCTTCTTGTACTCTTCGGCCATGTTCTGGTTGTGCTCCACCGACTGTTGCAACTTCTTCATTTTCTTGTCATGTTCAGACAAGTAGCATTGAACGTTCATATTGGACTGGGTGGCTTGCACACAATGCAAGTAAATGTTATACAAAAGTCAAAACTGGTAGGCATAAAGGAAGTACTTTGCATACATGGAAAGAACTACTCACCCTGCCAGCGTAAAAATAGTAGTCACTCAGAGCAGCCTTCAGAGAATGGGGGCTCTTGATGTTAGTCAGAAGGGCCAGCCCAAATTGCAGGGTGAAGGCATGGGAAGGGTCTGCCTGCAAACTGTCGGATTTCAGAATTTATTTTTTATCTGAAGTGATGAAGTTCGGCATCCAAGGGGTATCCCAGTCAAGGGCTATTTCTTGCTCTTTCGACACATCACCCCCAGTTCCTGAGGCTTTTAAGGTCATCCTGGCCTTTTTGCTAGCCAGTGCGCCTTTGAGGGAGGAGGGGGGCGATGAGAGCTCTTTTTTGTGTGTGTGTGTGTGTGTGTGTGGGGGGGGGGGGGGGGGGGGTTGAACCTTGAGTCTTTGAGCAGGTCTTGAAAACCCAGCCGCTCCCGACTGCTGCAGTTTTTGAGCCCGACTTCTTCTCTCTCTCTTTCTTCTCTAGCTTCTCATGTAGTACAGCCTTCATACTTTAGGGAGGCATGGTATCTTCTTCTTCTTCTTCTAAGAAAGGCCCTTTTTTGGTTGGTAGGCGTAGTACCCCGCGGAGTAGTTTGTCTACGCTCGACAATAATTCTATAGGAAGGTTGGTTGGAACTACTTTAGGAGCCTTGTTCTTTTCACCCTCGGTTGATTCCTTCCCTCTAATGAAGCCCTTGTACGTCGGAGTGTAACCGAGGAGTGTAGAGGTGTCTCTATCTTCTCTCGGGATTGTAAAATGTACCGAAACAAGCTCACACCCCTTAGCCTCCTTTAACAAATCCCTATTGAGCTTGGGAGTATTTGCCGAGCAAAAAGGATGAAATCAGAAAAACAATAGCTATGCTAGTTATGCAAAAGTAAACATGTCAATACCAGACAATGAAAATGAGCAAGTAGTCTATGCTTGCATGGCTTCCGCCTACGTGTTGGAACATCGAACCTCTCATACTCGAGCGGGAGATACTGGTAGTTACCCCGAACCTCGACGTAATTTGAGGCCCATTTCTCTTATTCATACATCCCCTCGGCTACGATCTTTTCCTTCACTCTCTGAGAGCACAGGTAGTGTTCCCCACTTTTCCGCCGGGTAGGCGTGAGCGGAAAATCCAATGGCGCGTGTGCTTTATGAGCGCGGGCGTGCCAGGACTTGTCGACGTCCAACGTATTAAAGGCGTGAGTGCGCCTCGATCTAACTTTGTATGTAATGCGACTGCGTGTGACCCAAAGGGTGAGGCCACAAAGAGGTTCGTGGTTTTGCCACAACGATAGTGGACTTATAATTTCCCAACCGTATGAGAAAAAGTAGAGAACATCGTAGAATAATTTTATTATATCGGAATAATAAAATTGGGGATACAAGAGAGATAGAATAACTTTGATATATCGTAATAACAAAGTTGGGGATACCAGAGAGATATGAATAACTTTATTACGTCGTAGTAATAAAGTTGGGGTACAAGAGAGATAGAAATGAGGGAGAAATGAGATAGTTGCTTCGCTGGGAAGGCTTTTGGTTTTAAGCGTTGAGCTTGATTGGTGTGTGGACCTTTTTTCCTTCTTGAGTTCTTCTATTTATAGGCCAAAAACTTCCACGGCTTTGCATGCAAATGATTTTCCAGCCTTCACCTTTTGGCGCCATGTGTCCCATGAACTCCCGTGCATAACCGGCCTTTTGCTCCATGATCCGAGATTGTGGGTTTTGTAAGCAGTTAAAACCCCACTTAACTGTAAGTAATGGGTATAACTTGCCAAAGTGCTAATATCCCACCACGTATTCATAACTACCCAATTCCTATACTTTGGCCCATAAATTCAGCCATGTCCACTTTTATCGGAATTAGTTTTATTCCATGCAATATCAGGAGCACATTTTTGACCGACTTCCACGTGTCCCAAACGAATGCGAGCCTGACTTCCATTCATTGCTCACGTGGGAATAAAAGAACGTGGGTAATTAATGGCAGTTGATTGTGCCATCCACATGCTTCTTCTTCATTATGGGAGGTTACTGGAGATAATGGAATACCCCATTTCCCCATTTCGTAGAGATTAAAATATACTTGGCCATTTAATTTAACAATTAAATAGCCTTTTCAAATGTAAAAAACCACCTCCTTTTTGCATGAAATGCTTCCAGAACCTCAAGTAATCTTCATGCACTATGGGCCTCTTAGAATTCATCCGAATAACTAAGTCTAAAGAGGCAAAGTCCCATATCTCATTAAAATTAAAATTAATCGGGCTTTTTGATACATAGCCCATTAATTTTAACCTATTAAACTCTTAATTCATGGCCCAATTTAATCGAATTTCAATTAAATGGCCCTCCAGCGCTAGCCCAAGATTTGGTGCCAAAAACGGGTGTAAACAGGTAGTACCTGAAAATACTTGGTATTCTGAGACATCATGTAGTTCTTAAACAGATGAAAAAGCCTCCAGCTTAAACATCTTTACTTCAGCAAGCTTAATCACCGAGTGAATGATGTGGTATGAATTCACGCTCAGCTGGCACGGCATCAGCTCGAAGTGGTGAAGGATCTCCCTCAAGACCCTGTGCATTAGAAACCAAAGTCCTCTCTCGAAGATTACCATCCAGGGAACCTTTAATGTGTTCATCACTGAATTGTATTCAGTTACCTTGGATTGTTGATATTACGATGTTGTCCAGAATTTCGTAGGCCTTCTGAAAAAGGTTGAGACCCTTCTGGTCTTCGAAGCACTCCCAATAGGGGCAGGGATCTCTTCGTGCGGTCTGGGATCACATCAGGGTCCGTCGGGGCAATTCTTCTCCTCTTTTCGGCGGTTGGGAAGATGACTCGCCGACGGCTCCTACCTCCTCTTACACTCGGCTAGATGAGGTGGCGGGAGTTTCCTCTTCGGCTGTTTCCCTTTCGGATGCACCCTCGTCAACCCCACCTTCGTCCTCACTTTCTTCCTCCTCGTTCAGTTTTTCGCCTGCTTTCTTTGAAGATTCCTCGTCCATGTTTATTATATCAGGATTTGGACTAATTTCTCGAAGGGGAACTGCCTCGACTTGGTAGTCAATCCCCTCGATACCCTCGGATCCACTGAACTTGGGGGGTGCCTCTTCCTCCGACTCAATAGCTCCGAGCGAAGTGTCGAATAGTATCAGCAAAAACCTTGGGTTTGAATCCACTGAGGGGCGAAGAGAGTCCTTGCGAAAAGTAATGAAACTCGGCTCTCCTTAAGGAAGACGATGTTGATGAGGAAGACTCCATACCTAAAACAAGGGTGCAGGAGATAAGACCGTTAGCGAGTTGCATGGTCGAAAGCCCTAAGGTGCCTACGTTCTGTACTCTAGGTCATGTTGAAAATCCCGAGCGTTCCCGAGTAACTATTTGTCACATAAGGAAGCCAAGCGCGGAATGCGACTGAACGTTAGAGTGAATTTAGAGTATAACTCGGAACCCTAAGTGCTCCTAGGAGGAGTTACTTGGCTAATTTTTTGAATGTCTTCCTTCGGAAGAGCATTGGGTTAAAGATGTACCCATACTCGAGTGGGGGATATTGGTAGTTACCTCGAACCTCGATGTAATCTGAGGCCCATTTCCCCGAGTCATACATCCCCTCGGCTACAATCTTTTTCTTCCCTCTCTGAGAGCACAGGTAGTACCTGGAATACTTGGTATTCCGAGACATCATGTAGTTCTCAAAGATATGAAAAGCCTCCAGCTTAAACATCTTCACTTCGGCAAGCTTAATCATCGAGTGAATGATGTGGTATGAATTCACGCTCAGCTTGCACGGCATCAGCTCGAAGTGGTGAAGGATCTCCCTCAAGACCCTGTGCATCGGGAACCGAAGTCCTCCCTCGGTGATCACCATCAAGGGAACCTTGATGTGTTCATTACTGAATTGTATTTGGTTACCTTAGATTGTCGATATTACGATGTTGTCCAGAATTTCGTAGGTCTTCTGAAAGAGGGTGAGACCCTTCTGGTCTTCGAAGCACTCCCAATAGGGGCAGGGATCTCTTCTCGTGCAGTCTGGGATCACATCAGGGTCCGTCAGGGCAATTCTTCTCCTCTTCTTCGGCGGTTGGTAAGATGACTCGCCGACAGCTCCTGCCTCCTTTTGCACTTGACTAGATGAGGCGGCAGGCGTTTTCTCTTCGGCTGCTTCCCTTTCGGATGCACCCTCGTCGGCCCCACCTTCGTCCTCACCTTCTTCCTCTTCATTCGGTTCTTCGCATGCTTTCTCTGAAGATTCCTCATTAATGTTTATTATCAGGATTTGGACTGATTGCTCGAAGGGGAACTGCCTCGTTCGGTAGTCAATCCCCTCGATACCCTCGGATCCACTGAACTCGAGGGGCGCCTCTTCCTCTGACTCAATAGCTCCAAGCGAAGTGTCGAATAGTATCAGCAGAAACCTCGGGTTTGAATCCACCGAGGGGCGAAGAGAGTCCTTGCGAGGAGTAACGAGACTCGGCTCTCCTTAAGGAAGACGATGTTGATGAGGAAGACTCCACACCTAAAACAAGGGTGCAGGGGATAAGACCGTTAGCGAGTTGCATGGTTGAAAGCCCTAAGGTGCCTATGTTCGGTACTCTAGGTCATATTGAAAATCCCGAGCGTTCTCGAGTAACTATTTGTCACATAAGGGAGCCGAGCGTGGAATGCGACCAAACGTCAGAATGGACTTGGAGTATCATTCGGAACCTTAAGTGCTCCTCGAAAGAGTTTCTTGGTTAATTTTTCAAATGTCTTCCTCCGGAAGAGCATTGGGTTGAAGATGCACCCATACTTGAGCGGGCGATACTGGTAGTCACCTTGAACCTCGACGTAATCTGAGGCTAATTTCTCCGAGTCATACATCCCTTCGGCTACGATCTTTTTTCTTCCCTCTCTGAGTGCACATGTAGTACCTGGAATACTTGGTATTCCGAGACATCATGTAGTTCTCAAAGAGATGAAAAGCCTCCAGCTTAAACATCTTCACTTCGGCAAACTTAATCACCAAGTGAATGATGTGGTATGAATTCACACTCAGCTGGCACGGCATCAGCTCGAAGTGGTGAAGGATCTCCCTCAAGACCCTGTGCATCGGGAACCGAAGTCCTCCCTCGGTGATCCCCATCAAGGGAACCTTGATTTGTTCATTACTGAATTGTATTCGGTTACCTTGGATTGTTGATATTACGATGTTGTCCGGAATTTCGTAGGCCTTTTGAAAGAGGGTGAGACCCTTCTAGTCTTCGAAGCACTCCAAATAGGGGCAAGGATCTCTTCTTGTGCAGTCTGGGATCACATCAGGGTCCGTTGGGGCAATTCTTCTCCTCTTCTTCGGCAGTTGGGAAGATGATGTTTCTGTCTGGACCTAACCTCTTAGAAAGGTTCACACCCCAAGCGTAGGGCTAGGTCATTGAAAGCATAATAACCGGTAAGACCGGAATCATTCCCATAGAGAAATCTTCTTTAGCGAATTTGGAATAGATGTTGTGCAAGAGTTGCAGCGTTCAAGCGGCCAACTTTGGTATTCGATTGAATGACGATATTTAAACTTGGAATTTAACTAGATTAAAGATGGTCGAGTCAAAGGGATTGATTTACCCACGACTTAGCCGTCAAATGGTTTCTTCATTTAACTCATGAGTGAACCGAAACTGTCCGGATTCCACTTGAAGAATTAAAAGCTGAAGACTACTTGTAACTTAACTCAAAGCTCTAATTCAAATTGAACCCATTTAACGCAAGTGAGGGACGAAAAAGAATCGTTCGCACGCGTAGGATTATCAAGCTCGTAGCACAAGGCGATAAACTTCATTGATCAAAGAAGCCATCAACCCCATGATCAAAACTAGAAATCATGAGTTTAATTCATTCAAAACATTGAAATTAAGCTAAAGTTAAGACAAACCATTTAATCGACTAATTCATAGGGTGAACCTCACCCCATGACCAAACCTATGAACTACTCACACATAGCAAAAAGACTAGAAATTATGCTAGGAAATGAAAACATGATTCACCGATAAAAACTAAAATAAACTTGATTTATAAGAAGCTCCATACCATAGCTACAACATTAACACATAAGAAAATATCAAAACACTTAAACTTACTTGAGTTCTTGTAGGAAATAACTTGAAAAACTTGAAAGACTAACAATGGAAATCCTAGAGCAAAAACTAGAAAACTAGGCCTAAAACTAACTAATGGCCATATATGGCATGAAAGGCTATTTATAAGCCTCAACAATCAGCCATACAATGGACCAAAAGGCTCTCAAAATATCCCAAAAACATACTAGAAGTAAAAACTTTCCATATATGGAAAGTTGAAAAAGTTAACAAAAATCTGCACTACGGGCTTGGGTACCAATAGCTCAAAAACGAGATATTGGTACCAACTAAACTGTCTTCCAATTCGGCGAGATGGTACCAATAGCTCAAAAATAAGGTATTGGTACCTCTGTGTGAAATTTGTAGAACAGGGCAGCTTGGCTCTTGAGCTTTTGTGGTGTCCTGACGGCCTTCCGATACTTCATTACATGATCAACGGGACTTGGCGGAGGTATGCCTTATGGCCTTGGACTCTCGGATGCCCTCGAGGGCTATCCTCGATGCATATGCCTCGCTTGAAATACTTTGGCATGCTCCTTGCCATCTTAACCAATGAGTGGCCTCCAAGGCTTCTTCGGGTACCGTTAGGCTCCAGTAATAGTGAAACGTTTGCCGCCAGACACTTGCACACTTGGTTACATCCCGGTACGTCCCTTGGCGTTCAAAATCGCCTTATTAGCACGTTTTACCTGAAACATGCACAAAAATACCTTACGTGCAAAACGGGATAAAAACAACTATTTAAATGCATCAAAGCTACAAATTAGAGGATTTAAGCCCCAAGATTATACAATTTTGGGTGCTAATCAGATGACTCGCCGACGGCTCCTACCTCCTCTTGCACTTGGCTAGATGAGGCGGCGGGTGTTTTCTCTTCGGCTGCTTCCATTTCGGATGCACCCTCATCAGCGCCACCTTCGTCCTCACCGTTTTCCTCCTCATTCAGTTCTTCGCTTGCTTTCTCTAAAGATTCCTCGTCAATGTTTATTATATCAGGATTTGGACTGATTGCTCGAAGGGGAATTGCCTTGGCTAGGTAGTTAATCCCCTCCATACTATTTGATCCATTGAACTGGGGGGTACCTCTTCCTCTGACTCAATAGCTCCGAGCGAAGTGTCGAATAGTATCAGTAGGAACCTCGAGTTCAAATCCATCGAGGGCCGAAAAGAGTCCTTGCGAGAAATAACCAGACTCGGCTCTCCTTGAGGAAGACGATGCTGACGAGGAAGACTCCATACCTAAAACAAGGGTGCAGGGGATAAGACCGTTAGCGAGTTGCATGGTCGAAAGTCCTAAGGTGCCTACGTTCGGTACTCTAGGTCATGTTGAAAATCCCGAGCGTTCCCGAGTAATTATTTGTCACATAAGGAAGCCAAACGTGGAATGCGACTGAACGTCAGAGTGGACTTGGAGTATCATTCGGAACACTAAGTGCTCCTCGAAGGAGTTACTTGGTTAATTTTTTGAATGTCTTCCTTCGGAAGAACATTGGGTTGAAGATGTACCCATGCTCAAAAGCTTATTGCCCCACCCCCCCTATTAATTACTTAAGGCTATTAAGATTCTTTCGTTAGGTTGATAACATTCCAAGGCATTTGTCTCTTTTTGCCATCCATGCTTTCTAAGTAGTTAGCATCGGCCTTTCCAGTTCGGGCCAAGCTTGCCTGCAGCCCATTCTTTGGTCTTTTCGAAGACCTTTCGATGGACGAGGTCCCCTGAGAGGAATGTCCTATGCCTGATTTTCTTGGCATAGTACTTCATGAGTAGCTGTTGGTAGGCTGCTAGCCGAATTCATGCTTGCTCTTGCGTTTACATAGGTTGAAGATGTACATGTGTTAGGAAGAACACATGAACATCCCTATAATTCATCTACAATAAACATTGCATAAACCAATCGGAACGAGAAGAAAACCCTAGTTCTTGGGCCAAAACATGCATAAAAATGATCAAAATGTAGAGAAAAGTGACGAGAATCAAGAAATACCTGATGAATAAGAGGAATCTGTGATCAAACTGCAGTAATCTTCAAGATTCAGATGATTTTTGTGGTTAAGGGGCACTCTGAAGTTGGAACGATTGAGAGTTAAGAGAGAGATTTTCTCTCTCCCCCCTTCGTATTTTATACCTAGGGTGGAATTCGAAGCGGTGCCGAGTCCCTAGCCGTTTGATTTGAGCGGAAGATGGATGAATCTTTCGATGGATGACACGTGGAGATTGATAGGACGTGTCGTACCACTACCTAGTAACAACATGACACGTGGTACAATTTGAAAATGGCGGTTACAGAAGCATTAAATGCAAACCCTACATTCAACAGGCTTGAAGCTCGGCTTGATGCCGTTGTTCGGGAGAGTTTGTTATGCACATCTTTTGTTCGGCCACTATTTTCAACTGCTCCTTCCCTAAAGTGTGCAAGGCAAGAGTTGAGGGGCTATTGTAGTGGGCCGAAATATCTGAAGGTTCAAAGAGTTTGAAAGATCACAATGTGCACCCATCGTTCAGTTGTCTTAGTTTGTTTATAAGTCGGCTCACATCTTGACACTCTATGCCACGTGTTTCCCGAACGATAGACGGGCCATGGGCGTTTTGCCGAGCTTCAGTTGGTTATCCGAACGGTTGGATACTCGCTTCTCTTGGTAAGTCTTTTTTTCACTCAATTGAGTCCTTTTCCTCGTCGGACCTTTTATTGCTCGGGAGACGTTGCTTACGCTTGGTGGGACAGAATTCATTCGGTGATGTGTCCACTCTAGATGGCACTCGGATGTGGTTGTTATGGAACATTCTGGAAGCTTTCGTTGATAAGCATGGTGCCCTCTCTAATAACCGAAGTGACATCTCTACCCAATGTGACATCTCTGACATTGACTATTGCGGCTCTGCAAACCTTAGGAAGCGGCGCTTATTAAATGACTCTAACACGTTACGTCAAACGAGCGTAGCAACGCACGTGGGAAGCAGAATCGACTTGTTAAATACACCTTTGCATGTAAATAGAAGAGCACCCTTCTAGGGCAAGGGTCTAAAAAACATTCACTACACATTCTTTTTTCTCCTAGCATACGTTCATACTAAACTTCTTCTCTCTTCTTCAGTTACTGACTTGATCGTCGGAGCTTCTTCCCGGAGGAACCTCACCCCCCCCCCCCCCCCCCCGGTTTGCAGGTACACGAGACACATCGCCATTACTCCATGGTTCAACAACAAGAAGAAGGGAACCAGAAGGTTCAAGGTTAAATCAGCCCCCCACACGTACCAACTAGAGTACTGATTTTTCTATCAATACGTACATATCGGTACCGGTGAAATACCAGGTATTATTTTGAATTTACTGGTGTTAGTATTATTTTTCCACATAAAAGAATTTATAATATAATATACACATTTATTAAAAATAAAAAATAGTTTGGTATTTGTCCAGTATCGTTCAGTATTTCTGATACTTGAAGAAAAAAAATTTAAGTAGTCTGGTACCGTTTTGTATTAGCCGGTATCGACTGGGATCTCCGGTATTAGTCGGTACCGACCGGTATTTAAGCCAGAACAAAATTAGAAATGTAAGGTACCAGATTTAGATAATATCGGTACATACGGGCCGGTAGAATACCGAATTCTTAACCTTTGGTTCAAGGTCGAAGCATCATCTCTTCAGTCACCACCGACCGCCACGTACCCACCTTGTCACCTAAAACAAGATCTGAAAAGTTTTTCTGATATATAAACATCCCAAGGCAGGCAGCTACGTAAAATTTAGGTGGCAATCTCAACTCATATTATATAATGAGTTGATATGAGTTGATCCATATCAACCCATATTTATATGGGTTTAGATGGATTAAAAATAGATTCATTATAGGTTGGGATTAAAAAACCCAAACCTGCCCAACTCACTCCTTGAGAGTTGAGAGTACCAGAACTAGAAGATGAAGGGTAGAATACGGGGAGGTCGTGAGATTTCTACCATTTTTACAGGAACTGGCAAGCATAACAAAAAAAGTCAAGAAATTAAAAAAAAAAAAATTGAAACAACTTCCAAATAATTTTACTATCATTTTTACATCAACATTTTGCTAAACGAAAAAACTAAGGAAACTGACGGGGCAAATCGACTGTGCGTGCCAACGGTGGGCTCCGTACGGATGATCCGAGCTATTCAATACTTTTTTGCTACTACTCTAAAAGCATACATGCAGAAATTGAGCAGGAAAGTTCCATCGAAACTGAATTATTAATTCGAAGATCTGACTCAAATTCACCTTTTATATACTACTCCCCCCATCCCAAATTGTTTGCCCCTATGAAAAGTTGTGCAATTTTTGGATTGAAAAATAAAGTACTTTCGAGCATCATTTTTAAAGTTTTTTTTACATCAAATTAAAGTACTTCATGAGCTCTTTAACATTGTGCAAAGAAATTCAAAAAATTATGCCCGGACGTATTTATTTTTTAATCTCAAAATAGGTCTTTCCGTAAGGGTCCAACAATTTGGGACAGATGGAGTAATACTCTGTTTTAGTTGCAAAAATACAAGACGAAAATTAGTGAACTTATGCCATAATAATTTTTCTGCATGGAATTACTTCTTTTTTTTTTTGAATAGTAGAGTTGCACGGTACTTGTTTATCATGTTTATAAAGGTTTTGTTTTAAAATTTTTGAAATTTTGTTTTGAAGAATGGAGCAAGTGGGAGAATATAAGGCAATTATTTATCTTTTTCCATTGCTTTTTGAGGAACCAAGCAGGAAAAAAATCCTTTGGGTTAGCAAAAGCGGGCCGGAGAGATTAGTCTTGTGGTGCGCTCAAACTAGCTCGGGGACCACTTTTCATTACACAAAAAAAAAGCAGCGGTTTCCTGGTTGTAGTTGTAAATTTCAGTTCAAGAATGGTAATTGCAACTTAAATAGTTATTTAGTGGAGTAATTTCAAGAGGTGAGAATCATATGTAGGCCACCTAAAAGGTTATGGTTGGTTGCCTATTCTTCCACATGTTATTGTTTTGGTAAATATTCTTCCAAATGTTTCTCACGTGGTTGTTGATTCACACGGAATCAGCTAGCTGGCTGGCAAAAACTAATCAAACAGCTAGCCATGCCCAGTCGGCACGGCAGGCACGTTTGACACCTCTACATGCCCTTTTCTTTCTAGCAGTAAATTAAAAGTTGTTCTATTTCGAATGATAGGGGTCTTATTATACCAACTCAAACATCCCGGGCTTGAAGCTGATCAACTTATTCTTGTTTTAAAAAATTATGGGTAACGAAAAATCTCTTACCATTTCTAGGAAAAATCACACCCATCCTTCTGTTCGAGTAAGGCCAATTAATAAACAAACCAATTTATTCTCTCTGTCCCAATTTACTGGCCATCTACAAAATAATGTGCATTCCAAATTGCTGGCCTTCTACGAAAAGACTTGTAATTATGATACCAAAAAATGAAATACTTTCGCTCATAATTTTTAAAGTTTCTTTGCACCATATTAAATAGCTCATGAAATACTTTAATCTAATGTTAAAAAAAATATTAAAAAATGATGCTTAGAAATATTTTAATTTTTAATCTAAAAATTATACGACTTTTCGTAGGGGGTGGGGAATTCGGGAGGGAGTATCTGAATTGGAGTTGGTTTGCATTCCTGATGGTCGGTTTGAGTTTCGAATACAGGAAGGATAATATAATGAGCACAGAAATCATGTGCATTACTATTTTGGGTAAATTTCACTTACCTTCCCTGAGGTTTCTAACAATGACAGACCCCTCTTCTCACGTTTCTGAAATTCCAATTACCTCCCCAGTCAAACTTGTCGGCTAACATATGTTAACGGAGTGCGTGAATGTACAATTTTACCCTTTTACTGGAGTTAATGCAATAGTTATCCGGCCAGTCTAGAATTTTAAAAATGAAAGTTTACTTCACCTTATCTCTAATTTTTTTGTGAAAACAGACTTTAAAAGTTATAATTTTTTTGCCTATTTTTTCAAAGGTTTAAATTTCTAGCTTAGATTTGTAGTTTCATTGAAGTAGTGAAAATTTAATTCCGGCAAAATTCTAAAGGAATTTGTTGCCAATTGGGAACCCATTACCTTTTTTTCCAATTATGATTTTGTTTCTTTATAAATTAAATTGAATTTCATTAGAACATCCTATCATAAATATCATTATCGGAGAAAACATATAGGTAAATCATGTAACTGTAAGGTCTTTTTCTAAAAAATAGGAAAGTAATTTTGACATGTGTACTGTTAATTTAAACCAGCCTCGATTAGCAACTATATTCTTTATACCATAAAATTTTTTAATTTCATGAAACTTTTAATCACAAATTTGCTTTACAAGATCCAAAATTTCAAAAAAATTCTGGTTGGAAAAAAAAGATGATTTGGCTAAGAAACTGTGGAAGAGTTTTAGCCAAAATATGCCTTTTTACTCCAATCGATTTTTTTTCCAGACTTTTGGACAACATATAACCTGAATTGAAAAGCCATGTAATTTAAAAAAATTTGTTATTCTTTGCAAAAACAATAAAAATTGAAGCTTCATGAAAATGAAAAAAAAACTGTAATTTCTTTGTAGTTATGCCTACGTAGGCGTTTGTCTTCAAATAAATTCAAAAGAAATTCAATCTCTGTAGAAAAAATATTTATACATGCATATTTAAAACCAAATGTATATATGTAATCTAAAAGTTCGAAAAAGAAATCGGTTGGAGAAAAAAAATGTTTTGCTAAATCTTTTAACATAATTTTTTTGGTATAAAGATGTACGGTGTAGGGTTGGGGAAAAAAGTTTACCTTAATTTAAAGTCAAACTAGCAGCAAACCCGTGCTATGCACAGAAGTCGCAACACAACGTAAAAATAAAAGTTACTCTAATATTCTTCGATTGTGTTTATTTTATTTTGATTTCATGTGAATGCACCAATGAAACATGATCAAGCAAGTCAAATAAAAACACAAAGATCAAAAAAGCCAAAACAACAAAATATTACCCTGGATTAGTTGTAAATTTGTAACATTATGAAGATGTTTAATCTTTTAAGTTGTATTCACCACAAACATATGACACGAACAAAATCCCATTCAAAAAGTTTTTTTTTTTTCGACGGACCAGAAAATGCAGATATTATATAATAAAACAGTACAAAAAAACGGATACTACCGGTCTAGAAAAACAAGAAAAAACAAAAACAAAACAAAAAAAACCAAAAGAAAAAACAGGAAAAAAACCCGCATGAAACCACGACGCCGGACCCGGACCCGTCGAGCACACTCCTGAGGAGGGGTTGGAGAGGCCGAAGCTGAGAGGCCAGGTAAGAACACGAAGCAAACCTTTCCTGGATGACCCATCGCTCCAACTGGAACTCGTCCCGCCGCAGACTGGAGGCAGAAGCCGCTGCAGACGCCGCTAATTCAAAAAGTATTGTAACATCTAGTTTTCATGAATATCAACAAATACATTAGAATTGTCGATACCTCATAAATGCCATCTTCAAGATAATTAAGCAAATCTTCATAAATTATGGTATTCATTGTACTTTTTAAATATTTGGCCTTCAAATTGCTTTTGGTTCTTCAAATATGGAGACTCTACTCTCATTTTGGAGACAAAATTTTTAAAAAATACGATGAGTCTCTCCTAGATTCTCTTATAAATGCAAAAGTGGGAATAAATTACAAAATATTCCTCCAATATGGAGATCCCACTCTCTCATTTTGGAGACAAAATTTTTCAAAAGTATGATGGGTTCTTCCTAGATTCTCTCATAAATGCAAAAAGTGGGAATAAATTACAAAATCTTCCTCCAATATAGAGACCATACTCTCATTTTTTAGACAAAATCTTTAAAAATATATGATGGGTCTTTTCTAGATTCTATCACAAAGTGTAAAAAGTGATAATAAATTATAAAATATTCCTCCAACATGTTACATCCATTCTCTATTTTAGAGTTTTAGAGATGGTTGAAGATGCTTTTAGGGCATCTCCAATGCATACTCCATATCTTCAAATCTCTCTCTATTCCTCCATTTTGGAGAAATTAATCAATCCAATTCATCCTCTATATTTGCCTCCATTGTGGAGAATTGATCTTGATACTCCATATTTGGAGGATCAAAAATTTACGGAGGAAAAGAGGCAAAAATGAAATATATATATATATATATATATATATATTGGATTGGAGAGGCTGAGTTTGGTCCTCCACTCCAAATCTTCCTTTTTTTTTTCTTTTTTTTCCAATTGAAGGAATAGAGACTATAGGGCGTGTTTGATTGCAGATTTTGTTTTGGGGGGATTCGTAATGATGTGGGATTAGGATTGGGATTGAGAATGAGGTGAGATTATTAATGAGGGAATGAATCATTTATTCATGTTTATTTTGCACAGAATTAGGATTGGGATTGGAATTGAGAATGAGGTGGAATTGTAAAAACATGTTTATTTTGGCTAGGATTAGGATTGGAATTGGGATTGAGGTGAGTTTTTAAAATAATTTTGCTCAATCCCATGGAGATGAGATTCGTAATAACACCCCCACCATGGGTTGACTAATCCCATCAAATGTGGGGATTGGTATTCCCATGAAATTTGTAATCCATGGGATAAAAATCCAACCAAACACACTTTTTAAACTGCACTTCACTTTCGTAATCTCATCCCAAGCCCCAATCCGACTATCAAACACGCCCATAGAGTAATGGAGGAATAGAGATGTGTACATTGGAGTTAATAGAAATTTTAAAATCCTTCAAAATCACTTTTTTAATATAAAATTATATTTTAATCCTCCAAAATAGAAGAATAGAGATTGTTAGATTGGAGATGTCTTAATAAGATATTTACAGCAGGATAACCATATTATGGCATGTGTATAATACGGAGTATATAAAACATAAACAAGAAGATACTTCTGTTAACAATTTTTTATTTTAATAAGCAAGATACTGAAACATTTTAGTCATGTTTATTAGAACCGAGCCAATTCTCGTCCTATTGTAATGGTCTCTCTCTCTCTCTCTCTCTCTCTCTCTCTCTCTCCTGTAGTCCTGTGTCTATAGACTTTTTATGCTAACCCCTGACATCTGCAGCTCAACCCCCCGTACTCCCTTCATTTCTCTTCCTCACTTTCTCTTCCTCTCCAACCAAAATTAAACGAATCATATCCCTCACCCAGAAACCCCACGAAAAAAATCAACCAAAAGCGCACCCAAAGTGTGTTTTTTGATTGGAAGCAATTCCATACACGAAAATTACATAAACCTTTTAAAGGAATACACATATCGAATATATAGGAGTCGATCGAGGATGCCCAAGTGCTTTAGCCTAACGGCTTCGAGAAGCTGGTGCTACAGAACCCACTTCTCCAACTCGGGCCTCCGCTCCACCATCACCGACCTCGGCGACGGCACAGTCATGCACTGCTGGATCCCCAAGACCCGGAAAGACTCCAAACCCGACTTGCTCCTCGTCCACGGCTTCGGAGCCAACGCAATGTGGCAGTGGGGGGACGTCGTCCGCCTTATGGTCCCGCACTTCAACGTCTACGTCCCCGACCTCGTTTTCTTCGGTGACTCCTACACCACCCGCCCCGACCGCTCCGAGTCCTTCCAGGTTACTATTGTTTGGAGTTTTTTCGATGTTGTTGCCTTTGCTTTTCCTTCGTGCTAGTCGCTATTTGGACTTCGAAATTGTTTAAATTGATTTCTGATTCTCTCCGGTTCCGGGACAGTTTAAGTCTGAACCATACATGAGTATAATCGAGAAATTGAATTTGCTGAGATATTCTTAATTGCAGCAAAGATACAATCCATATTTGAACTGTCCCGTCTGTCGTCTAGTCCAAATTAAGGACGGGAAATGATCAAAATTTCGTTTAGTTTATATGCTGCTCGAAGTCAGTTGTGTTTTTTTCATCCAGGCCCGGTGTGTGATGCGGGTGATGGAGGCGAACGGGGTGGGGAAGGTGAGCGTGGTGGGGCTGAGCTACGGGGGGTTCGTGGCATACAGCATGGCGGCGCAATTCAGGGGGGAGGTGGAGAGGGTGGTGATATGCTGCGCGGGGGTGTGTTTGGAGGAGAAGGATCTTGGGGAAGGGATGTTTAGGGTGTCAGATCTGGAGGAGGTGGGGAGGATACTGCTGCCGCAGACGGCGGACAAGATGAGGGAGCTTATGAGTTACACTTTCGTTAAGCCCCCCAAGATCGTGCCCTCTTGCTTGCTCCAGGATTTCATCGATGTAAGTTTGCCGTCTCCTTTTTCTTTCTTAATCTGTGTCCTAAAACAGAGTTCCAGTGTTCTACCCGCACATTTTGGACTCTAGGATCAAGTCGAAATACTGTACTATTTTTTATCCCTTAATTAGAATTTTTACGTAATTCAACAAACATGGGTACACCGGATTTTCGATATACAGGATTTGATTACCTACTTACCTGCGCCCGTTGTTTAGGAAATTTTCCCCTAACTTTTAGTGGGGTTTACAAAAGCTTATTACTCCAATAAGCAGAAACTAGAAGAAAGTAGTACTTATTACTAGATAAGTTGTTTAACTATTTGTCTTTGCGTCTTAATCATCTATTACTAGTAGGGGTAGTCCACCGACGAAGTACCAACCTATCATAACTCGACAGGACAAAAGATTGCAATTGTTGGTAATTACATGGACACCCCCCGTCGTGTATCTATTTGTATCGTGGACATAATCCCGAATTCTGAAAAGAAAAAAAAAATGAATAAATTGATAAGTAATCACCGACATTGGACTGAGCTAATTTATTAGGATATAGTTTACAGTCTGTTTCGTGTATAATTGACGGTTATGATCGTCTATGTGAAACTCGAGGTGGGCCATTGAATGGTACAAATTAAATATGTACCCTAAATAGAATTATTGTAGAAATTCTATGCAAATTTTGATATAGAAGAGGTGAAGACCTGAGCGATTCTCTATTATTCTAGAAATCTATGCAAATTTTGGTAGAAAAGACCTGTGCGATTCTGGTTTGGGCTAGAGAAAACAAGGGTAGATATTATGGAACACACTGATCTGATTACTTAGGTCTAGCTTTACGTCGGTGGAGGCCTCCTCCTTTTATAGGAGTCGGGTGGAGAATACAAACATTACACATATAATTGAACCTTACTGTTCTTGGTCTTCTACTGACAACATTTCTTGACTTACAGACACTACGTAGACAATTACACTAATTTACACCAATTATTGACGACGACATTTCAGGACATTCAATACATACGTACTTACTCACCCCTTCTTAAAAAGGACATTTACTTTATCACACCTAATTTACAGACCAACAGTAACAAAGTAGGTTAGGATCGTAAAAGAGAGTAATAGAGAAAACAAGGGAAGATATTATAGAACACACTGATCTGATTACTTAGGTCTAGCTTTACATCGGTGCAGGCCTCCTCCTTTTATAGGAGTCGGGTGGAGAATACAAACATTATACATATAATTGAACCTTACTGTTCTTGGTCTTCTACTGACAACATTTCTTGACTTATAGACACTACGAAGACAATTACACTAATTTACACCAATTAAGTACGTATGTATTGAATGCCCTGAAATGTCATCGCCAATAATTGGTGTAAATTAGTGTAATTGTCTTCGTAGTGTCTGTAAGTCAAGAAATGTTGTCAGTAGAAGACCAAGAACAATAAGGTTCAATTATATGTATAATGTTTGTATTCTCCACCCAACTCCTATAAAAGGAGGAGGCCTCCGCCGATGTAAAGTCAGACCTAAGTAATCAGATCAGTGTATTCTGTAATATCTCCCCTTGTTTTCTCTATTGATTGGAAAAATAGTTCCAATAACCAGACCACCGGATATTTTCCATGTATATAGAAATCGTCCTCAATCAAAAAACTAGTAGATCGAACACCTATTAATTACACCTTTGGAGTTGAATTCTCTGTTTCCTCATGTGGCCAAAAAATGTAGTAGTTGAGTCAACTCAAGTCAATAAGAAGAAAAAGAAAGTCCCACAAAGGAGGACAATGGGCCGCACAAGTCTTTATTAAAGTTTTGATTAGTATCTCCATTATAATTAGCATTCCTATCAGCTCTGCTCTTTTGTCTCCTGTTGATGTTCAGTTTTGTGTTTTTCTTTTTGAAGAGAGAGTGATTTACAGTTTACACCCTTCTTTTATCCATTTCTATTCCTTTTTTTAAATACCTTGTCTTTGTTATAGGTAGAGTTCGGCCTAGTTTCCCCAAAAAAGTCCGGTTTTTTTTTTGTTTTATTTTATTAAAAAAAATTCGCGTTTGTTGATGTTCCACTAAGCCTTCTTAAAAAATAAGTGTTTATTTACAATTTTCAAACTTAAAAATAATGTATTTACGAAAATAAATTTTTGATTTTTTTTTTTTTGCACCGTTTGAAAAATTACATCGAGATCTATTAAATAAAATCCATATTATACATTTAATTATTTTATTAAGTCCATTATTTTAAGCTTGAAATTTACAAATAAGTAGGCTTAGTGGAATACAAGTTAGTTTTACATCAAATTTTTGTGGATTATTTGTTCGTCTCGACGAGAGGAGCCGAAAAAGTAAAAAATTATGACTTTTATTCAAATGTTTTTAAAAATATCCAAAAAAAGTACAAAAAGTACAACTTTATTAATGCGCTCAATTTTATACCTTCAATCTTCTTTCCCTCAATACCTTAACTACTCTCGCTATAAACGAACACCAAAAGAAAGTTCTTCAAGGGATTATCCAAACCAATTGGGGCTAGCTCAGTTGGCAGCTGTATCGAATTGTGCAGACACGAAGTGGATACAAATATTAAGTAGGTTATGATCAAAGAAAGTGAACACAAGACAAAATTGAGCAGACACGAAGTGAGTACAAATACTAAGTAGGTTAGGATCAAAGAGAGTGAACACAAGACACATAATATATTTGGAAACGACTGACTTACACTGACTTAGATATTACAATCGGTAGAGTCCTCCTCTTTTATAGGCGTAAGGAGGAGGTACAAACATAACTGCTTGCATCACTGCTTACCTCATACAAATAGTACAATGAGCCGAGCCGAGCTTTGTTGAGCTCCAACTCGGCTCGTTTAGTAAACAAGCCAAAAACTTGAGCTCGAGTTCGAGTTCACCTTGAGCCTTGAGCCTTAACAAGCCGAGCTTAGATATTTATTTAATGAGCCTCTTTAATAGAGCCGAACCTCTCTTAACGAGTCAAGTTTTTGTCGAACTAGCGGAGCTCAACTCGGCTCATTTACTAAACGTGTCGATAACTAGAGATCGAGCTCGACTCGTTTAGTAAACGAGCCGAGCCGAGCCGAGTCGAGTGTTAACGAGCCAAGCTCGCAAGCTGCTCGATTCATTTGCAGCCCTAACCAGGACTCTTGCATTCCACTAGAGGGTGAGAAGTTCGAGTCTTCCCAAGTATGCACTCTCTCTACCTTCGACCTTTCACCAAATTTCTAAACAACGATCTCAAAGTGGTAAAGGGTGGTTGATCATTTTTAAAACAAGAGAAGAAGATTATAAAGTACATGAAGAAAGTTTAGTAGTTTAATGGAGATAAAAGAAAAAAAATGAGTTCCAATAGATAAGAAAGAGAGCGCGAAAATCAATCTCCTTGTTAAGTTTCACTATAGGAGAGCAATTTATTTGGCAGGTAATGTTTACGGAGAATGTAGAAGAGAAGAAAGAGTTGATTCGAGCTCTTGCGAAGGACCGAAAACTCTCAGACCTTCCCAAGATTCCTCAGGTTTACATTTCTTCTTTCTCTTTCAAATTTGGGCGCAACTACCTCCTTCATACCTTTTGAGCAAATTTCTTTTGCCTCTCATGCAGCCTACACTCATAATCTGGGGAGAAGAAGATCAAGTATTCCCCTTAGAACTCGGCTACAGACTAAAAAGGTCAAATACGCAAGTACTTATTCACAACTTTTTGTATCGAGCGAGCTCATAAGCCTCTACTTGTCACACCAGTAATGAGGAACTATATTACTTGATCGCATGAGCTAATCATATCTCTGACTGATGGTAACACATCAGCCAAGATAATATACATCCACATTTTTTGTGAGCTTGTGGTTCGAGTTGGAAAATGGCCGTTGTGTCAAATAGTGTTTTGGGCAACTTTGAGCAACAATTAAAGTGATGCCCAGACAACTTTGAGCCAAAATTAGTTGATGAACAACGGTTATTTATTTCTTCCATCACAATTTTTGCACTTGAAATTTCGAAATGCAGACACAATTCCGTGTATAACCTGACTGATCATATAGACGAAAAATGATTAACATATAGTAAATGGTGTGATTTTGGTTTTATATATGCAGGCATTTGGGGGACAATGCACAACTGGTAATAGTGAAGAAATCAGGGCATGCCTTCATTGTAGAGAAGCCCAAGGAGTTGTTCAAGCACTTAAAATCTTTCCTTATCGATTCATTCCGTCCAACAGTAATCCCTCTTCCCAATCAGCAGAACCAGATCTTGGCTAACTAACTGCAGACACCATAAATGTCATGGATTTGATGAGGTTAAATCTGATCCATTACATGAAACAACAACATGTTTTAGATTGAATCGTTGTGACTGAAACACTTTGCATAATTCATAATTAAGACTAATAGATATTTTCTTTCTGGCTCGGGCACTGTGATGAACAGAAATCAGTTCTTGCAACAACTGTATGCCACGAATTGATGTAGGGTCTATACTTGGTCTTAGGACGTCTCGCATCAGTGTATGGTGGTGGAGGGGCTCCAGGGGCACTGAATTATTTTATATTAAACACAGTTATTCAATTTAGATACCTTCATCCTCAAACTAAAAGAGGTGTCCCATACATGGGAAATAGTGTTTCTGCGATGGCTACTTATTCTCATTTCTTCTCTTGTTTTCTCAATTCGTTTACTTCTCAGGTTAAGTTCCAAGAGAATTTTTTTTTTTTTTTTCTTTTCCATGATAAGTGGGGTGTCCGGATCAACAAATTCTTGTTTAATGGGAAGTATTCCCATTTCTTAGAATTCTAATAATTATCTAAAGTAAATAGTGTTTATCATGTACATGGGCCTTTTCAATCATAATGTGAGGGATACGTTTGATAGTGAACTTTAACGCGTAAATTTTCCAAGTAAATGTCCAACTAAAAATGCCATACTCTAATCACATATGAACTATCCAAGCACAGCGTTATTTCATAGTTCATTCATTTCTGAAGGTACAAGTATGAGTGCACTTGTATGGACGCAGGGCCTACCGTGCCCATCTCACCGCCCATCTTGGCAATCAATAGTCCAGGAAAGATTTATTTTATGACCGGTTAGCGGTAATAAATAGTAGGACCATCCAAACAGTCTAAAACTTTTTTGGACGGTGAGAATTAGCGCAACTGCACACTGTTGTGAGATGGGCATAGCAGCCCCTTGCTTCCCACCTGGATAGTACGAGACAATAAAATGGCAACATGAAAAAGAGAGAAGAAAGTAAATGGAATTTCTTTTAGCATCAGTTAGCCCTATCAAATAGGTTGATTCAGCGGTTTTTCTTACAGCACTGGAGTGGTATTATGGGTTGAACGCCTGTAGAAAAGAGGTTGCCATATGTTTTGAGTATTGTAAAGTTTCTATCATGTGACAAAAAGTAGGCACATAAGGCAATTGTGGTTGCCATAGTCTACTTTGGCTGTCTCCTGCCCAGAACCAAATATGAGTAAAAAGCTTGAACCTCAATGTACAGTGTTTTGAAGGGATGAAAGAAAACAAATTACTCCATTATATGGGTTCGCCACTTTTATCATCTGCCAATTCAGATGACACATTTGACATTTGCACAAAGAAAAACATCAGTTAGCTGTTAAATGTAGAAGAAATCTGGATTCTGGCCATTTACCATTGTGTGCGCATTATGTATACGAGGAAGTATTTTTGTTTACCTGTGACACCAAGTGTCGTGCTAATGTGGTGCCACGGTTTCACTTATGGTTGGCCGTGTGTGTATGGGGTGGGGTCCGGAGCCGAGCCAGCAATTTGTCCGCACAGCCAGTTTGGCCTCGAGCCCCACCCTGTGCACACACGGGCATTCGTATATTGTATGTCACGGTTATTCAAAACACTTTCTCGTATATGTATGTTTGTATAAATAGGTTAGAAGAAACCTGAATTCTAGCCAAATAGTACCAAAAAGTGTTTGTGTGCGCTCACGCGTGTAAATATGTATAAATGATACTATATTGTCACATATGAGCATGCTTTTCCGAGGAAAACAAAAGGAAGGAGGAATTTATTCCAGTCCACCATGAAAATATATTCCATATCAGAGGATGCGGTGAATTAATATGGCATATTGGTAATGTTCAGAAAAGGAAGGTACGTCATATTGGTTACGTGTAATGAATTAGTCTTTTAAGTTTAAAGATTCCAAACTTGTATTGTATAGTTAGAAACAAAAAAAGATATTTCACAAAATATCATGCTTCCCATCAACATTCCAAAACTCATTTCAGAATAAATAAATAAATAAATAATTGGAAATTGATTCTTTTAACTGAGGCGTTTTAACAAAAAAGGAAAAAAAAAAAAAAATCCCAACGGAGTAGTTTTGACAAAGTTGAATCCGTTTACTTGTTCGTTTTTCTTTAAGAAACAAAAAACTCAGTTTTCATTGTTTGTTTCTAAACCGAAAGTCTGAAATAGACTTGCATTCTTCTTGTAGATTAAACTACTTTCCTCGCTGGTGTAAACATTTATTTCCTCCAAATCAATTACATTGCTCCACGTCGCCAAAACAATGGTCCCACGGCAACGTGGAGCAATGTAATTGATTTAAAATAAACAAATGTTTACACCACCAGTGTATATAATTTGAGGGCTGCTAGTGCTAGGTACAAAGAAATTTTATCCGAAAATCACCCAGAATGTACTATAAATGACCAGTCATAAATACATCAGTTTTTATGACCGCTCATAAATACGGAGTAGTGCATTCCGGATAAAATTTCTTTGTACATGGCACTTTTTATATAATTTATTCTCTTTTTCTCGATCATGTGATTAATTACATGCTGAAGCAAAAGAAAAAGGAAACAAAAGAACGGCCATCAGGCCATGTCTTATGCTGGGCAGGGCGACTTGGTAAGTTATTGCATAAAAAGTGTACGCCAAAAGGTTTGTTAATATGCCAACAGTTTGTATGATCAAAAGACTTTAGCACTAAAAGTTACCAACCATTTACATCAGTCCATACAAAGGAAGTTGGAATTCTGGGATTTCAAACCAAAAATCAACATACTTAACATAGTGGGCCTATTGTCAAAAAAAAAAAAAAAACATAGTGGGCCACTGTCAACGTGGCGCGAGAGCGAATCCACTATCACAACGAACCAAAGGACCCGGACCCACAATGGACCAAAGGACCCGGATCCTCTGTAGTCAACTGCAAAGAAGACAATGCAGTTCAATTACAGTCGTTCATATTAAAAATTGATAGTCAAGATTTGCAGAAGTATCCTATAGGTAAGAGACTTCCGCAAATCTGGTCCATTTAAAACACTTTTAAATAGATGCGATCACGCGAACTGTCCTCTGCAGTGCAAAAGTAGACAAGCAGTTTCCTGGACAAAAAACACCCAAAACCGCAACACCAGTACCCAAGCTTTGAATCCTTGTCCCCTTCTTTGACCTGGTGGTGCCCAGCCTCGGGTGCCAATATTTTTAGATCTCACCTCATATCTCTCTTTCGTTCATCGGGTGGTCTCTACCAGCCTTCTAGAGTTACCAAAACTAAAGAACTTGGGGGATGTGACGGTTTTGTGTTGTGCATCAAAACATCGCTTTGATAAGAGTCAAAAACACATTTGAGTACATCAAAACCACATCGTTCCACATGATGCTATCTGAACACAGATCTCAAATCCAAAGAATTCAAGTCCTGTACACTTAAATAAAAAGCCCACGCATGTCAGGTTTCTAGAGAATTCAGAACTCCACATCCCAATCTAAAACATGCAAGGATTTAAAAATAAAGGGCACGAGTAGTGTGAAAGACAACTAAATGGGTAAAAATACAAGCCCACATAAATGAAAACAACAAGCGAAAATCTAACAACAGAGAAAGAAGGGTAGACAACATCGAAAATACACTTGAGTACAAATTACCAGGTAATGATGGATGATTTGCTCCAGAAATAAAGTGCCAAGAACAAGTTCATGGTCAACCAAGGTCTCATAGCAGAAACCTTTGACTGTCAAACTAAGCCAAACCCGAAGAAAAACCAAGTCCAATTCTCTTACTAGTTGTTCCATTCATAGCTCCTTGTTCCTTTGAAGGGAAAAGAAAAGTCTCTTATGATCTCCAACCAAAAAATTCCAAATCTGAGTTGAAATCAGGAAAACAAAACCACGACCAACCCACAGAGAACGGCATACATACAGTCAACACTTCCTGGCTGATAGTTGGCTGGGCGTGAGTAAAAATTTCTCAAGCAACAGGGCTAGAATATTCAACAAAATAAGAAACAAATATACTATGAGCCTGTCTATAACCAAGTCAAAGCCAAAGGCCGTCCTGTTTGCTTTCCTGTTCTCACCTGTTAAAGAAGAAAACATACTTCTCTAAAAGTAAATGTCTTGCAACTCGTGGTCACCAAGATGGTGTCTCAATGCGGGGCTAACAATTTTTAACAACTATATTTGCAGCAAAGAAAAAAGAATCAACAAAAAAAACAAAACAAAAGAATCATCTATCCTAACAATGAGGATATGAAAAATCCTTTGGACAAAAGAAAGATATTGGATTCTTGGCACAATCTCCAGCAGAAGTGAAAGGGAGTCGTACCAGAACTCCAAAACATGCACTCTTGCATGGGACAACCATTCAGGGACATGATGTACCAACACTTGGAGAAATGCTATCCCCTCCAGTGTCTCCCACATGCCTGTGGCAAGAAATATGAACTATAAGTTCCAAAAACTATTAAATTTCTAATTAGAAAGTATTCCATGTTTCTAACTTTACAAACTACATTGTATGAACATAGAGACAATCACAACCCGCATAATGCTACACAGCACCGCCAAGTTGTTTAACGTGCAAAAGTAAGGCACTGGCATTGACGACATTGTTAGGCATGTGAGTGAATCAGTGCACATTCTGATGATGACTCCTTTGTTCCTCTCCCATCCACCCAAATCTAGCTCTAAATCAACACTTAACAATGAAACACCGACCCTCCTAGAGATCGCGTATCCGTGCCGGACACTTGGGGACACGCGACATGCTGAGAATACACGGCGACGCGTATCAAACATGCACACATTGTGTCCATTAAATTCTAATATTTCTAATGGTGGGACACACATGGGGATACGACATGGTGATTTCCATAAATTTTAATAGTTTCCCCGGAGTAAAATATTTTTAACTTCACAAGTATTGGACCAAAAGTACAACATAAAACATATGTGCGTCTAATACGCATACTCCATCGGTCGATAATCCATTCGATGGAAGACTTAGCCTAAACATTTAGCGGTTACAATGTAGGTTTGCATAACTAAAAAAGTCATTTAAAAGAAATTTGCCATGTCCTCATTTTTTGAGAATTGGCGTGTCTCGTATCTATATCCGTGTCTGTATCCGTGCTACAAAGATGCCAAACATATCCCTCAAAAAACTCGTTCTTCCTATTATTTTTTAATCCTCTTTCTTCAGATTGTATAGGGGAGCTTAATTTTAACAAAGGGCTTGAGTTTAGCATGGAATAGACCCAGTTTATAGCGCTTTCTTTTGTCCCTTTTCATGCCTATATATCACCCAAGCACCCAAGAAAGAAATATAGTTTTCATAATAAACATTATCCCACGCCTCCTAATTTCTCCAATTGAGTCATACTCTTTAAACCTACTAATGATCTGAATGACGACCCTGAAACCGACTCCCAGACTCACAAATGTCAAAGAGAACATCAAGCCTGTGACAAGTCTCAAGAAAGTGCAGGGTGGCTCATGCGCAATTAACAATCAAGTGAAAAGCCATGATATAGCAACCAGCCAACCACCTCCTTTGCCCCAAAACCAAGGCAATTTACAGATTTGTCCAATAACCAAAATCTGCTAATGGTACCTGATGAAGCAACCGGATTAAAGTATTGAAAAATTACCCATCTTGCCTAAATAGCCTAGTATCTTAGATAATTAGTGTGCTATACTGGAAGACAATCCCCGGATGCACTTAACACGATCCCACCAAATTGTGCACTGAACAAAGACAGCCATTTCACAGGTTTGTGTCCCGTCACAGCAATAAACTCTCAACCTCTAGTTTGGAGAACACTATTTCTAGCACACTAGGAAAAGACATTGTTAGGTTCCCCATCCATTCATCAAGTTATGATAATATTTCTTGACCAGGGACAAAATCAAGTCCCATCTATACAAGCGCATCTGATGCATATAAGGTTATTAGATATTCAAATTACCTCAGTTATTAAAGAAGAATTTCCTTGGATAAAGAATTCAAGATCATATGCGTCATTGTGGCCACTGGAGTTTTCAAGCACAAGCAGCCATTCTAGAAGAAATTAAATTGCTGCGAAACTTTTACACTGCAGTTTGGACACACAGTACCAATTGCGCCTGTTTGTGTTCCAGCTTGAGCAGGATCATGATGGAATTCATTTGTGCACCAGATACATACAGAAGTAACTAGATTGTTGGCAGCTGTATTCAGTGATAAAGCATCCTTTTCAAGCCAAAACGACGAATCAAATCCTGGGCCAACCTCTGTATTGTACGACATTGCCTTAGAGTCTCCTTGAAGAGAACTTAAATTTTGTGTGGTCAGAAAACTGAACTCCACAGGTTCAATATGACCTGATTGTGCCCCTTCAAAACCTAGCATGCTGTCATACTTCCCATTAACTTCAAGAAGCTCATTTTCACCCTGTTATCAAAAATAAAAATTACCTTGACAGTCAACAACGACCCTGATAAGAAGATTCTTTTCCAAACATTTTAGATGCAAAATACAAGGAAAAGATTTGTTTCGCAAACAATAACAAAAGAAAAGGCAAGCTACCAATTCATCGTAATGTTGACAGTAGCTTCCCCTAAGTGAGCAGCTACAGTTAGTTCAGTTTTACTCGCATCCATGTACAACATGCAAAAGGATCAACAACAAAAAAAGTACGACATCCAATAACCAATGCTGGGTGCTTGCATCAGTATGAAGCAATGGCAGACCCAGTGCAGGGCACAAGGGGTCACGTGCCCTCACTGCCACTCACCCTAGAGATTTTTTTCCCCTGCTGCTGTTACATGGTTTTGTACACAACTCGATCTATAAAACCAATTCTCTACCAGTTTCTGTCTCTCCATACACACACACACCCCAAAAAAGGCATTTGATAATTGGACTTCAGATTGACTCTCTTTGAAATTAAAATTATATACTGTAATATGCTAATATTGAAATTATTATGTATCTTGATTGTTAAATTGTGGCTAAATAAAATAGGACTTTTGATTCTTTCTTTGTTAAACAGATTAGGGCTCTTCATGTATCTTTTAATTGTTTGGAAAAATTAGTCCTTTATTATTTACTTGTTTTTAACTCGATGATTGAAGTTATGTTTAGTCTTACATTATCGTTCTTAATTTTGATTTCTTTTCTTAAGGTTTTGTGCCCGTGTAAATCTTGGGTCCGCCACTAGTATGAAGCACGGATTATTCCAGATGGGATACAGATACTCCTCTGATCCCAGAAGTATCCACAATATAGGGTTTAGTTTTCTTTATTTTTGAAGTATTGGGTACTCTTTGCATACTCTAGGTCATGTATCCAAACGTTTACAACATTTATAGTGTGTTCTCTTCCCTTTTCAAAAAGCATTTTTCAAAAAATTCCCCCTAGATTCCCCCTACTTCCAACATTTCTCTCTTTATCTCTCTCCACTTATTACCCCTACTATTTTTCAAAAAAAATTTTAAATACCAAACCAAACACAGCACAGACTGCTTCCTCCATAGAATTAGAAGATTTCTAGGAATTTACTTACTTTCTAGGGAACAAGACATAATGAGAAGTACCATATTTTTTGGATACTTTTTAACTATTCTTGTCATGTCAAACTTAAGTTCCATAAAATTGGATTGCAATGGTTAAACAAGTTACCAAGTAAACTTGTATAAGAGAAAAGACAATGGTTCTATCACCATACTTGCTATTATGCACAACGCAATGCTAAAAAACTATTGAAAAGCTTTTTAATCTAATGTATCCTAGCCGTACCATGTCCTTGTTTTTTTTTTACACTTTTTCTCCTATTGCTATATCCGTATCGTGTCATATCATATCAGTATCCTACATTGGTATTGTTAGTTCCTTTATTTTGATGATGATGATGTTTAACTAGTATGAATGTCAATAACGTTATAAAACCTAGCTTGGAGTAGCTATTGATAGCATGTGTGCATGCAGATTCTGCCGATTTTAAGTGCAGGACATAATTTCCTCTCAAGCCTTTAGGAATTCGAGCTTGCATTGTCCCCCGGTCGCTCCTACGGTGGATATAGCGGCTGTCAGGACAGTCGACTAGCCGGTCATCCGGATGGCGTGATTTGATCTAGCCATATTATGCTATCTAAGCAAGAAAAGGAGATTTGCATTTAGCGCATATATACATTGGGCAGCTCTTTTTAATTTTGGCCATTTGATTTTGGGGCTGCTCCTCAGTTGGTAAAGATCACCAAGTCTTCAAGCATACAAAAAGCATTATGTAAAAAACCCTTGTCTGAGACTCTGAGATATACACGGTAGTTCATCTTCTCCGGACTCCAAAAGAGAGAAAAGCCTTCATTGTTGAATCTTGCTTTACTCTCTGTATTTGTACACTTTTATTTCACCCTATTTAGAGGGGTCAACGCGCTTCACTTATAAACCCGCCATGTGAGAGAACCCAATCCACTGTGTTTCAATTACGATTTTGTTCTTCTGTAAGTTTGGGTAAGCACCAAGTTTATTGTTAAGTTGTGATTAACTGGTCTGCACGTACCAGTGAGTTTTGAGCTAAAGGTGAGAAATGCATTGTTGTAGAGGAGAGTTGGCTCCCTATAAAACCAACCCAGCTGTAAGTTTTTAGAACATAATGGATACCAGTGTATGTTCGAGGGAACTGCAATAAAGAGTGGACTAAGAAATTAGTTGAAACAATATCAAAAGTTTAGTGTGCTCATATTTCTTCCTTTCTGCCTTACATTCTTGATTTAATACCAACACATTTCCTTGCAAAAGAAAAAAAAGTGTACTTTACAGGTTTAAGTCAACTCCCCACTAGATTGCAACTTGCAATACACTTCATAGTTGCATCATATTGCCTCTGGATAGTTAGTTCCAAAGCAGGAAATGGTACATTATATAAGGCTATGTTTGGTGCGCATGAATGGAACACAATGAGAATGGAGTGGGAGTGGGAGTGGGAGTGGGACGGAGAGGGAATGGCATGGAATAATACACATTCTCATTCCTTGCTTTGGAAAGCCAACCTTGAATTATGTAGGACTAAATGACCATTCCCATGTTTGGCATATTAAGCAAATGGAATAAATGAAATTAATTCTAAACTTTTCATCCTATGATAAAATGTAACTTTTTACCAAATAGTAATAAGTTTTCACCAAAACAATACCGAACATTAACAATTTTATAATTTAAATCTATTTATATTCACAATCATTTAAAATGTTTCATTAATTCCAAAAGTATAAACAAGCGAGTATATTTCAGGTATAATTTCCTAAAATATCGTGATTTCAAAGAACGCTTCTCCACGCAACAACTGATCAAGCAGTAGGCTAGTTGATACCACCAATTCACTTAATACCCCATATTCAACCATTACAACATAGCCGATGACAATTTCTTTACTCTCATATAAGAAATTGATAAACACAAGAATATATTCCACCCACCTAACATTCTTTGAAAAAGAAATTAGACCAATCAAGCATATAAGAGTTACAAATGTTACCCAGGTAAAACTATATGACACCAAATGTCTTCATATTGTAATGCCTTTAATAAAGAACCCCATTCGAACACAAGTTGAAGTTAAACGACTTGGCCTGGTCTTAAGAGTTTGCTCCCTCCTAGGTCAGGTTTGAATCTTCTTAAGTGCCATGAACTCTAGTGGTCCAGTTTATAGGAGGCTTTGCCATGACGTTAGTCTAACTTTAGTCAGGCCCCCGATAGTTGACGCCTGGACGGTTTAATTAATCCTTGGGATTAGCTGAGGTGCACTTAAGCTGGCTCAAACACCCTAGGTTATTAACAAAATAAAGTGATAAAAAGTAAGTTAAATAAGTTGAGCTTCCCAAGTACATGAATGCATTACTTCTCTGATGTGAAAAGTCTCCAAAAAAGTAATGCAACATTCTCATTTTGCCCCTCCTTTTCTGTTACGTTAAATAAGTCAGTTAGGATTTCAAGAAACATTCCATCAAGGGGCAAAAATGGAAGTTAACAAAAGTATACTATCATAATCATGTTCCCTTAAATAGTTGGTTTCCCAACGATGGCCCAACAAAACGGGTAGGAGGGAGTACTTCCTTCATATGAGACTATTTGAGACCACTATTTGAATAGTTATCACTTGGGTTCTTCTCTAATACTCCTATGCAGAGAATCTAACACAGATAAATCCACCAACCAAGACAGTTACCGTCACTCTTGAAAATATTGTGCAATAAACTTCAGCCAGTCAAACACAAAGAAAAAATGTTTCTCATGCACGACGACAGATAATCAGCAATAACTTGAGGGAGGCAAATGAGGAACTTTCAAAGTGATACATGCATATGCATAAACATACACATACATGTACATATAACATATACATACACAAACATAGGCATAGACACACACACACACACACACATAAACGTATAAAGCCATAACCTTCAACTTGTAATGTATGTGAATAGGTCAGCTCCAGCGTCCTCCTCCGGGCGGAAAGGCAAGGATGCAAAGAAAGACGATTAAAGGGAGAGACAGAAGGAGTAGGTCATTTTTAAGAAGGCATCGTGTTTCATCGAGATGTATCCTGGTTTTTAGTATAGGAGGATTCAATCTTAGAATGGGATGCCTAATCCTTAACAACTTAACTTTTTGGAAATAATAGTAAATCCCACTTCTTGTTGGAATAGCCCTTCCAATGGAATAATTATTCCCACCATTACAAGATGTCCCTAATATACGAAAGAGAATGACGATAGACTAGCTATTCCATAACACAAGTAGAAAATCAGTTAGAAAATCAAATAACAAAAGTAAAAAAGAAAAGTTGTCTTGGTGTTAAGATAATAGCATCAGGAGAACTCGAAAACAATAAACTTTAAGCAAATATCTTTGGTAAACTCATTTGTTGTTTATAAAGGACATTTCTCAGTTTCTTATTGGCATACTATAATCTTGAATATCGATGCTCATACCTTATCTGAGAATAGAGTGAAAGTAGGGTAACAGCCTGAGGATTGCCCCATCTGGGTTGAAGTATCAGCTAAAGTGCTCTGCAAGATATTTCCTTCATCATTTCTCCACATATAGCCAGGAATCACATCCCCAACTGATTGGGAGTTAGTACTGCCAAAACCAATCATCAAGTTGTCAGACCCAGAACTTCCCACCTCATTAATCGTGGGCCCCTCCCAAACTCTACCAGTGCTGACCCTGTCCATATTATTTTCATCAGCGCCCATTCTGGAGTAATAAGATGAACCAAATAAGCTACCTTCTTCTTTTGGATCCTTGCCTATTCTGCTGTTTTCAATTCTAAGATCATTTTCAAAACGAAACGTTTGCTCAATCGGACCATTGTCCATACCATCAGCAACTATTCCAGTGCTATTGTTGCCAAAAGCAAGAATTGGCCCACTACTACTAGAGTTTTGAACTTCGTCAGGTTTGGGCTCCTCAATGGTGCTCGTAGTATAAAAATCACCAAAGTTTTTCCCAGTACAAGACTGAATCAGGAAACTATCACTAAAACTCCCTTTCTGCTTGGGTAGTACCTCTGTGATATTGCAATTCTCATTTACATTTTCAACAAAAGTTTTCTCATTCCCAGATAGAATAACTGAACCAAATTCAAGGCTCATCTCCTGTGTATTGACTCTTTGGTGATGTGTGCCCAAACCAATCCCATTATTCTTGTAAGTTTGGACTTCATCAAGCTTAGGCTCCTCCAATTTGTTTGCGTTAATATTACATGCATCACTTTTGACACCCCAAGTTTGCTCATAACCAGATAGCTTACAATCAAAATACGTTGTATCAGGTTCAGGACCTCCCATTGGGCTAGTTTTATCCACATCCTCCATATTTCCAATACAGCATGCTTTTTCATTATGATTGGGAGCAAGTGAAACAAGTTCGGAACTTGCTTCCTTATTTGTCTCCTCTACCATAATAGGTTCCCTGTTGACATTGACTTCAGCATCACAGGTTTTCTCAGAAGCGAAAGGTGAACATGGACTGCTTTCCAAGATTTTTTCCTGTTGAATAGGAGAGTCTTTTTTTCCATTGGCAGCACACTCACCAATAATATTATTCTCATTATCAGACTTGGCAATTTCAGAATTCAAACAAGAACCAAATTTAGTAGCAACAATACCATTAGCCTGATCTACACCACCAACACAATTGTTCATCTTATTGTCTATATTGTCCTGAACACGACATTCTTCGCCAGAATTTCCTTTACAAAAGTTGGATTGTGTGTCCTGTTCATCACCAGACAAAACCTTAACTTCAGTGCAACTTTCTATGTCTGAGCCAGCCTGGCATCTCCTTTGAGAAGCAGGCGTCAGTACAATATCAGTCTCGGCACTAAGTGTCATAGCATCATCGTCATCATCGACGGAGGTTTGGATCATAGAATCCTTTGAAGGAACAGTTACAGGGCCAACATTATTTTGCATGCTCAAAACTCCTGGTGATGCTTCATCACTCTTCATGTGGTGTCTTATATGGGCCCCAACATGACCATTATAACGATGCCTTTCATCAAATGTCTTATGGCAGAACTGACACTCGTATTGTCCACCTTTAATTATCACCCCATCAGTGACGGATGTTCCAAGTCTAGATCTCCTTCTCCGATGGGATGACAACTGGTGGTGCAATAAATCATCCTTCTCAGTAAAAGTCATGGTGCACTTCTTGCACTTCAAAATTGCTCCCATTTGATCGGAATTCCCAACCTCTGAACTGAGTTGCTTATCATCATGATTTGTGAGATAAGTAATGACTGATGGTGAATAGCTAACAAGCTCTCCCCCTTTGTTTCTCTCTTTGAAAGCGAGATCTGCAGCCTGTGGCATATCACGTAAATTAAGTAACTCAAAAGATGAACAAAGAAATGGTTTATGAAATATGACAAATCAACTTACATTTTCAATAGCCATTTTGCAATTCAACTGATCATTTTCTTTGCTTTGACCAAAGTTTGTATGATCGGCATTTGGGAGTCCAAAGAAGGAAAGCAAATAAGGGGAAACTTCCTTCCATGACATAAATTGCTGCCCATTAGGACTGTGTATGACCAAATGAAATGAGGGGAAATTGTGTTAGTAAGAAGAGTTAATCAAAGGAGTTTCCATATATAGCATTATCATTGTAGACAAAATTTCCTACTAAAATTTAGATTCATAAACTACGACAGGCACTAATGAGAGACATGTGCCTGTAATTTGAAATCACAATCAAGGATCTAATATCCAAGCCAAGGTATCAAGACATATGCCTGTACTTGAAAATCACAATCAAGGATCTAACACCCAAGCCAAGGAATCACCTTTTCAAGGTTTAGAAGGGATAACAGGAAAAGTCCAACCAACCACAAACCTAGTTTCTTTTTCAAAATATGTCACGCATTATTTACAACCTCAACATGTCAATAGACTCCTAGGGAAAAGGCATTGGAAGCTCAAAATGAAAGGAAGAGTGAAGTTTCTCACAAAAAGTTGGAACGCATTCACTAAGCATAGAACCCAAGTAAAATGGTAGCCAAACCAGTCCTTCAGATTTGGCCAACCCCCCTATCTTTTCAGGAATAAACCCTTACCTCGTACTTACCAATAACCACCTTTTCCCCACCCCAATATGCACATTTACCAACTTTTTAGCAGCCAAATAAACTACCATTGTCATCAGTAAAATTAGAGGTCAAAATGCAAATATTTTGCCATCCTCGGTTTGGCTGACCTAAGAAAGAAGAAAACAACATGACGGAGTACACAAGGGGTCCAAGTGTCAGAAGAGAGGCAGAGAAGAAGAGCTTAACTATAGAGCATTACAAAGTACAAAAGAAAATTTAAATAGAAAAATGTGAAGTTGAAATTGGACTATGTTATGTGGAGTCGGATGTGTTTATTGGGTGGGGTGCATATCTAAGAGTCGTATGCATGAAACCTAGAGATGGAGGATATACAGATATAAATCTGAATTTTGATACGGGTGCAGCAATTCCTCAAATAATAAATTTATGTATATTATTTCATATATAAACACGAGTTAAAAAGTTAGCCTATTATTTTTGATGAATTTATTAACCAGCAAACATTTAATCAATAGCAACTAGCAAGTTTCATCAACTAAGTTCATGTTTCTTTTCCTTGAAAATTCAAGACAACCGTGTCCCGTTTTGAAATGGTGTGTCAGGTACATATCTCACAGCCACATCCATGTCGTGTGGCGTCAACAAGGGTGCATTTCCCTAAATGATGGATTCATGAACCATAGAATTTGGAAACTGGTTGACAATAGAGAACGAAATAAAGGTTACAGTATATGAGAAAAAGAAAAGGAAAGAAGATTCAAACAACACTAGGAAAAAGAAAGGTCTGCTTTATAAAAATTTTGAAAAAAAGATAGAAAAAATAGGAGTAACCGAAAAACAATTATTGTGTGCTCAAGCAAAAGATGATCAAGCTACAATTGATCCAACTGCTTTTTTGGCAGGTAGAAAACAAATAGTATTTGAAGGCATACGGGGATGCCACCCAATTACAATTAGAAACAAAGCCAAGAAGGTGGAGTCTAAGCCACGAAGCAAACCAATCATCTCATGCGCCAGAACTAAATACCCTGAAAAGTCCTCCCATTGTGTCCCAACCAAAGGATTGACGTCAAACAAAGAGGAGCAAACAACAAATGAATTCACACCTACAATATCCCTCTAAAAGACCCAGGGCATCTCAAACCAAACAAGAACCATACTCCATATCCAAAGCCACCTTCCAATGAATAAGCAAGTGATCAATGGGGGATTACCACCCCTTTTACAAAGGCGACACAGATCAACAATCACAAAAATGTTATTGCACTTGCTTGCTAAAGGTAATGTGACCAATTTCTTTAGCTAATTTTTGGACTTCCAAAGATAGGGCTCATATATATGTCAAGTAACAAAAATACACAAAATTTAAGTTAACAAGTTCTTAAAAAAAAAGTTCAAGTAAAAGAATTTTCATAAAAGGGTAGTACATTATAATGATGAATGTATTAACCAATCCTAGGCAAGGACAACATGGGCAAAAAACACGTCAATATCTATTCTCCTGATTAAATTCCAGAAACTATTATGCTCAAAATCTACTTTGCACATATAGTCAAAACACTTCCACAAATCTATAATCTATTCTAATTATACTCTAGAATCTATAAATCACAATCAAGCTCCCGAGTGCACCTAAGCATTTTTAATTAGCCCAATCGTGTGCCTAGTGATTGCCCAACTGTTTTGGGTATTCCCATGGTAGAAACTAAACTTGAGTTCGTAAAAATGGGAATTTCAGAACCTGCTAAACTCTCCCAACATTCCTTGATACATCCATTAACTAATAGGCTGCATGGCGAAGCAAATATTAACCCCCTAAAAACCGAAAACTGTATAATTCAAAGCAAACCATAATAATACCGAGAAGTACCTCATGTATCGACTGACAAATAGCCAAACACGGCCTTGTTTCTTCCTGATGGAAACCAAGAGCTTCCATCCCTTAGGCAGCGCATCTCCAAACTCGCTTGCCTCTACAATCTTCTTCTTCCTCCTCCAAGTCCCCCACTTTCCATTTATTTCCCCCAAGTAGCCCAGCACCTCCTCCTCTGTCTTCAAATTCTCCGTCCTCCTCAGCAACTCCACGTCGTACGGATCCTCCACACTCGCCAATGCCTCCAAATTCACATCTTCCTTCAAAATCTCTTTGTCCCTATCCTCAACAACCTCCTTAAACACAATAATATCCTTAACCACAGCATTGCCTCCTTCTATGCCCACCACTGCCCTAATTTCACTCTTACCAGGCCTCCCCCTCTTCCTCTTCTTCAATTCACTGCAAGGGCGAAGCCATAATTTTTGGTTAGTGGGGTCAAAAATTAGATCCTTATGCAATTTATTTTTCCGATTTGTTAATTCAGACATATAACTAAGTTATTAGGTTGATTAGAAGGTAGGTATACCGTCATAGTTGTAATTTTGCTTTACAATTGGTCCCAAGGACTGATATTATATTATGGAAAGATGCATGATAGTCTCATTCGTAATGCTATCAGCTCGAGCACTTGGAATTTCGAATGCATTTGAAAGTTGGGGCAATTCAAAATAGCGAAATTTTAGTGCAAACTACAAAACGTATATGCGAGAAATCAAAGTGAGCCTTGTACCTATTTCCCTCCGCCACTGATTCACGGCCCGCATTGGGAAACTCGGGGGCCGACTCGCCGTACTCGACGCGAATCGGGACCAGGTCGTCGCCGCTGGGTTTGGGGGCGAAGAGTTGTTTCAGGAGGCCGATGATCTGGTGGTTTTCGGCGCGTTCGGGGTCGGTATCGTCGGCGGCGGGGGTGCGGCGGGGGAGGGAGGAGGAGGGGGAAAGGGGCTTGCGGGGGGCGAGGCGGAGTCGGGAGTAGGTCTGTTTGCGGCTGCCGGCGGACTCGTTGAAGACGGAGCGGTCGATCTGGGGGATGACGAGGTCGTCGGAGCGGCGGGGGTCGAAGGAGGAGGAGGAGGCGGTGGTGCAGTGGGAGAGGGCGTGGAGGTCGGATTGGGAGAGGAAACGGAGGTCCACGATGGGGATTGACTCGATTTGGAGAGTTTCGGAAGCCATGTCGTCGGGATTGTTGGAGGGAGGGAGGGAGAGGGTGTGGTGTGGTGCGGTGTGGTGTGGTGTGGTGCGACGTTTGTGTTTTCTAATCTAATTAGATAGAAAAATTGAGAGGGAGAGAATGTATGCATGTACATAAATGGTTTCCCCCCACCCTGCGTCTAGGACTCTAGGCTCCGCAAAGAAATGGAGTACCGCTTAAAGCATCTTTACTTAAATCTTAATTTAAACTCAAATTAAGTAAAAATCACTCAAAATCCTTTCACTTCTTACCCTAACCCATACCAAATTACTCAAATTTGGTTAGACTTAAATCTTTTACTCAAATTTTTTAAGACGAATTTTCCACTTTTAAATTTATAATATTGCCATTAATAAAGTTTTTTTGTTCAAATTTGTAAATATTTGTGTTTGAGTTTGAGTTAACCCATTAAAACACACAATACCAAATCAAGTTTTTACCCAAATTTTTACTCAAATTTGGGTAAAAATTTGAACAAGGAGTAGAAATGTTCTTATTTCATAGTATTTAATTTTAAACCTATCCATTAAAGAGCAAAGAGTGGACAACATCACGAAAAATAAATTGGCTATTAAATGTGACAATCTCAATTCATATTTTCCAAGGTGATTTATGAGCCAGTTTAGAAACGGAACTCATATTCCCACGGACTCCACCCCGACCCAAAAAAAAACGCCTACCATATGAAAAATTCGGACGACACTAACCCTCCCTCACACCCGCTTTGGTCTTCTCTCTCGCTTCCTCTTCAACAAACCTCCTCCCTGCACCGCTCCGCCTCTCACTCCTCTCTCCCCATCCCCTTCTCCTCCACCTCGTGCGTGGATTTAACGACTCCGCCACTGCCGACATCATCCTCTGCCTCCTCCTCCACTTCGCCCCAATTCCTTTGGACAACTCACTTTGCCACAGCTTCGAATTTTAGCAGAAAGCAATACCAAAATTAGTTCTATGGGTCCTATTTTCTTAGTTACAGACTAATTTTTTGTTACTTTGAATTCTGGTGATTGTTGTGATTGGGGTTGTTGTGGTGGCGGCGGCGGAGGTCAGTGGTTATTAAACTTCAGAGTATACTTATGCACATGAATTGTTCGATAAAATGTGTGACTGGAACTTTAGTTTTTCAAATCTAATGAACTTGAAATTCACAATATCAAAAGTTAGTGAAATTCTTGAGATTAAAAGCTAGTGAAAAATCATGAGCGTGTAAATTGTAAAATTCATGAGCTCGAAGCAAGTAAAAATCACGAGCGTGTAGCTCGTGAAATCCATGAGCTTGAGGTGTTTTGAATATCCAATGTCGTTTAAGTTACAAGGAGTTGTCGCTACAGATCACATCAAAACTTGCAAAATTCACGAACTTTGTGAAATTCACTAGGTGATTGTTGTGTTCTCCAAACGACTAGAAGCCCTACGCTTCAGGCTATACATCTGGGAGTGCATCTTTTCATCGTAAGCAGTGATTTTGATTCCAAAGTTTTACAAAATTCCGTGAATGATTCCATGATTTTTTTCCTCCCCGTGATTTTGTTGGGTTCATTCTTTCCAAATATGATTGTAGCCCTAGCACCCGTTAATCTCAGCCGTTTGAAAAATATGTACCGATCCTATTGTCAAAAATATACGGATTTGAAAACTACCCTCTCATATTATGTAGATTTCTTTTGCAATCGATTGATCGGAGACTACAACTATCTGATTGAAATGTATTCCAAATACTTCCCTATTTGTCGGTAAACTCATCCGGCAATTAGCAGATAATGATTTCTTCAGGGGGAATTTTGATTGTGATATCCTAAAATAATAACCAAACACCTGAAAAAGTTTTGATTGGCAAAATCAATTTGCATAACAAAAATATTTTAAAATCAATTTGCATAACAAAAATATTTTACAACGAAAAATATTTTATGTTGAAACAAACAGAGCCTAAGATCCATTAAAAAAATAATTATACTAGATAAATGAAGGGATAAAATGTAGACATCTCGTACGATCGGATAGATATATATTTGCAACCGTTAGTTTTATTGCAATATTTAGGTTTCTCCAGGAACCAACCTGGTTTTACCGCTAATGGAAAGTACATGTCTCATGACGATTAATTACCTTAAGTTGGTATTCATTCAAGCCGCCCAACTTTAATTCTGAACCGATCGATATTTGGCCAGTATTCTTGCCCAATTTCTAGTAGGACAAACCTTACCATTTTCGTTTTCTTTATTTGCTAACTTTCCGAATCTACTTAACTGATCACAAGTGGGCTAATAAACAAATGAAACTTCCCACTGACCCAGGGGTTTGCTAGCTCCCGCTCTGAAGATGCGAGTTGACGAGTTCGACTCTCAAGGGTAGACCAACCAGTTGGAAGCTAGGTGGAAGCCTTCTGAATGTGTCTATTAGTCACCCACTTAGCTGTTTCTAATTGCTTTTCGTGAGTGTTGATTCATTGCGGCCGGCCCTAGGTGGATTAATCTCATCATGTTTCAGTATTGGGATACCTCCTATGTTTTCAAATGAAAAAAAAAAAAAAAAAACATATGTTTGTTTTTTAAAAGTTTGCCTTAAATGGATTATTTTATGTAAACTAATTAACTAATTAAGTTTTATCAACTTTTTTTTTTTAAGCTTGTTAAGCTATTTGATCAAATCAAACTTAAACAAGTTAATTATTACTTGGATCTTATAGCTTACGACGTATAAAACACGTAAGCTAGCCAGACCGAATTGACGATCATTATTAACTCGATTAAAATTCATTTGAGATTAACTCACTTTATAAATAAGCTAAGTTTGAATATAGTTTTGATCACACAGTCAAGTTTCTAAACTAAAAAAATGTTGGGCTCATGTTAACTCATTTTCCACCACATAAAACGTTTGATGTAGAAGAATAGGAAAGTGGTCGGGTGTTTCGGGAAACATGCACGGTCCGACCGTTAGCTTTAAAGTGTTGCTTCTTATAGGTTGGCTGTCATCGATCACACATGTTTGGAGAAAGTCACGTTTTTTTCTTTAATTTCTTTTGGGTAAAAATTGAACATGTTAAATGACGTTACTTTACAGGAGTTGGACGGTCACCAATTGGTTTCTACGTTCTAAACCCTCTTCTTTGGCATCGGTAGGGCCACCACATACGAGTTTGGAAATCTAATTCTTCTATCTGAGATTCATATTCTTCATCTTGCAATTTGCTAGGTGGCACTCTTGTAAAAACTAAGGTGAAATACAATTAAAGAAGCCATATGTCGTTACGCATTATTCATCCTGAAACGATGCACAATCTCTTTCAAAATCATCCAATTGTGATTCGATCATGTGATTATAGTAATATATGAATCTAGTAATTAATTTGTCTACATAATTAACTCAGTCATTCAATGATAAAAGTGAATCTCGTATCCATTAAGGGTTTACAACACAATCAGTAAAAAAAAAAAATTAAATTACTCCAAAAAAACAAATCTTAGAAATATGTAGTTCCATAATATAGGATAGTTTAATTATCAGGAACTTTATCATGAGATGGTAAGTTTAATTTGAAAAGAGAGAGAAAATTAAATAAATTCCGACAAGTTTTATGTATGGGCTGCCGTACGTACCTGATTTGCATGGTTCGTAGTGGGGCCTGATTGGGATTTGCATTAGATGCATGAGTGGCCGTTTTCTGTCTAGACATTACTATCTTGCTATTAAAGTACTTGTATTATTGTCTATGGAAATTTTAAGGCCTGAAACCAATAGGCAATGAAGTTGCGAATACTCTTTAAATATGAATATGATTGGCCGTATCTCGGGTACACATGGACCATCATATATTAAATTTGTCCTCCTATATATGAGGGCGTTAGATCCAGTCCATTTGCTCCTGACCAGTTTGGTCTATTTGGGTATATCTGAGCCGTCCAAAAGTGTTTTGAAAGGCTCGAATTTAAAGTGAGTGTTTTTTATTTTTATTTTTATTTTTATTTTTTAAAACACTCCTTTAATTGGATTGTAGTGGACCACAAAGGACTTGTATATAAGGCCACTAAAGCTCAAAAATCATGCCATATAACATATTTCATAAAATTTGTATACAAGGCCACAAGGAGCAATTTATTTCATAGAAAGTGTGATTATAATGTAATAAAAGGAGCAACTCTGTTTGATTGAAGGAGCAAAGTTTGAGTACCAGTGTGATGTGAAACCTTCCTTTCAATGAATGAACGATTCCGATAAAAAAAAAAAATGATACTTAATACTGAATCTAAAAGCTTTAGTGGCCTTCAAAAATGAATTTGTGTCCCGATGAAGAAGCTTTAAAAACTCGATGGACCAAAAAATTAATATCAAGTTGTAATTTTATTATTTTTTATAGTCTAATGAGTCTGTATAGGATTTTAGTGGAAGAAGTTATTATTATTAATTTGTACTTGAGAGTGAGCATTTTGGATGAAAAAGAAGATCGACTATAGCGAGACAGATTTTGGCAAAGACAGATCGATGGAGGGATCAATCTGCATATCTATCGGCACCTTTTGTTTTATAAACAAAAATAAAAACAACAACAACGTGAAAAAGAGACCTATATATATGGATTTGTTATTTACTTTCTTTGTGGAGCACAGGCTATATAAAGTAAAGGTACGGCAAAAGATGAAGGAAGTCATATATGATATATCATACGGAGAAAAAGAAAAAGTAGGGGCGATAGTAGATATAAAAGGAGATGCAATCATGCAACTGGTTTTTGAGCGTGATTCCGAAGGGAGTTTTTCGGTAGGTTTTTGGAGAGTTTATGGACTGAAGGTCGTTGGCGATCAAGATTACTGAATACAATATACGTGTGACTCAGCAGGTAATACGTACTTAGAATGTTGTGAACATTTATTTCACTTGGATAAATGTAAGTGTGTGTGTATACATATATATATATACATATATATATATATGTAACTATACAATAATTATAGTGGCTTGATTCTTTCCCTTAGTTTTTACCCATTCTGAAATTTTTCACATATATCTCTGCGTTGTGCAATTGGTTGCTTACATAGTTTTTGCAGATAGTTTTTCAGTTTTTCTTAGTGTTTCGCATTCATACTGCTAGGGTTTTTACGGATTATTAGGGAAACTGATTTTTCAATTATAGTATCAGAACAAGAAAGTTATAGGATTGAGTCGCAGGAGCGTCATCATGAGGGAGGAATTGTTGGACTTGAAGTGCCCCCATAAATTTGGTTACACAGTGTAACTCTCTGCGACCACTCCAAGAACAGACTTGCGGGTGTGATGTCGAATGCCATAAAAGATTTAATTGATATTGTTCCTAACACCAATTGATTTTAGGAGAGATGGTGAAAAAATAGTTCGACAAGTAGTATCAGAGAGCCAGAAAATCATGAGTTCGATTCACAAAGCGTTATCGTGAAGGGGGGATTGTTGGGCCTGTAGTGCCCCCATAGATTTGGTTACACAATGTCACTTCCTGCGACCCTAAAAATAGATTTGCGGGTGCGATATCAACTGTCATAAAGAACTTAATTGAAGCCCTCCCTAACACCAATTGGTTTTAAGAGAGATGGTGAAAAAGCGTTTCGACAAGTGGTATCAAATCCAGAAAGTCATGGGTTCGAGTCGTGGAAGTGTCATCATGAGAAAAGAATTGTTGGGCCCGGAGTGCCCCATAGATTTGATTACACAATGTCACTCTCTGCGACTACTCTAAAAACAGACTTACGGGTGCAATGTCGAATGCCATAAAAGATTTATGCTATGTTTGGATGAATTTTTGAAAAATTTTGTAGGTTTATGAGTGGAGAGAAAATGATAGTACTTATTGGAAGTAGATGTAATGATTGGAGAGAGATAGAGACAGAAATGAGAATATTGAGAGTAATGATTAGAAGTAGTGGTAATGAGTGTTTTTTGAGTTGAGAATTTTTTTTCAAAAAGCAATCCAAACAAAGCATTATTTGAAACCCTTCCTAATACCAATTGATTTTATGAGAAATAGTGGATAAGCGGTTCAACAGGAGAGAGATAGAGGAGGGGGGGGGGGGGGGGGGGGGGGGTTGGCGGCTTGGAATGTGTTTATGATTCTTTTACGACTTCAACCTTGCAGTTTATTAGTGGTATATTTGAAGGATGTTGTTAATGCCACGGGCAAAAAGTTTAATGCCAAGATAAAATATTTCAAGTGCCTTATTTGCCCTTTTTGACTCCGGATCCCAAGATGAAGACCCAGTGCCCTCACGCCTCTCTCTTTGTCCCTCTTCCCCATCCATTATATTTTCCAATTCTTGCTCTCCCACCTCCTCCCCACCCCTCTCTCTCTCTCTCTCTCTACTTTTACAAACCCAGAACAAGCACTTGCATCTCTGAACCCGCCCTTAATGACTGGATCAAATTTCTGCCGAAGTCCTCCATGGTGTTTCTTTCTCAAATTCCTCGAGTTTGTGATGAGGGTTTTTTGATGAGCACCCAATATTGTAGATATCTGGTGCGACTAGTCCCGTACTATATTGGTTTAACTTGCGATTATGTAGCTTTTATAGTGATATTGCACGTAAGGTAGGTTTTGTGTGTTTCAGGTAAAACGTGCAAATAAGGCGTATTTCAACGCCATGGATGGCTCAAGTGCTTCCAAGTATCCGAAGACCCTTTCAGCCCCTTAAAATCTGTCTAAATATGAAAAAATGACTTTCTGAAAAAGTTTTGATTTTCGAGATAAAAAATGGCGGTAATTGATCCTTGAATTTTTCTAAGAGTAACTATAAAGTTGCAAGGTTTTATTTGAAAAGTAAGGTCATGTTTTGAGCCATTGTGCAGTTTTCTGTTTTACACTAAAAGTGAGGGGTTGACATTTTGATTTAATTAGAATCTTGAAATTCTGGTAATGCCATTGTTTCCAAATGGAAGGTACTTCTTATTTTCATTAAATAAATTAAAGTAAAGAAAAGGTAAAAGAAAGTTTTAAAATGTAGTCTTTACTTAAGTTTAGAGAATGAAAATAAGATACGAAGGAGTTGTGAAGCTGTCTGCTGAAGCTGAGGCCAGGATACAGGGGAAGCTTCAGCGTATCGATACGGTTTCTGGAGTATCGATATGGTTTCAAAACAGAAGAAATCCAGCCTTCAGCGTATCGATACGGTTTCTGGAGTATCGATATGGTTTTGAGTGTATCGATACGAGTGGTCTACGGAGAATCCTGGATATCAGAGTAAGGCTGCTCGATATCGATACGGTTCTTGGAGTATCGATACGGGAGGCTTACCGACTTACTTTTTGACAGCTTTTAACTTTCCATAAGTGGCAACTTTTTACTTTTGGTGTATTTCTGGATATTTTGGAGGAGAGAGGCAGTCTTTTTGTATAAATACTCCTCTCTCTCTTACTTTTAAATGGTAGGTAGTTAGTTTAGGTTAGTCTTTCTCCATTAATGTCTTCCAAGCTTTCTTAGTTAAATGCTTCATGAACTCTAGTAAGTTTTTGTCATTTATTATTTTCTTATTTATTAATGTTGTAGCTACGCTCTAAATCTTTCTTGATATCAAGTTTATTTTCATTCGTCGGTTAAATATCATGTCTCGTTTTTCTACTATGTTTTATTCTTTAGCTATGGTTGAGTAGTTGTTTGGTTAAGTCTTGGGTTTATCTTTCCCGAGGACTTAGGTAGTTATTTGGTTCTCAAACCTTCGGGCTTAAAATCATGGTTTTGGGACTTGGATTAACCTAGCCATTTTGGTCTAAGCGAGGGGTGTTAACTCCTTGGTATGTTGTTTAGTCAAGCGGTCTTGGCAAGCAAAATATTGAGGGCTCGTGACCTCCTACGTGTTAGATACATTAGCAAAAATAGGTTGTTTTAGTTCTGGTAAATCACATCTCTTGATAAACATAATCATCAAAGTTAAATCTTCCGGGCGTGAGCACGCGGTCGTGACTCTCGCTTGAGTTATAATCGAGAACCGATAGCGGCCTTTGTCAAGGGATGGATGATCCTCAGACTTGCCTCTTTTAAGTTAATTAAGCATTTTCCTAGGCTTTTGCCTTGGCATTTTTCACCGTTTAAAAGCAAAACCGAAAGTTGGCCGTCTTGAACGCCGCACTCCACCATACAAACTACAATCCGTTTAAGCTATATTCGAATTCTCTGTGGGTACGATCCCGGACTTTCCGGTTATTATGCTATCGACGATCTAGCCCTACGATTGGGATTTTCTCAACCTTATTTGAAGGCGAGGTTCGGAGGCTAAGCATTTTTTTTCGAAAAAAGGCTTTAGGATTCAAGAAACAGATTCGGATGAAGTAATAACCAATTTCGTAGTCACCTATTGCAATCACCAATTCACCATCGATCCAATCTCAAGTTCCAACTTTTATCTCCTTTGAAGGTAAGATATTTGTGGTCAACAAAGTAGTGCCAAGTCTGCTGAAGAGTATACAAACAGGGGCTTGAATTGGTCATTCCTAAACGGATGTGTGCGAAACAACAAAAAACATTGAGCAGATTGGGTGCTTAAATACTTGATTGTAAAAATGAAGATAAAGAAACGAAGGATGAAAAAATTTAAGAGTAATCTACTGTTATTATGAGAAAATCTACGAGTAATTTTATTGCCATTAGCTGATGATGTAGCTTGTTTAATTTGCAATCTGATTACAACGAGGGAGAGGTAGAGAGCGGGAGAAGCCATTGCTCCTCATTAATAGGAGGAGAGTGACCAATGATTAAGAAGCCGTGCAAGGGATAATATGTGCAAGAGAGACGAATAGAGTCAAAAAGGGCAACTATGACATTTGGATTATTTTGGAGCGGCATTAAACTTTTTACCCGTGGCATTAACAACATCCATAGGTGCAATAACATTTTTTGACAGGGATAAAAATGGAAAACACTTTTGTGCCACGGCTTCAAAAATAGGTCACACCAAAAGCCCCTCTCCCTTTACGTATTTGAATAGATAAACGAATATATAGACGAAAAAGAAATCATGGTTAGAGACTGGGTCCGTTTGATTAGAGAAAAATTAATAGAAAATGTATGAAAGAGAAAAAGTGACTACTTTGTTCACTTATAATTTCTAAACTCAACTTTTTTACTCTTCACGCTTCTCAATAAGTTTCTCTATATATCTTTGTCTACTCATTACATCAAAAAATTTCTCAAAACCCAAAAGCAAACAAAATGGTGTTTTATTAACATGAAAATGATTCAATGTACAAGAAAGAAAATTTTCTTGTACAACTTATTTAAGTATGCTTGTATATATTGCTTTCACTTTCTTGTTTAACTCACAAGAAAATTTTATTTTATTAAAAAATTATCACATCTTATGATACATACCATTATGCTATAATTTATTTAAAAAATTTGTCTATGGTCCACTATAGCATGTTTGTAACCCATCAAATTCACTTATTAAGTTTGTAACCACTCTAGTCCACTAGTAATATTTTATAAGGTCTTAGATCCATTTTACTTTAAAAAAGAATTTTTACAAGACAAAAATGTCCTTCTAGGGTTTTAATCATACTCTCTCTCTCTCGCTCTCTCTCTCCATCCAACCACCACCACCCTCACCGCCGCCCCACCCCCACCACATTCGCTACCACTACCACCATCGCCCCATCACCACCACCACCGCCGCCGCCAACACCACCACAACCACCCCCCCCCCCCCCCCCCCCCCCCCCACACACACACACACACACACACACCCCTCCCCACATCACAACCCGCACCACCATAGCTGTCAGAAACTCACATATAACACTATAAGTTTTACTCTTTTTTTGTTTTTCTCCGTTTTGAAATTTTGACAACTCTCCCTACATTCCAGATCTCACCCACTCTGTCGTTGCATAGATAACATTATATGTTCTGGTCTGTTAGGCCGCTACGCGCAGACCAATTCATATAAGATTGTGTATAGTTATATATGATTATGGTTATATGTTTATGCATATATATGTTCAAGTTTTAACAAGTAACAATCTTTAAAACCATTACATCCGCCAATCAAAATATTTATGTTCAAAATAAATTAAAAATGGATCCAGAGTCTGCTATTGTTCAACTATATAGTTATAAATTTGATCAATAAATCTACAAAATGGATTCAGAGTCTTCTGAATAGCAATATGAAGACAAGACAAATAAATTACACCAGAAGACTTTAACCAAATTAAAATTTTAAATCTAATGTTCTTGGCTGTCTTGTTAGGCTCAACGATTCTAATGTGCCTCTTCAATTTCATCAGGTACCTTTGGTAGAAAGATTTGATGTGGAGGGCTTTTCTGAGGTTGGAGTTCATCCTAAACTCCATCATTACGGTGTCATTGTGGTGATACTCCAATTTGCAATAAATTAAATTAGGCACTTCATGAAACCATACTCTTATTTCTTTTGGATTTGTCATTTTTGCACATATAAGAAAAAAAGTTAAACAGATGGAAACATATAGCTTTTTATGTGTTAAAAAAAGGATTCAAGAATTCGTATATTACCATATATGTTTCATGATATTAGCAGTCAAACGAAAACCTAAACGTTATATGTCTTATAATACACTATAACAAAAAATCACATGTAACCATATATATTAGGAATGATGACATGAAACTGGGTACATTATTGGATATATAACCATATGTGTCTCATATACAGAGAACAAACGATATTTTCTTAAAATATAGTTATATGTAATAAAACTAATACTCCCTCCGTCCCGATTTGTTTGTCCCTTTCACTATTTGAGACCTCTTACAAAATTGTCTATATGTTTCAATTTATTATATTTTTTATATGCAATATGGATCTTGTTTGATAGATCTCAATTAGATCTAAAATATGATGTTTTCGAAATTATGTAAAACATTATAAATTTTGAGATATAGACAATTTTTTAAATGACACGTATGTCGAAATTGGACAAACAAACTGGGACAGAGGGAGTACATTTATACATGAAAACTGATAAAACTACTAAATTTACATTATTGAATTGGTCCGCACAGCGGCCTAATAGACCTGAATATATAACCATGTAATCATATTAAAGCCGTCCACATATAACCATATGATGACATGATACAGGGTACATAATTGAATATATAACCATATGTGTCTCATATACAAAGAACATACCATATTTTTTTTATAATATGGTTATATGTACAAATAAAACTAACATATATTTATACACAAAAACTAATAAAACTACTAAATTTACGTTATTGAATTGACTCGTGCTGCCTACAGACCTGAATATATAACCATATATATTCACAGAACAAAATGACAACCGAACAAAATGATAAAATAGCATACATATTCACAAAACAAAATGACATATATAAACAACCAAATGGAGAATATATAACGTCATATAATGTCACGTGAATGTTATATGTTAACATCTGAACTCATATATATATATATATATCATATATAATTATGTATTATGTATGAGTATAGATACTCACATATAATCAAATATGTCACTCAAGCACAGAACAAAATGACAATCGAACGGAATGACATTTGTCAAAATAATCATATATGTCAAAATTTCACATTTAAAATCATTTTGGACGACATTGGCATCGTCACACAATGTGTGGCTATGCTAACCGGCAACTTCAAAAAAAGAGTACATAACGTCAATGTTATATATAGTCTTTTTTTTGAATTCCATAGGACAGATGCTCACATATCATATATGTCACTCAAACACATAAAATTTCATCGAATATTATGATGGTTCCACTATTAGGGGTGGAAACAACCTTCAGCAATGGTTTAGCCCAAGAATGTGGGGGCAAAGCCCCCATAGCGAAAACGATATTTTCAAGGACTGAGGTGTAATTTTGGCCATAGAACCTGACCTAATTATATTGCAGTCGGTATGTAATTAGGGTTATATGTTACCGAATAAGAAGTAAACATATATCATCATATGTTCTTCCACTGTAATGAAAAAGATTTCAGAAACTCATATATAACATTATATGATTACATAAGTTCATCCAAAACCTTAACCAAACCAAATCTGCACAAATAGTAACAAATAACCGTATATGTTCAACCCTAAACTAAACTTGACTTACTTGTTTGTGTAAAATACAACGACGATGGTGGGAATGAAGCCAACGGTGGGAAAGGACGACAATCTCATTTGGTGACGGTGGGAAAGGACGGCGATGGAGGGCGGCGTGACCAACGCTGTGAACGGCAACGACGTGTACGGTGATGGAAGTGGACTTGTGGCGATTGTTGGGCCCACATCCACCGGCAATGGAAGGGAACTCGGCCCATGGTGGTAGCGGCCATGGATTGAGATGAAGGGCGGCGCTGAGGAGGAGGAGGAGTGCACCGGTGGCGCCAAGAAGGAGGAGGAGCGCTGAGGAGGAGGAGGAGTGCACCGGTGGCGTCGAGAAGGAAGAGGAGTGCATCGGCAAGCAGTTTAGGGGTAGGGGGGGCTACTCCAGATTTGAAAATATTTTTAGGGTTTCTCTCTTTATGAGTGGTTATATAGTATGTGTATTTTTGTCATAGGAATTGTGTTATTAAACTAGTGAACTAGAGGGGTTATGAAATTTAGAAATAGACTAGATAGGTTTGAAAAATGTTATAGTGGACCTGTGGAAAATTCTCCCTAATTTATTTCCTTTCCTACTAGGATCCATAATGTATATTTAAGGGTAAATTAGCAACTATAGGCATTTTTGTACAAGATTATCATAAAATCTTTCATTTTAATCAAACACATAGAATAAATTAAGTTTTATTTTCTTTTACTTCCCTTTTTTTCTCATTTTCATTTTTCAACATGAGTTTTTTTTTTTTCTAATCAATCGGACCCTTATGTTTATCATTAGCATGTCGACCTTGCCAAACTATTATAAATAAGTTGAAAATATTAGGTGTTCTTAAGATGCCGCCACTTGGTATTTTCAGCTGCTCTGTCATTCTATGTGAATGCCTAGCTAATATATATTATTATTATTTTTGGTGTTGGAGAGACACCTCGTGATGGTGCCAAGTAGGGCTAGAGAAGTTTTTCACCTCACCTCTTCCTGTCTTCTTCTTCTTTTTCTTTTGTTTTAGTTTACTCCATTATTTTGATGTTAATTAGTATTATAGAAAACCTCAATCCGTCAGGGGTGACTCCATTTCAATTTTAGTATCTGTAATAGCTTTGGGCGGTGCACACGTACAAACACGCACGTACGGGCCACACGGTACAAAAAGTAACTTATGTTGCTATTCTCCCATCCCATATATACTTCTATCATCAGGAAGAGGCTACAAGGCTACGTGTGGATATCCTTCCATGTAATCATGGACAAGAAGAATATTGATAATTTAATCAATTCTATATTTCAAGAAATTTTATCCAAATATTTGAATTAGTTCAGTAATTTTATCTTATACTCGTTACTTGTACAAATTTATTTGAGACTATATATATATATATATATATATATATATATATATATGAATTGAGCTCGGAATTTAGTCTGAAATATAATTCCTTATAGAATATGTTATTAGATGACATTATTATTTAATTCAATGTCAAACATAGAACCAAATGTAAAAATCATAAACAAAAATGATATCGCATTCTCATTCCTACGGATTACGTACTCAAGATTATTGTTCTTCAAACTGAGCGTAAATGGCATTATTTGATCATTACCATACTAGTTGAAACTATCTGATTCCCAAGCCCGGCCCAAGAGCAGCGGCCTCTAAATTTTACGCCCAAAATAGGGGCACCTCTCAATATATATATACACACACTATCTGTTCAAATTGTAACATATGTAAGCGTCCCTTGTGGTCCAGCGGTAAACTGATTCCCTCCCACATGAATTGCCTAGTTTGATTCTCAGTGGCCGGGCCTTTTTTAAAAATGCTTAATTGCCACAAAAAAAAAAAAAAATTCAATGTAAACTGTGCTAATGAGGATTTGACTATTTGAGGCAACCACTTAAGCCTCTAGAACCAAAGCATTTACTCTAAACATGGACTGAAATAGTTATATACATAAATGTTTTCATTATTGTTGTTTAATTGTAAATATATGTAATTAAGGTCCCACCTCACAATTTCATGACCTAGGACCCTCAAATACTTTGGACCAGCCCTGCTAGCTGATTCCTATCTCATTCTGATCAATAATTCAACAAATTAAAATGCTTAAAATGGCCAAATAATCTTACTAATGTACTATTTTGTTAGGGTTTAATTTGGAGAAAGATCTGTTTTCTTTTTTAACGAGTTGACTTCTAAAGATGCTTAATTTCGACCGTTGGGCAGAACCCTTTGAGAAAAAGTTGGGTACAATTGTTAAGCAATTATAGTATTTTTTACGTTAGAAAATGGTTAATTTCAATTTCCCACTTGAAGTCATAGGAATGTTAGGCGAATTGATGCTCATTAATTAATATATGGATCTTGATGACAATCTTCCAAACTCATTTTATTATATATATATGAATCAAACGTACCGTTTACTTCCCTTAAAAAACATAAAAGAAAAAGAAAATAGAAAGATGATTCTCGATCCAGACACCTATATGGAGGAATTACACCTCTGAAATACGCATATGCAATGTATATAGATTATTTAAACTCACACACATGCATGCTTACATCATTTTGTTATCAGAATGTACAAGGGTCGGGCATCCTGTGCTATGCACAAAAGGACTACGTAATTTGTTATAATTGTGAATAGATAGAAATAGATAAATTTAACTTCGGTCTTGCAAAATAAAATTCAATGTTGCATGTCAAATAATGAACTATAAATTGGAACAACATAATTCATCCCACATATAAAAAAAATTTGCCTAGATATTTACAGGTTACTCTTTTTCAATTAAACATCTCTTAAATGAAAATCTAACTTTAGTTTTTTTCCTTTTTTGGATATCTGGATGGATACTTGTTCTCCTTTTTTGCTCACTTTTCTATATAGAGAACAAACTAATACAGTATAAGAGAAAGAGGAGACATACTTATTTACCTTTTTGGTCCCCAAAATATTAGTGAGTGGCCAATTTCATCCTCAATCTAAACATTTGTTCAATTTCGTTCCCAAAGGCCCCGTTTGTTAAAAGTATTAGATGAGTTGGGACTCGTAAGGAGATGAGACTCGTAAGGAGATGAGATTCGTAAGGAGATGGGATTTATAATTTGCATGTTTGTTTCTCTTGGGACTAGATGATGGGATTCGTAAAGAGATAGGATTGAATTTTTTTTTCCCAACATTGCCCTTGCCCCCGTTAGAGCAAGTCTAATACACAGGATTATAAAAATATATATAATTCAATTTTTTTTTTGACAAGTATAATTCATATTTCATACACATGGAAAAAACCCTTCTCCCAGTCAAGAGTCAACCCACAGGAAAAAAACCTTCTCCCGGCTCCGGCAACTGGAGCAGTCCGGCAACAGGTATGGCTTGAGCAGGGAGGGAGGGGAGGGAGAGTTTGGTCATTGTAGTGTTAAGAGATGGGATTGGACTGGTAATACCAAGTCCAAGGTGGGATTGTTAATACCCCCAATTTGGGGTCTTAGTAGTCCGATCGGACTACCAATCCGGACCCAATTTGTAAACCAAACAAGGTATTGCTAATACCCCACCTTGGCAATGCAATCCCAACTCCCGGAGAGGCTTATCAAACGGGGCCAAAGTTTAAAATGTGTGTCAATTTAGTCCCAACCCCTAACGCCGTCTCTATAGACTCTGTTGTGCGTTAAAATGGAGGACATTAGTGGTATTTCAACCCTAAACACTACCAAAAAACACACACACACACACACACAAGCAACAGTGGCTTGCAAATGTCGATTTGAAGAAAACTGAAAACCTATCCTCAAGTTACAAAAACTTACACAAAACAAATCCACTGCGAGCAAATAAATTTTAGCACCTAATTAGTGAACAAAAGTTTACAGAGAATATGAAAAGCATTCCTTGAAGACCCCCTTTCTGAAACCTTAAATCCTTGTCCAAATTAGCCGACACGACTCGGTTGATTAGTTGAATTATGTCTGTATTACGCCTGCCGATGAAGCTGACCACGACGACGCCTTTCGGGGGGTGGGGGCGGAACTGGTGATCTGTTTGATGGGGCGGGATTGGAGCGGGGTGGATCGGAGGTAGATTTAAGATTGGGAGGGACTCGCATGGAAGAGGGAAGGGGCAAGTCCATGGGTTTGGGGAGGTGGGTTTTATTTGGGTTGGAGGGGGAGTAGATGTTCCATGGGTCAGGGTGACTGGTTGAGAGAGACAAAGTTGGAGTTTGGGTCGCCGTAGTCGAGTTCGGCCGTGGACGGCGGCGGCATAGTGGTGGTCTGTTGAGTGTTCTTACTAATAAATGGTGGTGATGAGGGTAGATCCTTTCCTTGTGTATACTTGATTTTGTCTTTTTGTTGTAGTGTTGGACTGTTTGCGAAGAAATACCATTAATGCCCTCCATTTTAACTGACAAGAGAGACTGCGTTAGGGATTGGAACTAAATTGACACATTTTAAACGCTTGGGACGAAATTGGACAAATGTTTAGATTGGAAACAAAATTAGCCACTCATTGATACTTTGGGAACCAAAAAGATAAATAAGCTGAGAAGAAGTGAGGGAATATCACGTTGAAATTAGTTTTGTTAGTATATTATACAAAAAGGGGGTCTGCTATACCATCCTTTTGTGTTCTGTCCCGAGCTCGAAAACATGATTCGAATCATTCATATTGTAAAGCAACCAACAACTTCGTCAAATATCAATTCGGTTGGACACCAGTAAATTACTAATCAAATCATCTTATTTCGTTGTGAACTTTTTAAAGTACTTTTTAAATTACCAATTTTTGTTGGATGTTTTTTCTTTTCTTTCCTCTTTCATTTTGGCTTTCATTTTTGCTTCAAGGTTCTTCTTGTAGCTTGAGTTTCGGCCTACTCAATGTACCCGTTGTAGAGTTTCTAATAAAATTTTGTTACTTATAAAAAAAAAAGTATTTTAGTTGTTTGTGTGCTAAACAATAACTGATTATCTTACTGAGTTTTTGATATCCAATTGATAATTCTGAAGAGATTTATTGCTCACGTCATTGTAATCTTATTTGATACTTCCTCTGTCCCTTTTTAAGTGTCCTGCTTCGTAACTCCAACTTATTAAAAAGACATCATCATTATACCTTTCACATCAACTTTTTCCTCCACTTTCTCTACTTACCCACATCATTACACTTTTACTCACTTTTCAAAATGGAATCTTTTTTTAGGAACAAAATAGATAATTCACCAACTTTTACCCACTAACTTTACAAAATGGACACTTATTAAGGAACAATCCAAAATGAAATACCGGACTATAAATAAGAGACGGAGTGAGTAGCAAGCTTGAATCGATTAGTACTGTAACCCCTTTTTCGATTTAATGAAAGAGTTGGTACTTTTTGGGGAAAAATTCAAGTGATGCTTTGACCCAAAAAAGTGAATGTTTTTTTTTTTCTTCTTATCCCCTAAATTTGCACATTTTCTATTTAGTCCATAAACTATCAATATGATGATTTCATTCCCTTAACTATCATACCGTTACCTACTTAGTCCAATAGATAATGAAAATTAGAAATTTGGATGTAAGCCGCGTAAGGTCCTATTTGAAACCCTGTAAAGCAGATACTTAATTATGAGAGTCTTAGAGATAAAAATTAATTATAATTTTTCAGGATAAAATGATTAATAAAATAAGACCTTCGCATCGGTTCAAATAAATTGAAAATTTGAGCAATTAATTTTTTTACAAGATTCATATGTTAGAATCTTACGTGGCATTTTATAGAGATTAACATATACATATTTTTAAAAAAAAGATGGAGTTCTTTAAATATAAAAAAATATGGTTAAAATTAAGTGTTCTAATTTTCAATCTGTGTGAACCGGTATGAAGATTTTATTCTTCTGATCATTTTATGTTAAAAGTTCATAATTAATTTTTCTTTCTAGAGCTCTCATATTCAAGTATCTGCTTTAAATGGTCCCAAATAAAAATAGATATTTAATTATGATAGCCCTAGAGATAAAAATTAATCATGACTCTCTAGAATAATATGATTAGAAAAATAAGATCTTCTCACCGTTCCAAACGGATTGAAAATTCGAGTACTTATAGCCTGTTTCAGAACACATTCTTAAAAAATAAGTAGTTATTTCACATTTTCAAACTAAAAAATAATGTAAACGAAAAATAATTTTTTGATTTTTGGGGAAATTATAATAACCCCCCTTTAACTACCACCCGGTCACACTTTACCCCTTTAACTACAAAATCTAACACTTAACCCCTCTTAACTACCAATTGTTTACCAGATGAACCTTCTGTTTGAAATCTGTTAAGGATTTGGATGGAAAGTACTGCCACGTTGCCTAGAACTCAATTATTGGACCAGTTTGCCCTCATCTCCCCTTTTTATATTAAAAAAAATGCTACTTCAAATTCCATCTCTCTCTCTCTCTCTCTCTCTCTCTCTCTCTCGCAGCCAACTTTCAATTCCATCTCTGTGTAGCTACACTTTCTTAAGCTTTATATAACTTCTCCACAGTTAATCGAAACTGTAGTCGCCACGCCGGATTCCAGACAGAACGAGGGTCTGGAGTTTCAGCTCGGCATTGCTACCGTTTCAATGGAGTAGTTCAGCCCACAGCACTCGATTTCCTCCAGAGGCACAAAACAAGGTATTAGATTGAAGGACTGGCTGTAAATTAAGAAACCCAGCTTTGAAATTGCGATTTGCGACCAGAAGTTGACCCAAAGACGTTGTCTCTCGCTGTCAGCCATTGGAGGGGACGTCGCAGACCCAATCAAACATCTGGTTGGCATTCTCGGATAGGGCTCGAATGTCTTCGTTAGCCATATGTTTCATCGGCCATCGACTTGCTGCAATTTGGTTCCAAAGATGTGTGTCTATACATCTATATATGGAGAGAAAGAGAGAACATGACTATCAATTTTTGATTTTGGGTTTCTGTCTAACAGGTTTGGATGTGGATTCGAGTTAGGGTTTTGATTATGCTAAATAGAATTAGGGTTATGGTTAGGATTAAGGATGAAGGTTTGTAGTTTGTTGATGTGGTGGTTGTTAGGGGTTGAGGAAGCGGTGCGGAAGGCTGAAAGGCCTGAGGTGGGTGTCGATGTTGGAGATGATGATGTTGTTTCTGCTATTGTTGGAATTGTTGAAAGAGGAGACAATGCTGGCGTTGCTGTCGTTCACGCTACTGCTGTTGTTTGTTGTAGCATTAGCTGCTATTGTTTGTTGTAGCCAAATCAAGTTTTAGGGTTAGGGATGTTGCTGCTAAATCGAGTTTTAGGGTTAGGGAAAGAATGGCTAGTTGGCCTTTGCAAATTTGTGTTTTTGTAAAGGCTAAATTCGTAACTTTATGCCTCTCCATCACGGAAGACAGACGGATAATGGTTTTCATTACTTAAAGGGGGTTAAGTGCTAAAAAAAATAGTTAGAGGGGGTAAAGTGTGTCTGACCTATAGTTAGAGGGAGTAAACAGTATTTTACCCTTATTTTTTTTTTGCACTGAGATCTTTCAAATAAGATTCATATTGCATATTTTTTTATTTCAATAAGCCCATTATTTTTGAGTTTAAAATTGTCTTCTTAAAAAATAAGTACTTATTTCACGTTCCGGAACGGGGCCTTAATTTTTTTAGAAGGTTTATATACTAAAAATATATGATTACAAAATTAAGTGTTCCAATTTTCAATCTGTTGAAACCGATGCGAAGGTCTTGTTTTTTTGATCATTTTATCCTAAAGGATTATAATTAATTTTTATCTCTAAAACTCTCATAATCAAGTATTTGCTCTACAGGGTCTCAAACAGGCCATACATGGCATTTTCCGTCTAAATTCCTAACTTCCGTTATTTATTGGACCAAATAGGTAACGATATAATAGTTGAGGGGATGAAATCGTCAAATTGATAGTTTAGGAACTAAGTAGAGAAAATGTGCATAGTTTGGAGGATAAAAAGAAAAAAAAAACTCATCAATAAATTAATACTCCATCTATCCCCACTTTTTAGTCTCAGTTAGCACTTACCCGTTTCGTTTTCTCAAATAAATATTTAAAAATAAGGATATATTTTCAAGCTTAAAAATAATGGACTGACAAAAATAATTTTTAAATTTTTTTGCAGGGTTTGATAGATCTCATTGAAATCTATAAAACAAGATCATATTACATATTTTTTGATTTCAGTAAGCCTACTATTTTAAAGCTTGAAAATTGCAAATAAGAACTTATTTTTTAAGGACCAAAAGCGGAACGGGGCTGGGCTCCTTTTGTTTCGATGTAAAATATTTTTTTTGAACGACAAATAAAGTAATATTTCGTTAATAATAACAAAATATTACAAGGAAAAAAAATGGATTGAACAACCCAAGATAAACTCAAACCCCAATAATCAATTTTTTTTTTATGCGAATACTCCCACCTCACCCCAAATATCAAACTTGAAAATGATTCAGAAAGGATAAAATAACTCAAAATTTGGAAAATTGTAAAAGGAAAAAATAACTAATTTATCATTTTACACTTTTTCGTAATCATGACATCACTATATTAATCAATAGAAAGAATAGGAGTAATAATGTTCATATCCTCTCAAATAGAGGGGGCACAAAATTCAACTCTACGCTGCGTTCATGTGTAGATCCAGTTGGTGTCGTGCACCGTTTGGATCTCTCGTCCTTTTGGATCTCTCTCCCTTACGGTTTAAGAAACCCAAACGACAAACAACAGAGATGAACGTCTTCCTCTGTCGTAGACTGTCAGATCTCTCTCTCTCTCTCTCTCTCTCTCTCTCTATATATATATCTTGGTACAGATCCAAAACAAACAAAAGAACAGATCAAATAGAATACGGGAGTACGTGGGACCGGGTACGTGGAAAGCCATGTGGTGCTTGGTCCCATTCTGATATTCTTCCCCACCACAGATTTACGATATTTCTCTTAATTTCCTGATAAAGACGTCAGATTAATGACCACGGTGATGCGATGCTTCATGAATTTTTAGCCGCTTATATTTGTATAGGATACTGATTTTCGCGCTCCAAGATTTACAGCAAGCGCTCCACCTTTTTATTTTTATACTGTGATTTTGCTGGCAACATCAGTGAATATTTTGTTTCTACACTGTGATGTTGCCAGCAACATCACAGTGAAAAACAAAAAGGTGGAGTACATGCGATAAATCTTGGAGCGCGAAAATCAATTCATTTGTGTAGATTTTATCATTAGATTTTTTTTTGGAGGGTTTCAATCAATAATCAATTGGTAATAGGTGAAATAACTTCTAGAATATATTAATCAAGCTTGAATGGTTTGAATGAGCGAAGTGAGACAAGTCTAACATTCCCCCTCACGTGCAGCCCGGATGCACGTGGAGGTGACAGACCAGGAGCTGAGTGATTGACTTGGGCAACAGAGATGACGGAGACTTTCCCACGAGAAGTGAGGCCACCCAAGACCTAGTTCTGATACCATGTTATATTTCTTGGAGGATTTCAACCTAAAACCATTTTTAGGATTCCACTCTTGTATAAATACAAGAGTTTATGTACATGTTATATCGAATTCAAAAAAATATTTCTTCTCTCATATTTCACACAAAGTATTCGTCTAGATCAAGTACGTACGTGCACGGTGCACCGCAAGGTTGAAGTAGTTTTGCAGTGCGAACTCCCAATCCAGAAAATTGATAGATCCACCAAGTAAAATTTTAAAAGTGATTAGATGAAAGGTGGTGTACTGCAATTAGAATTTAGAAAGATTAATCTTCTAAACGCAAGCTTTTATTATTTTAATTATTCAACAAACGTAAACGTTTACACAAATAATTTTATACATATACTCACATTCACATTAGAAAACACACACACTACGGCTTCAGTGTGAAACCTACAATTAAAAATGAATGTGTGTGAAATATTTATCTGAAAGCTTGTGGTTATAGAATTTTTCTTAATATTTTATAAGGTTATGGGATTAATTTGATTTTCATAAATAATCTATTTGAAGGATCCTTTACGTGGAGAGCTAAGTTACACATGATAAGTCATATCTTCCTCAGATATCATCCACCCCCGTTCCATGTTGTTAGTCCACTATTTTATGTCTACTAATTTATATTGAAATATCCTAGAATGCTTGTCATCCTTAAAGAGTCAAGGGAAAAAAAAAAAGTGTAGAATTACACAAATTAACCCTCATAAATTATTAAAAGTACTTTTGTAAGTAGAGGGGTAATATGGGTAGTCTCATCAAATTTTATAACGGGAAGTTAAATTCCATATACAAGACAAGCAATATGGGACAGAGGGAGTATCATCTATTTTTTTCTGTGATTTAATTATTTGATTGTGAAGGCTAATTTGTACCTTAATTTCTTTAATTAATTCATCCTTAATCTATCAATTTTCGAACCTACTGAATCTTAAGACTATTCAACTTGATGTTTACTTTAGAAACAGGTAGCCACCCCCAAAGAGAGAGGAAAACAACCACAAATGAGGCCTAAACTCACAAAAGAACATTCAGAATCTCACACAGACAAGACTCATCTCTGACCACGAAAAGTCATCACCTGTTCCTGATGTATGATTTCCGTATCAATGAAAGTAATTCTAAAGTTTGAAAAAAAAAAAAAAAAAAAAACCTTGATGTTTACTTGATCTGATTTGAGAAGTACAGGGATTACTCCTAGTTATTATAGATTCAACCAATCATAATAATTATAAAAATTTTTTTGAATAGTAAAATATTCAAACTGTGACGTAAGGATGAGACAAAATTGAAAGGATTTTCTTTGGAGGTATGGAGGAAGCAAACTGGCTAATAATATGATGACAACTATCAGAGTGAAGAATGAAAAAGAGAAGACTGGGCCAGTTTTCCTTTTTCCATTATTTTGGGGGGTGATTTGGTAGAATTTCATTTGTCACGGGTAGAAGACTTTGGATTCCGAAGAGAAACATGAATTTCTACTTTTCTTCGACAAATCCCCTGCTGATCTACTTGATAAGTATAAGGGCACAATAAAATATAAAGGGAATGGCATATGCCGATCATTACACTAACTAACAGAAAAGTAACATTCATTTTGCCATTGCGTCCGATCCGTCCTATCAGAAATCAAGCAGGATATGGGGATTGTTTTTTAAAAAAATTCAAGGATCGATGGAAGGCGAAGAAATATGTCTGTCCCTGCCTCGAATTCAATCCTTGTCCTGTCCCAAATTCCTAAAATATACTATTATGATTTATGTTTTATGAACCAGGTAAACTTTGCATTCACTACTATGGGCCTTGGATTATGTTGTGATCGCTCTTTTTCTTTTGTTGGAACTGTGAAACTATGAACGGGGTTCAGCTTCATTTATTGACTGTTTGCAATTACAATATTGAACAATTGAAATTACGGATCAAAACAAAAAAAAAAACAATTGAAATCTATCTTCTTTTTTTTTTTTTTTTTTAATTCGGATTCCACAAATTCCATGTGGGATCGATGTTCCCCATTTGGGATAGGGATAGAGGGTAAAAAAAGGCAAATGCCCATCAGGTATCGAAGAGGGAATTGAGAGGGGAAAGAGGTTTGGGGATGGGAGACGAGAATAGAGAATAGTACAGTAATATTCATCTCCGATTCGCCCTGCTGTCAACACTATACAGGCTGTTTCCCAATCCGTTAATTCACCGTACGACATTTGGCGTATGTGCGCGCGCGTTGGTAAACTGTCTTATGTGGGTGTTTAAAATATGAATTATGAGCAGGCATTGGACCGTGTAATCTGCGCGTATCTCCCGCCCCACATCTTTACCTTATTTCTAGTCTCTTCTCATCATTTTCCTCCCAAGTCTCTCCCATCCACCAGCACCTCTTCCACCTCTCTCTCTCTCTCTCTCTCTCTCTCTCCCCCCCATCGATATCACATACACATACACAACCAATCTATATACTCACGCAGAATTCAGGCATATTCTGTGCGAACTGAACGAGTTTATAGCCGTAAAAGAACAACTTCGACAGAGCATATCATTTTTCCCTCTCGATCTGGCACACTTTCGCTTCAACAGGTAAACCAAAGTTTCACCTCTTTTTGGGTTTCTGTTATAACTTTTCTCTTTATATATGTTCTAGTCATCGAATTTGCACATCAAAGTTCCTTAAACCATGGATCTTTGTTTTCCAGCTTTTGGTGTGAAATGAAATTGCTCAAAAAGGTGCTTCCCATTCGAATCCGTCTCGTGTGAATAAACCCCTTTATGGTTTAATCGTTTATCTTCATTTGTATGTTTCCGATGTGATTCTGGAAGAATTTCCCCACATGGGTTTGCGAATTTGACATTTTGTTCTTTGAATGTAATGAATTTATACATATATGTCAACGCAGGGCAGTTGTTCCTTGTAAAGCTTCTAGAGAGAAGCTGAAGAAATCTAACTCTGGCCGACCCTTCAGCGAAACCTCATTGTTTCTTGAGGTGGGTTCGGGCATGCACCGATTCTTCCATTTCCGGTCAACCTTCAGCGTCGTCATTTTCGTTCGATTGTGCTCCGTCATTGGCCAGGCGCCTGCCCATTGATTATGGCTAACGTTTGATACAATGTGAACTTTGCCTAAAGAATTGAGTGGAGACATCAAAGAGGCCCAAAAGAAGACCGTCTTGTTCTGTTTCTGTATAGACTATTGAGTATTTTGAGTCAACTGTATTAACGGAAATGTCGAAATTCAATTGCTTCTCTGCACTTGTTGGGAGGAAGAAAGACAAGGTCAGAAACAATCAGTTAAATTGTTTTCATTTTTCAACTTCACGTTAATTGACTTGTATTTGCTAAACTTTCTTTACTTCAATTCTTGTTTGATTGTAGGGGGATAAGTCAATCACTGCGGATTACAACAAAAAGCTTAAGACCTTACAAGTGAGACTTGAGACAAATGAATCGAAATCGACTTCTTTTAGTGTCCCAGTTCCTTTTGGTATTTCAGAAAATTCTAGATGCAAGGTCAAGGTAATGGACCACAAAAGTCCTGTCGAAGAAGAAGCTACAGAAGTGGCGTATGAGGGGGAAGATGAGCTAGATGAAGACTTATCCATGAAGAGGGATAATTCAGACTTCGATTTGCAATCCCATGTCGTGGACTCGAACTCAGAAACCAATCAAGCAATAATCGAAAATAAGGAATTTTTCGCGACACAATTCGAGAGAAAACCTCATAAAGATTCTGAAGAGGGTGATGGTTTGATCCAAAACGGGAATATTAGTGATCCAGGTGTTCAGAAGGCGGAATTCTGGGCATCTCCAGAGCTTAAACGCTCCTGTTCTGACTTGGAAACAAGGGAGGTGTTCAGAAGGATATCTGATCAGTTGCCTCCTTCAAAATCTGAGTCATTTGAAGAGTTGCAGCAATTAGCCGACCGGTTTCTGGAGGAAGCTCGGCCTGAAAACTCGGGCAGCCCTAGGTCAGTGATGTCCCATTGTAGTGCTGATAAAGTGATGCTGAAGAAGCATTCGTCGAGCCAAGTGCTGCCTTCTAGAAGCAGAAGGCTATGGTGGAAGTTGTTTTTGTGGAGCCACAGGAATTTGCAACCGGTTGGGAGTCTAAAACCACAGACGGTGTCTGTCGCGTCTGTTTACAACCAACAAGGTGGGTACTGCTCAGACACTCTGGAGCCAAACAGGGCCTTGGAGGTGGACGCAATGGAATCACCCAATAATGAGGATAACCAGAACTGGAATGGTTTTCACGGAGGGGTTTCTGGGTTTATGCCACAGAACCAGTGGGTTGCTTTTTCCACTGAGTCGCCATTAACTAGAGTGGATGAGTGGGTGAAAGAACTAGCAACCCAACCTGTGCTCTCTGTAAACGATGATGAAGAGAGAGACAATGAAAGTGGAGTGGATTTCCCGCCATCTCCAGAAAATGGAAAATCGCTAGCAACAAATACATCTCAATTGACTCGGCGTCCGAATTTGAATCTTCCAGAGGAGATTTTACATGCAAATAATGTTATCCGGTCTCTGAATTCCTCCTCAACAGTGGCTCACATGACGGGAATTGGATTAAAAGTTATTCCAACTCTTGCTCAGTTCACCAGTCTTCGGTCTGTCAACTTCTCAGGCAACTCAATTGGTGAGTGACGGAATTAGTAACTGTTAAAGTATCATTTGAGATGTTTGAAAATAGATTGCTCAAACTGTTTTGGTTTGGTTTCGCAGTTCATATTACTTCAGGGTCTCTGCCAAAAGGTCTCCACACTCTCAACTTGTCCAGAAATAAAATCAGCACAATCGAAGGCATTAGAGAGGTAACCCGATTGCGCGTACTGGATCTCAGTTACAACCGGATCTCTCGGATTGGGCAAGGTATGTATCCTCAGTAGCCTGCGTACGGACTTCCCTAAAACAAAAGATCTTGAAAATCAACTCCCTGTTAATCAAGCGAGGGTGTTTGGGAGTGATTTTTAGTAACATATTAGAATGTTGATTGTAGGTTTTGGATTTTAATCATAAACTAAAACATGTCAGGGAAGCTATATGAATAGGAGCTTATGCAACACAGTAGTTTTGGGGCGGATAACCAGAGAAATAGACTTTGGACGTGAATTTGACCGGAATACCCTTGCCTTTTTTTTTTTAGAAGTGGGAATAGTTGGTGGCGGTGTTAGTGGGTGGGTGCTGTGCCGTAATTTACTAGAAAGTTCAGGAGAAAGAAGGACTTGTTCCGAAATGAGAAGATGTTCAATCTATAATCAGAAATGAGGAGTTTTTGGATTGTAGCCTATATAAAAAAGAATTTGAGAACACCTCTCATTAAACACTTGCAAAGCAGTCCAAAATAAGCTTCTTAATCCAAAATGCATATCCATCCAAATATCACTGCCAAACATCATACATATAACTGTCAGATATTTTAAATTTTTTTGATCTAATATAACTGTTTGACAATATGACTTAATCTGTATTCACATGAAATCAGGTTTGTCAAACTGTACACTGATTAAGGAGCTTTACCTTGCTGGAAACAAGATCAGTGAAGTTGAGGGGCTGCACAGACTCTTGAAGCTGACTGTTCTGGACTTGAGCTTCAACAAGATAACCACAGCAAAAGGACTTGGCCAGCTCGTGGCCAACTACAACTCCCTTCTAGCTCTGAATCTGTTGGGGAATCCAATCCAGAGCAATATCAGCGACGAACAACTGCGGAAAGCGGCTTGTAGTCTTCTCCCAAAGCTGGCCTATCTGAATAAACAGCCGATTAATCCTCAGAAGGCACGCGAGGTGGCAACAGAGAGCATTGCAAAAGCTGCCCTTGGGAATAGCAGTAGGGGAACCCATAGAAAAACAGTGAAGAGAGTAAGCCAAGGTGGATCAGTCTCCTCCAGTTTGCACAGGGGAGGGGCCAATGCGAGTTTGGGGCAGAAAACCAAGCACAAAACAAAAAGCCGAAGCCGCCATCACTCGGACCTTAAGATGAAGTCGGCTGAACTAGCTTCATCTTCCCGGTAGATAGGATTTCAATTTCTCTTTTTTTCCATTTTGCTTTACAAGTGGTTAGTGTTGCTTCTTTCTTTGTTTTTTTCCCTCCAAATTGGGTTTCTCCACAAGCTAGATATATGCTGGCTTTGGTGGTTTCAATTTGAATTTGGATAAAGTGCACTTCCGTTTAGATTTGTCTAGGTTTTCTCTAAATTCACAAACATAACAACTCTGTGATTATGAGAACGTGTTCAGTGGATTCTTGTGCTTACTGATAATAACTTCTTTGGATTGTGGTGTTAGATAGCTTGATAATTGGGGCTATTTTTGAACTGCTTAAGGAGAGTAGTTGATAACTTAACATGGTATCATAGCATAGCCTGGGAGAGGTCTTGAGTTAAATTCTCTTCATTTGCATGTGTTCACTGTTTGCATTATCATTTTTCCCTTCACGTTCAGTTCGCCTACTTATGAATATTTACATCTTCACATGTAAGCTGGAGTTTCAGGTGAGGGAAAGTATTAGATTGCTGGATGTAACGACACCCTAAACGACTAAGTCTTGATATTATCTTGGACACATGTGCATAACCCGAACCACAAGAGGACAATTCTTGCCTCGTCTATTTTACAATTTAGCTTCCCAATCAGTCATCGGTTTTGCGACCATAACGACACCCTAAACGACCAGGTCTTGATCTAACGCGAGAACGAGACAATGGTGTTCCAATTACAGACAACATTTTGGTTGAATCTAACATCAGACACTCTATTCTGCCACCAGCTGGAGAGGTCTTTACTAATGCTTACTTCCAATTCAACTCGCTTGACAACCAACGTGTTGCCAGTTGTGACACAATAAACAAACCGAACCGAACCTTAAGAAAATTATCAACAGGACATTCAGAGCCAAGTAAGAATCACGGGCTTCAATTAGCAAATCAAGGGCATTCAAAACCAACAAGACAACAGAGAAATTACACGAAGATATCTTCATAATCAACTCATTTGTTCAGATATATCTCAACACTCTCAGGAACATGGATGTTACCTAGCTTTACATTTCTTCTCATTTCCAAACCATGAAAATGAATTCAAGAGCCATTACCAAAAAAGGCCACTGGAATAGACTACAAATGACTCAATTGATCAATGCAAAAACAATGTCTAGGATCAATGTAAGATACCTTATTCCTTCAGAATACAGCATTGACCCTGTTGTGCCAGAGTCAGAGCTCTGCTCAATTAATAACAACCCTGTTGTGCCAGAGTCAGAGCTCTGCTCAATTAATAACAACCCGAGAAAGATGTACCCATTGAATCCTTTGCACAGAACAAGAGCAAGAAAGAAGCCCCTCGGCAAGGCTACATCGCACCAACTAAGTCCTCTATCTATGAGGAAGGAATCACTATTTTTTACATCGTCATCTACAACCTTCATTAGTGCCTCTGGGCTTTATCTAGGGGGCTGCCCCTATGACGTGTTTGCAAAAGCTCTTGAACCCTCGGATTTTTTGTGCCTTTAGTTGAAGTATAGGTTTTCGGTTCAGTCTATCTTGATAGGGATTTTTCCTTCAGTTGAGTGTTCCAGCAATTTGAAGATTGAGTTGTGATAAGGAATCAATGTTTTATCTTAATCATTTACAAGCACTAGGACATTGCACAGATGAGAAATTAACAAGTTCCAAAGATTATTTCCCAACGATATCAGAACGCGGTTCCATCTCTAGCATCTGCGCGTATCTATACAACTTCTCATTGAAAAACACTTGTGGATCCTTATTAATCAAAACCCCATCTTCACCGTATGCATCTTTCAAAAACACAACCCAATTCATCTCCGTACCCGCCAAATAAAAAGTTCGAGGCTGCTTCAAAAGCATCTGATAAGTATGCTTGGTAAGACACAACTCCTCCTTGAACTCCACAATGTGGTGTATTGAAGCCCTCTTTTCCAAAGTCAAGCTCAAGAACTCGTGCAAAACTCCAACCCTGTACTTCTCTGCTTCCAAAGTCCAAAGCTCAAACTTAGAACCATTTGAATATGGCGAAACCAATGGAAGCGTGTTCAGTAGATTCACCTTTCTCATATCATCTTCTTCCAAATCCAAGGATTTCCCGTGTTTTAAAGGAAACTTGAATGCTTTCTTCACCCTGTCCTCATCTATCATGAATTCTCTCTCCAATGCACTCACTGCCAGTAAGGGATCCCAGTTCACGAGCTCAAGCACTCTTTTCCCATCCTCTTCAACGGTAACTTTGAAGTAGTTTGGGTATTTTGCAACCCGATCCCTGAAATCTTCGGGAATGCCAAATAAAAGCCGTTTATGGTACAATTTGCTCAAAGGAATTCGTTTCGTTGATGACATCATTAATAGTTTCCGGATAACTGTGACTCTGTCTTCCTCCATAGCGTTCATTATTTCTTTCTCTTCTTGGAGTAACGACTCCATGAAGTCAGTGAATCCGAACCACATCTTGCCGTCATCGTGGCGGTAGGTCTCTAACAGGAGGGGGTGCCGCTGGATGGAGCGAAGGACCTGTTAGAAAAAATCGGATCAGACATCTAATCTGCATTCAAAATCTGATCAAACATCTAATCTGCATTCCAACAAATATCTGAAACCAAACCATAATATGTAGGAGCAATTGGATTCCATACTCAAACTTCAGTCAAACTGAAATTTGAGTGAGAAAGTGCTTGAAACTCCCTCCGTCCCTTCTCATACCCATATCTTAAGAAGCACGGATACAGACACAAGACACTGATACCACACCACATAGACCTTAGTTGCACAAAGCGGGGCAGGGGAATATAGAAGCTCCCAAGGTTGGAAGCGTGAAAGGAACGTGTACATGTATGATGAAAAAAATGTACCATAGAATATACACTTTAAAACTACAATCATTCTGGGGAGTAAAATTAAGTGTAAGAAATGGGCTACTGTTACAAAAAAAGATTTTCTTTTCAAGATGTCATGACTTGGACTAGATGTATGAGTTCATCAAAGACCAATTAACAAAGCCAAGAGACAAATCTCTATTTTTCGATTACAAGTATTACACAAAAGCTCCCCATCTTGGTAAGGAGAATGCTCCTGTCAAGGTCCTTGGTCAAAAGTGCAGGAGCATGGTCCTAAGGTGGGAGTGACACCACTTTAGAAGCTCCCTGTTAATACAATGTTCTAAAAGTCACTCGGCATTCGTCGCTCGGTCGACCACCTTCGAGCCTCGAGACCTATTAATCGCCAATTAATCGGCTTGTAGCAATTAGTCCGGTTTTATTTATTCATATATAAATACTCCCCAATGACAACTTTTATAAAAAATTAAACATTCATCTATCAATCCATCAAAATCAATTGTTTTTCAAATATGACATAGAAATCTCTCCTTTACAGAAAACTGTTAACATGATTATAATACCAACTGGTACTGGGTATGGGCCGTTCATTTATTATTTACTTACCAATTATAATAACTTTATTTATATACACCAAACAATACTACTCTTCGTGTTAAGATTTAATAAAAAATATTACTACATTTTGTTTCCAGAATCATTAACGTGTCAATATGGGTATGGGCTTTTCAAAAAATTAATATTCGAGGTCGGTGAAGACGAGGAGTGAGAGGAGATCTCAAATTTGAGAGAGAGAGAGAGAGAGAGAGGCGATAGGCGGCTTGGAGATCTCGTGTTTTAGGGTTTCACAGATATGACAAGTGACTCCAAGATTGATCAATCGATGACTAGGTGTTGAATAAGCCCTAAAAACTGTGATTTGAAGCCCTTAAACTGGTATGAGTATATAACAGTTACACCCCTTGATTTTTCAAAATTATAGATTTTACCCCTATTAATCGATGAATAGCCGACTAATTGCCCATTAATCGATTAATCGACTAATCGCTGCTAGACGCTGACCGACTAATTGCCGACTAAATCCGATTAACCTCCTGACCTACTAATTCAACCGACTAGGCATTAATCTAATCGGTTAGGCCAAATTTCCGATTCATCGGCGATTAAATCCTTCTTTTAGAACACTAGCTACTAAGACATATACACGCGAATATGTTATTTCACTAAAATGTAACACAGACACGTTGAGGGTACGTTCATTTATTCATTTATGCAAATATATTGTTATGCACATATATCACCATAAGTATAGGTTTCCAAACTATATAACACACAAGATACAATAAGTTATGAAGAATCTATCGAAATCCTTACAAGATTCCAAATGAATATAATACGATAAATTGGAAAAAACACTATGGTCCCAACTTTGTGTATCATAATGATATGTCAAATAAAAATTGCAATGTCTTCATCAGTCACATGTTAGCAAGTGTCCAAGAAGTGTTGATTGCATATTTATTTCTGTCATAAACACCAAAGTGTCGGACATGTCGCAGAAAGATTGTGCACACTTATCCGAATTAAGATTTTTATTTTCTAATTACAGACATGGAAAAAAAAGAGTATCGTACACGTGTCCAAGAGCGTCCGTGTCACCTTGTTTTAGGTGTCCGTGCTTCATTGCCCATATCACTTGCGTTTCCATCGAACTTTTTGTTCAAATCATTAATCAAAACTTTTAAGACTACCTTACGTGTCTTCTAAATTAACAAATATACAACTGATGAAGCTTTTGCTCAAATCTGTCTTATAGCAACTGAAGCTTTCAGTAAAAACTAGTTTGTGAGATTGTGCCTTGTATTCATTTCACTGTCTTAAAATCCTAGACAGAGAAAATGTACAAATATATATTGAGTATTTCTCCCTATCATCCCTACATATAATTATCGCACGGTATTTCACCATAGTTTAAAGTGCTCAAAATAAAAATTGTTCTTACTTTTTAATTACTAACAGTTGGGCACACACACGTGTGTGCAGTTGAATAGGTGTGAGTAGTTGGATTAATAATTTACCACTTTGTCCTAACAATTAATCCATGTTACATTTAAGGTAGATGTAAAAATAGTTTTTCATTAGGGTAATGGTGAAAATCGTTTTTGTGATGGAGCATCACAAAAGTGTTCACACCAAAAGAGGGTAGCCCCTCTAATCTCCATATATAGATATAGATGGTTGAAATTTCATATCATAATTTCTTTTAGCAATCCACTAAAAAATTATGCAAACAGTACCAAAATATAAACTGGGTGGGACCGGGCCCCGCTAGCACCACAATAACTCTGCCATTGATTTTACTTAAGCATAATTTATTTAATTCTAAAAATATCTATATGCATACACCCTAAAAAAAAAAGAGAGACAGTCTGTACCAAGGGAGAGGGTGGGCCTGGGCTTCACTATTGGGCTAACTGATTGTTATAAAACCCTAATTGTTTGTGATACACCTCACTCGCTGCGAATGTTTCTTTATCAGAGTTACAACGCAGCAGCCGTGATACCCCCAGTGTCATGGCAGATCTCAATAAGGTATCATTGCAGTAATCTGATGCAATAAATTTGAGGTGTTTATAGAATACAGTTGAGCATACGCTATTGCTCAATTAGGCCTGTTTGGATTCTCTATGAAGCCAGATTTGCCAGAACACGTTGATAGCCCAAGACGTCTTCTACTCGATGACATTTATTTCAACTACTGGGAAGCTCGCAAGAAACAGTTCCTAAGGTTCATGGATATACGTCTTCGGAAGTCTGTAGAAGATGGATATGAACCTCCCACAGTCACTAAGGTGGGGACTAATGAAACAAGATTGAAACCCCAGGAAGAATTTGATCATACTGAACTTCGTGAAATGCTCTTCAACTCTCTGGCATTGAATGCCATATCTAAGGGTAACTCTCTGGCATTGAATGCCATATCTAAGGGTGTCACTGACACTGACAGGTGGAGGATCTCAGAGTGTGAGAGAGCCAAGGAGGCTTTGGATATCCTCATAGATGCCTACGACAACACTCGTGAAATATTTGAAACTGCAGATGTTGGAAGCTATGTATGATGGAAGAGTCTGAAATGATATAAATGTTCTATCTTAGGCTTAATACTATTGTCTCCTCTATGACTAGACTGGGTGAGTGGGTCAGTTATGAGAGAATTATGAGAAAGATTCTTAGGTCTCTTCCTCCGGAGCTTTTCAGCCTCAAAGTCAAGAGCATAGAATCTGAAATAGACATTGGATGCTGGAATGTTGTGGATCATGATAGAATGTTGGAACCAGTTTAGTTAACGATCTCTCTTTGTTGATTAGTCTCCCTTCTTCTAGATTTGTTCGCCAGGCACATTACATTATCTCCTTCCTGACCTCGAGAGGAACTAGGGAATCTGAATATTGACTCTGAGGCTGCTATGGGTAAACTCGTAAACCGCCCAAACTTCATCACAAAAATGATTTTCACCCTTACCCTAACGAAAAACTATTTTTACAGCTTCCTTAAATGTAACATGAATTAATTGTTAGGAAAAAGTGGTAAATTATTAACCCAACTACCCACACCTCACACCTATTCAACTGAACACAAGTGTGTAGTGGGCCGAACATTACGGCTCGGACCACCAAGACCAGGTTGGCTGCAGACGAAGCTTTTAGGCACAGCCCGGGGCTAGGCCAGGGTGTTAAGTGCCGACGTTCAGGGGTCGTTTCCTCGAGACCACCGTAGGACTCGAATGCCCATTGAACTCTTAGGTTCGGCTATGGCCAAGCTCGGGCTAAGGGTGCTCCTTGATCCACAAACTACGGAACCCACGTTGCTCACCCAGAGCCGAGCTCTTAGGCTAGGTCATACCTTGGTGGGCCAGCATCACCGCATGCGAGTAACCGCCTTGGCCCGAGGTGACATGTCTAACGTCACGACCAGACAATTACGCCAAAGGATAATGATGAACGCACGTGGGGGTGCCAGCTCATGCTCAAAATGGTTATCACTTATCAAACCCTACATGTGACGTCGTATGTGACGCCGTATGTGACATCAGCCGAGGTACTAGGAGAGCAAGCAAAGGGATCTCTATAAATACCTAAGAATGAAGCCCTAAAGGGGGACAAGTGATCTTCCCCACTAAAACCCTAGTCCATTCCTACTTGGTCTGCACTTTCTCACTCTCACGCCGGAGGACCATTCCGAAGTCCCTCCAGTGCGGCCTTTTAGCCGTGCCTCCTTGTGCAGGTCAGGTGAACCATCCATCCTAACCAGAAGCTCAGAGGGACTGAACCAGGCATTTCGGAACCCCACAACGTGTGTACCCGACTGCTAGTAATTAAAAAGTAAGAACAATGTAATTGTCTACAACAAATGGCACATGAATAATGCAATGGTCAGTTCAAAAAAATTAATAAATAATGCAATGGTCGAATACCAAAATGCCTAATATAACCAATAGCAAAAAGGAATATACAAGGGCTAGTATGTTTGTAAACAACAAGACCTTGCGGCCGCGGGGGAAGCCTAGCTCGCGGTGGAGTTTGCCGGCGTCGTCGAGGCGGAGGACGTGATCCGGCTGCTTGTACAGGTACTCTTTGGTTCTCGTGAGGAACCGAAAGGCGGCGTCTCGCTGGAGGATGGCCTCCAAGTGGGGGAGCCGCTGCGAGTCGTGCTGGACGGGATTTGTTCGGGGGCTGTCCTTTTTGCGTTTCTTCTTCTTGTACTTTTTGGGGGTTTTGGTGACGAGGAAAGAGGTGGAGAAGTTGGTGGAGGTGAGGAGGGAGGAGAGAGAGGAATGGGGTTGGGGTTTATTAGGGTTTAGAATGTGGGCGAGAGTTGTGATGGCGGTGGTGGTGAGTCGTCGCCAAGCTGAAGCCATGGGGGGGGGGGGGTGGAGGATTTTGGATTAATGGGGAAATGAATCGTTCGTTCAATGGGCTCGCTGTAGAGGAGAGAAACTTGAGAGAGGTTATAAAACTGGGGCGGTTGAAATCCAGCGAAATGGAGTGAGAGGGGGGGAAAAAGGAAAAAAAGGAGAAAAACGTATCCGACCTGCCGGATTCGAACCAGCGACCTAAGGATGGCTATTTGGATTTTGTCCAACTACAGTCCTCCGCTCTACCAACTGAGCTAAGGTCGGTTTTGTTTATTAACACTCTAGGAAATACTTTAATTATTCTCTATCTTTGAAGCTTGTGGGAAAGAAGTGGAAAAAGGAAAACCAAAACTTGCACCATCACAATTTCAAACTACAAAAGTTAAAAACTATTAAATATAGAAAACGTTTTTTTAATAGTTTTCAAACTATTAAAAATTGTTATTAGAGGTACAAAATAATTTTTCGAAACCATTTCTTGTTTCCAAACCATTTCCTTTTCCCAAAATTCAACTCTAGCTGGCTAGATTAATCAGTATTTATTACTATATGTTTCGATGCAATAACAAGAGGTTATTTCTAATAAGTAGAGTTGTTAATTAGTTGGTTAATTGCCCAGATTTTCTTCATGAAATTAGTTGAACTCATATTACTATGGCTGGAATGGTAAACTCCTTTTATAGTAATTAAATTAAAAAAACATGCAATTAACAGAACTCTATTCGACATCCACTCTAGGATCCGAAGTTCGTTGGACTAATGCTATCTAAACCTGATAGGTACATGGGGTCAGCCGGTCTGGGTTACAAAGGGATGAACTCCTCTTCATACCACTCTATGCTGTTATAATGCATGAGTGGTCATTCCGAGCTTATAACCATGATCCAAATCGTTCATCTTATAGAACACGTGAAAAAGAATATATTTGTAAAAGTTTAGTTTAATCGAAGATCAGTAGATACAAGAACGAAGCTAAGGTTTTACCTAGTAGTGGTGAACATTACACTAAAAAAAATTAAAAAGACGGACCATGATATGCATATTCATCAACTTCAGAAAATATTTAAATAGCATATTGAACATTACAATTAACGATGCCTATCCAAAAAAAAAAAACATTTCAATTAACGATGTCTGTCATATGCACGTACAATACCAAGAAAGAGTAATTTTAATTTAATCTATCTATTTAAGTGAGGCATCTCGAATTGTAATGCTCTTTCATGTTATTAAAAGCATCGTTGATAGAATCGACATCAAAACTTCCAACAATGTCCTCAATGTGTGAGACCTTCTAGACTTTGAAGAAAGTTTCTTTGCGAATTTCGACACCATTCAATCACAGGCATGGATACATTGCTTCCTTTCTTTCTGTTTGCTTTTAGGTGTTTTTCCTTATTTGTCTTTTTCCACCGAGTTTGCATAAAAACAGTGTGAAGTTTAATTTTCCTTAATTTAGACCTCATGTTTCAAAATATTTCATTTGGCCCATTGAATTTGATTTTGGATTATTTTTTTGGCCTCCTTCAATTTCGAGAAAAAAACTAGAGGATTGAAGACTTTATATATAACAAAAAATAATGAAAAAAGATGGTGGTGCGCAGGTCTATATAGTTTGGGGATAAAATATTTTTTTCCAATGGAGTAATAGTACTTTTTTGAAATCGTAGTGGTGGAGACCGCCGCCACTTGTTCCCTTGTGGCTACATCCTTGAATAGGTATGTGAATATGTTGCATTTTATAACTTAAACCTTACAATTTGTAGCATTTATCGATATCAGTTAAACTGATTTTTTGCAAAAGTGTTCTATTTTTCATGTTCTGCAAGGTAAACGATTCATATCATAGTTGTAGGCCCGGATAGACCAACAAAAGAAAAGTTTGGAAGTATGGAGAGTTGGACTATGGAGAGGAGTTGATCCCGATTGCAAAAACTTATGTCACCAATCTTTAGCATTCCGTTATACATGCCTACTATTTAGGCACAATGTCGTCACTTCTTAATAAACAACAAAAAAAATTATCATTGTCGTGTGGCCGATGGTATCACAAACAATACATCGAACCATTAAACAAACAGGTGCGACGAATACGTAGTTGTATAAAAGGGCAAGGACGTAGCAAATTCGAGAAGACAATCTGCCCTCCAAAACCTACTTACAAACAAGCATAAAAGAAGCGGATCAAAAAAAACAAGCATAAAAGAAAGTGTTACTACTATATTTAACCCCCTAAACTATGAACTATTTATGAGTTGCACCCCCAGTGATTTACTCATACACTTAACCTCTTTAAAGTACCTGGGATTTGAGATTTTACACCTCCATGAACCATCCACTAGGATTTAGGATGAACAAGTCCCGTGACAAGCATAAGACATGTTTAATAGTATAACTTTAAGGATAAAAATGGGGAATATTTTGGCACTTCTTAAATTGATAACCACACTCCTCAAGGGAATGTCAAAATTAATTCCATATTGGTACAATAAATGAAACTGGATTCATGAAAGTGAACATGAAAGGAAATGAATGATCCAAATTCATAGTGTTGTAAATCTAGACTATTCATTTTCTTTCATGGATTGGACTTCGTATAATTTTTTGTTGACCAAAATAGTGATAAGATGCAATGGCCAGTATATATATATATATATATATATATATATATATATTGTCAAGCTGAAAATCATGCATTAACTTAGACGATCAAAGTCAACAAGCCAGATAAACGGCTAGGGCGAATTCCCTAGCTGCAAAAGGAATGGAGCTAGAGACTACTAAATTTTGATCCTGCTGCGATCCAAGTCTGGCAGTAGGCAGTTTGGTTGGTTTGACGATAGATGTGGATGACGAATGAATTTGTTCGGGCAGCAAAACTTCGAGCTTCTTCAACTATGTGGCAGTGGGGGTGATCAACAGGTGGTCCTTCATAGGGGTGGCAAATGAGCGGCTTTGGGCCAAAATTGGTAAGTTGCAAGTAGGTTGAGTTTTTAATGGGTCATTGACGTATTTAGACCATACCCTACCCAACCCATTTATTTAAAAGCAAACCTGACCCGCCAATTAGCTCAATTACATACTATATACTAAAATGACTAAAATACATATATACACTACAATGACCATATTACCCCTGTAAATTTAAAGGACTAAAATACCATGTACACTAAAATTACCATACTATTCCTCTACTACAAAAATGACCAAATTACCGCTATACACATAATTACCATATTGGTCGTTCTTATTTGTTACAAACAGGTGGACAATAATCGGTCTAATCACAAAGAAAGAAAGCTTCACTTCCACTTCCTTTTTGAAGTCTCTGGAAAGACCAAAAATAATTCTTTGCATATTTTCATTTTCTGGTTCTTTCAACTACTTGTGGACAAGTCTCTGGAGAGAGTCCGTGAGCTGAAGTCAAAGAATGAAGTTGGAATATGACTAGCAGCCACTTCTTATTTTAGCAGTGCGGCCCCATCTACATTGGTATAATCAATGATTGGAATAATCAATGGTCCAAGTTTTATACTAGATGATAGTCCAAATCTGAATCATACGTTGGAATAATCAATGGTTCTGATTTGTTTAAAGGTTTTTTTTTTTTTCCCTCAAAGATCCTAATCGTTAAGGCGGTAAGAGACGAGTCTTTGAGCAAATTCAAACCATTAATTGCAGCAAATAGCAATGAATAATTCAGATTTAGACTGTCTTATCCAATCCAAATTAAATACCAGAGAGAACCAACTTTTGTATGAAATTTACCCACATTGAATGGCACAAACACAAAATTATTTGAATTTTTCTCCAATTTTGTAGGCTCTTTAGATCCTCTACCATCTCTAGATCATCCCATTCGTTTTTCTTGTGGCAAAGTAACAAAAAAATGATCGATAAAATTTGAAACATTAAACAAGAGTCCCATCTCCCATTTGGACAATGCCAAACACAGATGGGGGGGTTGTTCAACAGAGGGAGGAGAATCAGGAGTAGACTGATGAAGGGTTTTTGTTGATGAAGGTTTTTTTTTTTTTTGTCCGGTCATATTCATGAGTTATTGGATCATTTAAGCTGACCCAATTAAGACTCAATTAATAACTGGGTTAGATGGATTTGACTCATTCTAACCCAACTAATAAATAAGCTGGGTTGGGTCTATTTTGTAGTGGACAAGTTTGGGTTGATTAATGGGTATTGGTTCAATTTGCCACCCCTTAATGTCTATTTTGTACTGGATGGGTATTGCTTGAATCAGACTCTATGGTAACATTTGACATGCCGTTTTCCAAAATGATCGAGAGGCCTCTGTATAGCCCATATCTCCACTTCCAAGCTACTGGTACAGAATAGCCAGTAGATATTTGGCAAAAGGGAGCTCAGCCTCATTTTTCCCTTTTTGTCTGCACTAAAAGCTAATTCAACCTCATATAAAGGGAAAATTTCAAAATAGTCCCCAACTTTTACATCAAAATTCAATTAGACTCCCAACTTTTTAAAAACTTCAATTTTACTCTCAACGTTATCTTCCGTTAATCAAAACGTCCCCTTCCGTCCGAATGACTAACTGATTTAATTAAATATTGTCCCGATCAAATTTTGATGATCCTAGTTGTTCAATGTGTTCAAAACGTGATTTTAAGGGTATCAATAAGAAATCAGCAAAAAAATGACCGCGAAAGGCTTCATCTGAACAGTTTTTATTGAACAGTTCAATAAAAAACTACTCAAATTAAGCATTTTTCGGTCTTTTTTTTTTGCTGATTTTTCGTAGGTACCCTTAAAATCACGTTCTAATCACATTAAGCGGCTCGGATCATCGAAATTCGATTGGAAAGGGGAGGTGCAGACCGAAGCAAAATCCGGACGTCCGGGCTTGAATAAAATCCAGATCGATCCGCACCTCCCTTTTTCCAATCGAATTTCGATGATCTGAGCCGGTCAATGTGATTAAAACGTGATTTTAAGGGTACCCGCGAGAAATCTATAAAAGATAGACCAGGAAGGGCTTCATCTAAACAGTTTTATTGAAGCCCTTCCCGATTTTTTTGTTGTTGATTTCTGATAAATACCTTTAAAATCACGTTTTAAACACATTGAGCGGCTCAGATCATCGAAATTCGATTGAAACGCTATTTAATGGAACTTTTAACGAAATCCGTTAATCATTCAGACGGAAGGGGGCGTTTTGATTAACGGAAGATAACATTGGGAGTAAAATTAAAATTTTTAAGAGGTTGAAAGTCTAGTTAAATTTCGGTGTAAAAGTTGGGGGTATTTTGAAATTTTCCCTCATATAAACAACACAAAATACAGCACTACAGTGGGCCCCCCGAATTGGCGCCCCTGGCTTTGGCCTTGTACGACCTGAGCTGAGCCAGTCTACTTCCAATTTCCTTCCGCAGGTGGTTTTTAATGGCTCTCCTATTCTGGGAAAGAATTTCAGAAGCCATGTTTTACTGAGGAATCAAACAATCCCAGTCCAGAGGATTAAAAAAAGAAAAAAATAATCCAGTCCTTTCTGATTTCCATATCCTACCTACCGGGAAGTACTACAATATAAACTTTTTATTTAGGTGTGTATTATATACACTCTTATTAAAACACATCAAAATGTTATGAATCTATTGCTAAAAAGTTACGAATCATATTGATGAAAAGTTATGAATTTTTAGTAGAAAAGTTTATGAATTTTTAGTATAAAAGTTATGATACGACATAAAATGTTATGAATGACCGATCCTACAAGTAATTTTTTATGAAATAACACAATATAAACTACACAATAAATGCATATGATACATACCTTAAAGAGGTGTGTATTGAAGACTTTCTCCTACCTCTATTGCTCTTGTCCTTGCTTTAAACTTACATATTCGGATTGTAGTAAATACAAACGTTGCTCAGGCTCCGTTCCGCAACTCAAAATAAGTACTTATTTTTTAAGGAGGTAATTTCAAGCTCAAAAATAATGTGTTTACGCAAATAATTTTCCTACCAATATGGATTTTGTTTGATAAATCCCATTAAGATCTTTTATACGGTGCAAAAAAAATTATTTTTCATTTACATTTTTTTTGTTAAAAATGTAAAATAAACTGTTTGTTTTTTAAGAAGGTTTCTGGAACGGGGCCTTAGAGGGAGAGGGAGAGAGAGGGAATTAAATTACTCGTTTACCAAAAAAAAATAAATTAAATTACTCATGGAGAATCCCAACAAACTTTCGATGTATAAAATAACTCAGACTAGTATAAAAGGTTGGAGTAGAAAACAACGGTTAGGTTCCACCTCCGTTCCAAAATAAATATCCTATCCACAAAATGAGAACTTAAAAATAATACGATTTTTTTATAAAAAATTAAAATTGTTTCAACAATGTACTAGATATCCATGTGTTATTTTTAAGTCATCATTTTCCAGACTAGACATTTAACTTAGAACAGTAGTAGTAGTAGTAGTAGTAGTATTTACGGTTATCAAATTTACCGAGGATAATTAAACAAAGAAACTAAAATTAAAAAGCTCAATCAAGTTCCCTCTGATTTCCATTTTCTGGTCACAACTTCAATAGAATAACAAGTGGATTTCCTGAGTCATCCAAAAGAGAGAAAATTGCTCACCGTTTTTCCCTACGAATTCTCTATTTTTCTTTTTCCTTTTGCAGATTCAAGACCCAAAGATAGGTTACAAGACAAACGATCGCCGAAGCCAAGGATTTTATGTAGCACGTACTAAAATCAAATGAAATAGCCAACGAGTGCGAAATAAAAAAAAATGCGATAAGCCTTATTGTATAAAATCATCTTCACCATCTAACTCATTGTGTGGGTGTATATAGTTAAAAAAAAGAAGAAGACATAAACAACGTAAATTAAATACAACCCTATACTTTTTTTTCCCCTCTCTGCACTCTTGCTTCAAATTGTTTAATTACAGGGGCCCTATGAACGCCTTACGGCTCCACAGGAGTTGTGACCACTTGTTTCCTTTTGCTTTCTCTTCATTTTCCCTCTTTTGTCCAAAACTTCTCATTCCGCCATCTCCAATGGTGGACAAACATTATGACGCTTAATTTAGATCCACAAAATGAATATATGAATTTAATGTTCTACCTATTCAGAGGCTTCCCTTACAGAATGTTCGTATTTAGTTCGGTTGTTTCTTGAAGAAAGGTTTCTGGCATATGAGTAGTCTCTCATTGCTGTTGCTCTCGATTTCTACTACTCGTGCATCCCATTTCAACCTTGTCGCTAGAGCTCTTGCTATTTCGATGAGAGAGGCTGAGTCGCGGAATATCACCCAACCCTGCACAGCACCGAGATTATCGACATGTAAGAAAGGGCATGAGGTGAAAAGTAGAGTTAATTTAGCAACTCAGTGAAATGGAAACCAGGAGAGCCTTGCAACAAATGCAGAAACAATAGAAAGAATGACACATAAAAGTTGTAAAATAGAGGCAAGGTTGAAATTATTGGAGGTTATCAAGTTTTCCTTCAGACCAAATTGAGGTTAAAAAACTATGAAATCCATCCCAAATGATTTGGCCCTTTCACACTTTAAAGACCTTCAAACAAACGATAACTGAGGATTGAAAATACTCACACATGCCCATGGTTTAAAATGGAAAACATGGTTTCGTAGTGATCTCCAATAGCTAATGCAACCAAACCACAATGGATTCGTTGCAAAAGTCCCGCAAGAAAAAGGTTAACTTTTTACCCTCTATGATGGATCTGAAGCAAAAAACTTAAAGAATATTAACAAAGCAAACTCACAAAACTAGTTGCTCTGCACTTTATTTAAAAAGTGCAGGAAAAAAATGTGTTTAGCGTTCAACCAAGCTAAAATGTCCTACATCCATGAGATGTCATTTTCTCTGCTAAAGAGTAACTACCACTCTTTGTCAATCTCAGCCATCCAAAGGAAAATTGAGGGGTAAGAAACCACTGGGCACTGGCATATATCCAACTAACCTTATCAGTTATCACCTTAGTAAGCATTCAAGTGAACGGTCTGATTTTTGTTGTCCTTTTTATGTCGTATCCTTTGTAAGTTAATGCCATCGTTTTCAACTTTTGACTGATTGTAAAAATGAGGAGACCAATGCATGTCTATCACCCGAGTAACAAGAAATAGGAACAAAAGATTACTGTACCTCTGGACGAAGTAACCGATCTATCTCAGAGAAGAGATCCAACAAGGTGCACCGGCGCTGCTGTACAGTTACAAGTGATAAAAGCCCTTCAGCATGCACCATATCATATGTTCTGGGGTAGGTTGGAAATGCTTCACACCTACAAGATAAGAAGTTCGAATGACGCAAAAGAAACAGAAATATAAAAGGACCATACAGGTTTATCAGATGGAACAACGCATAGAACCAGAATACCAAACACGTGCAGTTAATAAATTAGCCAGACCTGAGGTTTTTAATACACAGTGCGTAACAAATCCAACACAGTTCCATCAATATTTGAGTCGCGGTTGTATAGCACTGACATTTCCAATAAGAAGGGGGGACACATTTTTGTAAACACTTTCAGATGCAGCCAAATATCTCAATACACAACAATTACTAACTGGAATAATTCAAACACTTTGACTACGTAACATGTATCGAACGATATACGAGGAAAAAATGTATACCATTGAAATTTGGGCAAATTTTCGTAGTAGTCCCTGTAGTTTTATGGTTGTCTCACTTTCGTCCCTCTAGTTTCAAAGTGCTCGAATTTCGTCCCTGTAGTTTGTTTTACGTTCCAAATTGGTATAATCGTTAACACCGTTAACGAAACTAACGGAAAAAATAATAAATGTTCCAATTTTCAATCCGTTTGAACCGGTGCGAAGATCTTATTTTTTTGATCATTTTATCCTAAATGGTCGTAATGAATTTTTGGTTCTAAGGCCTTTCAATGAGCACCCAAAGACTTCTTATTTAGTTTCAGGGCTCTCTTAGGATGCTCATTGAAAGGCCTTAGAGGCAAAAATTCATTATGACCATTTAGGATAAAATGATCAAAAAAATAAGATCTTCACACCAGTTCAAACGGATTGAAAATTGGAACACTTAATTTTTTTTTTCCGTTAGTTTCGTTAACGGTGTTAACGATTTTACCAATTTGGAACGTAAAACAAACTACAGGGACGAAATTCGAGCACTTTGAAACTAGAGGGACGAAAGTGAGACAACCATAAAACTACAGGGACTACTACGAAAATTTGCCCTTGAAATTTTAATTAAACAAAGGAGATCCACTGCTACAATTTCAGTTACAGACAAATATTTCATTGGTGAATAATAAGACTCACAAAAAGACTACCAAATGTTCAGAAAATTCTTACTTCAACTTTATAATATGTTTCTCTTTTCCCCTTTCATATTCCTTCCCTAATCTTTCTCTGTTCATGGTTTCCGTTTTACTTTATCCATGTCATAAAGTTATGACTGTGTTTGCTTTGGGTCTCTAGACAAGACCCACCCCCTCTCTTTGCGCACGGTCCCCAATAAGTTCTCTCAAATTATACTCTCATTTCTCTCACCCTCCCCACTCATTACCCTAAAAAACCTCCCTCGAAACCCAAACCAAACAGAGCAAGGTGTTATTTCCACTAAACTATAGAATTGGAATGCATGTACCACAAGGACAAGGTATATGAACTCCACACTCTTTTCTATTAAGACATTTACCAATTACAGCGGTGTAAATTCAAGAACAAGAACACCAGGCCAAAGTCCTCTCAATGATAAAAAGTTTAGGAGTTCTATCAAGATGATCATCAGACAACTTGGTCCCTTCAGAAAAAAACACTAACAGCAGAGTCCAGCAATTAGTCTAAAGTAGCCATCTGGTGTTATTTCATATTTCGACTGCTACAACAAGTTGTTGTTCAGCAAGCAATAAATTTGATGCAGTAGCAGTTTCCATAGGGCACAAAACGTAGAATTCTTGGATGTAGAAAGGTAGAACTTACCAATCATGTAATACTCCAACGAAGCCCCTGTCAAGTATTAACGGAAGAGAGTTGGGCCCACTTGTAGGGACCACATTCATTACCCAAACGGATTTCCCAGCTTCCAACAACGCAGAATTGAAGCCACCAAAGCGGGCATTCATGTCCAGCACATTTCTGAGCATGTTATAAGGCGGAGAAGGATCCTCATCACCTGGTCTCTTTGGATGATCCGAGAATATAAGTGGAGACAGAAGAGACCAATAGTTACGAACAGCTGAGTTCCAGTTCTGGGTATCCTCAGCAAAGTCATCAGGAGACACACCTATAAGTGAGGAAATCATTGACACAATTAAGCAAAATATGAGGGTGAAGATATTAAGCATTAACGAGGGTGAAATTTTTTATCAAAAGCAAAAACTATCTAAAATAGGCAATCATTGACACTATCTAAAATGGGCTTTTCACTTCTGCTAAATTTTTTATAATATCTCTTATCTGAAATTTGTTTTTTTACGCAATTAGGGCCTTCCAAAATGAGGTCTGAAGCAAAAACTTTTGTGTCTTTGCTACATAGCCGGCCCTACTTACTACTGATGTAACAAAATTCCTTTTCTGTCCTCCATGCTGTTTTAAATAGGATTCTCGGGGGAAACGTTATACTCAGCAAAGAAATTACCATAGATTGCAAGTTCATCAGAGTTCAATTTAGACCTAGAAGGCCAGGTTGGCCTTTTTTCAATAGGAAGCCATCGACGACTTTGAGTTCCTCCTATGCAGGTTTGGAGTGGTCGATAATACGGAGTCTCAACATCATGTGCCTTACTGCAGAGGGAGGGCTTTGATCCAGAATTCCTAGAAATATAGAAACAGGTCAGTATATTTTAAGCCTTTACGGGATTAGATCCAGATTTCCGAGAAATGTAGAAACATGTCAATTTTTTTAAATATTTCTACATCTACCTTAGACGTAAAATGAAAATAAATGAACAATTGATCAGTCACCTAACCTGGAACCATAACAAGCCTTTTTACTTGTCTTCTTCCACACGACAGTCTCATCTTGCTGTGGCAACATATCCCAGCAGAGACTTTCCGCAAAAGCGCGCACAAAATTCCATCTTTTCTGATTCTCTTTCTTGCGAAGGGAACCCTGCAAATTGGTAAGTGGTGAAGTCCACACAAAGTATCCACCAGGTCTCAATACTCGATCTGCTTCAATCAAAAGATTACCCTCTGCACAACATGGAAAAAAGTATCTAAAATTTAACTTCCTGACCAAATGCCAAGAAACCAACTAAATCTTCTGTACTTAATACTCCAGAACAATTAAAACATGAAGCTCACAGTAAACCAAAGCAACACATGAACCATGATAGTTGCATACATAAGAAACGCTTAAATGAGGGGTCCCGATAATGTAAGAACGAGAATGATGGTATAAGCTTTAGAAAATATGTTTAAATTTCTAGACTTATTGACGAAATTATAGCCCACAGAACTTGCAGCTCTTACTCATGCACAATGATGACAAAATACCATTTTAATCTCTATATCTACAACATCTAGGATGGTGAACGTATGAATTTCTCAGGACCAAAGTTCAACCAAAAGAAAATGACATCAGACAAATCATATTGTTATCAATATATCTTTAAGGACAGCGATACTTCAGCCATTTTCAATATCTTCTTTGCAACAAGTATAGAAACAAAGGCTGCAACACTTCCCTTCTAAAATGGTACAAAAGTGGTGACCAAAACAAAACCATTATAAACAATCAATTCATTTAGTCATTAAGAACCCCTATCAGACTTCAATGGAAAAAAGAATCTGCAGCATCTCTACTCTTACCAGCAACCTAGAATAGCTTAGCCAACTCAACAAAGCCAAGAAATACCCTAGGGCGGCTTCCTAAGCATATCTAATAAAATGCATAATGTAGGATTTGAGAACTTTATACGACCAAAAAGTCTAGGATACGGTATGTCAAAAAAGGGCCGGGATAAGCATGTCAATTACTCGAATGATACTGCCACCCAACCGCGGTCAAGAGAGAGATCATTTTCTGCGGTCAATACATACTAGGAGGATATACAGTATAGCCCATGAACAATGGCGAACGACAATCTAGCCCCAGGGACAATCTAGCCCCAGGAAATATAAGTAGAACAAGCAGCAAAAAATTAATCAAAATTCTAAAACAATGGTAGCTTCTTGAACCAAACAAACAGGTTCGGACTTACGGAAGAGAAACACAGACTTGCAAATTATTTTAGGACGACAAAATGAAGATACATTACTTAACCATATTTTATGATTACTAGTGGTGAAAGTCTCTCTTAGCTTTTTACCTACCTGGTAGTGGATGTTGTTGTCTTCTAGTGAAAAACATTTGAACAACTATATATAAAAAGCATTGAATGCCGACAATGTTTTTGTGTCCTAAATGAAGATAGTCATCTAGCATGTGGAGTATCCAGTATGAAGTATTGCTTTCATGACTAGAACTTGACTCGTACCTTTCTGATCCCAGTCAATGCCGCATCGTGCACAATGCACCATATCAAAGGAAAGAGATGAATATGGCAACTGCTTCGAAGTAAAAGAACCTATCATTGCGGGCAGACCTCTCTCAAGAGTCAGCTGAACTTGACTACCTGAAGCCTCATAGTTTGCAATACACATGGTTAAAAGTTGTTTTGAAAAGAGATGTGCTCCAAAGCTACCATACCCACATCCTATATCCAAGATGCTTCTAACCTGAAACATTGAGAGAAAGTGTCAATGTATAACATCGAGATGGTTCTGACCTGAAACGTTGAAGTGAAGCGTTGAATGTGTTAGATTGCCCTTCCCCGAGCCAACCCCCCCCATAAGTAGTACTTAGCCAATTCAGTATTAACGCGAAAGAATTTTAGTTGGTCCTACCCAAACTAGCAGTTAATCATTGTCGACATGAACATGAATAATAATCCATCACTTGGAGAGAAAAAACATTACACGGTTGACAAAACTAGTTGACAAATCTCAACAAGACTCTTTCACAATAAGGTAAGTAAATGTCCAAACTGAATCTTTTCAAGGACTGGTCCACTTTCAATTTCGATTCAAGCTCAGTAACTATTTGGTACGTACTTTGTCATCCCCATGAACTAGCAATTATAAGTTGGGAAAGAGTGTAATCATGATATGGTTTTATGATGTTTGCGCTAGAAGCAAGGTTTTCAATATCCTTGCACTTTGACTGTAATTTTGATGAAATCGATGAATGGTAAACCAAGTATCCCAATAAACATTAGCATGGATAAGGAATTCAGCAGCGCATGATTGAGAACAACTTAGATTTTGTGTTATTGTATAGTATGACCGCAAGAGGTACCAAGAGCTAGAAGTAGGCCAAAGCAATAAAACAGAACACTTCAAAGATGCTGATTCTGTAATGGGAATTTGAATCTACTTACGCCAGCTTGTAACAAGTTAGATTCATTTCTTAGGCCAATCATTTCTGCAATTTGATGCGAATAGTCCTCAACACCATCAAACATAAGCGATGCAGAACGGAAAGAGATCTGCTCTTCTTCCAACATCATCATCCTACATCCCAGAAGAATTGAAACCCAAAAATAACTTCAGGAGTAATGCTCAATACTTTCATGACAAAGGAAAAGAACACAGTCCACTCGACTCACCTCTTGGTCAAGCTTCCAGAGGAAAGTACCTCCTGTGCAGTAATTTTAACATTTGCAACCCATATGACATCTTTTCCAGTAGGAAACCTAAGAGGAATCTTGTAATTGACAGGTGGAAGAACCAAGCAATTTTGCCTGGATCCTTGTAAACAATGGCGATCGTGCTCTTCGCTTTCAGGAAAACCCAAAGCAAGACTCTCTGTAACATTGAAGCAGGGAACATGATTTTCAGACTCCTCGGGACAAAAATCCAACTCTTTAAACCTTGAAGCACCTAGAGAGAGCTGTCCAATATCCCATAAATCTGATACAAGTTGCTCTTGAATACGCCTATTCCCACGTATTATGTGGCCTCTTGATGAGCTTGTAATTGAAATCGTCCACAAAAAGGATCCAGTGAGAGCTAGAATTACTATCATTACTAAACTGAACTTAAGAAACAACAAAGTTAACTTATGTCGACTTCTCGAGCTTCCGGTGGCGTAGGGATCGGTTGCGAAACTATTCTCACTAAAACTATTTTTAGAAGGCGAATTATCCAGAAAAGGTAACCGAAAAGGAAATCGGAATGACATGTGTGTATGATCAGGAGAAGGACGAATTTTATCCAGATCTTCCTTCTCCGTTTTCTCTTTCATCTGAGAGTCATCCCAGGAATCATTCTTCCCGGCGAACCGGACCCCGCCGGATACACCTCGAAGTAGTGGCCTTGACATTTTCCAGCCTGAAAAAAACCCCAAACAGATGGATTGAGAAAGATGCAAAGAAACCTTCAAAAGTTGTTCAATTAGATGAGCTAAGAACACAAGGAGCAAATTCAAGAGAATTCACAATAAAACAGAGAAACCCAGATAAGTTTTTATCTTTGGTTAGTGAAATGAGCTTAACCATTATAGAAAGCAAACCGTGTCCTGGGATAAGATTGGTTCCCCATTTTCTGCACAAGATCCACAAAATCCAGAAGTATCTAGCAGAAATCTAATAGTCATGGGCATGTTATCTTAAACCTAATCATTAAACCCTCCTCCTGCTAGCTAGTATGAGTGAGTAGCATCGGCAAATGAATGAATAAGATTGAGCAATTCAGATTCGGATAACAGCTGAAAGATAAACAAGTTTTTTTTTTGGTAAGAGAAAGATGAACAAGTTACAATCAATTCGTATCTATTATATTAAGAATTAAATCCCTTATCAGAAAATGCACAAGAATTTCATTTCAAATGAATTTCAGTCCAGCTAAATTACCTCAAACAAATGCACAAGAAAATCAAGAGGAACCCAGAAAAGATCAGCAAAAAACTAAGAAACCCATATGAAACACTAGAATATGTAACAAATGCGGCCAATAAATCCGAATCAAGAGGAACCCAGAAAAGATTAGCAAAAAGGTCGAAAACCCATTTGAAGGAATTGAATATGTAACAGATGTGACCAATAAATCCAAACCAGTAGACAACAAGGAGTGAAAACGCAGTGGCAGAAGAAAACGGTACCTGAAAAATGCAGATGGCGAAAGAGCGTGAGAGCGAAGCCCCGTGAATTCAGCGTAGCATTAAGATGTTGTTTTCATGAGTCATTAACGCCACAAAACCGAAGGTTTTATTTTTGTCTTCTCCCAGCTCCTCCTACTACTCTTTCTTCTTCTTTGACACTCTCTTTCTCTCTCTACCTTCCAGATTTCTGAGAGAGAGAGAGAGGAGAGAGGGTAACAGAGGGATTCGTTTAATGTCGATGTCGATCCAATCACAGCAGCCACGATATATATCAATATCTATCTTCCCCTGTTTAAATATAATATCTATCTATCCCTCTCTACTAATTAATTTATGTGATACGCTAGTGTAATTAATTTAACACTCTGTAAAAAAACACGCTTGATCGCCGGTAGGTAGTAGTAGTAGAGTTCGATCCAAACAGTGATTCTCAATTACTTCTCTGTACCCAAAACAAAATCCGAAAAAAAAAAAAAGGAAAAAAGAAAAAGAAATGCCTCACCGCCTAATACTACTAGTACACTATTAATGTGGAGAGAGAAGGAGACCCAACCCAAAGCCCGAATTAGTAGCAGTAACACTTGGTTTTAACAATCACAAGTCACACTCTCTCTCTTGGAATATTTCAATCAATACTCTCTCTCTCTCTCTCTCTCTCTCTCTCTCTCTCTCTCTCTCTCTCCATATATATATATATATATATATATATACGGATACGGATACGGATCCTTCGACCCAATAAGATACGGATCCTTCGACCCAACAAGATGTAGATCTGGGACAAAGGGTTAATTTGGCTGAACACTCCATCTTGCGCCGGGAATTAGGGAAGGGAACCTCCCATTACGTTTCCCACGTATACACGCACACACTGACATATACGTAGAGAGAGAGAGAGAGAGAGAGACCGGCACTAGCGGAGAGAGAAAGAGATCAAAATGGGGCTCCACCTCTCCTCTCATAAATGTTACCCAGAAGCCAAGCCCTGAATCCCTAGTAAAAAAACAAAATTTTGCGTCCTAATCCCTAAAAAATGTTCCACCCATGCTCCACACACACACACACACTCTCTCTCTCTCTCTCTCTCTCTCCATGTATTTGTGTTTATATATATGGGGATATATATTGCTCTTATTAATACGCATTTTACTAGTATTAGTATTTAACTGCTCTCTCTGTATTCACGGGTCACGGGTGGAGTAAAGATTCGTGTTCAATGACGCCAAAACTTTCCATGGGGCAAAACATTTTTGTTTTGGGTAAAAATCATGTACTCCTCCTATTTGTTAGAAGATGATAAAACATGAATCTTGTAGCTCATTGAAGATATATATAAATCGGTTTTTGTTTTTTACTGCAAAAAAAAAAAAAAAAATTCTCATTTTTGAAGGACCTCGATGGATAGAGATACTTAAATATCCATCCTAGCCTCAATCCGTCCAACTTATGTTTTCATCTTGTTCATTCTGAACACTTATGTTTTCATCCATACTTTAAAATAAATCCAATATTATCCTTCTACATACTACTATTACTGTGTGTGTATATATACTAGTATTATATAGTAATGAATTTTGGAATGGAAAGATAAGCCCTGAAGTTCCAAGTTCACATAGTAAGAGGATGAAAAATATAAGTACAAAAAGTGGGTGGAATGAAAACTTACATGACATGACTGATGATGATAAATATTTAAAAACTTCAAGAAAAAAACCAATCAATCTTTGATCGGAAAAAAAAACACTAGTCAATGGTAGTATTATTAGACAAGTTTTTTAATATATGCAGGTAAACAATTATTCATTCACTAATTCTTCACGAGATTGTGACATCTAAATCAACATCGATGAACAAGAAATACAAAAATGAAAATGAAAAATGTACATATAGATAGTCACTGGCAACTTCAAGATTGTATGATTTTCAGATCATTTATTAATCAAGCATAAATTTTAGTATAAGAGTATGACATCTATACTAATTAATGATTCATCATTTCTTTCCAACAAGCTACCAATCAAGAGACCAACTAATAAGTAGAAGATATCGAAGAAAAATATCGATGATATTGATTTCAGTTTTCAAAAAAATATACAAATAATTTCATTCTCGATAATAATAAATAACCCGCATAACTATACCGTATCAAATATTTTCAATTCTGATATATTTGCCATAATTTTGTACAAATTAAATTGTAAAATACTCATAAAAGGAGGAGTGATGAGTTTTTTTGTGAGTTAATGAAAAAAATTTATCTAGTGAATTGCACATTATAATGGGGTCAATCCTATTTTTTGATGGGGCGATTTGTTAGCCTATAAAAATTTTCAATAAAACTATAGAGATTTTATTTTTTTCCATGAGGTCGGTTGACCCCATATATTATTTCTTGTCGTCGCCACTGTAGATATTGAAATTGGAACTAATGAAAAAATAACTTTGTGCTGTGGCGATGCCGTGCGATAATATTAATGAAGTTATACCTTATGTATGCATTTAATTTTATTCTTTTTAATGAAGGAAATCCTTGGTTTTTATTTGGTTATAGTACTCCACTGGTTATTATGTTCATTACGCGTGTTGTTGGGGATTTGTTAAGAAATACTGTACGTCAAAACAGGTTACGTCGGACACATTAGACCGTCCAACAGTAATTTCAAATCATCAAAATAGAGTCACAATTATCATGAATTCTTGAATAATTATGTAGTTGCTCTTATGTTTTGTTTTCGTGAACAAGTTGTTCTTATGTTGTCATAACTTGAGAACAAATTCTTACCGGAAAAGGGAAAAAACTACAGAGAGTGGTAATGAAATGAGTGATAGTAATTAGTGGAGAAAGATAGTTACTGAGAAACGTGCAGAGCGTAAAAAAATTTCTCAAAACTTGTAAAAGAACAAAGTGTCAACTACATAATTTTATGTACATTATTTGTATTGTTCATTGATAATTTATTAGGCCCCGTTCCGCTAAGGGTCTTATTTTTTAAGTACTTATTTCTTACTTTACAAGCTAGGCAGATCATGCATTCTCTCACAATAAATCACATTTAATTAAAAAAATAAGTACTTTTTCATATTTTTCAAACAAGTACTACTTATTTTAGTTAATGACTTTTTTAAAATATGTACATATCAACTTGTGGTTAGTTTTCTTTAGGCTGCATTCTTGAAAACTTAATTACTATTTTCTTTGTTTTGTGTGTTTTGTTCGTCTTTTCTGAATTTTTGTTAGATTTGCGTTATATTTTTTAGATTAATCATTCGTCTCGATGAGGAGAGTCTAAAAAATACAAAATTTTGACAGAAAGCCAAAAAAATTCACTAAAAATGAAAAAAATATCAAACAACTATCTTATTTGTCTAAGAACCTTGCTACTTGCATAGCAAATCTGTGCATCTTGCACAGATTGCATTGTGGAACCCACTAAGGGTCTCATACAAATAATCCAATCCATTAATTATGTTTAAAACATTTTTTCAAGGGCCTTCGCTAAAAAATTAGCTCAATTCAATACCTATAAGTGTGTGATCTAATCATCTAACTTTTCATTCAAGTTTTTAGAGAATGAAAAGTTAGACGATTAGATCAAGTACTTATAGATATTGGATTGAGCTGATTTTTCACGTGGGCCCTTGAAAAAATGTTTTAAACATAATAAACGTCTCGAATCACTTGTGTGGACCTGTAGTAGGCCCCACATAAAAAAATGTTTTTCCAATTTGTCTTGTCAAAATGAACGATTAACCCCAAAAATTACAATAAAAAACTAAACAAAAACTTACGAAAAATAAAAAATACCAAAATAAACTTTAGACTTACAAGTTTACAAGAACGCAGTATTAGGGTGCAGCGGCAGCAACAACAAGCTCGTGGCTCAAATTATGAAAATATAAGGTGCTTGTGTTTAGGGTAAAAGCTTTTGGAGACAGCATGCATGATATGATCATCATCATCATCCTTACGAAATGAATAAAAATTGTTAGATGTTGGTGCCAAGGAATGGGAAAAGGATATATAATACGTATTTAATTACTACTACTAATAATACTGAGTACTTGATTAAACAAATGCATGCACGTACAATGATACTATTTTTAATTTGGATGGAGGGCAGGTAACATGCCATCCGACTCGGTGTTTTGTTTTCACTATCAAAATGTTTTTATTGACTTCCGTAGCATAAACATAAACAACATTATTTTTTTTTGTTGACTCCTTGGGGTCCACCTTATGACGCGTTTCTCTGTCGGTGAACGTGGAGTAGGATCAGCTGTGGTGCGTTGCAGAGTATCATTCTCTCTCTTCTTTGCTTTCTGTCGGTGTGTCCTGCGGTGGCACCGAGGACTTCACGTACGCCTTCACGGATCGATATGGACTGCTCCAACTCTTGTCACTCTCCAACGGTACGCCTTCACGGATATGGAGTACTTCAACTCAGGGAGCGTACGTTTTTGGTATTGAATTTAAATTTTGAAAAATATTTTGTTACAATTGAATTATTAACTTTTTACGGTAGTGAACAAGTTGTTGAGAAATGTCAAATTTTTTTCGATAGTGAATAAGTTGTAGATGAATATGTGAGTGAAAAGTTATTAAAAAAGAAGTTGTTGTTGACAAGATTTTAACTAGTGTGAACAATAAGTTAAAATGTCAAAATGTGTTAATTAGTGCGAACAAAATAAAATAACCTATTTTTTTCACCAAAAACTTAGTGAAAACGCCCCTTCAGTCTCCAAAAATATCTAAGGTAGAGTCGACTTAGAGCACAAGCCAAAAAAGTCGCAACTTCAGGCCCCAAAAACAGTATTTAAAATAGGGCTCTCAAATATTTAGGGCATGTTTGAGGGGTGTTAAGAAGGGGGATAAGAGAGGTAGGGGGTAAGGGGGACAGAGAGGGAGAAGGAAGATGGTGTTTCGTAAGGGAAAATAAGAGAGAGGGGGAGAACTTATGCCTTTAGAGGAGCCTTAGCTAATCTCACCCTCCACCCTAGGGTAAGCTTATCCGGGTGGAGAGAAACACCAAATTGACCCTCAAACTTTTTTGGCGTTCCCAATGTAATTATTTAATGAGGGCAATTAATTAAGTAAAGTCATATATCATGTTATTCATCTACTCTTATTCACTTATATCAAATACTAGTCAAATCAAGTATAAGTTAATCCTCTCACATAACATTTCCACCTCTTATCCACCCTTCTTTTTCATCCATCTAAAATCTTATCCGTTCGACAAAAGAGCTAAGGTCCATGTATATATTAGGTTCAATTATTTTTTGTGCAAGTTTGCTACACATGAAAATAGATCCAAATATTTAAGGTCCTCATTAATACTTTTTTTTTTATCCGCCTCATACATAATGGTTACAGTTGCGTCTCGAGAAAGAAACTTTTCAAAGTTTAAATTGATCAAAACTTATCATCAGCCAATAATGTCTCATAAAAGATTAAATGGATTATCAAGCTATATTGCCATTGAGAATGTGACAGAATTAAGAAGTTTGATAATTATTAATTAGTACGTTTGCAATTATTTTTGGATTACTATACAGTTTAAATTTTTACATTTTTTGTAAGGATTTTGTTTGAAGAAGACTCTATGTTAATCAACTTGATGCCTCCGGAATCCTTTTTCATCACACGTTGAGAAAAAAACTAGCATCGATATGTGATGACCCTGTCACACCAATTCGCATTATTATATGAGAGCTACACACCTTGTGATAAATCACACATTAATGTGTGGTGGGACAAATGGAGTGGTGAATGGTGGGCACCATGTATTCTTATGCGGTGGTCCAGTAGAAACTACTCGTAATAACTTTCGTTACAGCTGGGAAAATGTTTCGGTGGAAGTGAGAAAATTGTGGATAATAGCAGTTTTTAGGTGGAACATACCCTAGTTCACATAGCTTTTTGGGGGATTTTTGATATTTGTCCTTATTCAAAAAACAAAATTTCGCATTTGTTAGTTTTGTATCAAACTTTTATGAATTATTGGTTCGTCACGTCGAGAGGAATTGAAAAAATAAAAAATTATGATTTTTACCGAAATATTCTAGGAAATATCCAAGATAAAGGATATTTTTTAGAATATTTGGGTAAAAATCATAAATTTTTTACTTTACCAATTCTTCTCGTTTAGACGAATTAATAATCCACAAAAATTTGATGCAAAACTAACAAATGTGATTTTTTTTTTGAATAAGGACAAAAATAAAAAATCTCAAAAAAACTATCTGCAACAGGGGCTAAGAATCTCATAAATAATACTTCATCCGTCCTAATTTACTTGTCCCAAATTCTATTCTAACTAGATAAAGAAAACTAATTATATTTTTAAATTGGTAATGAATTTTATATCCAATATGGATCTTATTTGATATATTTCGATTTGTTCTATTATACAATATTTTTGAAATCACCTAAAATATTATAAATTACAAAATATAATTAATTAAAAAGTGACACAACTCCAAAAAAAAAAACAATTAAATTAGAACGGAAGGAGTACTACCAAATAGTTTACAAAGGAATCAAACACACAAAACACGGTACAATAAAAATAGCTAACACACAAAAACACAATACAATAAAGCTATAATGGCAAATGAATGCCTGAACTAGCTCTATTGAGAGTGCAATTTTGTTCACCATTCCTAAAAGCGGGTGAATATTATCCTCCTTTTTATTGGTTGAAATAGTATAGGTTTCATCCGTGCAATACACTTTTTGATAAGCATGATATCACTTTTTGGGGTGGGATCCACACTATTTCAATCAATAAAAAATTAAGAGGGCAATGTTCACCCTCTTAATTGAAGCGTGAACAAAACTCAACTCCTGTATTGGAAATGTGATGATTCCCTGCCGCTATGAAAGGAACAAAAGACATTAGCAAGACAATGTGCCTTGAACGTCCTTGCATTCAACCTTGGTAATCGTGCAAAAAGAAATCGCAAAATTTTCTTATTGAAGCTGCACAACAAAAATCTGTCAGCAAAGTAACACACAGCCGACTCTCATCTCGAATTTCCCAATCAAGAAGGAAAAGGGTGGAAAGTTGCAGAGGGTGCCGACGAGAGGTAAGTTTGGGATCGGGACTTTCTAGCTTTTATTTTTCATTTTTTTTGGCATTGAGAATCTCAAATCGTAGTTGTCCTAGCTCCTTTCGTTTTTTGACCTGTGCTTTTGGGCATCTTCAAAAAATTAAAAAGTGGACCGGTCGCTTTGCTCGTTTTCCAATTTAATTTTGTTTTTGTTTTTATTTTTATTTTTGTTTTCTTATCATTATCTTATTTCTCTCTTCAATCATTATCTTATTTTTTCAATTATTACTTTTATTTCTTTCTTTATAATCATTACCCATTTTTTCAATTATTACCCTATTTCTCTTTCCACCCACAACCAAAACTAAAAGATCCAACGATGGGAACCAAACAAAGGCGGTGATTTTTTTGTTTGTGGTCCTAGCTCCTATGTTTTTTTTGACGTCATTCATTGCAAGCTTTACTTCATTGAAGGCCATGTTGCCCCATATTAGCTCCTAGTTGGTGCTCTATTTTTTCCAAATTCTCCGTCACATGATGAGCTTCGTGAAATTATGACCACCTCCCCTGACTCTGAGCTAGTAATAGTACTAACCATAAAGACTTTTATATGGGTTATTTATCATGCATTCAAGTTTTGCTGTATAAAATCGGGCTCTTAGTGTTCCGTTTTTAAAAATTTTTTTTTTGAAAAAAGAAGGAAATTTCAAACTCAAATATAATGAAAATGAAAAATGATTTTTCAATTTTTTTGCTCCGTTTAAAAGATCTCAATGAGATCTATCAAACAAGATCCATATTGATAGAAAAATTATTTACGTGAATACATGATTTTTGAGTTTGAAATTGCTTTCTTTTCCAAAAATTTACTTTTTTGAAAAAGGGGAACACCCCCATCTGATCGGTACTATCCTTTTAGGGATGGAAATAAGCATAAAAAAATTTGCATAATAAAAAAAAACCATTTGGATTACTAGGCCAAATTAAATAGGCCTTAGAGGCCGGTGTCATTTAGCTAGTGGTTATAATAAAAGTCTGAACACTTTTTTGTTTTTTGTTTTTACAAGAATTCAAACTGAAGATCTCTCTTGAAGTACGGGGAACCACGCTCACCGCAAGGTGTGGAGTTCAGCAGCCGTGCATTTAATAGTGCTAGTTTAGGTGTAAGCTCATTGAATAATTAATGTCATTATTACTCTTCTCTAGCTTAGAAACACCAAGACTATTCAAACTAAACTTCATACGGTATTAATTAATTTATACATTCATATTACAATACTACTCCTACAATACTACTATATAAATATATATAAATAAATAAATAAATAAATATATATATATATATATATATATATATATATATATATATATATACACACACACAAGAAAACAATTACCAAGGCCCAAGCGGATATTGGCCAATTAATAATAGTTTGACTTCACAACAGCATTTTATGATTTTTTAAAGCAACAGTACTATAAGAATTGGAGTACTAAAAGTCAAAGATCGAGAAGGTTGATTTAAGGGAAAACTTTCCTCGGTAGGGTCAAAACTCTCATATCAATTCACACGATGTTAGGATCTCTTCCATTTTTGGGAAAAATTCAAAATACCCCCCAACCTATACACCCAAGTTTAATTAGACTCTCAACCTTTTAAAAACTTCAATTTTACTTCCAACGTTATATTCCGTTAATCAAAATGCCCCCTTCCGTCCAAATTACTAACGGATCCCGTTAAAGGCTCCGTTAAATAGTATTCGGATCGAATTTCGATGATCTGAGCCGCTCAATGTGTTTAAAATGTGATTTTAAGGGTACACGCGAAAAATCAGCAAAAAAAATGACTGGGAAGGGCTTCATCTGAACAGTTTTTTATTGAATAGTTCAATAAAAAACTGTTCAGATGAAGACCTTTCCGGTCATTTTTTTTGCTGATTTCTCGCGGGTACCTTTAAAATCACGTTTTGAACACATTGAGCAGCTCAGATCATCGAAATTCGATCGGAAAAGGGGAGGTGTGGATCGATCCGGATTTTATTCAAGTACGGACGTCCGGATTTTGCTTCGGTCTGTACCTCCCCTTTTTCGATCGAATTTCGATGATCCGAGACGCTCAATGTGTTCAAAACGTGATTTTAAGGGTGCCCGTGAGAAATCAGCAAAAAAAATGACCAAGAAGGGCTTCATCTGAACAGTTTTTTATTGAACTATTCAATAAAAAGCTGTTCAGATGAAGCCCTTCCCATTCATTTTTTTTGCTGATTTTTCGCGAGTACCCTTAAAATCACATTTTAAACACATTGAGCGGCTCGGATCATCGAAATTCGATCCGAATACTATTTAACGGAGCCTTTAACGGAATCCGTTAGTAATTTGGACGGAAGGGGGCATTTTGATTAACGGAATATAACGTTGGGAGTAAAATTGAAGTTTTTAAAAGGTTGGGAGTCTAATTGAATTTGGATGTATAGGTTGGGGGGTATTTTGAATTTTTCCCTTTCCGAAATTTACCATCGTTTGACCTATATATATATGTATACACACACACACATACACACACACCACAGATTCCTTATTTTGTTAATATGCGGGACTCTCATTTTTCGATCAAATTTTGAAAATCTAAACCGTTTAATATGTGCAGAACGTGATTTTAAGGGTCTCCGCGAGAAATGAACAAAAAAAATGGCCGGGAAGGGCTTCATCCGAGCAGTTTTTTTGAACCATTCAATGAAAACTGCTCAGATGAAGCCCTTCCCGGTCATTTTTTTTTGTTGATTTCTAACCAGGACCCTTAAAATCACATTCTGATCACTTTGAGCAGCTCTAATCATCGAACTTCAATCGGAAAGAGGAGTCCCGCATTTTATTAAAATGTGGGATCCCTTATCGAAACCTAACATATATACACACAGTTACATAAAAGTTGCCATTGTTTTCCATATATAGTACGGACTACGGAGTATTCTTTAACGGCCCTAGTACAAATTTGGGATGAACCTAAAAATAAAACGTTGGTTGAAAAATAGGCTAGAGCAATAAATCTGGATAAAATTAGCTCGCATTGGCTTGAAAAAAAAGTCAATGTAGCTGTAAAAGTAGGGATCGGATATTCTCCGATCCCTCAACGGATCCAACCCAATTTTGATACCAATTAAATACTATTATGCATCAACTTCTTGTTATGCAAATAAGCTCGATTGGTTAGATTATAAGTGTTAGCAAACATGACCATTTTATATCCGTATGATGTGTATACATACCATGACTTTATTATCGGTCTCGTGGAACCTTTTAGTTTTTTGAGAACACGTACACTCTTTGATCTTCGACTGCTGATTTTATATTCGATCATATAATTGCAAGTAGCTGGCATGCATTTTTGTTTTCGTTGTAAAAGACTGGAACAGGAGCAAGTAAGTAGGTAGACCTGCTGATCGATTCTCAACGCGTTTATGCATGTCAAACCTGCTTGCGTTCACACTCACTTTTTATGTTTCTTTTCCTCATTTTTGACTTCCCGGGGAATACTCGAAGGTGGAAGCTATGATCGAGACATGCACTTATATATATAAAAAATAGGATCCCTTTAGTTTTGTAATCTCCAATTCAAAGATTAATAGGAATGTTAAAGTAATTTTGGTGTGTGTTACAAATATTTTTGTCTTTTAATATACGTTGCGTAATTTTTGGTGAGTTATGCAAGGATATGATGTAACTTGAATGTGTATGATATTGATAGCTTATAAGAAGACTGTACACATAGCCGATCAGAAAAAAACAAAAAACAAACAAGAGAAGATGATACACATGCATTTTTTTGGCACATTAGTTACGCATTGTGATGGTATCAGCTACAGATTTTTTTTTGTGGGTAAAGTTACGAATATGGATTTATGGTATATTCCAAAATAGTTACACATTTTTGGGTTAAATATGCATATGTCGGTAGTATTAAATTATGCATTTTTTGGTGTATAGAGGAGATACATATTTTTTGGCTCATTAGTCACGCATTTTGATAGTATTAATTACGTATTTTCTTGGGCGAAATGTCAAAAATTGAAGCAATCATCCAGCAAATTATAAATCTCATTGATTAAGAATTAAGCAAAGGAATTCTAGAAAGACAGATAATGGAGCTAGCTAGCCCTAGCTTCCATAGTTCCACCGTGTGTGTGTAAAGTAGCGATCAATTATCACAACTTTTGTTCCACCCCCCCTATTTTAATCATCATCAGAATGAAAAAAGTATATATAATTCATCCGTACAATCTTATTATACTAGGCATTAGTACCGATAAAACCATACCCACATGTAAATTAAAAGAGTTGGGACCATTAATGCACAAGCCTCTCGAGGACATATAGCATGCATGATGCATGATTGACAGAATATATATTGAGTAACTTTATGACATTTGTTCTTCTACAAACAAGTTCAAGCTCACATCTAGTGGTGGCGGAATCAAAATTTTCGTTTAGGAGGAGAGAACGGGACCAAAAACAAAAACAAAAAAAACCTCAGTATTTTTGCGTATGATATAGAAATTAAGAGATATTTTCAGAGAGGAAGGTAAAATTATTTGAGTTCAAGACTAAACTTAGTTTTATTGTGTAATTTTAAAGACCAAATCTATATTTATATGACAGTTATGGAACTATAATATACGGAGTATTCATTTTACTATAAATTAAGTTTCACAAAATTTGGGGTGGCGAGGCTCGGCTCTACTGTAGACACCTCCGCCCCATTCCTTTGAATCTTGCCATGGCCAATATTAAAATTCAAGAGAGGTACAAATTTAAGAAATTTATTTTTCAACCCAAAAATTTATTGTATTTACATTTTTGAGCTCAAGAAAAAACACTTTTTGCAATCAGATATAAGGACAAATGTGTTGCATGATTACTAAAATACACTTTTTGCAAAACTAGTGAAAGTTCACTAATAACTGAAAGTTAGTGAAAGTGCCTAAAATAATAGGTTATCCTATAAAAATATCTAAACCCTAAGGTACTTTATGAAAGTGCCTAAAATTTTAGGGTACCCTATAAAAGTGCCTAAACTACTAAAATCCTATAATAAAGTGCACACTAAAATCCTATGAAAGTACCTAAACCCTAGGGTACCTTACTCTAGAGTACCCTATGTCTCTACCTTACGGTAGTTTTTCCGTGAAAATACATTTTGTCCTTGTGGCTCAATAAGTCAAAAATATGAAGGACCTCCAATATTAGAAACTATTTTGATGTCGTCATTTTTCTAAATGATTTTATTACCTCACATGTGACCAGACTCCACTCCATAATAAAGCAAATGTTTTATTGGGTAAGTTAATTCATAAGATAAATACTATTTTACTGAGATAGGGTAGGGTTGAGGTTAACGGTTGGAGCGCAAATTAAATAGACTCCTAATTAACCACAGGAAACTGTTAATCACCAATTCAGACTAATCTGATTGGTAACGGTAATTACATTATTATTTTAATTATAACGGGTGTTCTTCTAAAAAAGCCAATGGCTTTCTCGTCAAAAATGAGCCAAATAAAGCAACATAAAGACGAAAATAAGCCAATAAGCCAATTTTTTTGTCTTTATTAAAAAAATGGATTTCGGTCACAATTTTTTTACTTTTTAGATTCCTCTCGTCGTGAGAATGCAATAATCCCCAAAAAATTGACAATAAGCTAAGTGATACGAAAAAAATTTGAATAAAAACAAAAAATAAGTCACTTTGGCTTATTTGTCTGAACACCCCCTAAAACATATACTTGCGAAAACATTGGAGCCCGCCATTAATAAAGTTGTTATTAGGAATTGGTCTCAATCAATCATTAGTCCACTGAATATGACCCTTCCAATGATGTTTTAGGCACCAAACAAACGGGCAACCAATGGATCCTAAAACTCTGATGTTTAACAAACTGTCGCAAGTGTTTTTTGGTCAATAACAAGCATAATTGCAAAAATAAAACAATAAAAAACCAGCTAGCCCTACAGCTAGCATGCATGGTCGTATGTGAGGCCGGCCCAATTTTGTTTGTTTTAAAAATAATAATAACATATCTAGGGTTTATGAGTCAGTTTATGCATTATTGCTTGATTAATTCATGCGGAACCAATCATTTCATCCATTAGCAGGTGGCTGAGTTAAAGTCGAGACGAAATTTCATGTAAACTAACGGGTTGATAGCACATGATAATAAAAGAAACCCTTAAATATCAGGACTTTATGACAATCTGATTAAGTTGTCTGTATGGATAACCAGTATTTTAACTTTGTGGTGTTGAACTTTTTTTTGGTAATATAGGGTGTTCCGGACTAACTTGCGCGCATCTCAAACTAATCCCTACAGTCCCTCCCACAGCTGTTTCACACGCTTACGAGTGGTGGTGAACTTTTGTATTAAAAAAAAAAGAAAAAATAAATTGTGATATGAATATTAATCGACGTTAGATAAAACTCAAAATAAAACTAAAAAGGAGTACTTAACAAGCGATGTTTGTCATATATACTTATCAGAGCCTGTGGACGTCGCTTGGCACACTGCTTTCCTTTCTTTGGTTTGGTATTATGTTTCTTTTCTTTTCTTGTTAATCTACCATCTTATAAATACCAGTAAAGTTTGCATAAAAGACAAAAGGGAAAATTTCACGTAGGCACCCGACCTTTCACACAAATCACATATAAACACTTGACCTTTCTTAAATTTCATATAAACACCTGAACTTTCTAAAAACTCATCAATTTAACACCTGACCTTTATTAAATTTCATATAAACACTTGAACTTTCTAAAAACTCATCAATTTAACACCTGACCTTTATTAAATTTCATATAAACACCTGAGCTTTCTAAAAACTCATCAATTCAACATCTGCCATCACTATTTCGTCTAAAACCAAACGGAAAAAAAATTAAGTGCTTCGATTTTTTAGGGTCAACTAACGAGAGCCAAATAAAATGATCAGAGAAATAAGATCTTCATATCGGTTGAAACGAATTGAAAATTAGAGCAATTAATTTTTCAACCATGTATAGATTGTTTATATATTAAAAAATATGGTTAAAAAATTAATTGCTCTAATTTTCAATCCGTTTAAACCGGTACAAAAATCTTATTTCTCTGATCATTTTATTCTAAAAAATCATAATTAATTTTTGACTATAAGGCTCTCGTTAGTTAGCCCTAAGAGATATTTGATTCTATGACTTTCTTAAGGCAGACTAACAAGAGCTTTAGAGTAAAAAATTAATTATGATTCTTTAAATAAAATGATTAGAAAAATAAGATCTTCGCACTGGTTCAAACAAATAAAAAATTAAAGCACTTAACTTTTTTCCCGTTTGGTTTTAGACAAAATGGTGATGGTAAATATTGAATTGATGAGTTTTTAGAAAGCTCAGGTGTTTATATGAAATTTAATAAAGGTCAGGTGTTAAATTGATGAGTTTTTAGAAAGTTCAGGTGTTTATATGAAATTTAATAAAGGTCAGGTGTTGAATTGATGAATTTTTAGAAAGTTCAGGTGTTTATATGAAATTTAAGAAAGGTCAGGTGCTTATGTGTGATTTGTGTGAAATGTCGGGTGCCTACATGAAATTTTCCCAAAGACAAAGTTAGAAGTTTATTTAGACCTCATGTTGACAGTGGCCCATCAAATACGGTCTTGAACTATTTTTTGTGGCCTTTTTTAATATTTATAAAAACAGAACTTCAAGAACTTATGACTTTCTACATAAAAAGAGTAATGAAAAAAAAATTATTGGTGGCCGGCTTATATAATTTGACGATAATTTTTAACTTTATTTATATCACAATATATTTTTTAAAATCGTCGTGGAGGCAAGTTGCGTTCACATATAAATCCACAGCGACAGACACATGGATCTTGGACCGCAGGGCCCAACAAGGCATGTGATGAGGTTTTAATGAAACCACTTTTATTATTCTCTTTTATTATGGGAGTGAATAAGCCAACTTCCATTCCATTCCATCCCATCCCATTCCATCCCTTTCCATTCTTCTTCTAGTAATACTAGAAGTTAAGTCATTGGGAAAATAACGGCTCAGGAAATTTTTTAATAATTAATATCCGCTAAACACATTTTCAAAATTAACAAATGTACTCAGTATGTTCTTAACGGGTATTAATTATCAAAATACGTCTTTGGCCGTCATTTTCCCTTAATCATTTAGCATTCATATGTCAACTTGTCAAGCCTCTCCCATCATCTAGCTAGCTACTATTAATCATACTGGCCCCAGATTTTCTAAGGCCAGAATATCGAATGACTTTGTTTTTTTGTTTTTGTTTGGGGTTGTTACAAAATTTCCGTGTTGTTTTCCTTAGTTTTGGTCTGTCTCCTGCTGGTTCCCAAGTCGGATAGTTTTCCCGGTCTGGATACCACATCTAGTGGGTTATGATGGTAGGTAATAATTTTTTAGTTTGTTTGTTTCGAGTATTTGACCTTGGATTTCGTATCGTGCCCGCCGTGGCCGTGTGGCCATCGGTTTTGCCAGGCGTGTCCAGAACCTGCCGTGACAGCGGGGGTTTGCCCCGAATCGATATAAATCCGTAGTCTGTGGCAGCGAGTGTTTTACTCTATGCCATGGACGGGCCGGTGTTTGGCTTTAGATAACAGATCTATGGAGGAGGTTTCCATCCGCCTTTTGTTGTTAGCTTTGATTTGGTTGACTGTGCCACCCTGAGGCGGCCTAGTGTCTAGATTTTTAACTTCCCTATTGCTGAATTTTATTGTCGGTTGTGCAGAGAATTTGAGGCTCGCGTTTAGGATTTAGAAATAAGCTCGTCTTTGTGTATTTATTGTATATCATTGGTGTATCGGACTTGATTGTAGCTCCTTATCTCTGTATTCGGATGAAAATATTGTTAGTCCGAATGACGTTTATTCGCTTTATCGAATGAAAGCTGCGCTTCGGATAAGGTAAAAAAAAATTAAAAAAATTAAGGCATACAGTTCCAACGTTGTTAGTTACTCATAGGATACAGGAGTCCAGATACAGAGCGCTTTGCACCCACCATGCATAAATCTACAGACTATATGGGTACATATGGTGAGAACATGCTTGTCCTGAATCAATCTAGACTAACTTGTACAATTTTGAAGGCAGTTTGACCTAACTCGCCTAATTTACTTGTGTGAGTGCGAGCGTAAAAACATTGTTAAACCACATTTCAAAGAACTAATTAAATTCCGAGAGAGATGATTGAGAGCGAGAGCACAATGCAATAATTGAAAGCGGGAGCGCAGGACATTTTAAAAAATTATGTGACTAAAAGTTTGACGTGATGTATAATGGGCATATATACAGCAGTCCCGTTTTGTCACCATGCAAAAATAAAATAAAATTGGATACTGATCGATACAGGTAATTAGGGACTGCAGTGTGCTGCCCTTTCCCCTATCTCCTGCACATCGATATTTGCTGTGGCAAACGTTGAGGCATGGGGAGTCTGAAATTAATGCTCTGATTTCTTAAACTGCAGGGGAAACCATTAGGATTCATTTATCTATTGGATTTTTATTTCTTTATTTTTTTTTAGAACACTTGTGTTCGGATTAACTTATGAGCACCTCAATTAATATATACTTTGGAAAGTTTTGTTTCATTATTAAAATACTAGAGTTTTGTAGCAAGTGGTTTTGCGAAAGTTGAATACGTGACACGTCCTTTAGCGCTTTACTGTTTCGATAGATGCAGTATTTTTGAAAATCATGAGACATTTTTTTCCGGGGGTATGGTAATGTTTTTTGAACCAAATCAGCTCTAAGTGCAAACGGGGTTTGCTGGTTTGGTCCGGTATGAAATGAATTAATAATCATGGGAGATATACTCGATCATCAAATTATAGATTATATATATATATATATATATATATATATATATATATATATATCTCCATACATAACAATCGCATTTTGGACGGAACAAAGCTACTAATTTATTTGGTTCCAGGTAATAAGATGGATCCTGAACTAAGAAATGGATCCTAGAAGCTAAAAAAGGGTATCTCCATACATAACAATTGCAATAATCGGATTCGTCGCATATTCCAGATATAGTAAATGCTATCACACATCCAATCATACTCAATTCGATGGAACTATTTGATCGTAAATGAGAACTCCTATAGTTTTGCATGCAAGGGGTTATTTATCAGTTTCGTTCAATCATTAATAAATTGATTAGGATTAGTTTTACGCAGCCAAAATATAAACAGGAACATGCATCTAGCCTGGGAATTAACAAATAGCGAAAAATGAAAAACAAACAGAACGAAAACAACAGAAGCTGATGAATATGGTCATGAGCTAAACCGTACACACCTAAGCAACACAAGTCCTTTTGGAGTACTAAACACTTTAGAGCATCTCCTGCAAACCCTCAAACATTAAACGTCATAAAATTTGAGCGATCTTCATGCAATATGTGCTTTTTAGAAGGGATAGATGATTCATAATATCCCTCAAACACTAATTACTTATTTGAAGTCCGCCTTCAAATTTTCTTTTTCCTTCTTCAAATTTAGAGCAATCCTTTGGGATCGAGTACCTGCAGAGTCCATAATCACAATCTAGATATATATGTTGATACCGGATAAGAAAAAAAGATAGATGTTGATACAATATTCCGACTACTTGCACAACAAACGTGCGCATCCCTGTGTTTTTTTTTTTTTTGGGCAGGCAACAAGATTAATTTATTAGAATTCGACAAAGAGTAAATAAATGAAAAAATCTCCATTGGAACAAAGGAAGGGACAATATTATTTCGAGAGAGGCAATCAAAGTCATCCTTCCATCCGTCCATTCACTCAGTTGAGAGGTTTTATCACGAGGGGTGGGACAAGCTTCCCTTCATATGTCATCCATTCATGTCCCTTCATCACAGGCTATAATAATGATCCAAACCGTTCATACATATCATAATTAAACTTGTTTGTCGTATTTATATCCTAGAGATCAGGACAAAGCTTAGCTCCGAGTATGTAGCTCATATATATATGATCAAACAATAAAGCATATGCTATTGTCACTTCAAGTTTAGAAATTACGATCGAAAGCGATGAATTGATCAGTTGATAGACACAGCTAGCTCCTTCCAAGTTCCAAACAACTGTACGTACTTCACTTGCATATACACGTTATACTCCACAACTTTAATTATATATGTCTCTTTCTTCCAAGAGTCCAGTATTGATGGCGCATGCATGTGGGGATTGCTTGCTTCACTTCCAGAAGTACCGGTTAAAATGGATCGAATCCAGGACCACGTACTACACATCCGTGACCTGTACGTGCCAACCAAAGTTTGTTGCTATTCGAATTACTATCTCATCAACCCTACAATCATGACCATGTTCGGACCAGGAATTCGTGAAGAGACTGTGTTAGAGATGAAACACAAGGACAAAACGCTAAAAACGAGTATAAATTCTTTATGCCGGTGGCGGTGGAATATACCATGAGTTTTATGCCACCGCCATCGTGAGCCCCACTGTAGGTTTATTATAGTGGTAATCTAACTTGTTCATTTTGTCGGGCCCAGAGTAGTGAACCACGAGAAAAATCATCTTGATTGGATATTGATTGGTATATAAAAAATTGAATTTTAATTTATAAAATGGATGACCTTATATTGTGAATAATTTTAGAGCTGAACTCTCCAAGATCGTAAATTTCATAAAACAAAATTCACTTTATAGAGTTTAAATTCTTTTACACCGGTGGTGGAAATTGTGGATTTTACGCCACCTCCATTGTGGGCACCGTGCATTTTTATAGTAGTCTATACTGTTCATCTTTAATTTAGAGCCTGTAAAGGACTGTATCCACACAAAAATCAGCTTTATTGGATATCTATACAAACATAAAAAATTGAATTTTGGTTTATAAAATAGACGGTCTAGTTCTGTCAATAATTTTAGATTCCAACTCTCCAAGATTTTTTTGTATTTTATAAACCAAAATTTAATTTTTGATATACCTATAAATCCTTGATCAAGCTGATTTTTTGCGCGGATATACTACTATGGGGCACTACAAGATGAACAAGTTATAAGTGAATACAAGATATACTACAGGATTTATAGGTATATCAAAAATTAAATTTTACTATTCTTATAGATATCCAATCAAGCTAGTTTTTTTTCTTGAATACACTACTGTGCATGTGTACCATACAAAATGAACGGGTTAGATTACTACAATAAAAGCACGGTAGGGCTCATGATGACGGTGGCGTAAAACCCACGGTTTCTACTGCATGCTGACATAAATAATTTAAACTCAAAATAAAAAAGATGAGAAATGAATTTGTGTGCGGGTGTTTGTGTTAAAGATCATTCTTCTTACCTCGATAATCGAGATACAACATGTTCAAAATTGTCATTGAACTACTCTGTCTTTAAGGCGCCCTTGAGTTGTTAGAAACAAAAGCAAAGTATGAAGAATCGACATTGAACTTTTCTAATTTTTTTTGATCACTCAATTAGAGATTAGAGAGGAAGATCAGAGAACACGTAGATACAGACAATTTTTTATTGGACGCTCGATGTACCATTTGTCGAATTTTAATAAAAGCTTTTTGCCGATAAAAAAAAAAACTGAACGAAAAATATTGAAGTTATGGTTTTCGCCCTAGAGAATGAAGGTTTTTTTTTTATCCACAAAAGAAAAATATATAAAGAACTCGATAAGGATACATCGAGGGAAGGCAAGAGAGCTTTCACAACAAATTAAGAAAGGGCTTAACTGTCCTAGAGAACAAAGGCTACGATTATAAAAGTGGGAATTATTTATCATAATAGCCTTAGCAATATGTGAAACGCTTTCAGGCAAAAAAAAAAAATGGCGCCCCTACCGTCCCTGTGGAAGGAATTTTTTTTTTCTTCTTATGCATCGCCACGTAATGCTCTAGGTTTATTTTATTTTTTTCATCATACATTGAGTTGACACAGTAGTAAGACTTGGGCCGACACCAATTTATCGTGCAAAAGGAGAATGATTGAGGGACCACGGTTCACACATAATAATTCTATTTTATCTGTGGGAACCTTGTTAGTATTAAACTAAGGGCAAACCTTCCCTGAGGTTTCTGAAATAACACTGCCCTCCCCTCCTTTACCTGAAAATACCAAGTGACCCCTCTCTCCGTTAATTGCCGTTAGAAAATGGATGGAAAAGATTATTTTTCTCTCCACCCACTACTAAAACTAAACTAAACTCCCAACCAAACAAAATCGATGTCATTGTACTATATTTTTTACAATACCTATACCACTCTCACCAGACTCTTTACCCCTCATATTTATAAAATATAAAATACAAAAATCACTACACTTTGTACCCGTTTAACTTTGAAATTTTGTCCTTATTTAAAAGGTTTCACATTTGCTAATTTTCTATCAAGCTTTTTTGAATTATTGGTTCGTCTTGACAAGAGGAATTGAAAAGGTAAAAAATTAAGACTTTTACCAAATATTTTGAGAAATTCAATATTTTGGATAAAACTAAGAATTTTATATTCTTTTGATTCCTCTCGTTGAGACAAACCAATGATCCACAAAACTTAACACAAAACTAGCAAATACGAAAAAAATTCAAATATGGATAAAAATAAAAAAAGCCTAAAAATCACACAAACAAGTTTGCATGAAAAAATTCGAATATGAACAAAAACTAAAAAGCCTAAAAATTTCTCAAACAAATCCCGTAAAAACCAAAAAGCAAACTATTGGCAATGGAGGGTATGAGCTTGTTGATGGGATTTTTAGGCTTTTTGATTTTTACGGGGTTTGTTTGTGAGATTTTTAGGCTTTTTGATTTTTGTTCATATTTGAATTTTTTCGTATTTGCAAATTTTGCGTTAAATTTTTGTGGATTATTGGTTTATCTCAACAAGAGAAATTAAAAGAGTAAAAAAATTTTATTTTTAACCAAAATATTGAATTTCTCAAAATATTTGGTAAAAGTCTTAACTTTTTACTTTTTCAATTCCTCTTATCGAGACAAACCAATAATTCAAAAAAGTTTGATAGAAAATTAGCAAATGTGAAACCTTTTAAATAAGGACAAAATCTCAAAATTAAACGGGTACAAAGTGTAGTGATTTTTGTATTTTATATTTTATAAATAAGAGGGGTAAAGAGTCTGGTGAGAGTAGTATAGGTATTGTAAAAAATATAGTACAATGACATCGATTTTGTTTGGTTGGGAGTTTAGTTTAGTTTTAGTAGTGAGTGGAGAGAAAAATAATCTTTTCCATCCATTTTCTAACGGCAATTAACGGAGAGGGGGGTCACTTGGCATTGTCAGGTAAAGGAGGGGAGGGCAGTGTCATTTCAGAAACCTCAGGGGAGGTTTCTGTTAGTGTCAGAAACCTCAGGGGAGGTCAGTGAAATTTGCCCTTAAACTAACCTTGGTGAAGTACATTACTGTGTACAGTATAAATAAATTTGGTACGTAAAGACTTATAAAAAAAAAGTGGTACGTAGAGGAATGGTGACGATGCTAAACAGAATAAATGAGAGTACCCAAAATTGAAAGCAACTAGCTAGTTATATTAATGAACCATTGGTTATTTAAAAGTGGTGCACCAACCGCGTGTAACATTATATATAGTCCAAATCTACGAGAAAGCAAATGGTGAATTACCTAAATAGGAGAAATATATACAGGACCACGGCTATGATGATGTATGACCTTGCATTATACTGCATGTCACCTCACAAGATCGGTTGGCGAGCAGGTCCCACCCCAAATAATAGTATTTTTCCAAGAGTGCAAGTTGTAGCCGGGGATGGATTCAAGAATATTAGATCTTATCATCTTGATGGAGCGGCATGAATGGATCTAGGAATTCTCTCTATTGAGGGCACCAATTTTTACTACACTTTAACAAAAATTTGCAATCAAACACAATATAAATTTAAACTTCATTATATGAAAAAAGGGAAATAATTTCAAAAAATTACTAAAAATAAACGCAAAAAGGGTTATAATCCCTTTACGGCTTCTCTAATGAGAGCCACCATCAAGGGGCAAAATTGAAAAAAAAAATGCTCATGTTTGTTCATCATTGAATTATTTATAATGTGATTGTGTGTGCTTATAATATTGTTCAAAAATTAAGTAATCCAATTTTTAATCAATTCAAATAGATACAAATATCTTTTTTTCCTGATCATATTATTTTCAATGGTCATAATTAATTTTTGTCTTTAGAGATCTCATATAAGAGCCGTAGAACCAAATGAAAGAAATGCTCTAATTTTCAATCCGTTTGAATCGGTACGAAGATTTTATTTTTCTAATCATTTTATTCTAAAGAGTCATAATTAATTTTTGGTTCTAGAGCTCTCAAATGAGAACCCCAAGAGAGCCATAGAATTAAATGAAGAGCAGATACTTAAGTGTTCAAATTTTCAATCCGTTCGAACCGATGCGAATATCATATTTGTATGATTATTTTATCCTTAAGTATCAAAATTATTTTTTGGCTCTAGAGCTCTCATAATTAATTTATGGACTAATTTTTGCAAACAAAAAAATTAAATTGAGTGGGGGCACGTTCCCCATAGTGCATGCGTCCCTGTGGAGCGGTCAGCGTTGGCTACTGCGGTGGCCGTTGTTGAACGGTTCGTTACTATCCTAACTGCAAGATGTGCTTCCGCAACGAATCTGGTGTTGTCTGGATTCCAAGGTCCATTTTAGTGGGTGGCCAGTGGTGGCTGTCGGGTTGTGGTTCCGGTGGTGGTGGATATTTCTGTTAGAAGTGGTGGGCAACGGCGATTTCTGTTTCTAGGGTTAGGTTTGGGGTTTTCTTTGGGCTGAGATTCATTGTATTATTTGGGCATTTTAGGCTTTTTGGATGGTTTGTGCTTTATTTGTTTTTATCTGGGTACTTTAGGTCCTTTGGAGTTATAATAGGTTTTGTCCATATGGCTGTTTGCTTCTAACCTTTGGTTGAAATCCTCTTTCCTATTCCTAATAAAATGTCATTTTGCCAATCAAAAAAAGAATATAGCCTAGTGGGGCACCTTGTTAATCATAATGACGAAAGTTTATTTTTTAAGTCAATTACAGTAAGATCATACAAAATTAAGGCATGCATCACTAACTACAAAAGTTTATAACTCGTACTTTGAGTTAAATTAGATAAAAACTAGCCAAAATTTTTCAAGTATGTTTTAAATGAAAATCGACAAGTTTTAGAATGATCGAACTAGTTTTATTAATGACTTTATTGTAAAATATTTCTCCCAGACGGTTAAGAATAAAGAAAATTAAAAAGGAATAGCTCAAAATAGACAAACAGCTCATAAAATAACAAGTATAAATGCACCTTATGATGAAATTCAAGTATAAAACTAATTCTATATGTATTTTCTACATATAAGCAAGTGTGTATGTTTATATATTAGCACATTTTCATAATTATACTAATTTATAAAAAAAATTGAAAAAAATGTTTTAATTTCAAGTGAAGCACGCATTTGAGTGAAGGCACGCGCCCCAACGTAGGTCCATCCCTGGAGCTATATCATCTAGTTGAATCCCATTTCGAATGGTACGTTCAAATAGATTTATTTTCTTGCTTTAAATGCATTTTTCTTTCAAACGATAGAAGAGTAAAATATATTCGTGTATATCGTAAAAATTTATGATATATTTGCAATAAATAAATCTTACCTAGAAAATAACTCAAAAAATATTTCGTAACGTGGAAGAAAAAGACTAGCAAAAAAAATTTCCGTACGAAGGAGAAAAAATAGTCACTCTTAGTTCAGCAAATGGGCAGGTTGAAACAGGTTTTGGGTTGAATATGAGCAGGTCAAATACGGATCAATATTAGGTGGTTTGAAACGGGTCAGGTCAAATATGGATCAAGTTATACCAAATCCGATCCGACCTATTTTCTTTTCTTTTCTCCCCTTTTCAAATATAACTTAGAATCAACTCTCCTCTGCCTCTGTCAGCCCTGCCACCACCTCATCCCCCACTTTGCTGCCTTTCTCGGCCAGCAAGCCCCAGGCGGAGGATCCACACCCTTGCTCACCCCCACACGATTGTACCCTAACTCCTCCCCCATGGATCCTCCACGCAATGCTCCTCTTCTTTTTCAAAAATCAAGGCAGCGCGTGAGCTGACGGCGGTGGCGGCCTTGAGGAACGCTTCCTTAACCTAGCCGGGTGGGAGTGCGCAGTCTTCGAGGCCGACGTCTTCTGGACACAGCGGCCAGATTTTGTCCAGCAAGCCCTTCGCTGCAGTGGTTGCTTCCATTGTTGAAGTGAAAGCCCTAACCCTAGAAAAATTGAAAGGGGGATTGAGAAGAGTGGAACCGTTCCCAATTTAATTTACCCAACACTTCTATTTCCTTATTGGAAATGGAATTTTTGCAATAAATGATATATTTTTTTAAAGTTTGACTCATTTTCAACCCATCTAAACCAATACATCAGGATTTATTAAGTTGTCCAATTAGAAACCATTTTTGGATTTGAGTGGGTTCGGATTGATTATATAAATGGATGAGTTTGGGCAAGTCCATGAAGTTGGGTCCAAATCGTCACCTCCACATACAATAGCAGGGTTGGCACTTTTAGGTTATTGCTCGACCGTGGGCCTTACATGGATTTATCAGTGTACAAATCTAATGGCGGTCTTGGGGGTTCAAAAATCGTTTGAACTTATAGCCCATGGGCTGAACCTTGGGTTGCGCCCAGGGAATTAGAATTTTGAGAGAAATACAGCACTTAAAAAAAGGAAAATGATGGCCCATGACGTATTTTGATAATTAATACCCGTCAATGACATTTTTAGTTTTAATACACGTCATTGGCCGTCATTTTCCCTTAAAAAATGAGTAGGAGTAGGAATTTGAAACACATTTGGACTTTACCTTGGGGGTTAGAGGAGGAAGTAAATATGTGAACATGGGCATCATCGTTCAGACCAAACGTGCCTCTAATTCCTACTCATTTTTTAAAGTGATGTATTTCTCTCAAAATTCTAATTCTGTGATGGTACAGGGAATTAGAGGCCGCTCCTATTTTTGGAATTTGTTTTTTAAAGAGGAAGTAAATATGTGAACACTTTTGTACTTCAAATGTCATTAAAAAAAAATGAGAAAATTAAATAATAGCCTAGATCTAGCCAGCTACCACTTGATTTTATGCATATGACATGATCACGGGTTAAGTTTTCATCCTGTAATTGTATGAATAACCTGCTTAGCCTAAAATTTCAAATCACACCAGATCAAATTAAAGTAGGTTGATAGAACTTAGGGATATTCTTGGTAAAAGGGTATTGTGATCATATATTTGTTCCCGTTTGCAATATCAAGCTAAAAATGAGTAATTGTACAGAATATAATAGTTTTTCTATCCACTAGTGATGCATTAGGAAACAAAGAAATTAACTGATTTTGTTCTTTAAAAATTGAACGCGCACACAATTTATTCCTAATTAAAATTTATCGGGTTAATGGATTCATGGTAAAAAGTACCTGGTTCATGTTCAAATTGATCATGGTCGCTTTGTTTTTTTGTTTTTTCTTGACAAGTCAATCGCTAGCATATCATTTTAATAAGCCCAACAACACTTACAAGGAAATCCACCTAAAATATAGAGATATGAAGGCTATTGCGCAACCTAAAACAAACATGATAGACAAATTATATCAAAAGTAGAAATACATAATCTTTAACATCAAGACACATGCACATATTGTAGATCGAATAGAACCGACACATGAAGTTCGACTAGTAGACCAATCATCGACACCGAAGTTAAGCACCTATGGAGGCAATAGATTCATATCAAAGAGTAAACAATTAGCACTGTGAAAACTGAAAACTAAAATATCTAAGACTAAAAGATCACGGAAATTGCTATCCACAAGCCAAACGTTTGCCCGCTCATGATGTGAGAGAAACAAACGCTGACAAAGACACCAGAGAGCCTTTGCAGCCACGAGCAATGGATGTCATTCAAGGGCGAGCCCCCGCTACCACGGTGAGCTCTGGACATAGGAAAAGCGAATGCCGATGAACTCGACGAACCCATGCCCATGCAATGCGGGTATTAGATGCTGGTCCGATAACTAAAAACACACAGCCGAAACCAACCAGCAACTAAAAACTTACAGTAATAACCAAGAAAACACCAACTACAATCCAAACGGAAAACGAAGAAAATCACAACTAGTCCAAAACCCGTACCCAAGTTCCCGAGTAGCCTATCACTGAGTTACAATGACTCACACTGAGTTGCACCGAGTTAAGAACGAATTGCCCCATCATAGCCCATCCCGAGGCCAAGGCTCTGCCTTTGTGAAGACCCTAACGCGTTGACCGCAAAAACTCACCTCCGGCGACCTCGAGCCGCAATAACAATTACCACACCAGTCATTGGAGGAAGAAACAACCTGGAGAGAGGCCGGTTGGTGTAAGTGGTTTGAGGAGAGGAGGATAGGGGTGATGGTGAAAAAAGTGGGGGAAAACTCCCAGATCAAGGATCGGGAGAGGGGAAAACACCCACGAGGGGGAGAAACCCCTCCCCTCTCACCGCCGTATTTGGGTTTAAAGCCCTAGGGGGGAGGGGAAGGAGGGAGGAGTGGGGGCGGCAGCCATGGTTTCGTAGGAGGAGGGAGGCTCACGTTTTATTTATTTATTTATTTATCATGGTCTCATTTGAATGATCAATTTCATACGAAATATGGAACAACCAAAAAATGATACTATTTGTTATTAGGGTAAATTTCACTGACCTCCCTTGAGGTTTCTGACAAATGCAGGAACCTCCCCTGAGGTTCTAATAATTGCACTGACCTCCCTTACTTTACAAACTATTATTCAGATTCCCCCATTCCGTTAAATCCACACTAACACCATTAGTTTTTGTTATTAATTGACTGAAATGCCCTTGAATATTATTAATCTAAACAATCAAGTCTTTTTTCCTTCTTTTTTGTAATTTAATTGAAGTTTAAAATATTAAAAGTAACATTATACTGGTTATATAAGATAACTTCAACATAAAATTAGACTCAATTATATAAACTTTCGTTGAATTTGAATAATTAATCATGCATTTTACATTATCATAGTCATTTTTTCCCTCTTTAAAGTGTGAGAAGGAAAAATAAAAAAAGATTAAAGAATTTTTTATACAGAATTTATTTAGTCTGAAAACATATTAAAAAATACACGATAATTTTTTTGTATGTGAGATTAGGCATTCACATGCCTCTTTTATTTTTCAAAACCCACGTAGGAGAGGAAAAAATAGATCGTGATCAATTATCAAAATGCATAACTCATTATACAAGCTTGACCAAAGTATGTATAACTCAAGTATGACATTGTTAAATATTAAATCACAAGTCAATTAAAGAAATATATTTAGTTAGTTCTAATTTAACATAAAAAATTCCAATTAGAAAAAAAATGGAACAAGAAGAATTGATTTTATAGTTTACATTATATTTGAGGGCATTTTAGTCATTTAGTAGATAATACTAACGGTGTTAGTGTGGATTTAACGGAATGGGGGAATCTGAATAATAGTTCGTAAAGTAAGGGAGGTCAGTGCAATTATTAGAACCTCAGGGGAGGTTCCTGCATTTGTCAGAAGCCTCAGGGGAGGTTAGTGAAATTTACCCTTGTTATTATTGTAATAAAAATCTGTACGAGTCTTTTTTCAATCCCTGCAAATTCTGTTTTTTCAAACAATTTCAACAAAATTTTATCAACTACACTTCAAAAATGAAATTGGTTAAATTTTTTTAATTCAATTATGAAGGGTAACTAGCTAGGTAAATTCGGCAAATATACAATGATTGCTAGAGTTAATTTTTTTTAATTAGGTAAAGAGTTGTTCAATTGTGGAATCTAATTCGAATAACACAAACGTATGCATTGCATCTAACGTTGATAAATTTCTCAGCCTCATTGAAAAAGGACTTTGGCCATGCAAAACCTCTCTGTATTTATAAGTTCTAAATGTAGTAGAAGTACACCATAATTTCTGTCTGTTTTTTTTTTAATAAAAAAAGAAAGAAAGAAAGGAAAACACCCTAGAAAGAAGGGCATTACTGCGTGCACTGGTCCTCTTGAAGTTCTAAATTAAGGTCAAATTAATTCCTTGCCAATGTTTGAAGTGAGTTTTACGTGTCAAATTTGACCAATTACAAATCAAAATTAATATGCCAGATTTTCACAAATTAATAAGAAAAGGAGGTCGAGACATTTGGAACTACACAAGAATATATATTTGGCTCTCAAATTTGAGGGGAAGCGTTTTTAGAATTGCTCTTGTTTTAAGTGGGTTCTTTGGGCTTGGGCTCGGGCTCGGCCTTGTTTATTCTTTTGTCCAGTTACCATCTTTGTTTACTTGGGCCATTCAAAAAAGTGGAAAAGTTACACGTACTACTACTACTACTACTTACAAAATACTACTAAAAAATAAACTACTTATGGGGTGAGAGAGGCTCGAACTCTCGACCTCAGGATAACTCAGAAGCTATGAGACCTACGCGCTAGCCAACTGCGCCACCACCCCTCTGTGTTTAAGGAGTCAGCAAAAATTTTATTTGATTCACGCTCTCAGTCTTGGGCCGTGTGGTGAGGGCCTTGACTGGCCTTTGGAGTACAATCGAGGGGTTCCACTCCAAAATCTGACCCCTTCTGAATATAATATGGATTTCAAGAAAGGGTTATCGGCCCAATTTTTGACATGCAATTGATCTTTTGTTTTTGATTCAACGAAAACTTCATTCCAAAATGCCATACCGCATACTCAAATGGAATGCATAAGAGGAAGAGAGGAAAGAGCAAACTGCAAATTAAGCCTACATCACGCAGACCGAAACATCACATAGTGCGAAGTGGACCGAATCGAAGTTCGGATTTAGTTGTAGCCAAACTGTGAAAAGGTGGACTAGCTCCAACTAGAGAAAAGAATCATTATACTCCCCACCTAACTCTCACAGACTCTCTGTTGCACATGTGATATATTAGCGCTTGCATCAGGCAAATCAATAGATGGTACTTGATAAATTCAGATGTTGCTATATATATATATATATATATATATATATATATATATATATATATATAGTGCTTTTCCTATCCGGTCGCCCGGATTTTATTATGGTCCGGATTTCTATCTAAGCCGTTGGATCTTGTTGGGTGAGATCCACGGCTGGGGAACAAAAGGGGGAAAAAGGCAGCAAAAAAGGGGGCCCTTTCACCTCACTTCTCGTTCAAATTAAGCCAGAGAGTTAGAGAGAGAGAGAGAACAGGAGGCGACGAACGACCCACGACCCAAGCTGAGATCTCAGATCTCAGACGACGAACGTCCGACCTACAATCAGCTGTAAGCTCTCTCTCTCTCTCTCTCTCTCTCTCTCTCTCTCGCGTTCGAAACAATAACTGATTTTTCCCTTAATTTTTGATACGAATGACCCAAGCTGAGATTGAGGACGACGAACGACGACCCAAGCTGAGATTGAGGATGACGAACGACGACTCAAGCTAAGGTCTCTCCCTCTCTCTGTCTCGTTCTTTCTCTCTCTCGTTTTCTTTGATTTTCGAAACAATAATTGATTTTTTCCCTAATTTCTGTGATTGAGAAAGTTCAAGCCACAGGGAGGATAACAGAAAGACGAGGCGACATACAAAAACCAAAGCCGAGATCGAAGACGACGAACATCAGAGATACGATCAGCACTAAGGTATCTTTCTCATTCTCGTTCCCGTTCTCTGTGATTTTTTTGTGTGGTTTTCGAAACCCTTTGATCAGGGATCCTCTAGATTGTTGCTCAGAGTTTCAAATTAGATTTGACAAGACCAAACTCAAATTCATAATTGAATTCATGTCATTAGGGTCTAACGAAGTTTTTTACGTGTTGGCTATCAAGTTAGTTTTTTTCTTTTGTCAAAATATGGTTACTTTGCAAAACAAGCTGGGGTTGAAATTAAGAATAAAGTCTCGCTTAGGCTAAGTTTAATTGACTGCCAAAAACTCTGGTGCACCATGGAGCTTGGACATTAATTGTACTCACTGCACTTCTTGTGAGGCAACAAGGCCTCTTCAAACTTGCTTGTACAGTTATTGATGATACCGTATTAGATGAAGAAGAAAGTGAAGTGCGAGAAGCTTTGGAAGCTTGTCAAAAAAAGATTGCATTGATGAGGAGTTCTGGCCAACATGGTTCAACGAGTCGTATCCAAGTGCCTTCAACGAGTCATATCCAAGTGCCTTCTTCTCTCGGAAGCCAAATTAGTTTGAAAGAACCACTTCAAGTTAGGGCAAAGGGTTGTGATAGGCGTTTGAAAGGAGGAAAAGAGAAGGCCGTCAAGAATAGAAGGAAATGTAATGGTTGTGGGTTAACGGGGCAATCGCATGACAAAAGGAATTGTCCAAAGCTTATGAGCATGTAAGTACATGTTAATTTGTACTATGAATTTATTTTTTTATGCACGGAATACATCTTAATTGTTGTCTTATTTTATTAGGTCTTCACAAGATGTTAGGTTGACTGATGACGACGATGATGACGGCGACGAAGTTGACAATGAGTGTAAGTGTTTGTGGTACATCTAAGTTTCATTGTTTACTTGTTCTTGTCTTTTGTTCCGTCCATTCATGTTATTATTTTTTTTGGGTTGCAGGATGGATTAGTGATTCAGGTTGCCAAAGTAAGGGTCATGACTTGAACGCTGAATGGTCATGAAATTTTTTTCATGAAATGGTAATGTTTGTAGTAGTCCAGTTTGAAATGGTAATGTTTGTAGTAGTTAAGTTGTTTGTAGTAATTGAACTAATGAGTTGGATTGGAAAATCTGCTCTTGTGTTGGATTGGAAAATCTGCTCTTGTGTTGGGTTTGGCTTCTGAAGTTTGTGCAGCATTCCAAGTGGAAGTGGGTCCTGTATTTTTTAAGTAACTAAGAATTAGTGTTTTTCAGTAATGGTGTATTTCCTCTTCTTTTTTTTTTCTTTTTTTTTTTTGGGTATAGTTAGAATAATGTACTTACGCCTGACGCAGCTTCACGAAAGATTGTAGACTTGTTCAGCAACTTCAGGAAAGATTACAGCTTCAATTGAGCCGGCTGGATCTGTGATTTCAATATTAAATTTGATCCTGCAATTTTTGCTTGATGTTAGTAAGCTGTATTGTTTGATTCCTACTTTTTTTTTTGTGAACAGAAAGCCGAAAACTGAGAATGTACGTTACCACGCAACAGTTTGGAAAAACATACCATAGAGGTTGATCATGGCATTGGAAATTGCCACGGCCGTGCAAACGCCTTTCCCACTTTTAGACATGTCTTCACCCAACAAAAGCTTGGAGAATCTTTCCTTCTATCCTTTGATTCCATACCTCTATAATTAAAAAACTGATTTGGCTTTCCATTTGCTTTCGATTTTGCCTTGTTTTTGGGACTGGGTCCGATTATTATGGAGGGGAAATTCATAACAGTTGGTAAGGAATTTTTTTTTTCAAAAGACAATCCAAACAAACTATCAGAGTAAAAGATGGAAGGCATATTGTAAAGGGAGCCATCTCACCATTTTCTTTGTGAGATTGTGTGGGATAAAAAACGAAAGCCATTTTCAACAAAATCCAATTCGAGGTTTTACAATGAAGTTTGAGGATCGTGACACAGTTTTGCAATGCGGTGGTCATGAAATAAGGCTAACACATTGCTGGCTCCTCTCTCCTTATTCCTTAGTAAAAGCAATTGCTGGCTCCTCTCTCAACCTCTCTCCCAATATCGGATTTGGATGCATTGCTCGCTCCTCTCTCAACGTTTCTCTCCCAATATTAGATTTGGATAAGAGTTTTTACCCTGTTAGGGTCAGGGAAAAGAAAGGAAAATTAAATTTTTTTCCTCTCCTATTGTTTGGTTGGAAAAGAAAAAGAGAATAAAATAAAGATTCCAAGATAATGAATACAGTAGTAACTTTTCCCTTCTATTTTATTTTTATTTTTCTTCTCTTCTATTTTTTTCAAGTTCGATCTCTTACAAAAGATCAGCTAAATCGGATAAGTATAAAAGCTTGATCGAAATCTTTCAACTTTTCATGAAAATTTAAAAATTGAATCAAGCACTTACAGTTATCCTATTAAGGAAATCTTTTACAAGTCAGCTCACATTTTTAGCTAGCTATAGGTCCAGTAACTTGTGGAGAACTACTAATAGTGGGTAGATTACTCCATATCACAACCCAACATATCACAAACATATAGTTCAATTCTCCTGCCAAATTAGCTAATAGGTACCTAAACGTACAAAACAATATCTACCATGACATTGTACTGCTTACAACAAATACCAACGATTACAAATTACATTCACTTTAAAAGTGCAAGGATAGCCACTACCAATGCTAAACAACTTAAGAATTGAAAGACAAACAACATGTGCTTTAAATAAGCCACAGTAACTTCAATGACGTCAACACGTGCATCATTGTTGACCAGTTGCACCTCTGGTGCAACATGTGGGTTGGATTCGTGACACCCAACTGGATGGCACCACTCCCAATACTCGCATTTTCCTTTGTCCTTTGGACCCTTTGGACATTTATAGTACAACCTTCCAGGATTCTTTTCTGACTCGGAAATGTGCACAGCAGCTCTCAATCCACACCAACATGTCTTGTTTTGAAATGTAGGGTGACGAGATTGAATTGTACTCCGGTTGCTTGAACTGGACATGACTGTTTTAACACAATTACTACACACACACACACAACATCTACACACACTCACACTTAGACAATGTCACAATGTCTACACACACTCATACAACTGTCCAACACAACTAAAAACTAGAAGTAACTCATTAATTACATAGGTGGTAATGGCTCAGAAAATTTTCATCATAGCCAAATAAAATGGCTCAGATAAACGAAATATCCAAGACACCACATTTTTAAGGCACTAAGGCGGCAACATTAGTTGCCAATTGACCATCTAATGTTTCGAAGCCTAAGTACACATTGCATGTTAGTAATTTATCATCATAGCCAACAAATAGGGCAAACCAATCTGCCAATAGGGGCACACTCTCGTAATGGCTCAGAAAATTTTCATCATAGCCAAATAAAGTGCTTAGATAACTGAAATGTTCACGACACCACATTTTAAGGCACTAAGGCGGCAACATTAGTTGCCAATTGACCATCTAATGTTTCCAAGCCTTCATACATATACATACAGTGCTTTTCATATCCGGTCGCCCGGAGTTTATTATGGTCTGGATTTCTGTCTGAGCCGTTGGATCTGGATGGGTGAGATCCACGGCTGGGGAAATAACAAGGAACAAAAGAGGATTTCGCATTTCTTAATGGCTACATGCACCCCTCGGCCCTTCCCCATTTCTTCGTTCCAGCCAGAGAGAAATAGAAAAGGAGGCGACGATATACAAACAATCAAAGCTGAGAATGAAGACAATGAACGATCAGCCCTAATGTCCAACACAACTAAAAACTAGAAGTAACTCATATTAAAAATTTACATTGGTGGTAATGGCTCAGAAAATTTTAATCATAGCCAAATAAAATGGCTCAGATAAATGAAATATTCAAGACACCACATTTTTAAGGCACTAAGGCAGTAACATTAGTTGCCAATTGACCATCTAATGTTTCCAAGCCTAAGTACACATTGCATGTTAGTAATTTATTATCATAGCCAACAAATAGGGGCAAACCAATCTGCCAATAGGGCACACTCTCGTAATGGCTCGGAAAATTTTCATCATAGCCAAATAAAGTGGCTCAGATAAATGAAATGGTCACGACATCACATTTTTAAGGCACTAAGGCGGCAACATTAGTTGCCAATTGACCATCTAATGTTTCCAAGCCAATGTACACATTGCATGTTAGTAATTTATCATCATAGCCAAAAAATAGGGGCAAACCAATCTGCCAATCGGGGCAAACTCATAGAAAATCCGGACCATAATAAAATCCAGGCGACTGGACCTGAACAGTAACATACAGGCCTGAAAAGTAACACCAAACAAACACCACTTGATAATTCTCTAGCCAAAATCAACATAACTCATACATGAAAAAGCATACTAAATAGCAACTGAGCATAACAAAATCCAACGGCTCAGACACAAATCCAGGCCATAAGAAATAATGCCCCAAAATACTGTTAGGGTTTCGAAAATCAGTCAATCAGTTCAAATCAGCCATCCCGAGATCGAAAGGTTTCGAGACCACACAAAAAACCAGAGATATCAGTTCGCAAATCACAGAGAACGAGAATCACAGAGAACGAGAGAGAGAGAACGCGAGAGAGAGAGAGAGAGAGAGAGAGAGAGAGAGAGAGGGAGAGACCTTAGCTTGAGTCGTCGTTCGTCGTTCGTCGTCCTCAATCTCAGCTTGGGTCGTCGTTCGTCGTCCTCAATCTCAGCTTGGGTCATTTGTATAAAAAATTAGGGAAAAAACCAGTTATTGTTTCGAACGAGAGAGAGAGAGAGAGAGAGAGAGAGAGAGAGAGAGAGCTTACAGCTGATTGTAGGTCGGACGTTCGTCGTCTGAGATCTGAGATCTCAGCTTGGGTCGTGGGTCGTTCGTCGCCTCCTGTTCTCTCTCTCTCTCTCTAACTCTCTGGCTCTGAACGAGACGTGAGGTGAAAGGGCCCCCCTTTTTTGCTACCTTTTTCCCCCTTTTGTTCCCCAGCCGTGGATCTCACCCAACAAGATCCAACGGCTTAGATAGAAATCATATATATATATATATATATATATATATATATCTTTGCGAACTCCAATAAATGACCTCACACGACTTGTTGTTCAATGTCATGTTATCAATTATCACGAACTGTTTGTTAGGAGAATTTAAGATTGTCTAAATTCGAGTTGATCGAGGAGTAGTTGTAACAAAATAGCTTGCTATCACAGCCTATGTGACAAATGAAAATTGCAACAAATGTTTTTCAATTTTCCCGCCAACGTGACTAAAAGTAAACAATTTCCACGTGCATATTCTCATTTAAATATTGACAAAAAAAGGGGCATATTTTGTAGAGCAAATTTTTGATTTACATTGAAAAATTGTGTACCCTTTCAACACCACACCCAGGAGTCAGTGGGGATTTAACGCATCTCCAACCCATCCTTCAAATCTCTAAATTTGCCTCTATGCCTACATTTTGGAGAAAAATACAACTCCATTCCACTCTATATTTTCCTCATTTGGGAGGATTGGCATTCATTCTTCAAATATAAATTAAGTATGAAAAACATATGACCTTCAAAACAACTAGCTTTTTGGAAATAAAAACAAAGAAAATATAGGATATGATAGAAAACTAGACAATGATTGGACAAAAAGTGAAAGAATGTTTGAAATGGAGATGTAAAATAGAGATATAGAGATTTGTGGTTGGACATTAATGTCTGAATAGTAAAATCCTATAAATCTACTTTTGATTATAATGTACTATTTTGATCATCTAAAATGGTACTGGGTTGGAGATGCTCTTTTGCCGCCTGGGCCTTGTTGGAGTTCAGGCCCCATTGGGAATTTTGAATTTTTTTTTTAAAATTTAACTTTTGATTTTTAACTTTATTCTAAACTAAAACATTGTTATTTTTTTCCCATAAATCCACAATCAAAAACTAAAACAAAAAGGCTTGAGAAGTTCAAAACGTGAAACCCAATGCCCCAATCATCCGGGATTGAGCCAATCCAAAGACATGTCAGGTCGCTGGAGCTTGCTTGGACGGCATCAGGACTCGGGTATGCATCAGATACTTCAATCTTCATCTTTCACTCCTTTTCTTCTCTTTCTTCACTTTGTTTCTCGGCCATTTGCCTTGCTAGAAAAGTTAGGGCATTTTCAGGGCCTATTTGGTAATTTTTTCCGTATTGTTGATAAAATTGTTATTAACTCTGATGTAAGTTGATGAATATGCTAATTTTTGTTTGTAAAGAAAAAAGTTCATATTGTCGTAGCATTTTGTTACGAATATTTTTCTTGATCAGTAGTTTTGTGTTTTTATTGTGCCACCAGCCCTCGTTGTTGTTGGTTGCCACTGCCAGGAGTCGTTGATGGGGACTGAACATGATCCCCTGCAATCTACATAAGTGCAATGCCAATGGGTACTTGTGCTCCTTTTAATGTCCCCAGTGTTGACTGATATATATGCATATGGGTGGAATTGGTTGGGAATTGAAAGAATACTTAAATAGTTTGGGCTGACCTGCATTTAGAATTACTCCACCCTATTTGGTTGGAACTAATGGGACTAATTGACTGATGGTGGGCAAAACAAATAAAGACTCAATGTACTATGAGTTATGACACTTGCAAAAAACCAAAAGATACTATGAATTACGAAAAAAGTGCCCCCGTTATTTGGGTTCAGATTGCGCGTGATAGGCACGTGAACATTTTCCATCAAAAATCCTAATTTTTGTAATCGATTGGACTAAGTAGGTAATAGTATAAAAGTTGAGGGAATAAAATCGTCAAATTGATTGATTAGGGACAAAGTAAAAAAATGTGCATAGTTTAAAGGATAAAAGCAAAAAAAAAAAAAAAAACTCCAAATTTAATGTAGTCCCGAACCAATTTAGTCCTACAAAGTCTTAATTCCTTGGTATGGATTCCCAAGGAAAACTAGGATTTGCTTGGGATTGATTTGGGCTTATTTGTTTGGGCTTGTTCAATTTTATTTGGGCTTTTGGCCTTTTTGGAGTTGGATCTTAATTATTTGGGCTTTTTGGCCTTTTAGGAGTTTGGACTTGTTCCATTGAGTTGTTCTTTCGTTGGCATTTTGTCAATTGAAAGATTGGGTTTCGGACTGGGCATACGTGCCGTTCTTCTTGTCCTGTTAATCTTTGTACATTGTTTAGAGATTAATAAAAATTTTTGCCTTTCAAAAAAAAAAGTTATTTGATCCCATTAAAGGGAGGCTGATGTAATACGTTGAAAGATTGGGTTCGTAGTGTATTTATGAAAAACCTAAGAGGGGTTGATGTTTATTACCCTTTCAGCGACAAGGAGAGATCAATAATTCAATGATGAGTCAAGGACGAAGAGTTTTGAAATTTTCTATATTTAATTTGGTCAATGCAAATAGAGTGCTGGTAAGGGTACTGACGAGAATCTCACCGAAATAGTACTGATCGTCGCGCCGGGCCGTTTTCAATCACCATACGGTCGATTCAAGCCATCCAAAATTTTTTTAAAAAAATCAAAAAGGGCCCATGCTAAAATCAACGGCATTCTATGTGTGTAGGATGCTTGATTGCGGCCGTTGACACAATTTCGGTGCGATTATTGTTGGTACCATTAGACTTTTCGATGCAAATAGGGGACTGGCATATATAGCACGTTCATAAGTGGAGTTGTTTTTATTATCCGCCAAAACGTCCCTCGGGCAAGCAGAGTTTTTCGTGCAGAAAAACTTGAAGGGAGCCTTAAAAGACCCATTGATTGGTGGTGTTGGGTTTTTAATTCTTTTCAACGGTCGTGGTGGTGTTGGTTGATGGAGCCAATGGTAGGGGTCACATGATCTGGGAGATGCTGCCAAGCCCACCTTGTGCTTGGCAGCGGTGGCATTTTGGCACGAACGATTTGGATCTAATTCTAGTGCATATATAAAAATCTAAATCATCCGTTACTCGGATTAAGATTCGAACCGTCCATTGCCGAGATGAACGGCCGGATGGGCTGCTCGGCATTGGCTCCACAGTTTGTGAGAGGGAGAGAGTTATGTACGCGTGTTCATATTCATATCCAGGGAGAGAGAGAGAGAGAGAGAGAGAGAGAGAGTGGTGTAAGAGTAGATGAAATCCAGCTGCTCTCATTGTGCCCAAAAGACAGAGTTACACGAACCCACGTGGAGAGGACTGCAAGCCAGTTCACGGACTTGTGCGCTATATCCATCCATGAAACTTTGAGGTCTCTTGAGCACTTGAGCTGTCTCTCCTCGTCCCCATCGCTGCCAACTCTCTCTCTCTCTCTCTCTCTCTCTCTCTCTCTGTTTTTTTCCTGTTATAATTATCATCGTTTGATAAAATTGTGTAGTACGCCCTTCTTCTCGTTATCAAATTCTACCAACATGTAAATAAATGGAGATCGAGAATAATTAACGGGTTGCCCAACAAATTATACATGCATTTGGCTTATAGCATAAGATTTTTTGAACCGCAAAAAAAAATTCATTAATTTTTAGAATTGTTACAATGACCAATAGAAACAATGAGAACGGTAGCAAATTTCTAACAAAACTAAGAAAAATCTTATGTCTTGTCCGAGATCCAATTTTTCAATGGACAAGATACCAATCAAGAAAATCCAATGGGACAAGCTCACGCTTAAAAGGCCGAAGCCGAAACTGCTATTGGGACAATCCCATCCTAAAAGAAACTCTAAATCTAATTACAGCAAACAAAAACCATTGCCCAACCCAAAACACGGCCGTGACAGCCCACGCCAACCTTGCAGCCACCAAACGGAGCTCTGCCATGCCGTTAGGCCAAATTAAGCCGATATCACCCCGGAGTGAAACTGGCGGGAGATCCACCTCCAAACAAAACCACTCGAACCCAAAGCTCCATCGGCTTATAGCATAAGCGACCCGTGCACCCTGGGTCAGAGGGTCAGAAAATAAAAATCAAAAAGCAAACGAACAGGTTACAATTGTTCCTTTTTGTGGTAAATTTCGCTAGCTTACAGCCCATGTACTTTGATCGATTTACAACTACACTCTCTCTACTTCATTTTAAACACTCCCCCTGAGCTTTGGACTAAATTAAGATAATTAACAATTCCGACAAAATAAACGTAAAAGTAAAAAATATATTTACTTATAAAACATATTTAGTAAGGCCATTTTGCCCTTGGAGTCATTTACATCCGACAGTATATTGTTTTTACGTATCTTTTCCATCTGTCATGCAATCTTCTAATACATCATTGTGGAATTCCTGTATCCGGTGGGGTAGGTATATATTAATGCCGAGCCACACAAACAAAGCATAATTTCTTTTTCAGTGTAAGTGCATGTTAATTTTCGTGGGTGCTTCTGTTGGTTAGATGAGATTCATGGTTGACAATTCCCACCGGCCACCAATATTATATGAAGAGAGAGATCATGCCATTTCATACCTGGTCGATCAATACGAGACTTAACGCACTTATTTTGATTTCGTTGACATGGTTAGTTTGGATAATTTCAATTTTAAAAGAAAAAAACTATTTCTATACAGCAGCGGAGTGTGATGATCAGTTAATTTCCTTCATAAAACTATGAGAAAATAAGTTAGTTAATTAACCAATATTCACGCTCAGTTAAAAAAAAAAGAACTTAACATTCCTGCTTTCTGAAAATTAAGATTCTCACTCAGAGAGTATTTATTCCAATTTACTTTCTTGAATTTTGGGTTGGGTCGATTGGTCCGTTTTCAGTGTGCACTTGTCGTCTCGTCCTTTCTGCCGACGATGCGCTTCTGGCCTTCATTGGCCGGTTATGCCTCCGGTGTTGTTACTTTGAAGAAATTAGGGTGTCTGAGCAAGCCGCCGCGTTGTAATTCGACTCCGGCCCGGAGGAGGCGACTTATTGGTTGGATTAAAATACTTTAAACTATTGAATACTGAGTGAATGGTCCCGCCAACAAAAAAAAAAAGAGAAAGCGCTACCATCGGGTCAGTGTCATCGATTAGAGATGGGCTGTCTAGCTCAAAAGAGATAGGCTCGAGCGGAGATCCTTCTATAGCAAATTGTATTTTTTTTTTAAACCAGTGGGTTTGCTTGGACCCCTGCAAATACTAGTAAAGCCACCCATGCTTATGTTATATAATTGGAACGAAGATTTAGATATGTTCTTTGTACAAATATGGAAAAAAAGGTAATAGTTGTTACTCAAGTGAAAAAAGAATAGTACTCCACCTGTAACTTTTGTTTTTTTTATACCTCTTTGGGTTTTAGATTCTTAGTCAAACTTATTTAGGCTATGCTTACTTTGTTTTGTTGAGCTATAATATTTTGGGTCCAAATTTAGTTTGACTTTCATATTTTAACCTTGCATGAGTAACTTAGCACTGACAATACTAAGGAAAATTTAATTTATATACAAAAAATAAAAAAAAAATAGTGCATTTTTTGAATCCTCTAGCATAAGAATGTAGCTGCCCCTGCCCGTACGTGGGTTTGTATCATTTGGCATCACAATTAGGTTTTTGAAAAATTTGTTCTCTCTTGTTTGTGCCATAAGTATACAGTGTTTGTTGTGATCCATGTGTTGTGGATTGTTTTTTTACTTCTCCATGTGCAAGTCGGGAGTTACATGTGCGGGGAAGTGTTGAAGTTTGTCCCACATCGATTAAGAATCTACTTGAAACTATTATATCATGAGTCTGAACGGTCTCTCCTCTTATAATCAATTGGTTCTAAATCGGATGCTTTAACATATTAGACTTTATCCAACATCGCTCATCTAAGCCGTCCAATCTTAGTTAATATATTCTAAAGGTTACTTCACCTATCACCAATTGGTTTAGGTTGGAACCCTTCAAAAAATCTAACATGGTATCAGAGCTAGGTCTTGGGTGATTTCATCTCGCGTGGTCAAGTGTCCATTGCTCGATTCAATTGCCTCACCCCATCAATTCATACCTCCACGTGCATCTGGGTTGTACGCGAGGGTCGTCCGAGTCAAATCTCCCGGTCTCCTCAAATTATACATCCACGTGCATCCGGACTGCGTGGGAGGAAGAGTGTTAGACTTTATCTCACATCACTCATCTAAGCTGCCTAAACTTAGTTAATATATTTTCGATGTTACTCCACCTATTACCTAATTTTTTAGGTTGAATCCTCCAAGAAATTACCTAACACCATTAGGCCAGCTTTTTATGGTGTATGCAAGTCTCCCTAGTGACATGCACAATAAGTTATTAATTAATGTTGGGTTCATATAAATATATCAATAAACTAGCGAGTTTGGGCAGGTTGAAATGGGTCGCGGGTCAAATATGGGAGGGTTGAATATGTGTCAAATAGTAAACGGGTCGAAATGGGTCGGGTTGAATAAGGATCAAGTCAAACCTAAGCCCGCCCGCCCGATCCGTTTTACTCCTCCTCATCCTCCTTTTTTGTTTCGTTTTTGTTTTTCCTTTTTCCTGTCTTTCTTTCAACTCTCGCAAATAACTATTTTGAACTCTCACTCTTTAGTCTTGTTAAATCGTTTGAATTCGGGGGGGGGGGGGGGGGGGGGGGGGGGGGGGAAGAAAACTTTGAGGGGAAAAAACCCACAAAGTTCACCCGTATAATTAGGGAAAAAAAAATAGAGGGTAAAACAAATAGGGGGTAAAAAGTGTTGAAACAGAGGTAGGAGTAATAGAGGGTAAAAAGTGTTAAAATAGAGGTAGGAGTAATAGTTGAACAGAGGAATAAACTTGATGAATGTTGAATAACCTATTAATTTACCCTGTTTATTGTTTTTAGAATAGTCGGTTCGGGTGAGTTTGGATTAAAAAGGAGGGAGTAATTTTTTTTTATCTTTATTCAACATTTTTTTGCATTTATTAGTTTTGCGTCAAAAATTTTGTGATTTATTGGTTCGTCTCGACGAGAGTAACAAAAAAAGTATAAATTTTATATCGGAACCCAATTTTTTTTTGAAAAAGACAAAAAAATAAGTCAAAGAGATGTCTTTCTGACTTATTTTTGTCTTTTTTTTTAAAAAATATGAGTTTCGATCAAATTTTTTTTACTTTTTTGGTTCTGCTCATGGAGATGAACCAATAAGTCACAAAAGTGTGACACAAACTACCAAATGAAAAAAAAAGAAAAATTGAATTAAGATGAAAAAAAGTTACTCCCTACTTTTTAATTCAAACCTAACCGAACTGCGTGTGTGTGAGAGAGAGAAATTTTTGATTGTAGAAATGGGTAGAGAGAATTGATTTTAATACTAGTAGAATGGCTCAGGTGAGATGACTTGTGTTTCTACGAAAATGGATAGAGAGACAATTTTTGGCTTGGCCAGGTTTTGTTTTTTGAGAAGTCAGTGAAGGTAAGTGTGTCTAACTCACATTGAACTCACTCACAATCCATGTAAATATGGATTCACGTGGGTTCAACCCATATGGCCATTATACAATATGGATAGATTGAGTTGAATTATAAATGAGTGAATTTAGACGGATTAAAAAATATGGATTGGAATTGTCACTTTTACAATAAACTAATGGTGTGTACAGAGGGATAAAATCACGAGCAGACTCATAACCTCAAGGAAAACTTGGAACCATCATTGACCCACCCCGGCACATGACGCTAGCTAGGTTCCTATAGAAATCATTAAAAATGCTTACAAATAAAATAAAATGACAGGTAGGATCACTTTAATCCGGTAAACAAGCCAACCAGAACAAACAAGTAAAGCATACATTCTCGCATTTGAATATATGGCTAGTGGATGGCAGTACTGTTAATCTTGATCAACTACCTCAAATCTAGTCAGACATACAATGTTAATAGCTAGGCCGGGCTTCTCCTAATGTCAGGCTAATGTCTTATTATTATATGTGCTAATGGAAGACCAGCCGTTATGTACTGTCAACCCCATGAGGACCCAGCGACGAAACCAAAAATGCGATCTGAATGGGCCGATCGGACAAAGTAACAAATATATATCATCTTTATGTTAATGTACGTATGAGGAAGACATGCATCTCAACCGAATTAATGACGTACGTGGATGAACATATGAGCATGATTCTCGTTGAGATCGATGGCATGTTGTATGCCATCATATGGATAAAAGAGTTCTGGGCTGAAGTGGATTTCCATTGCTTGTCACTTGGTGAATTGATATTTGTCAACTTTCATTGACAGCAAAGTCCATTGGTGCGTCTAATGCACTGTCCATCAAATTAGACAAAGTAGTTTTAATGGTAGGGAGCTTAAATGTTTCCACTAAGCTAGGTTTTAATTTTTTAAGTACTTATTTTTCTCGCTTTACGAAACACGTCATTCTCTTATAAATTTTTAATTTGAAAAAAATACTTATTTTAGTTAGTACGTATTGGAACAGCGTGAAATGATAAGGTGCGAAAATATGTCATTTTCAAAGTGAGGAAAGTGAAGTGCCAAAGGTCCAAACAACAAGGAGATAATCTGTATTTTTCTACTTATTATTTATGTTTGTGTTAGATATTCAGATATCTATGAACGACTTTTGTAGTTATGCATTACAATTAATTGCATTATGGTTATGGATAGTTTAGTGGAATCACTTGGATTCTAATGTTGAACACATCTCTAATTGCAATGAGGCAAAAGTATGCTAGCTAAGCCAAGGACATATTTTAAAGGGGTTGAGGTCCAAAGTCCAAAAGAGAGAACATGGAGAAAGAGAGACAAAAATTAATGTTGAGACTTGAAGGGTATATTTATGTCGAGAGAGAGAGAGAGAGATAGAGAGAGAGAGAGAGAGTGGTATATTTATGTTAGACTAGAGACAGCGGAGGACCAACTCAACTGAACTCAAGACCCCCCTCCCCTCCCCTCCTTTCTCCTCTCTCTCACTCACCTGTCATCCCATTTCATTATACAACAAAGCCACACACACCCCAACACCCTTTCTCCTCATTACAGCAAATCAGCGTTTGTACCTGTCGGATTCCTCTTTCTCTCTCCCAGTCCCTTACTTTCTCTCTCATATACCTGTACTTCAAAAAAAAAACCAAGAAACATCAACAATAACAACTAGCTACCAACAAAACCATCACTATAAGCTGTCCAGTTCTCGATCAGATGGATTGGGAAATGGATAGCTTGAAAGAGGCGTAAGAGGTGAATTTGCTCTGTTAAAATATCTTATGGCGTCGCATCAGCATTATCGATCGCCGTTCGGTGACACCACGTACACGAAACTGTTCGTCGGAGGATTGGCTTGGGAAACGCCGGCGGAAGTAATGCAGGGTTATTTCGAGCAGTTTGGGGAGATTCTCGAAGCAGTCATTATAACCGATAAGAATACGGGGAAGTCCAAGGGATACGGATTTGTAAGTCTCAATCTTGATCCTCTTTTTTTTTTGCATTTTCCATTGTTTGCTGGCTAGAGTAGTAAGTAATATGATGAGTAATTTGTATTGGAGTTAGAAAAGTTTTTGAGCATTTCTTGATGGAATTATGAAAATGGTATTAATACAGGTGACGTTTCGTGACCCGGAATCGGCAAGGAGGGCTTGTGCTGATCCGAACCCTGTTATTGATAGTAGAAGAGCAAATTGTAACATCGCTTCACTTGGCCGCCCTCGCCCATCTCCTCCTAGAGGTCTCTCTCTCTCTCTCTCTCTCTCTCTGGGTGATCATATTTAAGTACTACCTTAGACATGATCCATGCATCGGTGATATGAACCCGACCTTTCCTGTCTTCTACGCATGATTATTACATCCACAATTCAACTCAAATACGATCACTATAACATTGCCGATAATGTAAGGCGAGTGATTTTCACATTAATCTGCATAAAATTCACCAAGGGGTAAGTCTTTGGGGAAAAACTGTTCAAATATTTATCTACATGTCAGGTATTTTTGGTATAGCTTTTTTTTTCCTTTTCCCCTGATAATTAATCTGAGTTATATATGGTTGTTAATGCAGGTAGAAATCAAGGAGGGAATCCGTATCAGGGCGGTGGAATAGGGCAGGGAGCATCATCATCATCAATATCTTACAGTGGAGGAGTACCACCGGCACAATTAGCTCCACCGGCACCACCACCAGTTGTACCGCCTGTCATTTATTCACCATACGGGTGAGTAGCTGCTGTCATGTGGCAGTGTCAGAACTAGTCTTTACCACTTATAAACAACAAAAATGGTCCATTTTTTTTCCCAGATAGGACCATGGGTATTCTCAACATAATGGCAAGCATAGTAGAATTGACAGCAGGCACCCATGAGAATGAGTTCTGGGTGCTGTTTGGGTGGTTCTTGCAGGGGCTGTTTGGGTGCTTCTTTTTTTCCCTTTTCATTTTTCACATTCTGGACTTTTGGTTGTTTGGCTGGAAATTGCAAAATGTGTTTTCTGAAGAATGAGTTTTGGTTTTTTTTACATTTAAGAGAGCAAAAGTACAGAAAGAGGTGTTTAGGTTCTTTTTGCATTTTCAGCTTTTACCTCATTTTGAGCAGGTGGGTGAGAGATTAAAATACCCTCCAAAATTTGTTAATATACCCAAAAGACCTCACAATGTTTACATTATCCTATTTCTTCCAGATCTATCTCCCACCACAGTTTTACCCTTTACCCCGTTCAATTTCTAGCATGTATTATGCTCCATATACATACGATACATACATGCATTTGCAATTTATTTTATACTATATCATATTGGATTTGATTTCTGTGGTTTTAGAAGGAAGAAATGAACTGAGCTAAGTTTTAATTGAAGGTTTTTCAGAAACAATATTTCAAAATCTAACTATCATTAATTGGCTTAAAACCCTCATTCATACACATTATATAATACATAATAAGAACCAAGGGCAACATGGTAAAAATCAATCCACATTCATTTTCATCATTTATCTCTTAAACACTACTCCGGTTGCAAAACGCATTCTGCATATATCTTTTAAACACTTTACAGATTGAGTAATATGATCTTACCATGATCCTAAGGTCAAAAAACCAAAAAGTTAAAAAATAAAAATTTGGAAAAGAGCCTCCCAAACACTGCCTATATCTCTTATAGTTATTACTCCTATTATTATTATTTATTAATTTGGATCCTCTGCGTACGGGCCTTAAGGTTATTTGTGGGTCTGAGCCAACTTCGATCTGAGCTGTCACATTTCAAAGCTCTTCGAGTCCATTAGCAAAATAAAAAATACATTGATCAAATATGGGTTGATAAAAAATTAAAACACATTTATCATGAGATAAATGGGTTCTAATTTAGTGTTGCAATATTTGCATTTTTATGATAAATTCATAATAACCCAATATCCAATCAACGCTAGTGTTGATGTGACTGATATAGTTGATGGGTTTTAAGAAATGAATGCATCTAATCATAGAAGTGGGCTTGAGGTGGTCTCACAAAACAAGGCCGTACATGATATAATAACGAGAATCCGAATCTGTAAATTTTTTTTTTTTTTTGAGAAGATCCGAATCTATATTAATTTATCATAGTCTTTTGTTGGGTGCGGTTGGTTAGTTTGACGGGTCAATTAATAGTACTATATTGCATCGCATATATGAGTTGGCAATTGGAAGGACTTCTATTCGTTGTTGCGTGCACATGACATGCCTTGAGCTTCTATGTCCATGAAAATCAAAATTACACAAAGTGTCATTATGTATAGGATGATGATTTCGGCGGTCTACTTATTTACGCAGCCGCTTTATTTGTAACGTGAAGTTACTAGTAATTTTATGTACAAATTAAGTGAAGTATTTGTGTACAAAAGTAGAGAGCTAAAATCAATTTTCTTATGTTTATAGCAATATATGTGTAAAATGTATCTATGAATCTGAGGCCTCGTTTCAGAACTTAAAAAAAGTCCTTATTTTTTAAGAAGACAATTTCAAGCTAAAAAATTATGGGCTTATTGAAATATAAAAAATATGCAATATGAATCTTATTTGAAAGATCTCGATGAGATCTTTTATACGATACCAAAACAATTTAAAAATTAATTTTTATTTATATTATTTTTGAATTTAAAAATATGAAATAAGTTGTTTATTTTTAAAGAAGGTTTCTGAAACGGAGCTTGAGCCCACAATCTTGTGGGACAGATAGCAGAACTATTTCACCGAAAAGTGGGCGGATCACTGTGAATGCACAATCTTAATCACAAACTTGTTTTTGATATTTGCACAATCTTTTGTGTGATGTAAAATAACCCTGTATTTAGGGTATAGGAAGGGAAATGATATTGCCTACCATTTTTTGATAATGCCACACTCTATAAGTGTATTTTTGTACAAAAAAATACACTTGCAGGATGAGACATTATCAAAAAAGGGTGTGGCAAAATCACTACCCTACAGAAATATATATATATACACACACGTCTAAATTGTACATATCCATCCATCAGTCCCCAAACTTGTGGGGACAGAGAGCGGAACTATTTCACCGAAAAGTAGTTGGCGGGTCACTGTGAATACACAATCTCAAGTGCAACAACCCTTTTTTTTTTTTTGTTTGTTGATAAATGCACAATCTTGTGTGCGGTGTAAAATAACCGTGTAGCTAGCATTGTATTTTAGGAGCACTAAAAAATCAATCATAATGTACTACTAGTAAGTAACTTGGAAAATGAGTAGTACTATTGTGATACAGTTGACCGGCCGGTCACCTTAATTAATAGGCTTGGGCCAATTCACCCATGCGCGAAGTATACATACTAAAATGTTACTACACGCTAGCTAGCTAGGATCTACCGATCTAGAATCCTGCTCTATACATTTGTGGGGGTGTGAAAGCTTAACGACATTAATTTATTTCTTCTGCCTCTATTTACTAATTCTGAAAGCATCATAACCGTCATGTGTGGGTGGTGTATGTAGGACCCAGCTATAGCAAACTAGTTCGAAATAATAATAAAAACAAGTCAACAAACACAATTTTAATACATAACTTCGGACAAATAACTTTGGTCTGGGCTGTTTAATGCATGTGTACTCATTCACAAAGAACCGTTGTTGATATCGGTATGCTCGAAACTGTGTTTTGAAGTTGTGTTTGTAACATTCCTCGTTGGTAAACATATATAATGGATCAATTACACATTGCAGGTATGCAACCTACCCACCTGATTACGGGTATCCACAAGTAAGCATCTCTCTCTCTTTCAAATAACTATATGTAATCTTTCGTAAAGAGGTTCTAAACGATATATATTCAGATAATAATAATTTCGTTTGAAATTTATTTTGATTCTATTTGTAGGAAAAACCGAAAAGTATTATAAAAGAGAGGTTAGACTAATTTTCATTTTTTCATATGCTTCCTTTTAAAGTTTTAGTCGATATAGTAACAAGTAAGATAAAAGGAAAGATATTTTCGGAGAACTTGCCTAATGGAATAGAAAAATGGTCCTGAGGTTTTCAATTTGAAAAGGTAACCACATTTCTATACTTCATTTTATACAATTGGTTATGAGCGTCAGATTATACTATATTATATCTATTGTGATCTAATTTTTGGTATTCGACTCAAGTATTTATGACATAGATTAAACATGCATCATATATATCATCTCACAATATATACTTGGATATACAACGTCAGTAATGGTTGTGGTGCTATGAAAACCAACTATTGAATGGGTCGGTGTGGTGTCATTTATTTAATTGATTACTATTGAACTTTTTTACGAGAAGATTTCAAAATCACACCCAAATTGGGGTGTGTATGCTATGTAGCCCTTGAGCAGCTTTACCTTTGTAACATTTTGTGTAGAAATTGATAACGTTGTGTACGAAATTCGTAACGCTTGTATAATAATTCATGAAAAATTTGAATAGATTCAAAATACCATCAAGGCAAAAACTCCCAATATATAGCTTTTATAAATTCTTATCCGAATATATATCTTATGAATATTCAAGGCTAGTGTCATGAATTTTTATGTAAAAAGGAGTATAAATTTAAGGCAATTCAAGAAATGTATATATCTTACACACTTCTATTATTAGTTCCATCAAACAAACAGACTTACACCATATAAGATACATCCCTTTTTAATGTAATCCTATCTGAATAGATGAAATGAGAAGATAATGTTTCGTTCCAATTTTATCGGATGTCTCCGAATAGACGAGATGATCATAATGTTGAAATTGGGCAGGCTTTCTATAACCCACAACTTCAGCAACCGCAATACTACCAGCAACCGTACGGGTCATCATCAGCCATGGGGTCACCATATTTTTACGGATATTCCGCGCAACCTACAAGGGGAACATTTCCTGCACCCCAGGCGCAACGTATACAAGGCCCATCTTATCTGTACTATCCTACGCAGATGGAAGGGTCCTTCCCAACCTTTCCATCCCCTCCTCCTCTTCGTCTACCTTCGCAATATACACAACAAACAAGGCTTTCCCTTCCCTCTCCCACTGGTAATAAACAATTCCTCACCTATTAATTCTTTTAAGTTTTTTTTTTTGTCACTCGATAGATATCTAGCCTACTTTTAAGATGATGGCGAAGGGCTACCGCTAAGCGACATGTGGGAAAGGCAAGCCCAAAGGGTATGAACCACCATACTAATTAAGCACTCATACTTTTGGCGAGAATTGAACTTCCCACTTTTTATGTGAAAGAAGTGAGAAAGTGACGTTGGACTACAAGCCCGTTTGGCAATTCTTGTTCATTCATTCATTCATTAAATTTTTGTTCCAACTGGTTAGGTGGTATTAAATATTCTTGAGGGTTAGTTAGTTTCGACTTTAAACGGATCCTTGTTACTAGATGATATGGTTGATCTTTAATTAATCGATGCATGCAAACTGACAAAAAATTAACAACAAATGTACTACATGGCTACATGTAACTTAATCATCATATGGGTTTAGGCATTCATATGCATGACTTAAGCCACATAATTCTTGAGAATGCATGCTTTCCGGCCGCTTAGGCTCTTAATTTTCATTCTGTGATAGAGCTCTCAATCCGTGCAATGACTAATTTTATTCGTTCGATTTTTTTTTTGCAAAGATTTTTGACGCTTGCACTAACGCTCAAACCCATGCGTACGCACACAAGTTATTAAGTTTTGGACGAAAGGATCATATTTGCATAAATTAAAACAAGATTCTGGAGTGTTTAGCCCCTAACTGTCTGTACATAAATTGAAACAAGGTTCTGAACATGGGATGATGCTATGGTGTCCCCGGTCATTTTGGGGACACCGTAATTTTTGGCATAACTTTACCATTATAAGCATAACTAAAACCCATTACAAGCATAACCGAATCCAAATAAGGTATAACCAAGGAATATCCAAAAAACCAACCAAGGCATAACCAAACCCAACCAAGGCATAACAAACAAGTTATGCCTTATTATGGTTCTGTTATGCTCATAATGGTTTTGGTTATGCTCATAATAGATTTTGGTTATATTCATAATAGTTTTGTTATGTCAAAAGTTACGATGTCCCCAAAATGACCGAGGACACCGAAGTCATTTCCGCGAAGGGGACATAAAGCATGCACACAATGATTAAAACAACACTCTATTAAAACAACACTCTCACTCACGCACGAACACTAACGCCACTCAAGGTTCTAAAGTAGGGCTTTGCCCTACATTGTCTTCTTATAAATGAAATAACACAACAGGAAGAGAAAAGGAAATAAATCCACACCAACGTCTAAGAGCTTCGTTCGCTAGAAAGGGGGTAATGAATCCCCTTTATAAATCCACATGGCATCAAACCAATGAAGAATTTTACGAAGAACATCCCATTCAAGCCTATCATAGACTTTCTCAAGGCCAAGTTTGATCGATATACCCGTTACGTACCCGATCTTTTTGTCTTTTCGAAATGGTGAACTTCTTCTTGGACGATCATAACATTGTCTATACCCAGCCGACCGGGACCAAGTTTGTTTGGAATGGGTTAATGATCGAGATCATCCAAGTAGGGGTCTAAGGCGGTGAACAAGGGCTTTGATAATGATCGATCATGAAAAACGTACAATGCTGGAGAGACTGATGAGCCGGAGTTGGTTAACAATTTAAATGATGGGTCTTTAGGATTAGGCACAGATAGGTTTTGTCCAAAGAGCTACGAACACACCTAGGCTAGGCTCAAAACATGACATGACAAACAAGAAGACCGAATCCCCAATGGCATCCAAACACTTAAGAAAGAACCCCATGTGAAGACCCTTGTTCGTCCGAATCCAATAACATCCAAATTAGCACTTATGAAAGAACCCCGGGGGAAGACCGTCGGGTCCTGGAGACTTCCAAGGACTGAAGAGGCCTAAACGAGTTTGACCACTTAGCGGAGGGTATGGCACAAAAGTTGGTCCTGGGCAAGGTGCAATGTGACCACGAATGACTTATCGTTATCACAAAGCCAAACGCCAGTAGTATATCTTTTAAAGCATGGATTTTGTTGGACTTCCTATGGGAAGGGATGGTGATATGAGGAAAACCTAGTCTTGTGGTCCTCTTAGGTAAGCCAGTTAGTCCTAGCTAGCCTTAAAGGGCCCATAATTCTTTCTCTAAACGCACACAAATTATGCGAGAAAGCATGACTAAGTACGTGCGAAAATTGCTTTGGAATGATTTTAAGAACGCAGAAATCAGTGTCCAACCGCAACCCCAGCCATTTCCTTTTCTTGTTTATACGCCTACACCACCAATTGGTTTCTAGGTATCTGACAAGACGATGTGAATTTTGTAGTATCACATCTTCATGCTGAAGAGTTGTTTTTGAAAGTGAGTCCCACGTACTGATCTAATAAAATCTGGATGAATCGCTTGATGGTCAATATATACTTGTCATTCGTATGTGGTGGTCGTATTATATATGATATGGAAGTTGTCTCCTAATTTAGTTGGTGGGCAGGTAATAAGTACGTAGTCTATAATTTGGTGAGGATTTAAAATCCATCCCCACAGCCATTTCTCCTAGCTAGCTAGGATTTAGTATAGAGTAGGATTTGTTGGATAGAAAAGAAATTGTGCAGTATTATGAGATAGTACATGCACCACAAGGGAGGGGGGGCAAGTGGGCACTCACTAGTCACTACCACGTGACCTTAGCTGTCCAGCGTGTGTTGTTACTCCCAATATATGACAAGTCTAATGCCAGAAGGGCAAAGGGTGGAGTAACAGTGGATTCCATGTGAATTCAGTGTCGAGGGTGATGGTTGCTTCTGAATATGCAGTAGTCCAGGAAAAATTATTCATTGCTCCTCAATATGGACTAATAAAATTCTGCGGAACCCAAGACTTAAAGTGTACTGAATAATCTCTCCCAATCCAGTACTGGTAGGATTGGAAGAGGCCCCACTCTCCCAAATCTTTGATACATTAGTTTGGAAGTATATATGTCAAGTTAGGTATATTTGTGGATGTGAACACACAAAAATGGAAATGGACTATGGCAATAACCCATTCCTTTTTCCGATATTGGCTCTTTTTATTTGGAGAGACAAATTTGCCATTTTCTTTATCCACTAACCAAAAAATTTGTATGGTGAAGATGTTATTTATTGCATTGATTATGACAATAAATTTATAGAGGACGTATTTATTTGACCGCCTCTAATCACCGATTGAACTATATCTTTGATGATCAGTTATACACTATGTTTTGTTTTTTTTTTTTTTTTTTTATAGGCAAAGAAGTTATATTAAAAACTCGATAGTGGGTACATCTAGAAGGATATGACAAACATTATTGAAAGGAAAAACCAATCTAATCATATATGCTAGCCAACAATCCAAAAAGAGATCAACAAAAAACCAACCAAGAGTTGGGAAAACAAAAGAGACTCAGATTTTACGCTTTACTAACCTTAACATAGTTATATACTATGTTGGGACAACTTTGAACGCAACTTTGAAGGTTCACTGTGTTCACGTTCTAAGTTTCTGAGCAGATTATTTATATAGAGATACAAAGTAAGCGGTAGTCGTATTGAGATGATTTTTTTAAATTCAGCTTTGAAATATGTACATTTTATTAACTGCAAATTTAACAAGGTGAAATCTTGCGGCTATGATGTAGTATAATCGGATCAGGCTAGAGCAAATGTTTTTTACATGATCTACGCAGAATCGGCCGTAAAATAAACAAGTTTAATCATCGAGAACAATAAAACATGGCCCATAACTAGTCCACCAGACCAGACCAGACATACACATGTATCTCTTTCAGTTGTAGTATAATATGTAATTGTTAGCTAGCTACTAGCTACTACTGTACGTACTAACCTTAACTCATACGCTGTGATGTTTAATTTTGGTATCAGATTCACAGACTCCACAACACACCTCAACAGAAGAAACAGACGTTGCAGCCATGACTAGTACTTCAGAAAGTCCCAAGACCTAAAGGGAGAATCTCTTCCCGTTTTACATGGGATATATGGTGAAAAATGTCTTAAATTGTACAATCTTTGACCAATTGATAACCTACTCTCTCTCTCTCTCTCTCTCTCTCTCTCTCTCTCTCCCGATCCATTCATTTTTTTTGGTCCAAAGCCATAATGCCCATTTTTTAATTACTGTTGCTCAAGCCCAAAAAATTGAGAATTTCTTTCATTTTTATTCGGAGTACTCATGTTTCAACTACAGAGGGTTTAGCATTTTAATTTCATGAATGTATGGACGGACTGGAATTTTTCTGCTCCTGCAATAAAGCATTTGTCGATCAATATCTCGCCGGTTTCAAGTTATATATATTTCCTCATTTATAGTTGGAAATGAAGTGAAGAATAATTATATGAGCCAAATTTAGACTAAACTTTTGGATAACTCAGGGCGTGAGGGGTGGATGAATGTTAATTATGTTGACTAATATCTTCTTATGAGAAGAAGTTGATTATTGATCTTTTGGTAGGGTATTTAGTATTTATGAATATGTTGATGGATTGACACATAGATGCACGATGAATAGTAGCAATTAATAACTTGTGAAAATAATGAATTTTCAATATTAAATATTTTAATTTAGGAGCCCCCAAAAAAAACTTGGCCTAAAACACAAACTGTTCTTTTGATAGTAAAATTCTATATATTTCTACGAGTCTATAATAGATAGAAAAATTGATAGCAGAAATCAGTGAATTTATATCAAGTTTGTTGATGGGTTTTTGAGTTGAAGGCATTAATTAGTCGGAAAATTAATAATCAGCAAAAAGTTAATCTTGTAACTTTTGTACAGTGTAAATAAGTATAAAAGGCGAACTTTTGTTAGATAATTTGTCAACTGATGGTCATTAATTATGTTGTAGAAATATTCGACAGCTAAAATTGAGAGCGACGAAATAGTTTACGAAAATGCAGAGTTATAGAATAAATTAAGTTGCATAAATATTTTGTCACCAATTATTTATTTTCGCAACTAAAAAATTCGTTGCCAATATAAGAAATTGGTGACGAAATTAAATTCGTCATCAATATAAGAAATCGGTGACAAAAATTTTCGCCCCAAAAAAAGTTTCTACGGGGAAAAAATCCTAATTTCTTGCCCCTGTTGGGTTTTTTGGATCTGGATCTAGGTTTTGAACCCAGTCTACTTGGTTTTGCACACAAGCTTCGACTAACTACACCACACACACTTTTCATTATATATTCGAAATATCTAATATATAACATATACGTTTAACAATAAAATATATTTTGAAACTTTAAACATTAAAATTAGCAAATTTCATAAACATGAAAGTTATAGCCCTTTGTGTTATATTTCAAACCCAATTTGAATTATCTCAATTGGAGTTTTGGGCAAGGAGTTTTGCCAAATGTATTTCATTGCAAAATGGGTACCTTTGCTAAATACATATAATTGGTGACGAAATAATTTCGTTGCGGAAGTTGTCAAAACAGTGACGAATTTATTTTTTTGATGCCAAATATATTCATTTAGCAATGAAATTAAATTTAGTAGCCACTTTTTTCGTCACCGAGTATACTTTTTCTTGTAGTGGATACCCGATTTAGTTGAACTTTTTAATAATCACCCAGGTAGTTTAGGAGGGGAAATATGGAAATTGGATAGCCTAGCAGTCTAGCACATAAAAAATCCAGATGGAAATAAAGATAGCAGGACTTAAGGAAGCCGACTCTCATTCTTTGGACCAACCTATGATTGAACAAAAACGATACGAAGCATCCTTTGTAACGACCCGCATCAGCTGGCGTTTGCCCTTAGCCTAATTACGTGACTCAAAAAGTTAATCTTAAGTTATACAGAAGCTGCTTACGTTTCCTTATATACTACCTCAACTTTCATTGAATCCCCAATGTAGGACTACAACGTCCTAGCAAGTGGATTCTCACAATCTCCCCCACTTAGGATCACGATGTCCTCATTGCGCCCCATATTGGTCCATCACTTCCACTCACCCAACGATGTGAGACAAGTACCCACTTAAGCACGTCAAACTCCTCAAACTTGTCTTATGTGGGACCCGTCTAAGCATGACAAGCACCTCAAGCTTCTCATTTGTCGAGCCCACCCAAGCACATCTCCTTACTAGACCCGCCCCACACTTTCGGTTGGTGTAAGCTCTAAACCACTTTTATTGATTCACGTCAGCCGGCTTGCTTACCCTTAGCCTAAACATGTGGCTCATTAACATCAGGTTATACAGTAATTGCTTACGTTTCCGTTTATACTACCTCAATTTTCATTAAATCATCCCCAATGTGGAACTACAACTTCCGAGTGGGTTCTCACATCCTTGGTTGGGGATTGGTAAGGACTCTATTCATTGCAAACGATGAACAACTGAGCATTCTTATTCTTAGTGAACAGGAGTAGTCAGTTGTAGAAGTAGAATAAGCAGCTCCTCTCTCTAATTTCTTCATCTGTAAGGGCATCCACATCAAGCTGGTCAAACCAGCCTTCTTTTTTATCGTAGCGAGAAATCATTCAAAAGTGGCCCAAAATCAGCCTCACTCACAACTCTGCAAAAAGCAAAATAGCAACAGTTCCTCGTTTCTATAGACGAGCCACTGTTCGCTAGGTATCTCTTATTTTAATGTTTCTCTATAGCTACACCTGTCTCTCTTTCTCTCTCCAAGGAAAGGGAGAGTTAAATGGAGTATTTAATTGGGGTGAGTTTGATTATTTAATTGAGAAGAGGGTGAAAGTAAAGAGCTTGATGCAATAGATATTTTAAAAACTGGGTAGCTAAAGTAATAATAAAGTGACTTTTGGAGGTGTAAATTGGTCCAAAATAAAAAGAGTCTGGTGCAGATGCTCTAATTGGCATAACCACAGTAAGAGCCTACAAAATAAGTCATTTTGATCAAAAGTAAGTAAAGTTACCCACACAAAATGCTGGGTGAACAAATACTCTCTCCGTCCCAAATTAATGGTCTCTCATTCTATTAATTCTTAAGAGTCATGCTATGTGTACCGACAATTTTGTAGGGAAATCGTACCGACCGGCCGTGCCGGGCCGTCTCCGGCCACCAGACGACCGATCCGAGCCGTCCAAAAATTCTAAAAAAAAAAACCGAGGGGCCCACGCTGGAATCAATGGCATCCGATGTGTGTATGATGCTTGATCTAAACAACCATTTTTCGTGTATATATACACGCATGTATATATACACGAAAAATGAGTGTTTAGATCAAGCACCATACATATATCGGATGCCGTTGATTTCCGCGTGGGCCCCTCGGTTTTTTTTTTTTAGACTTTTTGGACGGCTCGGATCGGCCATCCGGTGGCCGGAGACGGCCCGGCGCGGCCGGTCGGTACGATTTCCCTACAAAACTGTCGGTACACATATCATTTTTGAATTCTTAATTGGATAAAAAAACTAGTTATATCTTTAAATTGATAATGAATTTTATATCTAATATGAATTTTATTTGATAAATCTCGATTGGTCTTATAATACAATATTTTTTAAATAATATAAAATATTACTCACTCCGTCCCTATTTAAATGTCCAGTATTCTATTTTGGACTGTCCCAAAATAAGTGTCCATTTTAAAAAGTTAATGGATAAAGTGGAGGATAATTTTGAAAAGTTGATGACCCTAACGGGCAAAGATTAGCATTCCGGTGAAACTTTTGAAAGCAAGCAAGCTCGCCCCAAAGCCGAATGCATTATTAAAAAATTCAGAAAAAACCTTCTCTATTGATGCGGATCAGTTCGGATGAGGGCCCTTTAAAGCGCAGGCTCAATATAGTCTAGGCGAAATCCCTATTTGTCTACAAGTAAAGTTACTCACTCAAATCCTTCCCTCTCTCGTCAAACGGTGCAGTTGTAGAGCGAATTTTCGAGTAATTTGCATATGCACCCCTGATTTAAAAAGTATAAAGTTAGAGGATAATTTTAAAAAGTGAAAAAAAAAAAAAGTTGATGTGGAAAATATAAAGTAAAGAGAAAAGTTGATGGAAAAAGTGGAAAGTATAAAATGAAGGTAAAAGTTGACTCTTAAAATTGCAAGATAAAATCAATTAAAAAGTAACAAAAACTCAAAAAAAAAAAAAATGTTAAATTGGAAAGGAGAGAACACTAGTTTCTAGAGTCCGTACTAAAGTGACTGCCAGTCAAAATATGGGTACAGAAAATTTACGGTCATTCAATTACTGAATTAACTAAGAAGCCCCACATGCGGGTCCAAGGAATTAATCATCAATTCCAACTAACCACCTTAAACTCACTTTAATTCCTCTCTGATCTCTCTCTCTCTCTCTCTCTCTCTCTCATGTTTATTACTTACTACATCCAAGGTGGTTTGGAGATGAACCGCACCATATAATACATTGCCATATAGTTGAAGCTCTCTGCAGTGGGATTCCGATAGAATTTGGAATCCAGGGGCCACTGTAATTAAAGTTATTTGCTTTCCGTACCAAATTCGGAAAGACAGAACAAACAGCAGATACTAAATACTGCCTCCCTTTTTTAATTGTTTCTTTCACTCAACCAACCAAACACATTTTTCCCCAGCCATGCACATTCCCTCTCTTCTCTGTCATTCCCATTTCAACCAACCCTGCAACCTGCATTGCGTAATTTACATTACAACATCCCTATGTATGTGTGTATATATATATATATATATATATATATATCTGATATGATATGAATACATACTTACAGAAATAATGCATCACTGCATCCATATATAAAATGGAATTTCTTGATATTTCACTTGCCGGCTCCGATACTCGTACTGATGATACCGAGGAATTAGATGCTTATGATCCTAACAAAACCCATAGTTTACTACTCGAACCGCTGCCGTTGCTTACCTGCTTGCTTCGGACTCCCGAGAAGCCACTACTGGAGGAAAAAACTAAAGAAACATGCCACGAGGAAGAGAATGAGGACATGGCTGTAGCATTGCACATTGGCCTTCCTAACTGCACCAATGGTGTGGTGAGTCCGAGGGAGAAGAAGGAAGATGAACACATGGCGGTGGCGGCAACCCGGTATTGGATTCCAACTCCTGCGCAGATACTCGTTGGGTTCACCCATTTTCCGTGCCATGTCTGCCATAAAACGTTCAACCGCTACAACAATCTTCAGGTGAATTTCCAGTATAAAATTGGTAATGACGCCTCCCTTGTCCCTTAGTTGAGCTGGGTAATTCCCCATGATTTATGCATAATTGTCCTATAACTTATTGATTTATCGTAATTTTTGTTTTTGATAAGCTAGTGCAAGGGTATTTGCTGTAAATTACTCCTCAAACATTATACCTCACTTTGTTCATTTCTCCTCTCAAAACTATTTGTATTTTCAGATTTTTTTTACTACTTCGTCATCCGTGCTTTTTCATCTTTAATTTTTTTTATCAAATGTTTTATTCATTTTTTTACTTTTAGGATGGATATAACGTACCTCTATTCAAAAAGTAAAATAAAGTTTGTTCAAATGTTTTTTTTTTGACTGGCAAAGTTTGTTCAAATGTTAAATTTTTTTATTAAAGACGAAAAATTACCTATACAACTCTTTTTTCTCAAAATTACTTATCTCAAAATTGACAATCAAACAAAGTGATTTTATTATTATTTAAAAAAAAAGAAGAGTTTTTTGGTCGAGTAGATTTATGAGAATGTCACCGCCTCATCATCTTCTTAATCGAATCTATTCGAGATCTCAAGAGGAATGTTGTTTTTCCTATTTCATTCGTCAACTCATCAAATGGTCATTGTTATGGCTCTTAACCCAAAAATATAAAACATTCCAGAAATTATAATAGATCATGTCTGGATAAATTACTCAAACAAAATATAACATTCTTTGTTTAGAAAAATAAAATCCTGGATTTTTGTTATACTATATTATTTCTGGAATAATTTCTCTGGACAAACACCAAAATTGTGACTCATAATGTCAAATGTTTCAAAATTGTCACCTGCCGATTTTTTCTAGTAAGTATTCAATTATGAAGCAAAATTAAATGAGAAATATACCAACAGTAAAGCGAGAATTTCACACATAAATTATTCTGTGAAATGTTTTGTGCAATGTTAAATCACACAGATTATCGTATTTACTCCTAGGAATGATCACTTTATTTCATTAAATTTTTTTATGAACCAAGGTATTTCAATTTTTTTTTGGAACACGTTCGAAATTTATTAACATCAACCAAGGTATTTCATTAATTAGTTGATGCTCTTTTTACTCCATCGTATGGACATGACAACTTTTGCATGACAGATGCACATGTGGGGCCATGGGTCCCAATACAGAAAGGGACCAGATTCCCTCAAGGGCTCACAACCACCACGAGCCATGCTAGGGATCCCATGCTACTGCTGCGAAGAAGGGTGCAAGAACCACATCAACCACCCCCGGTCCAAGCCCCTCAAGGACTTCCGAACCCTTCAAACCCATTACAAGAGGAAGCACGGCACCAAGCGGTTCGCGTGCCGGAAATGCGGCAAGTGCCTCGCTGTCAAAGGCGACTGGCGGACCCACGAGAAGAACTGCGGCCGCCGCTGGGTGTGTGTCTGTGGATCCGATTTCAAGCACAAGAGGTCGTTGAAGGACCATATCAAGTCGTTTGGGTCAGGCCACGGCCCGTTTCCGCCTTCGTTCAACGGGGTTCAAGTGCACGAGGGTTCTGTGCACTCATTCTTCGCTTAATCAAGACCATATACGAAGTTGGATGTATAGTATTAGCCGTCGTTTGCATTACGTACGTATGGATATTCTGTTTTTTGGTTGATCGATAGAATTCCCAAAATTTATGGGGGACTGATGTGGTTGTGACATTTTTTAAATTCAGGGTGTGATAGTGGCTGTTGCTTTAGTTTGAAACAAAATTTACAAGTGCTTTAGTTAAAGTTTGAACTAAATTAATTAACCTGGCTTTTTTTTTCTTTTTTTATTTTCCCTATTTTTCGTTTTTTGTGGGTCAGCTTATTAATTTTGTCCATTCATCTTGGTGCGAGAAACTTTTTTTGCTTGGCAAAAGAAAATATCATTGAACTCGTGCGAGAACTAAAAAGATTATTATGTTAGTATTAATGTACAAATTGAATGTTTTTAAATACTTACAAAGAGAACATGTTGATATCTCGTATTCTTAAAAAAAAAAAAAATTGAAATATTTTAACCAATTTCTCGTTTTGCTACCTAGACACTTGTTTTGGGATGAAAATAGTACCCCATTCCACTAACTTTCTTTAAAAAAAAAGTACTTATTCATAATTTTCAAGTTTAAAAATAATGGGCTTATAAAAATAATTTTTTAATTGTTCAAAATAATTTTTTAAATAAGATCCATATTGTATATTTTTAAATTTCAATAAGCCCATTATTTTTAAACTTAAAAATTATAAAAAAATATTTTTTTTAATTCCTGGAACGGGTGGACATCTGGTCTAGAATCCATACTTTTTAAGTAGACAATTTAAAAATAAATTTTTTTTATTTATATAAATAATTTTTCTAACAATATGAATCTTGTTTCATAGATCTCATTGAGATCTTTTGACCGGTTCAAAAAAAATCAAAAAATTATTTTTCATTTACATTATTTTTAAGTGTGAAAATGTAAAATAAGTTGTTTATTTTGTAAAAAGATTTGTGGGAAGTAAAATGCATGTGTTCTAATATTAATTTTATATAATATGTAGGATCAAGCGCTTACCATCTTACCAAAACCCGCGGGTAGTGGTAAAGGCGCAACTCTATTTCCTTATACCATAGCGTAGCAAGCCCCAAGCGCCACGGTTCGACTCGCGTGGGCAGAATGCTGGCCCGCAACCAACAATCCCCCCCCAGCACCTGCCCGCAAGCAGCATGCCATCCAAGGGAGTCGAACCCGCAACCTTGGCTTTGATACCACTTGTAGGATCAAGCGCTTACCATCTTACCAAAACCCGCAGGTAGTGGTAAAGGCGCAACTCTATTTCCTTATACCATAGCGTAACAGGCCCCAAGCGCCACGGTTCGACTCGCGTGGGTAGAATGCTGGCCCGCAACCAACATAATAGCTCAAATAAATATATATTTATATATATATATATATATATATTTTTTATAAGTTAATCATCCATCAAGTATAGTCAAACAATAGTCGTTAATATTAATGAGAGGTTATAATATTAAAGCAAAACTGCAACTTTTTGTTGGGAGGTTAGGACGCGGTGGCCCGTGCCCATTAGTGGGGGTGCGTGCACATACTGCATTTTGCATCTTTTCAGTTTTACCCCTATATTATAAATGCTATGACAATTTATAGCCTAAAAATTATATACATGCATGTGCCCTTTATATCACTTACATCCTCTATTTTCCTTGTCAAGTTTTTAAAAAAGTTCTCTTTTACTTATTTGTTTTACATAAAGAACCGTTACATAGACTCTTATATATACATATATTACAGCAAATTTTAGTTTTTAAGTGTATTTCACTAAAAGCGTTGTTTGCGACTGATTTTGTTGCTTTGGAGACTAATCTAATTCATGTTGAAAGGCCCAATTTGTAACTCTAGTTAATATAAGACATAAGAGCTTTGAAATTGAATACTTTGATGGAAAGGACTTTGTAACAAAATAATTGATTTTGATTATATTCTGACAAAATTGATTTCTTAAAAAAAATGTTAGATTTCTGTGAGTTACATTAATAATATTGTTTTGACATATGAACAATCATTTTCATACTTGACGTAGGTCCAAGTGTCTTTTTGAACCAACCATGCGATGACCCATTTCCTTTGTGAAGTTAATTCTCTTCCTAATAGATGGCCCAAACTTATATAAGCTCCTTCTATATTAATGAGTCCTGCTACACACAGCAGATCTGTGCACAGATTGTGCACAGATTTCATTGTGGAGCCCACCACGGGTCTCACACAAATTATCCGAGTCGTTTATTAAATGTAAAATATTTTTTCAAGGGTCCCCGTAAAAAATAAGTTCAATCCGATACCTATACTTGCTTCATCCAATCATCTAACTTTTCATTAAGTTATATGGTTAGATCTAGTACCTATACGTATAGGATTGAGCTTATTTTTTACTGATACCCTTGAAAAAATGTTTTACATTTAATGAACAGTTCGGATGATTTGTATGGGACCCGTGGTGGATCCCACAATAAAATCTGTTCACAATCTGTGCACAGATCTGCTGTGCGTAGACTTTCTGTATATTAATTCATTTTTGTTCACATCAGTCAAAACACAGCAAAGTCAGTTTCCCAGCCCAAACACAACAAAGTCAGTTTCAAGCCCAAAATTGGTCAACTTCATATTCCAAGCCCATAACTGTTTTGTTGCAAGAGGTCGTCCGGTTCTCATTGTGGTCGACCTGTTTTTAGGGGTGTTTCCGGTAGTAATTTGAGTAAAAAACATAAGCGTTTTTATCATGTCGTTCACACAAATTAATAAGTTATGGCATTTTAACATCTCGTTCATAAAAACTAATAATTTGTCGGTCAAAACTTTTTTTGCTACAGAAACTCTAACCATGAATCCATTTACAAACTTATTCACTACTAGAAATAACTTGGACATTTCTCAACAACTTATAAGCTACTTAACAATTTGATTGCTGCAAATTTTTTTTTTCTCACAACCGATTGGCTTCGTGGTCGTCCAGCTGTGTTACTTTTCTGCCATTATTGACTTTCAGAGCTTCTGTATTTATAATATATGTACACAGGAACGTTGCAATTCATACTTGGACTACAGATTTACGGCTCAATGTTCTCTTGCAATTAAGGAAGATCGAAGTTGGAGAAGAATGGATGATTTTACAACTCCATGGGATAATTTCAAGCGTTAAAATTTTTTCCAATATAAATGGAAGAGCTTCTCGAGATGAGGACATCAAGCAACATTAGAGCAATACAGAGCAATATTATTAATACAATAATTTAGAAATCCTTCCCCTCATTTCTCTCTCTCAGAAATCTTATTCTCAGTGTAAGAGATCAGTACTTGTGCTTCCATCTTCCTCATCTCTCTCTGTAAATTTTTTTGTACGGCTTCAGAATTGGGTTTTGTTCTGTGAGTCAGATTATTGATGGGAGATAAAATTAAGCGGTTCGGTTAACTCCTCAGAAAAGTTAGCAGCGAGGTTATAAGGTTTAATCGATACCAGAACTAAAGCTAGTTGATTGATTAGTAAAACAAAGACCAATAGACAAAACTCGGACCGAACAACTAGATATCTCTGTGTGATATCTCTAGCCCTTTCCTCTTTTATTTATTTTTTGTCTATTGCTAGTTAATTATTTAGTTGCTCAATTCTTTTATTTTATTTAGTCAAGCACTTTTTTTATTTGGGTATTTTAATTAGTAACCCAATTCACCCATCTTAGGTTGCCTTTTGGGTAACAGGCTTGGGAGTTAGGGATGACATGGGCACGTCTTCAACCCCACATCGTGCGGTAGGTGGGAATAAACTGAGATAGTTTATCCAAGAATGGGCTGACACTCCTATTTTACCAGAGATCGATACATGCATACCGAGATGGTAGGTGTGATCTCCACATTTGCAAGTCCCGCAGAGGCAGCAAGATTTTCAAGTCCCGCAGAGGCACCAAGCATTCAACCCGTAGGACATGAAGTTTTTCAAGTCCTCTAAAGGCATCAAAGACCCGAAAAGGCATCAAACAATTTCCATCCAGATGAAGATTTTCAAGACCCGCAGAGGCATCAAACAAGTTCTCACTATAGTTTGCCGAGGGTGGGCCAATTCTCCTATACAAGAGGTACATGCTGTGGCGGTAAGCAGCACGTTCTACCCATTGTCAAGAATTGCCGATCGAGGCGGTAAGCAGGTCGATCACCCTTTATCGTCTAACTCACAACATACGTGACTACATATTTTTACTGCACTTTCCCCAAGCAGTATCCTTACCCACTGAGCTATAGGCGGGACTTTGCTTCTGAAACTTAATCTGTACTCATGTTTTTCTATATATAAAGCTGATTGCCCTTGTGTGACAAAATCTAACTCTTCTATCAAGTTTTTGTTAGGTACAGACAAGCTTTAATTACCAAACAAAGAGGAGCAGCTGTAAACACCGATTTTGTCCCATCTATTATTTCACACTCTCACGAGTTATAGCTTCATGTTTCATTTTAGAACGTCCCAAAACACATGTCCACTTTCCAAAATCAACAATAGAAAACTTGATATGTTCCAATATTTCCCTTATGTTTAATTAAAGTACATACTACTACCTACATCAATCAACTTTGGAAGTGAAGAGCATATATAATTGAAAAGTTAAATACTTTTTAAATAATCACTATGCTCCCTTAAAAATTTAAAATTTCCAAAATGAAACTATCAAAATATGGCAAGGCCGAGTAATATTTTGTAGACAACAGCCGGTGAATACATTTCAAATAACATATAATATGTCATCAATATACTGGCAGAATTTATAATTGACATTTACAAGTGGTGGATGAAAACTTATACATGATGTCATTCAATGGACCACACTAAATAATATGTAGATACAATGTCATCGCCGTATCATTACAATGCCATGGTAACAGACCTAATATCTTAGAGAAAGAATTACTTGATTGATTACTTTATCAAGATTCAACAAGGAAGAACTAGATGAACCCTGAGTAGCCTCTTCAGCAAATTTCTTCCATTCCATAGCTCTTCTCTTCATCTCCTTGCCCTTCTCCCCAACCATCAACTCTCTCACAAGACCCTCGACATTCTCTCTCTTAACGTCGCTGTCGATTTCCATCCCAACGCCCCATTTAGCACACGAAAACCAGCAATTGGTCTGTTGCTCAGAGAAAAACGGCCAACAAACCATTGGCACCGCATTAGAAATACTTTCTAGAGTAGAGTTCCATCCACTGTGAGTCAAAAATCCTCCAATAGATGGGTGTGCTAGGACTTTTTCTTGCGCACACCAACTTGCTAGTAACCCCCTATCTTTCGTCACCTCCAAGAACTCTGCCGGAAGAACAGATGTTTGGCCAGCGATAAGATCTGGCCTTATTATCCATAAAAATGCATGATTGCTGTTAGCAAGCCCCCAGGCAAATTCCACCAATTGGTTTGGCGTCATTACTGTGATGCTTCCAAAGTTCACGTAAACAACAGAGTTGGGTACATTGGAGTCGAGCCATTCGAGGCATTGAGGCTCTTCTTTCCAAAGATTTGATCCTAACAAATTTAGGCTATCGTCTTCAATTTGATTCATGAGTAGGTGTAAAGGCCCGATCGTGTACATAGGAGGAAAACTGGAGGAGAGGGGTTCCAAAACGTCGTGCTCCAGTTCATCAAATGTGTTGAAAATAATAGCAGAAGCTTTATTACGAACATTGTCAATTACAGTCAGTGCAAATTGGGTCATAAAATCATTGGGGTCAGTAGTTCGGACGAAACTTGGAAAATCCTTCAATCGTATACCTTCCATACCCGGTACACCCTCTATCACAGTGTCCAAGTATCCGTTTGTAAGGTAGCTCACATCTACACATTGGAAGACAATTAATTAGTTCCTCTATATATAAGCAACAACGAGCTCTCGGATTGGACACTATGTTCTCTCCTTATTCCTATTAATCTTTGTATCATCTTCAAAGGTTAATAAAATTTATTTTTTGCCGTTCAAAAAAAAAATAACAAGCTTATTATAAACATTCTTTATTTAAGTATAACTGCACTCGTATGATTAAGTTATGGGAAAGTAATCTCCAGAAATAATTAAATCATATAAAAATCTCATCACACAATCAATGCAAGTATCTTTATTAAGTTGAGAGAAATTTATTCACGACCGAGCCGTGAACAAGTTTTTCACGAATTTGTGCAATCATACCCGTCCGTTTCTTTAATTAATGGTTGAGATTGCTTTTCAATTTTGACCAATAAAAAATATTTTTTATTGGTCAAAATTGATTTTCAATCCAAACCATCCCAAAATACTTTGGACACAAGCGATTGGGCTCCGTAAAACCCATTTTCACGGTATCCTCCTTAAAAAAGATATTCTCTATTAAGTTTTGCCTTAAGCTCTCTAGTCCCTATATATGTTTTTTTTTGGGGCTAATGCAGGCTAGGTGTCTTCAGCCAGCTTATGCGCACCTCAAACTAATCCCTACACCTTTAGCCATGCACACGCTTATGGTTGGAGTTGATGTGGGCCCAAGTATTCCAACTACAACAAAGTTGGTCTACGGCGACGAAAATTAGCGACGAAATTTATTTTCGTCGCCAAAGGAGGGCTATTGGCTAGGAAAAAAAATTTCATCGTCAAAGGCTAGTTTTTGGCGACAATAATAATTTCGTCGTCAAATGCAACTTTTTGGCGAGAAAATCCCAAATTCGTTGTCATAGGGCAACTTTTTAGCGAGGAATTCAAAATTCGTAGTCATAGGGGAGCTATTTAGCGAGGAAAAAAAATTCGTCGACAAAGGTTGGCTTCTAGCGACGAAATTTTAGAATTCGTCGGCATTGACCGAATTTTTTGGCTGATTATTTTTTAATTTTTAATTTTTTTATATATTATTTAGCATAAAAATAAATAGAAATATACATATTAAATAAAATATACATATATAGTTTAGTTTAAAATTTAATCATAAAAAGGTAATATATATTACACATAGTTTAGTTTAAAATTTTCGATAGTTATCCATTGGCGATGGCGGCGGCATGGTGGGTGGCCTGGATGGAGTTGTAGGAATGGTGGTGGTGGTGTAGTGGTGATGTGGTGGTTGCGGTGATTGTTGATGTGGTGGTGGCGGTGGTGGAATGGTGATTGTGCTAGTGGTGGTGGAGTGGTTATTGTGGTGGTGGTGGTGGTGGCGGAGTGGTGATTGTGGTGGTGGTGGTAGTGGTATAGTGGTGGTGGTGGTGGCACGGTGGTGGTGGTGGTGGCACGGTAATGGATGTTGTAGGCGCGAGGTCATGAGTTCGAAACTCATTGGGAGCAAAAGGGTGGAAATTTTTTTTCCCTGCAAACACAATCGCCGACGAAAAATTTCTTCGCCAAAAAAAAACCAATGCAGACAAAACTTTTTCGTCGCCCAAAATCGAAATAGACGATGAAAAAATTCATCGCCAAAATCAAAAAAGGCCAACGGAAAAAAAAAATCGTCGTCAGGGGCCTTTCTCGACCAACATAAAACGACGAAAGGGGATGATGAAATTTTTCGTTGTCAATTAGTTTGGTGACGAAAATCATGAAATTGCCGACAAAAATTTTTCCTCGTCTTTGACCTTTTTTTGTTGTAGATGCTAATTTAAGTATAACGAGCTTATTATAAACATTCTTAATTTAAGTATAACTGTACACGTCTGATTAAGTTATGGGAAAGTAATCTCCAGAAATAATAAAGTCGTATAAAAAGCTCATCAAACAAAAATTAGCAAGTAAGGATGTGATTAGGAAGGGATGGCAGTGGAGAATTGGGACAGGTCATAAAGCAAAAATTTGGGAGGAACCATGGCTAGGGGACTCGACTTATCCTAAAATCCTCACTCCGAAACCCCTCTGTTGTAATTGGACCTATGTTGAAGAGCTAATTAACCACAACCTTATGTCGTGGAAGGAGTCAGTCATCAAGGAGGTGTTTAATTCCAGAGATGTGGAGCAGATATTGAGCATTCCTTTGAGTAAGACAGGGCTGGTAGATAAATGCATTTGGAGGGGTACAACAACGGGGTCTTTTACTGTTAAATCAGCCTATGCTATTGCAAAGGAAATTGTTCAGACAAGAAGGACTGCCCATAGGAGCGGACAAATCAGTGGATTAGTGGACGACGAGAATATGTGGAAGAGGATTTGGCATATGAAGGCTCCTACAAAAATTAAGATGTTTATGTGGTGGTGTTTGCATGATATTATTCCGGTAGCTAGTGCTCTACTACAGCGACAGATTCAAGTTGACCCAATTTGTAGTCTATGCGGTTTGGCAGAGGAAACACCTTCCCATATGCTCTTTAATTGTGATAGAGCGTCTAAAGTTTGGGTGTTATCTCCATTTTGCTTGCGTCCGGAGATAACATGCAATGCACAGATTAGAGGCATGTGGAAGAGTGTAGGGGACATGCCTAATGGGGAAGTGAAACAGGAAGCTTTGGGTTTATTTGCTACAATTGGTTGGCATGTGTGGATAGCACGGAACGATTGGGCTTTCAAGCAGAACTGGAAGTTGGAAACAATTATTATCCAAGATGCTTTGGAGGATTTTGATAATTTTTTGCAAGCCACGAAGAAGGACCAACATTCTAATCGTGATACAAATGGTGGAGAAGATGTGATATGGAGGCCGCCAATACTTGGGGTGATTAAGGTTAATGTTGATGGTGCTTTTGATTCGGGTTCTCATAGCGGGGGTGTGGGAGTGGTCTTTAGGAATTTTTCAGGAGATATTCTGGGTGCTATGGCTGTTCCAACACTAGGGAAAGCATCAGCAGAAATGGTGGAAGCTGAAGGATTTCGCATTGCATTGACCAGTTCCATATGCTCGGTTGGAAGTTCATACTCTGTGGAAGGGGATGTGCAAACTGTGATCAACATGTTGCAGGGGACGAGACAGGTTTCAGCACGTCTGGAGGTCATAATTAGGGATACCTTGTTTTTTGGCAGTCGTTTTAATTCTTGTTCTTTTAATTTTGTTCCTCGTAATTGTAATAGGGTGGCTAATGTTTTAGCCAAGTATGCCCTATCTCTGGAGAACCCGATAACTTGGCTTCAGGACTTTCCAAGCTGGGTTCATAGGGAAGCCTCCCTTGATGTTTCTTTGATGCAGTAATAAAAGTAATCTATTAACGATTGGAAAAAAAAAAAAAACAATCAATGCAAGTATCTTTATTAAGTTGAGAGAAATTTATTCACGACAGAGTCGTGGACAAGTTTTTCACAAATCCGTGCAATCATAGTTGTCCGTTTCTTTAATTAATAGTTGAGATTGCATTTCAATTTTGATAAATAAAAAATATTTTTTAAACTGATCAAAATTAATTTTCAATCCAGACCGTCCAAAAACACTTTGGACATAGGCGATTGGGCTCTGTAAAACCCATTTTCACAGTATCCTCTGTAAAAAAGATATTCTCTATTAAGTTTTGCCTTAAGCTCTCTACTCCCTATGTTTTTTTTTGGGCTAATGCAGGCTAGGTATCTTTAGCAAGCTCATACGCCCTTCAAACTAATCCCTACACCCTCAGCCATGCACACGCTCAGGCTTGGAGTTGATGTGGGCCCAAGTATTGCTTGCAATGAGAATCTAATCTTAGACAAACCACTAACGTTACTAAGTTAGAGACTAAGAGCCCGTTCAACTTTTTGGAAAAAGTGAGTTTTTGAAAAAGAAGGTAATTTCAAGGTACAAAATTATGTGTTTACATAAATAATTTTCCTACCATATGGATCTTGTTTGATAGATCTCACTGAGATCTTTTAAATGGTGTAAAAAAAATTTTATTTTTCATTTGTGTTATATTTGAGTTTGAAATTATATTCTTTTTGAAAAAGAAGATTTTAGGAAAAAGCGGAACGGGGGCCTAATTCATTCCAAGTAATAAAAAAAAAAAAAACCAAGAAATACCTTTGAGTGGCGTATATCCCTTTTCGATAAGATTGCGGTACTGAACGTATCCCATGAAACCACAAACACTAGTTGTCCATAAAACAACATCCGGAACTCCCAATTCTTCAGCTGCGTCTAGAGTAAAGTGTAGCACCCCATCGGACACTATACAAGTCACGGGTGGAACGTTTGAGAAAGCAGTGTCGTTTAATTTTGACACAAGATCTTTAAAAGGAACCAAGCAGCTTTTGTTGCAGGACTCACAAACGGAACGGCTATCTTGGGTAGCATCAGGGTCGGACTCAGGGAGCCCATCAGGTATGGCCTCAAACCGGAATGAGGGAACTCCGGTGAGGGAGTCGAGGCCCTGTGATTTTACGAGGCGTTTGTGGTTGAACTCTGTGTTGACGAAGGTGATGTGAAAGCCCTTGTAGTGAAGGAGTTTTGCTAGTTTTAGCATTGGGTTTATGTGGCCTTGTGCTGGAGCTGGAATACATACTATATGAGGCTTGGTCAAGGAATCCATTCTCTCTCTCTCTCTCTCTCTCTCTCTCACAATTTGGATGGATTGATTGATGGATTGCATAGGCAGCAAAGAGGGTCAAACTCGTATTCCTCTGGTTGTAGCCTTCTACATTTTATAACGTAGGCAGCAAAGAGTGTCAAACTCGTATTCCTCTGGTTATAGCCTTCTACATTTTATAACATAGGCAGCAAAGTGTGTCAAACTCGTATTCCTCTGGTTGTAGCCTTCTAGAATGTTCAAATTCGTTCATTAAGTTTTTAGTGAACTCGAGCTAGATCTGAACTCAATGAAAATTATGACAAGCCAAATTCGAACTGAGCTTGCCCATGTCTGGGTTGAACTCGAGCTTGTTCAAGGACCTTAACGATCCAATAATATCATATTTTTATGCTCTCATACAGGTCTAAAACTGCAAATAAATTTTTCATTATGTACAAAAATATGTTCATATACATATAAAATTTTAAAAATATATACAGAAGTAAATTTTTAGTAATTGTAAACGTTTAGACTTGTACAAGTTTTAAAATTTTCACTATATAACTATATAAAATCCACATGATACACATATACTCCAGGTTCGCGAGTCTAATCGAGCCGAATACTGTTGCGTTCATGTTTGGCTCATTTATGAAATGGGCCTAAAATTAAGGTTCAGGTTAAGTTCATTTAATAGACGAATCGAAGTCGAACAAATCTTTACCGAGTCGAGTCTTGAACAATTCACGAATGGTTACGTTTTGTATCGTTGCCTTCCTATGGATTCGAGAGAATTTTCCGATGGCTTCAATGTTTTGACTTGTTAGGTAAGATCTGATTTTGAATGGACTGTGGCGGTGGGTGCTGATTTGGGGATCTTGAAACTGTGGTGGAAATATGAGAGAGAGAGCGCGCACGCGCGCGCGTGGTGGCGGCCCGTGCCGTTCATCATCTGCTTCCTTTCCAATCCAAAGAGTAAAGTAGACCAAAAGTTGCGCTCTGATAAAGACTTTAGAGCACATCTATATAATAAAACATAATAAAACAGCTCCGTATTTGAATCCAATATACATACATTACGGTTCAAATTTAGCCCTCATAGATCCTAAGACTGAGAAGAGTCCTAGGGCTGCTCCAACTTTTCATATTTCAACTCTCTTTTATTATGGAAAGATAGAAATCAATAAAATTTCATTGCCAAATAAAGAGCCAGATTTTAAAATAAGAAAGATAAGTAATTTTTGTAACCTCAGCACTCTCTCTCTCTCTCTCTCTCTCTCCGAAGCAAGGCAAAATATTTTCTAACTTTTTTTATTCCAACTTTCTTTTGTTATGAGAAGATAGAAAGTAAACTAAACAAAATGGTAAGAAATATTTTTGTTTATCAGTTGATCAATTTCAATTTGTTTTTGTGTTTATTTTTATAAACTAACTAAACAAAAGGGTAAGAAAAAAAATCTTCCCATATAAATCATTTTCGTTGGCGGGATGGTCAATAATTTCGCAATTCATTTTAATTGTATTCAAACTGCATTACAAGGCATGGCCAAACTTTAGTATCCCTATAAAATAGAGCACACTCTAATCTTTTTAGTTACCAAATCTAAATTTTAAATAATCCTACTATAATAAACACTAGCTAGCATAATATTGAAAATTTAGGAAAATTTAAGGATTTTTTCCTCTAATTTTATAACTCATATTTATTTTTCCATATTAATACTCCATATATATGACATAATTATGACATCATGGTTCAATAGCGGTTGAACCGATGACCCGTCTGCCCGATCACGTCTCTGGTTCGTTTACCGATCTGGGTTTCAAAACATTGACTGGGATTAAAACTTAACACACATTCTCTCTCTTCCTACTAACGTGAACACACTCAAATCTCTCTCCAAATTGGTAAGCTTGCATCATCCGCGATGGAGAGAATCACAATGACATCAAGGACGGAGTAAATTAACGGCGGCAATCAGTGAAGCGAATTCATGGACACCCATAATTGATATTCTTTTCTTCAAGCCCTTTTGTGTTTGTAGGTTCGTGTTTTAAGCTAGGTAGCTGACGTGAGAATCTTACGTGAGCTGGAGAAGTGTGATTGATCAACGGTTAAAAGAATAGGGGAAAGAGGAATAATCTAGTGGGGTGAAGGAGAAGGGCGCGGGAACAAAGAGGACAAAGGCAACATGTCACATACGGATTTTCCCAAATGGATTGGATGATATTGGTCCTTCTTTAGTCCAATACCCTCTAATCCTTTCTCTAGGGAAAAAAGCTCTTTTTGTCACTACAACACGGAAGACCTATTGCGAGGAAATGTAGCGAGAAAAATAGATTTCGTCGCTAAAAGTTCACAATCTGCGAGGAAATTCAATTTCGTCGCTAAAAAGTTACATTTAGCGAGGAAATTAAATTTCCTCACCAAATGAACCCTTTTGCGAGGAAATCTGTTTTCCTTGCTAAATGTAACCTTTTGGCGAGAAAATATTTTGTCACCTTTTTTAGGGCTCATTTAATTTTTTATATGTAAGTCATTATTAATTATGTTCATATAATTTTAATATCACGATGGTAAGGGATAATCAACTACATAGTTCAATATCATTAGCAAATTTATTAAAATAAAAAAGTGATAAACGGAAAAAAATAGTTTCCTCTCCAATCGCATTGAATTGATGAAATAAAAAATATGTTTCTCACGAATTATATGAATTCACTTTTCCCCAACTGAAATTAATTGTTAACAATGTCAGTATGTTCAAATTGTACTAAAATTTATTGTTTGAATACAAACATTTTTAAGGACATGCTAAAAAAAATTCATCACATAGTTATTGTCAACCAATCAGTGCAAATGATCAGTTGATGAAGAAAAGAGGTCCTCTCGCAAGCAACGCACTGTTGCTCGCTCTTCAACTGAATCCGAGTACAAGGCTATTGCGGATGTGGCCGCCAAATTAACTTGGGTTCAGTCACTCTTTTTCGAACTTGGTCTTTATATCTCTGCCACTCCATTACTGTGGTGTGATAATATCGGTGCAACATATCTTACGTACACACAATCCCGTCTTCCATGCCCGCACAAAGCATGTTGAAATTGATTATCATTTTGTGCGTGACAAAGTCGCTCGGGGTGATTTAACTGTCCAATATATTAGCACCAAGGATCAAATTGCCGATATTTTTACAAAAAGACTTGCGTCTTCCCGCTTTCAGACTCTGCATTTCAATCTAAAGGTCATGCCTCGACCATCAGCTTGCAGGGGGATGTCAACCAATCAGTGCAAGTCAATTGATCAAGAAAAGAAGTCCTGATAACGTTAGCCATTTCTGTGGTTATATTTTATCATTTGCAATATCTTTTGTAAAGCTTACCACTTGTAACCGTATTTGTATATAAATACCCAAGGAATAGAACACTCTAGGTAACAGAGTGCATTCATCAATTCTATCGCATTGTTCTTTTGACTGTTATAAACCCAAAAAAAGGACTGGACATAGGGATTATAAGTTTGTGGATGAATGATATGCTTTTTAGAAAAAGATTGCATGGGATATATGGATTGCTTTTCGTAGAGATAACTAATTATTAATTCATACAAAAAAAATTAATGGAAAGCTAAACAAAAGATAAAGTACTTAATAACTGCGAAATGTATTTTCAAAATATCTCAAAGTTAGATAGTCACTAATCTATTTTCAAAATATGTAAGGTGGTTCCATTTAAAAAGAAACATAACAAATTATTACTATTGTAATATTGTAGTTGAGTTAAAATTGTTATGACTCATATACACAATAAGAACAGATTAACCCCCCCCCCCCCCCCCCCAAAAAAAATATCGTATTTGCATAAATTTAAAGTGCTCAAACTAATTTAGGCACTACAAAAGGTTACTAAACTTAGAGAGAATTAAAACGAAATATAAAATAAACAAATTTAGAAAGGTATAAAGATTTATTAAAGATATATAACAAAGCATTAAATTATAAAAAATATCAATAAAAGTGAATAATGTAAATGATTTAAAAAACAAGTTTAAAGAAACACTAGGAATGGACTAAAATTAGAGAGAAAGGTTTAAAGAAACAAATTTAGAGAGGTGAAAGGATGTACAAAATGTTTATATATTAAAAAAGGCAAAGGTTTGAATTGAAAAGGAAGTTGGTGTGATGGATGGAGTGAATGGTTTGAATTCGCGCGGAAGCAAAAGAGCTGGAGAATTATCTGTTTTTAGTTTCAAGAGTTTTCACGAGGAAAAGTTTCCTCGCCTAAACTATAATTGGTGAGGAAAACATTAGTCTAGCGAGGAAATTTTTTGTAAACATTGCATTAGTCTAGTGAGGAAAAACTATAGTGAGGAAAAAATTCCTCGCTAATTGTGTCAAAATAGGTGAGGAAAATTTTTTTTCCTCGCAAATTCTTTTTGCAACAAGCTTTTGCTAGGAAAACGGGCAAGGAAAATTTTTCTTGCAAATACATTTGGCGAGGAAATCATTTGTTTTGATGAGGAAACTAAATCCTCGCTACACGCCTTTCGTGTTGTAGTGTGTCTCTGTACGTACGTACCAAAAAGGAATGTCAATCCTTTATTTATAGGCCTCTGGGCCTGAGTTGGTTTCCCAGGGCGGCCCAATTTAATCTTGACACGTGTCCCTTCTGTTCCTGAGGTCGCAAGGTGACGTCATCATATGCGCGCCTGGCGCGTGGGTGACCATGCGCCACCCCGCGACGGACCCCCCTTTCCTTAGCCACCAAACCGCTAAATTTACCTTAATTCTCGTTAGAGCAGGGTCGCGACCCGCGACGATCGCATCTTCGCTAGACCCTTTGGTCCTGCCTTTGACCAGGGCGTGCTCTACTTATCTTAAGTGATCTTTAGGCATCTCAGTCCCTTTCGTGCTCCTTGGCTTCCTGGGGCCTGCGCAGACTGATCCCCTCTATGTGAAGACTCTGACTATCTTTTGCTCTTTTAATCTTCTTAATATTTTACTTGGTTTTCTTGAAGTCCACCCCCGCGTGCTATGTCTGCGCGCGGGACTCTCACGCCATCCGGCGCTGAGGTTCTCATCATAGCATCGACTACGTGTATTCCCTTCCTTTGTTATCTCCATGTGTTATTTTGTGAGTGGTTGGTCAAAGTCATTCCTTTAGTTAATAATCTATTATTTTAACCAAACCTTCAGTGTTTAAACCCCAACGCAACAACTCCTCCAGATTTCCACGTTTTCTGCTTCTTTGACCTTTGAATTTGGGTAGTGTTTTGGGTTAGGTAGATTCTTGTTTGGATTGAAAGGAAATTCAAAGGGTATGCTGAGAATATCTTTGCTCTGCTGGAATTATCGTGGGTGACGTTGCTTTAATTTGGGCTGATTAGGTTCTTATCTGGTCTTGATTTTTTCTGCTTCCTACCATTAATGTCGCCGGTATGGACCACCACCACACCCCCCCACCACCGCCGCCCCCCCCCCCCCCCCCCCCCCCCCCCCTAATAAGGGCAAGGTTTCTGATGTAATTTTCGCCTCAAAATCAAATAGAGAACCCTAATTTGTTTTTCAGGTTCCAACTTTTTTTAAAGACCTAGAGATCTTTTGTAGAAAGCTTCATCTCCTCCCGAGAGGTGTTTAGCCGCTCGTCGATCAAGAGGGCTTGCAAGATGTCGTGACGCGAGCCATGGAAATCAATCTCTTAGTTTTGTATAGAAATTATTGTGGAGGCCAAACTCTTGTTTTTATGGAGGGCCCTATGAGTCTCACATAATTATGTAAACCATCCGTCACATAAAATTAGCTTCTACCAAATTATGTGCGATTTTTATAATCTAAAAAATAAGTTACTTATCGAAATAATTTAGTTGTGTAACATGTATCTTATTTGATAAATCTTCATGAGATATTTTGAACGGTGCAAATCGAAAATTCATTTAGTAAATATGTTAGTATGTTTAAGTTCGAAAATTGTACATAATTTTGTAAAAGACCAACTTTATGGGACGGAAGGAATAATGATTAAGGTGTTGACGTGTCATGTTAGTAGCAGTGAATAGATACTCGGTTGCAAGATTTTTCAATATATGTGTCACGTTTGACATGAGACACTAAATTCTATGGAGATGGAGAATCTGATGAAATTTGTTAATAATTAACTGCAAACGACTTTGCCAAGTATATCTCTATGCTTCTTTATGGAGTCTGATTGTAATGTTTTTCTAACGAGTTCTATTCTCTGATAAACGATACTTGACTTTGTCAAGTCTTTGCTGCTTTATGGAGTCTTAGGAACATGAAAACCTCTAATTGCAAGATTTTTTTGAAACAATGAGGCCCACATTATTGTAAAACAAAATAGAGCTAGACTGGAAGATGGGGAATGATTTCTCTCTATTGATGACATATATGCCTTTTTCAAGTCTTCCTTGCTTTATGGAGTCTAAAGAATTTGGCCAAGATTGAACGCAAGATTTTTTGAACAATCGAGCCAAGCTTACAGTGTTATACAAATGGAACAAACACCGAAAGGTTAGGAAAGACTCTTCTCATGATCAATTTATCAATATCTTAAGGGAATGTAGTTGATCTCTCCAAAAGCCTCCAAACTCCCAATTCTTAATTTCTAGATTTTTCATTTTGTTTAAAAACAAAAAAAACTCCGCGTCACCTGTCTCACACCCGGGAAATTATCCCCACGTCCATAGTCCATACCCCATGTTAGCTAACTTCCATGCCCACCCTCCTTTCTAGCGTGCCACCTGCCCACTACAACACCACGTCCACCACGTCTAAGCTCCCCATCCCCATTCTTTTCAGAAACAAAAACAAAAAATAAAAACCCCACGTCCTCATTTTCCCCTATTTTCCTATTCTTCTACTATTTATTCTTTCTCATGCAACTCCTCACCATTTCGGTATTGCTGCCAGAAGGTGGAGTTTACATATTAATCCATACGTTGTAAGTCCGCCGCTATATCTTTCTCAGGTATCTTAACGGAATTTATTCGAGTTTTCGTTCTGCAAATTTTAAAAGCAAGAGGCTATATTCAAAAACTACACTGCATTAGGACTTAGGAGATTGCTCACTTCCGTACAATGTTTGGTTAGTTCTCACTAATGGCTCAAAGGTTACTTAGCAAAAAAAAAAAACTGCTCAAAGGTTAAAAAAAAATTGTATCCATGCACTTTTCTTGTCTCTTTCTTTAATATTCCCACATTCCCTTTTCTAAAGGTGTTTTCACTTTCTTGTCTTTAGATTTTGATTAACAAATTGTGATCACCAAAATTTGATTTCAGTGCTCAAAACATTCATTTGGCAGGTTTATGGTATTGACAATTGAAAGTAATTTGGTTTTTTAGCAAATTCGATTAGTTTTTTAATTCTGAAAATATTCTTATTACTGTTTCGTAATCATTTGGAATTGAAATGCTTTTCGTTAACAGTAAGGTCACTTTTTGTGTACAATTTGTGCTTGCTAGAAAAGTCGATTTGTACATTTTGATTAGAGAAGTATACTGACCCATTAAAGATAGATTTCTAAATTGGCATTTAGTACTTACATTATTCACATTTGGGATGACCATTAACTATGAGATCATAGTTACAAGTAGTAGGTCACGGAACAAATTATCGACAATCAATTACAGTACTACTTAGTGGACCGTTTTTCGGAATGGATGATCGAGATTTTTAGGTTGATACACTAAAATATTGCCCCACATTGTTTCTCTACGGTACTTATTCAGTACTTTAACATTTTACTTGCGTTTGTGCCCGTTCGATGCACGGGCAAAACTAACCCGTTCTAGCGTTCAATCCGTTTTATGCACGGGCAAAACTAATCCGTTCGAGCGTTGTGCCCGTTCGAACCTATTTTTATTAATTGTCCCGTGCATCGAACAGGCACAACGCTAGAACGAGTTAGTTTTGCCCGTGCATAAAACGGGTTGAATGCTACAACGGGTTAATTTTGCCCATGCATAGAACGGGCACAAATGCTAGTTCTATCCTAATGAAATGTGATTTTACGAGTATAGTAAAATGGGTACTGAGTCTTTGACTTTGTTATAAAAATCTTTCAATCACTAATGGCCCTGTCACTAGAACTCGATCCTTAAATCAACAAAGGCTCAAGAAAATGAAGACGGACAGATAAGAGAAGACTTTTATCAAAACTAGTAAATCTTGCATGTGTGTTGCACTTGTTATTTGTCATGTTAATTTAAGAAACCATGCAAGACGAAGGTTGTGTTTTTTTTTTTTCCCACTTCTGGCTCTAGGTATCCATTGAAGTACGTATGACAAATTATCGGATCTTCTTTATAATGACAATGGTAGTGATCTTCTCGGAAAAACAAATAGTCAATCCCCACAATAGGACCTGCCCGGAAGCTTGGACATAAGTTGCATAAGTTCTGATGGGCGAAGCTTGGCCCCTAGCAATCTGAATTGTCATCAAGCACAATGTCACAACAGTGAATCGTTCACTTTCGCCACAGGATTTCCCTGTTTTTTGAATCGTTCCCTTCTGCATCCTTCATGTGGTCACTCTCACAACTTGCTTTCTTTGGTCATTACTTCAACCATTTGTTTCGTAATAAGAGAAAAAATAAAACAATAAGTTAAAAATGGTGACAAATGGATTTTTTTTTTCTTTCAAATATTCATGATGAACATTTAAGAATCCGTGACAGTGATGTTTCCGTTATGCGATCAGTCCTAAGCCCAAAGTATTAAGGAAATCACTACTAAAAAATGTGGTTTTCCCAACTCTAGTATTGCCGGTGTTTCTACAAACACCGCTAAAATTGACTTTTATAGGCGTTTTTGGAAAAATGTTGCCAAATAAGCTATTTTTACTCATGAATCAATGCCAATGTTTTTCAAAAAACAATACCATAGATCTTTTGCTATGTTTCTTAATGCTAAAAACCTAATCCTACCTTGGCATCTTCAGTGTTTGCAAAAACACCACTAAAACCTTTGCCAGCGTTTGTCGGGTCTTTTCTCCCAGTTTTCAAACGCTGCTATATGCAAATAATTTTTGAATCGGATATAAAGTTTCACAAAGATCATGGGAAAATTACGGTTCTTTCAATCCCTTCCTTGGCACTATTTTAAATTATGCTTCGGCCCCCGGCCCTGCACTATTTTAATATTTCCTATAGCCACCGAACCATTGCATCTCGAATCTGCACCGACAGGCATGCGGGGTACACTACGGACCCCGCACATATGATCCGAGCCGTTCAATAATTTTAAAATAAAAAGCCGAGTGGGGCTGTGAAAAATCAACTCAATCCGATATGTGTAGGTGCTCGATCCAATCTTCCATTTTTTTATGGATTCGAAATCTGAATGAAAATGGAAGATTGAATCGACCACCTACACATATCGGATTGAGCTGATTTTTTTACAGCCCACTCAATTTGTTTTTTAAAATTATTAAATGTCCCGAATCATCAGTGAGGGACCTAGAGTGAACCCTGCGTGCCCGTCGATTCCCATAGTCTATTCCGTAGAAGAGTCCTTAATGGAATTGCCCCCTACTAGTCACTTGGTGGATCGTTCTTTTTAATTCCTATGTATGGATACGGAAAAATTCTTAAAATTTCAAGTTATCAATTACTTGTAGATAGGTCGGGTATAAAATTAAATAGCAGCACAATTGATTTCGAGCCTCAATCCACTGGGCGCAAAACCTACGTTCGCCACTAATTAAGAGCTTGTCAAGCCCCTCAAAGCCCAGTGTATCAGCTCGATGTATTTATTGAAAAAAAAAAAAAAAAACCTTAAAAGCCTATAGATATTCTCAAGCTAAGTTCTTAACTCAAACTTAGTCTAACAGTATACTAAACCTTCCATTAATAATTAGTTAAGTAATATTCCATCCGTTCCATTTTGATAGTCCCATAGTTTATTTTAGAACGTCCCAAAACACATGTCCACTTTCCAAAAATCAATCATAGAAACTTGATAAATTTTCACTATTTCCCTTACGTTTTAATAAATACATACTACTACCTACATCAATCAACTTTGGAAGTGAAGAGCATAATTAAAAAGTAAAAAATGCTTCCTTAAAAATTTCCAAATGAAACTGTCAAAATGGGGCGAGGCCGACTAATATTTTGTAGACAAAACACGGTGTACATATTTCAGATAACATGTAATGCGTCGTCAATATACTGTCAGAATTTATTTTGACAGTTGCAAACTTGCAAGTGATGAATGTGAGCTTATTAAATGATATCATTCGAAGGACCACACTAAATATTACTTAGATACAAAGTCATCGCCATATCATTACAATGTACAATGTCATGGTAACTAACCTAATATCTTAGAGAAAGAATTACTTGATTGATTACTTTATCAAGATTCAACAAGGAAGAACTAGATGAACCCTGAGTGGCCTCTTCAGCAAATTTCTTCCATTCCATAGCTCTTCTCTTCATCTCCTTGCCCTTCTCTCCAACCATCAACTCTCTCACAAGACCCTCGACATTCTCTCTCTTAACGTCGCTGTCTATTTCCATCCCAACGCCCCATTTAGCACACGAAAACCAACAATTGGTATGTTGCTCAGAGAAAAACGGCCAACACACCATTGGGACTGCATTAGAAATACTTTCTAGAGTAGAGTTCCATCCACTGTGAGTCAAAAATCCTCCAATAGACGGGTGTGCTAGGACTTTTTCTTGCGCACACCAACTTGCTAGTAACCCCCTATCTTTCGTCACCTCCAAGAACTCCGGCGGAAGAACAGATGTTTGGCCAGCGATAAGATCTGGCCTTACTATCCATAAAAATGCATGATTGCTGTTAGCAAGCCCCCAAGCAAATTCCACCAACTGGTTTGGCGTCATTACTGTGATGCTTCCAAAGTTCACGTAAACAACAGAGTTGGGTCCATTGGAGTCGAGCCATTCGAGGCATTGAGGCTCTTCTTTCCAAAGATTTGATCCTAACAAATTTAGGCTATCGTCTTCGATTTGATTCACGAGTAGGTGTAAAGGCCCGATCGTGTACATAGGAGGAAAACTGGAGGAGAGGGGTTCCAAAACGTCGTGCTCCAGTTTATCAAATGTGTTGAAAATAATAGCAGAAGCTTTACGAACATTGTCAATTAGAGTCATTGCAAATTGGGTCATAAAATCATTGGGGTCCGTAGTTCGGACAAAACTTGGAAAATCCTTCAATCGTATACCTTCCATACCAGGTATACCCTCTATTACGGTGTCCAAGTATCCATTTGTAAGGTAGCTCGCATCTGCACATATTGGAAGACAATTAATTAGTTCCCCTATAAGCAACAATTAACGAGCTTAATTATGATCATAGACATTCTTAATTTAAGTATATATAACTGCACTCGTTCGATTAAGTTATGGGAAAGTAATTTTCAGATATAATTAAATAATATAAATGTTGGAAATAAACTTAATTATTATAGGTCATGTGTGAGTGAGAAAGGTACAAAGTGACAGAGCTAGATGGTGTACATGTGAGTGGGGTTGCACTTTTCAGTGAGTTTAATTTTTATGGTTGGGAGTGTACGTGTGGCTGATCAACATTGGAGAGTGAATTATGTGTTACTTCCTCCGTTCCAATTTGTTGGTCCAATATCGACATACGTGCTCTTCAAAAAATTTGTCCATATCTCACAATCCATAATGTTTTACATAATTTCGAAAATATTGTATTATAGATCTAATCGAGATCTATCAAATAAAATTCATATTACACATACAAAATATTATACTCTGAAACATATAGACAATTTTGTAAGAGGTCTCAAATAGTGAAAAGTGACAAATAAATCGGAACAGAGGAAGTAGTAAATCGTATGTTTGTGTGCAATGGTGTGGGTAAATTGAGAGACAATAGAGCAGAGAGGAGAGGAAGAAGAAACGGGGACCCCTTGGGGCTTTCCCCCACCATGTTTCTGCCCGAAATGTGAATGAGAGTATTTGTATGTGAGCTGTGAGAGTGATGAGTGTGATTCTGTAATTTTGTATGTTATTTGATTGAAAGTTTAATGAAAGAGTTGAGTTGTGTCAATAAAAGCTCATCACACAATCAATGCAAATATCTTTATTAAGTTTTGGCTTAAACTCTCTATGTCCTTTTTTGTTCTTTTGAGTAATGCACGTCAGTGTCTTGAGTCAGTTTGTGTGCACCCCAAAATAATTCACACACTCTCCCACAGTTGTTTTACATTCTCAGACTTGGGGTTGATGTAGGCCCAAGTGTTGCGAGCAATGAGAATCTAATTTTAGACAAACCACTAACTAAGTTACAGACCAAGTCATTCCAGCAAAAAAAAAAAAAAAAATTACGAAGAAATACCTTTGAGTGGTGTATATCCCTTTTTGATAAGATTGTGGTACTGAAAGTAACCCATGAAACCACAAACACTAGCTGTCCATAAAACAACATTTGGAATGCCCAATTCTTCTGTCACGACCAGAGTGAAGAACAGTGCCGCATCGGACACTATACAAGTCACGGGTGGAACATTTGAGGAAGCAGTGTCGTTTAATTTTGACACAAGATCTTTAAAAGGAACCAAGCAGTTTTTGTCGCAGGACTCACAAAGGGAAGGGATGTCTTGCGTTGAATCAGGGTCGGACTCAGGGAGCCCATCAGGTATCGCCTCGAACCGGAATGAGGGGACTCTGGTGAGGGAGTCGAGGCCCCGGGATTTTTGGAGGCGTTTGTGGTTGAACTCTGTGTTGACGAAGGTGATGTGAAAGCCCTTGTAGTGAAGGAGTTTTGCTAGTTTTAGCATTGGGTTTATGTGGCCTTGTGCTGGATATGGGATGCATACTATATGAGGCTTCTCTAAGTTGGTCAGGGAACCCATTCTCTCTCTCTCTCTCTCTCTCTCTCTCTCTCACAATTTGGATGGATGGATGGATGGTAATGGGAGTAGTATAATATGAACCCCATTTTATAGCCAACCAAAGAGGGTCAAACTCGTATAACCTAATAATCAAAACAAGAAAGTGCTAACAAAAAAAATCGCCAATGTTTTGCAACCTCTTTCTTTTTTCTTTTGCAAGTGAAAGTGCTGACAAAAAAAAGAACCTCTTTTCCTTTTGCTAGAGAAGTACGTTTTGTATCGCCGCCTTCCTATGGATTCGAGAGAATTTACTTGCCCAAAGAAATCATTAGGGAAAATGGTGATAAACAAAATCTTCTCCGATAGACTCCATCTACTAACTTTTTCTACTTTTTTTCACTTTTTTGGTTTCGTTCTTATTTTAATTTTTTTTTTCGCATTTATTAGTTTTGTGTCTCACTTTTTTGGTTTTTCGATTCACCTCGTTAAGACGAATCGGAAAAATAAAAAAATTTACTTTTACCCATATATTTTGTAAAATAACTACTTTTTAGCAAAAAAAATTTGACTTTTTGACTTTGTTTTTTTTTTTTACTTAAAAGTGATTATTTTATGAAATATTCGGTAAAAGTAAGAAAAAATTACTTTTTTGATTCATCTCATCAATAGTCACAAATTTTTGGCGCGGATTAACAAATACGAAAAAAATTTCAAATAAGAATAAAATCATAACTTGTAGAAAAAGTTTATTGGAGATAATGTCGGAGACTTCGAGGTTTGTTTCCTCGCTCGTAACGCTTATGGTTCCAGATCTCTTATTCCCTTCGTCCCATTTTGTTTGCATACGTTTTCTTTTTGGTTGTCCCAAATTGTTTGCAAATTTGGATGGAGGAAATACTTGTTATCAACTTTTATGGGGCCAGCACGTGCAAATCTTTGTTCTGGCTCTAAATGGGGGTCCTTTCAAATGAACAGTCATACTAGTACACATGAATTAATCAAGGTGGACGTACAGGATTTTATTTAAATTAGCTAGGTTGCTATCGTTTTGATCACTTTTATTTATCTACCTACGGAAATAAGTCAAATTACCAAACCATCAAGTAATTCCTGGATTGTGATTTTGGCACTCCAGAAATTGATGGAGGGATTCCAAAACTGCACTGTATTGATACACAAAACGACGTCATTTTGGAGCCCCTCCATCAATTTTTGGAGTGCTAAAATCAATTTCCTTAATTCCTCCATACGTGACTGCATTGCTAATAAGAATGTAAACAATCGCCCAGAGTACATTGTATAGAGATGTTATTAAAAATATGTATTCACTAAATTAAGTCGGTACTGGTCCCATTCCATATTTCAAAATAAGTACTTAAAAAATAAGAATCTATTTTCAAACTTAAAAATAATGGGTTTACGAAAATAATTTTTTAATTTTTTTGCAGGTTTATTTCTATAAGCCTATTATTTTTAAGTTGGAAAATTACAAATAAGTACTTATTTTTTAAGGGGGTAAACCGAAACACCACCAAAGTTTAGAGCACTAAAGTTACAAGATTCCCTCTGCTAGGCAAAGGGGATCTTGTAACTTTAGAGGATATAATTAGTCCTCTAATTAAAGATTATCAGGTCAACAATCCCGTTTCTATGGGGACTGCTGAGGATACTCAAGTCGTGTGGGTGATCAGCAGAGCAGGGGAGGATGTAGCTCTTTTGGCGAGAAATCAGCCGTTAAGGCTATCCATAAATTGGAAAGGAGATTGAGAAGATCGAAAAGGATCAGAAGATTAAAAAGAAGAAACTCCTTGTGGAGTTTGGAATTAAGACTGATAAAGTTAGTCGTAGAAACAAGATGATCCCTGCTTCCTCTTTATCTTCCGGAGATATCAGGAACCGAGACTTCCTCCTTTTTAAGGAAGTTTGTGAGTTGATGGATGTTGGTGCTAGGTTGGGCATTCATGTTAAAGGAGGGAGAAATTTTATGCTAAAGACTCTTGTTGAAATGCAGGAGGCTGAACTAGCAGAAACAATTGATGCACTTGATGGTTTGTGCTTCGCCGCAACCTCCCCTCTTAAATATGTTGAATACTCCAAGCATAGGGCTAGATCGTTGAGAGCATAATAAACCGATAAGTCCAGGATCATACCACAGGGAATCGGTAATAGCTTGTTCGAAATGAAGGTTTTATGTGATGGATTCTTATATTGGTAGAATTCTTTCTCCTGGAATGATTAGAAGCGGTATTAACTAAATTAAAAACCGGTCAAGTCTCAGGGATTGATTTACCCACGACTTAGCCGTTCAAAGGTTCCTTCATCTAACTCAAGCGAGAGCTAGAACCGTCCAAACTCCACCGAAAGAATTAACGCTGAAGACTACTAATAACTTAACTCAAAGCTTTAATTCAAACTGATCTCGTTTAACACAAGTGAGATAAGAGAAAAGACCGGCCGGTCTCACGAATACGAAAATGAAGCACATAACATAGAGTGACAGAGTTCTAAGCATGACACATGCCAAGACCGCTTGGCTACACAACTACAAAGAAATTAACGATTCCATGATCAACACCGGACATCGTGGGTTTAATTCATTCGAAACCTAGAGACTAAGATTAAAAGTTGTTAGAAACCATTAGAACTACTAAGTCATGGGGTAAACCTCACCCCATGACCAAACCTTTAAACTACTCACACATAGCTAAAATAGCTAAAAGACTAGACAGCTTGCTAATAAATGAAAACATGATTAACCAATATAAAAGAAAATAAACTTGATTTATACGAAAATCCAAAGCGTAGCTACAATATTAATAAATGAGAATTTAGCATACAACTAAGACTTACTAGAATTCTTGGAAGATTAGAGCTAGAAACTTGAAGAACAACAATGGAAACTTAGAGAGAAAAGAAAACTTAAAGTTAAGCAAAAGGTGGAGAGAGGTAAAGGAGGGAGAGAGGGTGATATATATACAAGTGTTACTTTGTCTCTCTCTCTCATCCAAAATATCCCAAAAACATCTAAAAGTAGAAACTTGCCACTTATGAAAAGTTAAAAACTGTCAAAGAGTATGTCAGTTTAAGCCTAACGTATCGATACAACAACTTCTGTATCAATACCTACTAGTTTTGGCTCTCTTCCTGTTCTCCCCTGCAGTGAACTGGTATTGATACGCAAGGTTTTGGTATCGATACGCTGAAGCTTTGAAGAAGTCTACTTCTCTATTTTTTTATGGTATCGATACAACAGTTTCTATATCGATACCAAGCTTGTTACTGGGTAGATCAAGTCCTTCGGGGCCCATCTTGATGTCGAATGCCATCGAGCACTCTCCAGCCCTTCAGTTCTTCATTCCCAAACCTCGACGGCTGCATTCCATAAGGCCTCGACCACTCGGATATCCTCAAAGGTTGTTGATAGCGTCAAAACACACCCTTTTAATACGAATTACCTGAAACACTTAAAAAAATACCTTACGTGCAAAATCGTTATAAACGACGAATAAAAGTAAGTTAAAGCAACTTATAACGGGACTCATCAATTTGGAGAATGAGTTTGATTTGGAGGATGATGTCGACCCTGAGGACGATGCCTCCCTTTCTTTGGAATTTTAATTGGTTAGCTGTGTGGTTTTTTTTTTTCCTCCTGGATTTAGGTCTTTTCCCTTTTGTCTTGTTTCTTTTGGGCTTGTTGTAGGTGTTGAGTCTTGATCTTGTGTTCGGGTGCAAGTTTAGGTTTTTAATTTTAGTTGGTGTTTTTGTTATTCATGCTCTGGTGTTTCTTTTGACTTTTGTGGTGTTTTGGTTGTGGTGGTTTAGGTGGTTTCCATGTTTTCAGGGTGTTGGTTCTCGGGTGGTGTTTCACCAGTGTACTCGAGATCTGTTTAATCTTTGTAATCTTTTTCAAAGATTAATAAAATCTTTTTGCTTGTTTTTTAAAAAAAAAAAACACCACCGAAGTTAATCACGACAAAGACAAAGGATTTAAAATAATAATATATTTGAATTAAGTTGACGCATTAATATTCAGTAAGTCTGGAACTACAAACAAAATACACAAATACTCACATAATTATATGGGACCACACACTAATGATGTAATATATGTGAACCCTACATATTTAGGTTCATAAAAGTGTTTGTAATTCTAGACTTTTTGTGTTGCTATCACCCAAAACACAAATTTCAAATAAAGTCAGAGTAGACATGATCAATGACCAATCAAGAGGGTTAAAGTCAATTCAACTTTTTTAGTGTCAAGTCTGATTCAGTTTGGGCAACGCTCATAATCGTTCATTTTGTAAAATTCGTCGAGTATGTCATCCAAGCAAAAAATTATCCTAATCAAACATCGACAACGAAATGTATTTGTACAAGAAAAAATGGGCATGTATAAGTTTAAAATTTTTTTTTGCCATCGTTTAATTCTTGTACAAATTTGTTTCGTTTATGTACTTATCGATGTTCAATCAAGCTAATTTTTGCGTGAATGACGTACTTGACGAGGTCTGCAAAATGAACGATTTTGATCGTTGTTGTGAGCCCCCAGAAAGGCCCACAACGATCCAAAACAAGACCGAAATGGACATAAGAAAAACTGGACTGGAGCTTCCTCTCCCGATCAAGAACCCATCCAAGCGCATGAAGCCTATAATGACGTACGATGCCAACCACTTTCTCCCAAACACTCTGGTCTAGTTTAAACCATTTGTAGACTTTCTAAGATCCACAATAATAATTGAAACCATTTTTTAGAGCTTGTCAAATGCATTGATCATGTCAAAAATGTTGGTCGGATATCGTTTGATATAATTTTTAAATGCATTAAGTTTGTACGAAAAAAGTGTGCAACACTAAATTGTAACCCATTTGACATAATTATTTGAAGATTAATGCATTTGGATATCATATCAAATAATATCCGATCAACATGATTTTTGTCATGGTCAACGTTTTCGATAAGCTCTTTAAAAAAATAGCTCCGATCATTGTTGTGAACCCAACAAGGATTCACAAATTGTCCAAAACTGGACCGAACTGGTTGGAGCCCAAACTAGACGGGATACTCTCTCAAGATGCAGACACGTACGACATCACCGTCACACCTGCACAACATAATTATAGAGATGGCGATATCAACCTAAAATGCCATTAATATTGTGCAGGTGGTAACATGCACACACACTTTTAGGACACCTTCAATAAGTTACTCCGTATTAGTTAGGTGAGAAATGAAGGCTCCGTTTTTTTTTTTTTTTTATTTATGTAAAATGGTTTGCAATATAAAAGTATTTTTTAATGTAAAATACATTTTTAGAAAATAAATTTAAAATTTTTATTTTTGTTATTTGGTTCTCAAATGAAAAATATTTTTAAAAATTGACAAAATAGTGTAGAGAGAGAGAGAGAGAGAGAGAGAGAGAGAGAGAGAGAGAGAGTATTAGAAGTTAGAACAGTCCACGTGCAATTGGAGATTTAACCCCTCTCTCCTCTCATTTTGGGATTTGAAGAAACGGGGAAGACGCCCATTGCCGTAAAACAACTTACCGAAAATTTGAGAGGGAATCATTTGTGCCCATATGATAGAAAATATTTTTACTTTCTTTTGTCTAGCCAAACAACAGAAAGTGAGAAAAATATTTATATCGAAACAAACGGAGCTGAAAAGAAAGTATTATTCAATCTTCATAATTTAGGTGAAAAAAATAAAAGAATGGATTATGTTTCCTCATAAATCCGTTTTTTGAATTGGAAAAATATGAGAGAGCTTGATTTCTGACATTTCTTACCTATATCTTGTTTGGCTAGCTCTTGTCATACTTAATTTATAAAAATAACCTTCTATATATTTTGTTTTCAAATCCCATGAGTCCCTGTAAGTTGCATTCCATAAGCCGAGCTTAGTTGGCAACATTAATTCAGGCTTTTTGACTTTTTTGTCCCCAAAATATTTTCGCCGTCCCACTTTAGTCCCTAATATTTCAATTGCTAACATTACATTCCCAAAGTATCAATTTTGTGTTTAAATGGTTCCTGCGGCTCACGCCGTTCCTTCCCTCCGTCAAAACCAAGGGCAAAGTTGGTATTTCACCTCAAAACGGTGTCGTTTGGTTGGAAGAAACTGTTTTTTGACTTTTTTGGTCCCCAAAGTATTTCAATCATGCCAATTTGGTCCCCAAAGTATTTCCGTCATGCCAATTTGGTCCCCAATTTTTCAATTGCTAACATTGCATCCCCAAAGTATTAATTTTATATTTAAATGGTCCATGCGGCTCACGCCGTTCTTTCCCTCCATCAAAACCAAGGGCAAGGTTGGTATTTCATCTCAAAACGGTATCGTTTGGTTAGAAACAGGATAATGATTGAAGAGAGAAATAGGGTAATGATTGGAAATAGGGGTAATGATTGGAGAGAGATAGAGAGAGATGAGAAAGAAATAATTGGAGAAATAGGGTAATGATTGGAAAAAGAAGTAGGATAATGTTTGGAAAACAAAATAAAAACAAAACAAAACTTCCAAACGAACATAGCCATAGATTTTTCTTTTCCACGGTTCTCTTAGGGTTCTCATTGAAAGTTTTAAAGTCAAAAAAATAATTATGACCATTTATGATAAAATGATTAAAAAATTAAGATTTTTCCACAGGTTTAAACAGATTGAAAATTTGAACAATTAATTTTTTCAACATATTTTTTAATATATAAACAGCCTCAAAAAATCAAGTGTTTCAATTTTTAACCCGTTTGAACTTGTGCGAAAATTTTAATTTTCTGATCATTTTATCCTAAAGGGTCATAATTATTTTTTTGACTCTAAGGTTTTCAATGAGAACCCTAAGAGAATCATCTCACGGGTACCATTAAAATCACGTTTTAAACACATTGAGCGGTTCGGAGCATCAAAATTCGATCAGAAAATGGGAGGTTTTGAGTGTGTGTTGTGTTTTTTTTTTTTTCTCATTTTGTCCCCCTTTTGTTGCTACACGTTGGCTTGTCTATTCCCCTATTTTTGGTTGATTACCGAAATGACTTCCTAGACTTTTGGTTGACTATCGAAATGACTTCCTAGACTTTTGATGATTTCTCTTCGTGTCCTCTCATTTGTTAATTTGTATAATATGTATGTGTTGTAATACTCCTCTTTTTCTCTAGTTGACACCTAGAAAAAAGTTGCCTGAAGCCGGCCTTGCCCCCTATCTTTTAGCGGCGACGTGCACGGTTCGCTGCCGGCAACGTCGTGAGAAGTCCACTGAACCTTATCATTTCACTCCGATTGATTCTACTTCATCTCCCCCAGGCACCCCTTGACAGACATTTTCAATTGGACCAACTAGGTACGAAAATTAAACCAAACTTGGGGTAAAGCGGGGTATTAGCCGACGTGTTCACACTGATAGGGATGAGACGACAAGGATGTCTTGTGGGGGTGTTTTGGTTTCTTGTTACTTTGATTTTATTGTATAGATAGAGAAGGGGACAATTGGGTTTTGTCAAATTACTTTTGATTTTGTCTTATTGTCTGGGTGAGTTGGTAGGTGAAGTTACCCTCTTGCCCTTCTTCAAAAAAAAAAAAAAATTCAAGGTGCTCTCTCGTCCACATAATTTTTCACGTCTTCCATCTTCTATATCTATAGGAACAAAATTGAATAAGTTGGCTCTAATCACTTCGTCCCTCTGCAATAATGATTTCATTAAAATTGAAAGCTGACATTTCTGAAACCGTCACCTATGGAGGAGTCATTAAAAGTTTGAATTCTAGATGACACTTTGAAACCATAATTATAATACCTATAAAGATCACTTTGCAAGTGTAACTAAAAGTATAAGATGACAATTGTAAAATGTAATTAAAAGCACTTTAAATCATTATTTTTAAAAGCAGACGGTTTTAAAAGCATAATTAAAAGTCTAAGATGACGGTTTTTCCACCACGACATCATCAAAAGCAATTACAAAAAAGATACAATCATCCACAAACGAAAAAAGACAGTCTATATATTGATAACAAAAAAACTTGAAAACATTATGTAGTACATGACGTGTTTAAGTCATCTTTCAACCCAAAAAGTACGAAATACAAAAAGATGACCAATTCAATGCAGGCAGCTGGCCTTGCTTGGCTTCAATACACACAAGAACATATGAACTTAAAAATGCACCCAACTAGTAGCGCAAAATCGTGAATTTGTTGTCACTGCTCTTATCAATTCGAATCAATATCTTTTAATGTGTAGTAGAGATAAGCACTTGATTGACCAATTTATCAAGGTTCATGATAGACGAACCAGATGATTTTGAAGTAGCTTCGTCGGCCAATTTCTTCCACTCCATCGCCCGTTCCTTCATTGCCTTCCCCTTTTCCCCAACCATCAACTCTCTCACTGCCGTCTCAACTTCATCTCTCTTAACGTCATTCTGAATCTCCATGCCAATACCCCATTTACCACAGCAATACCAACAATTAGTTTGCTGATCTCCAAAAAACGGCCAACACAACATGGGCATCTCACTAGAAATACTTTCGAGAGTGGAGTTCCACCCACAATGAGTCAGAAAACCTCCGATCGATGGGTGTGACAGGACTTTTTCTTGTGGGCACCAACTTGCTAGCAAGCCTCTCTCCTTGTCCTTGGCCGCAACCACAAACTCCGGGGGAAGAACTGCTGTTTCGCCGACGACAAGATCTGGCCTTACTATCCAAAGAAAGGCTTGATTGCTATTGGCAAGGCCCCAAGCAAACTCCACCATTTGGACGGGTGTCATGACAGTGATGCTCCCGAAATTCACGTAAACAACAGAGTCGTGCTCCTTAGAGTCGAGCCATTCGAGGCATTCTGACTCTTCTTTCCACAGATTTGATCCAATCAAGCTCAGTTTGTTGTCTTTGATCTCATCCTTGAGTAAGTGCAAAGGTCCTACAGGAAAAATCCGAGGGAAAATGGAAGAGAGAGGGGCCAAAACTCTGTGCTCAAGTTTCTCGAATGTGTTGAAAACAATAGCAGAAGCTCTATGAGCGTTATTGATCTCCCCCAAACAATACTCCATGATATTATCATCTGGGCTGGAGGTTAGAGTTAAAGATAGTACATCCTTCAAGAGGATGCCTTCCATGCCAGGTATCCAGTCTATAGTTGTATTCAAATAGCTCACATCTGCACATAATAATAGAGTAATATGATCAGCATGCACCTAGCTAATGATACAAACATTTGAAATAATAATTAGGAGAAAAATAGATTACAACTATGGTAGAGTATTAATTAGGCTGCTGATTTTCCCACTCCCCTGCAAATGTATTTTTTATGCAAAAATACACTTGCAGGGAAGTGGCGTTAACAAAAAAAAAGAGTGGCAAAATTATTTCCCATTAATTATATTGTAAAACCACCTAGAGCGTTTGAATTTTAGCGGTATCAAACCCCAAGCCAATTGGATATTCCTGGAATAACTTAGAGCCTATTCTTTTTGGGTTTTAAGGGAGGTTCATAAGAGTAATGAGTGGAGAGAGATAAATAAAGAAAAATTATTAGGAATTTTGCACAAAAATTTTGAGACCCCCAAACAAACAAGCCCTTATAGACGATATTATCCAAGTTTGAGTGAGTTCGAAATCCAGGGGAAAACAATTCCAATACAGCACAGCACAAAATTGGAAGCCATCGATATACAAGGCCAAAGCATAGGATTCGGGGTACGGTAGAAACTCTCCGCGGCTATGAGATTTTTGGCCCCTATGGTTAGCTTGTAGGATACGGGGCCCATGCATTTATTAGAAAAATAATACTGTAGATTCAACTGATGCTATCAACATTTTAACGAACTAGGAAAACTTGTACAATAACTTAGTTCAAATTAAACAAAAAAAAATACTTTACAATAAATATAGGAAACAAAACATAGTTGTCAAAATTCCAAAGCAATATTTTGTTAACAATAGTACCTTTGAGTGGCACATAGCCCTTTTCAATGAGATTAGGCAACTGAACAAAGCCCATAAAACCACAAGCGCTACCTGTCCAGAAAAGAACATCAGGAATGCCCAACTCTTCAGCAGCGGTGATAGTGAAGGTCATGGCACCGTCAGAGACTATGCAAGTGACGGGTGGGACGTTTGATGAAGCAGTGTCATTTAGTTTGGAGAGAAGATCTCTAAAAGGAGCCAAGCAGTTTTTGCTAGTGGACACACAAAGAGACGGGACGTCTTGTGTGGCATTCAAGTCAGACTCGGGGAGTCCATCGGGTATGGTTTCGAACTGGAACGAGGGGGTTCCATCGAGGGCGTTGAGACCTCGGGATTTTAGGAGGCGTCTGTGGTTGAACTCTGTGTTAACAAAGGTGATATGGAAGCCTCTGTGGTGGAGGAGTTTTGCTAGTTTCAGCATTGGGTTTATGTGGCCTTGCGCTGGGAATGGGATGCATACTGCATGAGGCTTCTCTAAGTTGGTGAGGAAACCCATTCTCTCTCTCTCTCTCTCTCTCTCTCTCTCTCTCTCTCGGAAAGAATGGATGGTTATGGCAAGTGAATATGGTACCAAATTAATTTATAGGCGAGGAAAGAGGCCAAAGAGGGTCAAACTAATAGTTCTCTTGTCCTATCATGTATGCTAAGAAAATTCAAATGTCCATCCAATCCAACTTTCCTTCGTTACTTTCTTCAACATAATGTTGCTTCATGTTAGATAGTGATATCAGTCAATGGCAACCAAGATCTTCACTCGGGAGGGGCCAAATTAAGAGAAGATTTTTTTTTTTTTTGACAAAAATGAAATTCTCAAGATTGATTAAGTATATTAAAATAAAGTTTAAAATTTAATGAAGTATGCTAAAAAAGGTTTTCACCATCAAAATGATAAGATGTGTTTTTTGTTTTTTTCTTTTTTTTTCTAGAAAGAAAATTTTGAAATGACTATGAGAGTTGTATTCCATTTCACTTATGAAGTTGGCACGGGCACCTACTCGATTTTGTAAAATTACATTAATATTTTTAAATATTTTACTTATATGCAATAAACTCATGATGGTGTTCTAAATAAAATTATTTTAGATTTCCTTTATGAGGATATTTTGGAGTGTTAGATTTTGACACCATCTTTTTGTGCAAATATACCCATTTCTATTAATAGTATAAGACGAAGTGCGTGTGTGTATATATATATCCAATTTATTATTTTACCGGCAAAAATTGTGTTAATTACTATAAATGTACAAGTTAAATTTACTAATTTGTGTGCCTTCACTAATGTAAATTTCTGGACCCATTACTGAGTATTTTATGTTAGAGCCACCCATGTTGAATGGCCATGCCAAGATGGAATTACTTTTGGTTTTCTCTATTTTTTATCAGCAAAACGAAACGAAGTTGTATTGCTAATTCTCTCTTGACTTTGTTCAACATCCTTGTAGAGCAAGAAAGTAACCACAACCAACGGTCTATACACGGCTCTATATCTATATTTATTTATTTATTTATTTCAACAATGCACTGCATTGCCACTAATTAATATGGAATTTTTTTTAGTGCCTGGTGAGTATCACATGGTGCCTGCTCGGCGCATCCGAGCCATCTAATGCATTTTTGGATGGCTCGGATTTTGATAGAGAAAAATGAGAGAGAAAGTATTGGGGTAAGAGGAGAAAGAGTTTCAATCCGAGCCGTCCAAAAATGTATTGGACAGCCCGAATATACAGAGCGGATACCACATGGAATATATCCACTAGACACCCAAAATTTTCTCAATTAATACAGTGTTTGGCGGCTGTTTTTTACATTCTTTAATCCCCGTGGACTATTTGAGAAGTGACTGAGATCAAGGGCCGGGTTAATATCCTGCATGATTGCTCTCATAAGTGATTTGTTTTTACGGAAATGCTTCAACACACACCTTCTATTTGTGAAAAATGTTATGTGTATTGTTTGACTAATGTTACCCCTTCTTAAGTGAAATGTTATGACTTGTTTTGATAAATGTTATGTCTTGTTTTATTAACGAAGAAGGAACACAAATCTTGATGAAATTGTCACTCGAACACAAAGATAAAAGGGTAATTTTAAAGTACTACTAGTGTTAGTAGAGTGAAAAAAAATTAGGAGAGTAATTTTCACACTTCTCCTTTTTACTTTCGCTTTCCCTTTTCTTCCTAATGCTCTCCTTGTTTAATCCTTTTGCAATGTGAATTGTGCGACCATGTGTGAAATAGTACATAAATGAAAGATTTATCTTGTAAATTAACATATAAAGGTAGCTATGCATAATTTTTTATAATCAGATGTTTGGGTCAATTTGCATGCAGTAACTAATGTCGGGTCCTGAAATGAATGATTGGGCAAACTCTCCAGCGACCTCAAGGTTTGTTTTGCCTCCATAGAATTCAAACATATATATGCGACACATCAACACACAAAACCACATTAACATAATAGGCAAAATTGATGACCAAAATCACAATGTAATAACGTATGAACTCTTCTGCAATATATACCCATACACAACTACCACAAAAGAAAATTACATGGACTCTGGTGATTTTTGGCACAGTCAAGCTATGGTTGAACACTGAGAAGTGGACGGGTTAAACAGAGCAGGCAAAAGAAATTTCCTCCCATTCACACCCAGCGCATTAGAGCCCGCACCCGAACTCGAATCCACCAACAGCTCCTCCCTCGTAACCCGGATAAGCCCCCTTACCGTACGCCCCGGGACAAGCCGAAGCAGCTTCGAGCGGCGCATCAGCCTAGCCTTGAAAGTAGCCTTTTCCGAATGGGTTCGTTACCGCTCCAGCCAAAAGCCCCGCAATGTTTGTGACCATGCCATCGATTCCCACATCAGCATTGGGCGCTAACAGGGGTGGTGTCTGTGGGCAGTAAATAGCAGAAAAGCTATGTGCACAGCAAGTGTGCACAGCAGCTGTGCACAGAGCACATTTTTTCCCGCCTCGGGTCGCGCAAAGATGATTGAAGCCGCTCATTTTGTTCAAAATATGTTGTTTAAGGGCTCTGTAAAAAATGAGCTTCGTTCGATATCGTTACAGGCGTTAACAAAACACTTAAAATCACTTCAGAATGGCCTAAATTCTGAAGTGATTTTGGGTGTTTTGTTAACACCTCTAACGATATCGAACGAAACTCATTTTTTACAGAGCCCTTAAACTACATATTTTAAACAAAATGAGCGGCTTCGATCATCTTTGCTCGACCCGAGGCGGAAAAAAATGTGCTCTGTGCACAGCTTGCTGTGCACATAGCACAGCTCAGTAAATAGGCTGGTGACATGGCCATACACACCGACCCGGACACTGAGTCGCCGAGTTGCCAACCCATACGAAAACGAATTTCTTCTGGGCGTCGGACCTGTGAAACCCGCAACTCCAGTGGAACCCCTCGATGCCCACGTCCTCCGCCGTGAGAACCAGGGTTAGCCCGCTGGATCCTCAGTTGACCCGGCAAGTCAACTCGGAAATTTGTGACCTTTTCACACTGTTACCAATGAGCAATTCTCATCCGTTATTTGATTGGCTAAAACCACGTGGGTCCCTTTCTTACCGGCCTTTTCCATGTAGGTCAGTAGGTGTCAATGGTTTGCCAACACTGGGATACTGTGGGCGTTTTAGTGGAGGATAAAATAAACCTTTTTCCCTGGATGTGAGTTTATTGAGAGAATAAAGTCAACGACAATTAACTTTTGGGCTCGTGAGAATTTCCCGTACCAGAGGATGGACAGGTGGAGGTCACCTTCAAGTAAAGCTCCATTGTGGTATGTTACAGCCATTGGTGGTGCCGTGGTGGATTGTAAAGGGAAGTGAAATTTCTCTTAAAGCATTCAACTCCAAATTAATTGGCAAAGAGTAAAAAGGTCACTTAGAATTATATACTAATTTTGGAGGAGAGGTTACTCAGAATCATTTACTAGTTTTGGAGGAGATTATTAATCGATATAAGACAAATCCCAACACTCCCCCACACGTGTGATTCCCGATTCGCACGTGGAGAGGTCAACAAAGGATCCGGAACACACGGATCACAATGAAACAAAGTGTAACTGTGACACAAACAAAGGGGAAAAGCCTCCGAAAGTTTAGCTCTGATACCATGTTAAAGCATCCAACTTTAAACCAATTGGCAAAGAGTGGAGAGGCCGCTCAGGCTCATATACTAGTTTTAAAGGAAATAATTAATCGATGTGGGACAAATTCCAACACTTTCTTGCACCAAAACAAGTGTTAACGAGGCTTAGCTGAATAAGAGCAAGGACAAGAAAATATGAACTCATTTTGAGAGAGAGAGAGAGAGAGAGAGAGAGAGAGAGAGAGAGAGAGAGAGAGAGAGTGTGTGTGTGGTGCTTTTCAGTTGGGTGGTGAGTGAAGGTGGGAGGTAGAGAGCGTACATATAGGTGTTTTTGGTGCATGGACAATGGTGGGGACGGTTTGTCGTGTTGCTTTTCCAAGCAGCTTCAGTGACACTACACTTTTGGTTTTAGTAATGCAAGGTATTTGGAGCTAGTTTGCATGCATGCAACGCGGATTGATCTCTACGAGCCGATATGAATTCAACTGAGATTAATCCCAACAATTCTTTCCAAAGCCATTTCACATGTTAAGCGTGGAGTGAAATTGCTCCAATAATTAAGTTGTTAGAAAAGAGAACTGAAATTAAACTTGAGACTTTTGGAGCGGCAAATGGAGCTCAATAGGCTTTGGAGAACTCCAAAGTCATTTCTCATGTTAAGCAGAATTGGAATTAGTGCGTTAGTGGGCGCAGAAAATGGAGCTCAATATATAGGCTGCATGTGTTGGAAGTTATTTTTCTGTGCATACTATTTTTTGATAACTCAACCACTCAATTGTATCCGAATCTTCTTACATGCATCTCCAATATATATAATCCCACCTACATACCTACCACTAATGGGGTCTCAATTAAAATCGAAACTCCTTGGAGCAAATTCATAAGTTGGATCATCTTGGAGGCTTTGAATCTAAAAACTTGGGATGGAGTAAATTTTTAAGTCTCAAACGTTGACTACTACCATGCTGGTTTTGATAACTCTAAGTTTCGAAGCTACATGTTTTCGATCCCATATATATACATGCTGTTTCACATTTTCTCTATGCTTCATTTCAAATAATTTACTACGAACACCGGTACTCGTCACTTACGAGTGTCTGCCCCTTATGCACATAAAGAAATAAAGAGCATTTTTTTAATGGGATGTATCGAGTATTCTATGGTTTAGATCATTAACAGATCTATTAATACAGAATAATCATTTTTTTCCCACTTGGATCGACATTTTCTACTTATATTTTTTCATTCTCGTTTGTTTTGTTTCTTTTTTCCGTTCGTTATCGTTAATTATTGACATAGGAAAGGATGAACAACATCAATTATAGATTCAATCGATTATACAAGTGACTAATTGCCTACAGAAAAATTCTGGAATGGTACACTGTATGATACTCTATAGCTACATGTCAATATAGTGGGGGATTCAGTTTGAAATGGAAGTGCACGAGATTAAAGGCCAAATCGTTACGTAAACTGTGCGCATGATACATACATATATGTATATATATATAACCGATTATTCCTTTAGGTCCAGATGAGAGCGAATATAATTGAATATTGAACTTGGATCTCTGGATTACAAACACTTCAGCTCATGTCGCTGCAGTGTATAATTTGTGCCAATACATGCATTGTGGAGAATGAATGTGTAGGTATATATATGGGAATGGGACCAAAAGAGAGTACTCGGGCAAGTGAGTACATGCATCACGCAGTACGTTCATTGCACCTGCATGGATGCCTGAACCTCCTTATGTTATGGGCAATCCAAAGCATCAATTGTTGGAAAAATGGAATTTTAACCAAAGAAAATTTGGTGGGACCCACACAGCGCGAGGTGGGCCCAAGTAGGTTTTAAATATTCATTGCTAAGGAGTTTAAACCAGTGAAAGAATGAACAAATTCCATTGAGAGATGAATAAGAAATTGTCTCTCAAAGTGGGTTTCGGACCAACAACAGTGCACGGTTGGATGGTCAAAACTGGGTTAATTACCCAAAGTTATTACCCATGATTGCGTATTCAATTTCAGGAACAATAACTGTATCAGTTTTATTTCAGAATTGAATAGCGGAATCAATTCCCCTATTGATTGAGAGGCTCCTCCATCATTACAGCATTCATGGCAGAGGCTCCTCTTTTACCTATAAATGGAGACCTCTTCCTTTCGTTTCAACACACCAAAAAACCATACCGAAAATCCAAAGCTCTTCGGCTTCTGCAATATCGTTTTTCCTTTGAGAGAGAGAGTACAGACACAAGTTCGTTCGACGAGCAGTCTACGGCGGTGCTCTGGCAGCTGAGTGGTAACCGAGTCAACCCTGGGAGACGAACACCGACACAACCTCCAGCACCGGTGAGGCGGCGAATTTGTGTTAAGGGCACCGTTGATCAAAACGGGTCTCGGTTTGGAATTACTAATTCTCTTTTACAGTTTGTGTACATTTCATATTCTGTAATTTTATGATTCATGTTCATGTTGTAATTTCCAAAAATTAGTAAAATCGTTTATTATTTTTCCACAATATTTTCCTACAATCTTAAGACAAACGTCTTTGTAGGTTTGGTCAAAATAGTAAGTCATTGACTAAAAAAGAAGATTTTGACCAACCACTAACAGAATGACACGCGGAGGCGACAGATAAGAGGGACACGTAGTTATCTTGCGACAGACCCTCAGCGCCAGGTGGCGCGAGGACTGTTGCGCACCCGAGCATAGCGCGCGAGGAACTTTAGGAAAACCGAAAGATTGGCAGAATCAAGAGAACGAAAAGATAGAGTGATCGCATAGAGAGAGCAGTCCGCGCAAGCCCAGGAAGCCAAAATGTGCGAAGGGGACTCAAAATATCTAAATGCTAATTACAGATCAGTAGAGCGCGCCCCCCCGGTCAAAGGGCAGGATCAAAAAAGGGCTTAGCAAAGATGCGATCGCCGAGGGTCGCGACCCTGCTCTAGCGGGAATTGGGGTAAATCTAGTGGTTTGGTGGCTAAAGGAAAGGGGGTTCGTCGCGGGGTGTCGCGCGGTAGCCCGCGCGCTGTCACGCGCATGATGACGTCATCCTCGCGACCTCGGGAACAGACGGGACACGTGTCGAGATCAGATTAGACCGTCTTGAGAACCAGCTCGGGACCATGAGCCTATAAATAAGGGACCGACATTCCTTTTTTAGGCACGTACGGACAGAAACAGAGGACCAGAAGGTAAAAGAGGGAGAACATTCTTCTTATACCATTACTGTCCAATCTATCCGGGTAATCCACAAGCGACACGCTTTGTCCTTTCTGTTCCCGCGCCCCATTTTCTTCACCTCACTAGATTATTCCCCTCTCCCCCTCTTCTTTTAACCACAAACCAATCATGCCTCTCCAGCTCACGTAAAATTCCCACGTCAGCTATCTAGGGCAAAAACACGAACCTACAGTCTTCTTATGGAAAAATAGTTTCGGAACAGATTTCGGGAAATTGATAGCCTGCAGTTTACAAAGTTTTGCTCGGAAAACAAATGCATTTTGTTACCTTCTGAATTAGGGCAGACTTGTTTCAATAGAATAATACTAGTATTCAATTACCAAATGGCTTTGGTTTTGGTACAGTTTATATGTACAGGGTGTGGTTTTAAAAAAAAAAAAAAAAAAAAAACGTGAGTTGCAAAGTCAGTGCTTCGAGTTTAGTTAGCATTTGTATTTGCTAATTGCGAGTTTACTTGACTTTTGGATTAGCACTTTGATTCACGTAATATGGACAGAATTTTGGGAAACAACAGGTTCTATCTTTTTGGAAAAATTTATATACTTGTTGTAGGACAATATGTTTTTTAAGCCACATCTGACTTCACTTTTCTTTGGTGGAAGTTTTGGATAGTTCTCCTTCCCCAGGTTTGGGATTGTGGATCGATGGATTGAATCTGGCTAGCGAGGTTTCGAAGCGGCGAATGGGTAAAACATTAAATGGAAATTTCAATTAGTTACCTACTGTGCTTATCTATATTTGCATTTTATTTGCTTAAGCCGTGAGATTTGGATTGGTTTTGGAGACTGCATGGAAAAGATAGGTTCTGTTTCTTTGTAAAAACAGTTTTGGTTTTGTGACCATATGGTAACAGAACCATACATTAGGAAAAATGAGTAGAAATGCATCCGAATTACTTTTTTGTTTGTCATTTGGTTTTGGCATGAAAGACCAGTCTTTGGACATGTGGCTAATTAAGACACTTGGCTGACTAGAATCAGTAATTCAAATGAGAATTTGTGGTGGCTATTTATTTTTCCTCTGTAACGGCAATATCTAAATGCTATAGTTATCACTGTTGGTGAATTTGAACCGATTGTCTCTTAGTTCTCCTTTTTTTTCCAAAGAGAGGAAAAAATGGGTTTTACTGTATACAATCGCATAAATCGCACGTTTTGACATTAAGTGATATGGGTACTGGGCGTTTTGACATTAAGTGATATGGGTACTGGATATTGATTTGGCTCTAAAGGGCATTAGAGTGTTTTCAACTATTACCTTGAATATTCACACTCTAGTAACAGTTTTAGCGCTTTAAAGGCATTCAATTTATTTGGTGCATTGAATTCTTGAGTATAGAATTTTGACTTTTCAAAGTTAATGTTTATAACTTTTGAAATCAGAGAAAAGGTTTTGTCCACTACTAATTCTTGGATTAGTAAAAGGGTATTTGTATTTATTCAGTTTACTTTATAACCCGACTGATTTGTTAATGGATTTTGGTTATTATGAGTTATTACTGTCCAGATTGTTGCTAGTTATTTCTTTTGGGTAACTCAAAGACCGTACTTATTTGGATTGGTAACTGATGCAATGAGTGTAGTAATTGCACGTAAAGGGAAAATCATGCTGGCTTCGGCTTGGGCCTCAAATGGGTTTTTGTGATAAGTTGTTAGGCTACGGCTTCGGTCAGTCGTGCGCGACTCGACCTCAGATGGATAAACTGTTTGGCTTAAACCTTAGTCATTCGTGCGCGATTGGACTTCAGATCATTGGATTGTTCGGCGTTTGGAGTAGTCTACTTGGCTTTGGCCTTGACATTGCTCGACCGCAATCCTGTGTTTGATCTGCTCGGTGGATACAGTTTTTCTGTGCTTTGCACTTTGGGGCCAAGTGCTTGTAGAAATGGCTCCAACCATGGGAATACTTGAGATGGTATTGTCCCAAGTGGTGTGACCACATCTGCTTGGTGCGCCAACGGTGGTTCCTGCGGGAACAAGTTCCTCTCGTTCAGGGAAAGAGCAGGATAGGCAAGTGATCGCCTTGTGAGGGTCTAAGTGACAAAGACTTCTTATCAATGAGTTGAAAGAAGTACTAGGCATTGAATTTAATCCACACTGAGGTGTGTGATTTACAGTTACCTTAGAATGTGGGGGTGTCTCACAAAGGTAGCTATACCTCCACCTAAAAAAAGGAGAAGCTAGGGCCGAGGACTGTTGATTGTGTGTTTATTGGTTACGCACATAACAGTACTGCTTATCGGTTTCTTGTGTATAAATCTGAGATACTGGATATTCATAAGAACACTATCATGGAATCTAGGAATGCAAAGTTCTTTGAACACGTATTTCCATATAGATCGATCGAAGAGTCGAGTTCCGTGAAGTGGACTTTGGAGACTGCATATGAAAGCGGTCAAGACCAAGAGAAAGAGGGTGATGTTGAGCCTAGACGAAGCAAACGGGATAGAACATCAACATCCTTTGGTCCAGACTTCCTAACGTATCTGTTAAAAGTGAGCCTCAGATATTCAAGGAAGCTGTGAGCTCTCCTGAGGGTCCTTTGTGGAAAGAGGCTATTAAGAGTGAAATTAATTCCATTCTGCAAAACCATACTTGGGAATTGGTGGATCTTCCTCCTGGTAGTAAGCCTTTGGGCTACAAGTGGATTTTCAAGAGGAAGATGAAGTCAGATGGATCAATAGATAAGTACAAAGCTAGGCTTGTCATTAAAGGTTATAGACAAAAAGAAGGCCTAGACTACTTTGATACTTATTCTCATGTCACCAGGATCACATCCATTCGAATGATAATCGCAATTGCAGCTTTGCGAAATCTTGAGATACATTAAATGGATGTGAAGACAGCTTTTCTAAATGGCGATTTAGATGAGGAAATCTACATGGAACAACCCGAAGGTTTTTCCGCGCCAGGCCAAGAAAGGAAAGTCTACAGACTTGTTAGATCTTTGTATGGTCTAAAACAAGCATCGAAACAATGGCATGAGAAATTTGACAAAGTTATGATGTCAAGTGGTTTCACAATCAACGAGTGTGACAAATGTGTATAAGTCAAAGACACAGACGAAGGGTACGTCATTTTGTGTCTCTACGTTGATGACATGCTCATTGTTGGTAGTAATGATAAGATTATCAAATCTACCAAGAAGATGTTGAACTCAAAATTTGACATGAAAGATATGGGTCTTGCAGATATAATACTAAGTGTTAAAATCACTAGAACATCTGATGGACTTGCACTATCTCAGTCTCATTATGTCGATAAGATTCTTGAGAAGTTCAGCAAGTCTGATACGAGTATAGCAAGGACTCCTGTAGATGTGAATCTCCACTTATCCAAGAATGTGCGGGTAAGGGTATCCCAATTGGAATATTCTCGGATAATTGGGAGTCTAATGTACCTAATGAGCTGTACAAGGCCCGACATAGTCTATTCAGTTAGCAGACTGAGTAGATACACAAGTAATCCAGGGCATGACCACTGGAAGGCGATAGTGAGACTACTACGCTATTTAAAGCATACTCGTGATTTGGGACTGCACTACACCAGATATCCAGCAGTACTAGAAGGGTACTGTGATGCAAACTGGATATCAGATATGAAAGACTCGAAATCCACAAGTGGATATGTCTTTACATTTGATAGTGCAGCTGTCTCTTGGAAATCTTCAAAACAAACGTGTATAGCACGTTCTACGATGGAATCTGAATTCATTGCTTTAGATAAAGCAACTGAAGAGGCAGAATGGCTACGCCATTTTCTAGAAGATATTCCAAGATGGTCGAAACCTGTGCAAGCAATTTGCATCCATTGCGATAGTCAATCAGCAATAGGAAGGGCACAAAGTAATATGTATAATGGTAAGTCTAGGCATATCCGTCGTAGACACAATACCATTAGACAATTACTCTGAACTGGAGTTGCTACTATTGACTATGTGAAGTCAAAGGACAACATTGCGGATCCGCTAACCAAAGGGTTAAACAAAGAGCTAGTTGAGAAAGTATTGAAAGGAATGGGGCTAAAGCCTACTACGCTCATGTTACCGTGAAGGAAACCCAACCTAGTTGACTGGAGATCCCAAGATCTAGGTTCAATGGGACAACCTACTTGCGGGTAACGGAGAACGATCACTGTGGAGACATGCTCTCTTGCTCATTCCTATGGTGTGAAACAGTGATACCTGCAAATGTAAACAGGTTAAGCATTGGCTTTTAATGACTCTTATGTGTTGGAATGACAGGCGGGGTATAGCAGGATACCCTTTATAAGAAGGTCACCTATGTGAGTACGAAGTGGGGCCGCTTCTTTGAGAATTTAAGAAGGCGAAATTCTCAAGAAAATACTTGCAGAACCAGGAAGGGGTGTCATGGCCAAAACGAACCCAACAGTGAGAACTGAACAGTGTTGGAAGAAGTTCCGTGTGATGCCTGTTGTCTCGGTTTACACAAACGGCAGAACAGTTCAAGACAACATGTTCACTGGTCAGCCAGTAAATCCGATAGATATTCACAAGGGAAGGTTCAATGCCAAAAGCTACCTATCCTATGCGGAAATTTTCCATTGTACTCTCTCTCGTGTCAGCTTTGTCTCCCGCGTCGGATTCAGCCAATTTCATTCATGTGGGGGATTGTTGGAAAAATGGAATTTTAAGGAAAGAGAATTTGGTGGGACCCACATCGCGCGATGTGGGCCCAAGTAGGTTTTAAATATTCCTTGCTAAGGAGTTTAAACCAGTGACAGAATGAACAAATTCCATTGAGAGATGAATGAGAAATTGTCTCTCAAAGTGGGTTTCGGACCAACAACAGTGCACGGTTGGATGGTCAAAACTGGGTTGATTACCCAAAGTTATTACCCATGATTGCGTATTCAATTTCAGGAACAATAACTGTATCAGTTTTATTTCAGAATTGAATAGCGGAATCAATTCCCCTATTGATTGAGAGGCTCCTCCATCATTTCAGCATTCATGGCAGAGGCTCCTCTTTTACCTATAAATGGAGACCTCTTCCTTTGGTTTCAACACACCAAAAAACCACACCGAAAATCCAAAGCTCTTCGGCTTCTGCAATATCGTTTTTCCTTTGAGAGAGAGAGTACAGACACAAGTTCGTTCGACGGGCAGTCTACGGCGATGCTCCGGCGGTTGAGTGGTAACCGAGTCAACCCTGGGAGACGAACACCGACACAACCTCCAGCACCGGTGAGGCGGCGAATTTGTCTTAAGAGCACCGTTGATCAAAACGGGTCTTGGTTTGGAATTACTAATTCTCTTTTACAGTTTGTGTACATTTCATATTCTGTAATTTTATGATTCATGTTCATGTTGTAATTTCCAAAAATTAGTAAAATCGTTTATTGTTTTTCCATACTATTTTCCTACATCAATCAAGTACCATAAGAGGATCGAGTACTTTGATGCTTCCCATGCTTGGGTTGGGTGGGTCCAATTCTATCCTTTCGATTCGGGATAGATCACTACTCTACTCTTACTACATAGCTAGATTTCTGATGTCTTGAGTTTTGCTTGCTCTGCTCATGAAGTAGCTAGCTTGCTATAAGGTGGCCATGATCCAGGTAGATAGGTCATGATCGATCATATATAGGCCACTTAATTACTGTTCCAATAAATTCTTAAGGTATCTAGCTCCAATGAACATAGGAGTATATGATTTTGGCTAGAATGATGTAAGTTCACAACGAGATCTACCGATGAACGGTTCTTGCCATTGGAACTGGCTGAAAAGGGCTCCAACAATATACCAAGACATTCCCATCTGGGAGACTAAAGAGAAGTTGATTCCATTTTTTCAATACTACCTCCGTACCATATGCTCTTCTAGTACTATTCCATTTTGCAATGTCATGCACTACCTGCCCTCTTTTAAAAGTCAAAGTAAAAATTGTGCAATTTTAATAAATTCTTAAACAATAGTTTTTGCTTAAAAGAATAACGGGTATCATCGAAAATTTAATTTAATTTAACTTTCTTTCTTTTTTATCGGCAAAATTGTTTATTAATCTTTGAAAGGAATTAAAAAGATTAAAAGAATCATGGGCCTCGCAACCGCCATCCAAGTACCATATTGAAAAGACAACAAGATGCTAATCAAGACCACACCAAAAAATAAAATCAATCCGCATATCCGCTAAAACAACCCAACAACCGACTACCAAAGCAACCGAAAGACAAAAGATCAAACCAAAACCGAAAGGACAAACCAAATGAAATAGATCCGAAAACTAAGAAGACAATCCAAGAACCGCCAAAACTCGGAATTAAAATTCTAGAGAGAGGGGCACCTTTCTCGAAGTCGTCATCATCCTCCAAAACCACATCCTCCATGTCATCAAGAAAATTGGCTATTTCCTTCTCCTTCATTTCAACATATTTCTTAAATTAAAATTTCTCCCCCCTCTAAATTTAATACTAGCACCTATGTCCATGGCCTTGCGAGCAAAACAATGCCAACAAACCTACAAAGCCTACACAACAACACTCCTGTCCCAGAACAATAAGCAAAAGAGGTCGATCCCCCATTCCATATACACAGGCACTGATTCTCAGCACATTGCGGAATCATCCTCCAAGAGCAAACACAAGCACTGATTCTCAGCCTTGTCATGCCTTAATTTATAGTGCATGATAATTTTTGAGATGTCTAAAAAATGGACCATTAATGAAGACAAACAATTCACAAGAAAATTGGTGTTTGCCTGTATGGCTGCCACTAGTCCAAGCAAAATTCGACAGACTCGTTACAAAAAAGGAACATATATATACTTTAACCAGCGGGTCTTGTATATCCTACATCTAGTTCTAGGGTCAAATATTAATTCAGAATTTGTTTATTGGTGTGTCCATGTGCGCGCATGCATGCAATTAAGCAATTGTTTAGCTCTTGCTAAGCCATCAGGCAGCTCCATACCTCTTGATCTCAACGAACATTAATTAGAGGTGAAATAAAAACTGAACCTACCAAAAAAACATGTTGGAATGCAGACAGCCCGGCAGGGTGCAGAGAATTGGTTCCGTAAGATTTATGGATTGAAAGCGTTGTTCAATTCCTAACAAGAATTTGATTTGGTTTCATTTTCTCAGAGTATTGGCCTGGTTCGATTTTTAACAGTCAACATTAATAAACGGCTTTGATTTCAATTCTGGTCAAGTACAGAACCGTACGTAAAAGATGAAAGCAAACAGATTCTTCTGGTAAAAAGCCCTCATAGTAATGCTCTTCGCTTAGATGCATCTTAATTAACAACCTTGGATATGGACGTTGCAGCCTGAGCATTCTCTTTTTAGTCATCTTTTCTTTTTCTCTCTCTGTGAAAGTTGATCAAGGATCTTCTAATGATCATAAAATGTACTCACAGAAAATTTTATGTGAATTTTCGCATACCTCCAATGACAATAGATACTATCTGTTGTTGCTATTTTTCTCCGAAATTGAAAAAATCAGACCAAAACAAGTTGTTGAATGGGAGAACTTGTTTAGTCTGACTCTGGTTTGAGAATCCAAAATTGTTTAATTTAGATTGTTCGATTGTGAAATTCAACAAAACAAAACAAACTGAACCGATAGCACCCCTTCCAAGGAGACTAACGCCTCCTGTTGAAATCAAAGGGTGTAATTAATGGTGGCAATTTCGTTTCACTTAATAAACCTGCAGTTAGATGACAACAATATAAACCAAAATGAAACCTCAAACAATGGTCAATAAAATTTCATAAGTAACGAGGAAATAAAAGAAAATATCCGCATTAGCTTTTGACAGTCCATCTAATTTAGGTTGAAAATCACATTTTCCCAGATCTAACCATTCCTGCGTTAATTAGGAAACGGACATTACGCTTGCACGAACTTTCTTGGAACAATTCAATTTTATAAAGGGAACACGCCCAAAAAACTCAAGGAGGTGGCCTTGAGGAAACACTAGACAACCAAAAAAAGACAATCGAACAAAACAAAACCAAAAGCCTAAAGGATGCTAAACAATTACTAATCCCTTTGGAAAAAGGAGAGATTGACTAAACAATGCCCGGCCAGATCAAGACTTTGGGATGCGAAAACAAGAGACATCCCATAAGGCTATGCATCAATCTTCTGAATAACAATCGAAGAGAGAATGCATTTTCTAATGAAGGCAGCTAGCTAGCTTGCTGGGATTCAACAGAGACCTGCCATATTCCCTCGGTCTCCGGTATCCGATCGAATAACCTGCATCCATGAAACTTGTCTCTCTAACCATTCATGTGTTTTTTATTGTCCAAGTTCCCATTTGTTGTTTCTTAATTGTATTATACGTACACTGGAAATATCAATGCATGATCACTATATTCCAGCACGAATCAAGGTGAAACCAAACGCCAAAAAATCGGGTTCTTTTCGTCAATGTTCCAATAAAAAGAAATGGGCATTCCTTAAGTATTGAATTTGAATATTTTCTTTTATTATAATCAAAAGAGCCCAATCTTGCTACCTACTTGTGGAGAGTTCAATTAAAGCCGCACCAAAACTCTACAAGGACTACGGTTAAATTTGCCTTTGTCTTTTTTGACAAGGCTTTTATTTGACTTAATTTGTACGTTTTTCCAATTTTTTTGGACAGACATTAATTAGCAAATACTAGCTATTTTACCATCTTGACCTAAGCTAGTTTTTAGGCTTTTGCTCCCTCTCAGCCTTGTACTATCAGGAAGGATTGTAAGATGTTGGAATTAACTTTCACGCATTTCTCTAGGAAGTATTGTCTTTTTCTCCTTCTGTGCTTAATTGCCTCCCATGTATTTCTTAGGATAAGTTATTTGCTTATAAATAACAAAAACCGTGTCAAAGTACATAATTACTCGTGTATGGGTAATTAAAACTGACAAGATTTGACGGTAAACATGGAAAATAATGCTACAATATCGCCCAATCAGAGACGAAATGAACTTCAAATTGCCATAGGCGGCTCCACTGGTAAGTGAGAATGGGAGATGCTATAGAGCAGTCGTTTAAACATTCAATTCTTTTTTTCATTTTTTGTTCGTCTAAAAAAAATTTACAATTGAATACTTCATGTAGGGAGGTATTTCCGAATACGTACAGTTAGTAGCCGAACAAGTGATATAAAGGAGTGCATGGTAAATACGACAGGTCATATCATAGGGTAGGGCGGTGAACGGCAATATGGACCAGTGACATGTGAAGTCACTGGTCCAGACAATCTGCTCGGCATGTAAAGACAAAAGACATGAGATGTCATTGATCTAGATATGCATGATTAGGACCAGCGACATGTGAAGTCGCAGGTCCGGATGGATTGTTCGACAATGATAAGGCCGAACAGAGAATGGAATCATTGAGGAGGCAGCTTTAAATGATAAGACGGTAGGAACATTCTAGAAAGTTCCAGAATGGTGCTTCCCACTAGAGGATAAGATCCCGAGTATATAAGATCTAGGAAATTAAGAGACTCAATGTGAATGGGATGTTCGGCCAGTTATCAAAAAGAGTCCTAAAAGGACAGTGGTAATAAACTAATAAGGAAACGAGAGTCCAAGATATCATGGATTCCTATACGAGATGGGAATCCTAGAACGAGAGGGATGCTTGGGCAGCAAGCATACGTATGTCTATAAATATAAAGCAAACCTGGAGGTAAAAGGTACGCAATACATTGCACTAATATTGTTCTCCTACTGATAATTAGGGTTTATTGACTAATACGTGATACTAACTTTGGCATCGGAGGGCCTTTGTCACGAGAGGCAAAGGTGCGCTCACCCCTTGTCTGTTTTGCAGATTATGGTTCCAACGACGAATTACGGTTCCGGTGAAGAGGCACGTGAAGCCGTTGCATATTGGTGTTGTTTCTGAGCATCAATTGTTTTCATCCCCGTACACTTCATACATTAGCTCAACACAAGGTACACATTAACGCCACAAATTAGAAAAATAGCGAGACAATAAAGTATCTATTGGTATCGGTATTGTGGTCTGGCTTCTCTCTAAACAGCAATCAACTCTATATATCTCCTAAAAGAAAATCAAATGTCTAAAAGATCCATGAAAACCTAGTCACCACATAATTTCCTACAAAAACCTTAGTGTGTTTGTTCGCGGATTAAATCTTGCTTGACTCAAAAATTGTAACATCTTATGCAATTTTGTAATTTTTGATCACACTATTCACACTAATATATAAATTTTTAAGTATGTAAAATTAGTTAATAAAACTAATAAAGTTAATGTAATTCTTGAAAACTCTTAAAATTTTCTAGAGTTGCATTGTTGTAAACTGAAGTCAATGCTTCTGTTAACGACAAGGATCTTACTACAGTTAAATAGTACCCTCTTTTTCAGAGTCCATGCCCGTATTTCATTTTGGGCGATCCTTTAATAATTGTTCATTATGTAAAGTTATTTGGTAAAAATTAGTATATTTTTTATTTTATCTCTAAAAGTAGATTCTGTTTTTGAAAAGTTAGTGATAAAAGTGTAATAATAATATTGCTTGCGACCTTAATATGTGTTGTAATAAGAGTATCCCAAGCATAGGGCTAGGTCGGTTGAAAGCATAATAATTCCCGAAAGTATGGGGTCGAATCCACAGGGAGCACATCCATAACTTGTTTCAGAGATTGGCTTGCGTAGATATTTTGGCTTTAGGACTGCCAACCAAACTTCGGCGTTGAGACGGCCACCTAAAAGATTTAGTTAACTAGCTACTTAACCTATCTACGGCTTTTTAGCTGGAGTTTAAACTAAATGCTAGATTTAGGGATAATTAACACCCAATACGTAAGGATAAACTCGATTCTTCTCTTCTTAACAAAAGTGTTAAACATGACTAGGGCTCTTTTTGTCCATTTTGACCAACACAAAGAGGGACATAGCTCCAAGCATCAAATGTGGCAAAAAGCTTAGCTCTTACCTACATTTGATCAAAGAGATTAACACCTCCAAGTTTTGGTACATAAAATTAGTCCTAAGCCATGTTTAAGCTAGAAAAGAGGATTTTACAAGAGAAGAACAAGTCACGCCCTTGGTTACGGGATGTTAACCATCCCACAACCTAACCTTACTACACTACTCATTCATATTGAACGGAGAAATCAAATGAGCAACGGTAAACATAAGAAAAATACCAAACATTGATTAAATATGAAATAAACACAAGATCCTCAAAGAGAATGAGATTCCTTACAACTTTAATGAAGGTGAAACACTTCGGAAGTAAATGGATCGTGCTTAAAACCCTCCTCACAGCATAAATGGAGAGGTTGGAGCTCCATTAATGGAGATAGAGATAGAAAGTGCAAAAAGTAAAGTGCCCTACATTGCGGACAAGGGCTGGTATATATACCCCCTTTACAAAATATTTACAAAAATGCCCTTAAAATGTCCACGCAGGAGCGAGGGATCGATCCCTGGTGAGAAGGGGATCGATCCCTAAGGCACTGGATGTGGTTGCTAGATTGGGGGATCGATCCCTGGGCTCTCTGGAGCTACAGCTTGCTTTGTTGCATGTTTTCGGTCCTCGTTCTGCTCCACGTCTTCCTCCATTGCTATGGACACTTCATTCAGGACCTGGAATGACCTCTCGAGGCTCCTCACGTACAACAAGCACATCCAGGCTCCTCCGAGGATCATTGGAAGCCTTGGAAACGACCATATTTACTCCAATTACCTGCTGCTCAACAAAAACACACCTTGCGCACAATATCAAACAAAAACGGACGATTATGCATGCAAGTGCAACAAAATAGAGAGAGATAAGCCTATCAGTTTACACCATTCAAGGCTTATCACACTCCCCAACTTGGACTTTTGCTAGTCCCGAGCAAACAAAAGAAAACTAAATATGTACTCTGCAATCTTCCCAGCTAATCATAAGATATGAAGCATATGCTCACCACTTTCTGAAACGGCAAAAGTCACAACTCATTCCTGCTAACAATTCATGCACCATGGTTCTCAAATTTTATTGACGAAAACATTTGAGCAAGCTAAATGCAACGAGTCTCGGTTCCAACCTCACCAAGGTAGCGCTCAACGAAGAGAACACTCGAATGAAACAAAATGTATCCCAAGACGAAGGGTTTATGCAATAAACGAAACAAAAAGTTACGCATATCATTCAACGAAATCACTTGCAACGGAGAGAGAGCTCATTATACACAACAAAACGAAAAGGAAACATGACAAAACACATGTAAAATCTTGACTTTTCTTTAAAAAAAAGAATTTAATCACGTAGTTCGCATAGGAACCCGACACACTGTATGAGTTTTGCAACGTTGGGATTTTCCCTTAAAATTCCGACACCACCACGATGACCCTTAAATTATTATTAGTCTGTGTTGAATTTTTGGGATTTTTCGGAAACTGAAATCCGAACGCATTTGGTCAGGATTCGCGTTAATGAAACGTGAAATATGCTGAGTCATGAGGAGAATTATAACAGGTGTCTTCTTGCATGTCTCACTTCCATGTTCCACCGAAGTATATATATATAATCATATTATAAGTATTAATTATCAATTCAAAAACAAAAGCAAAGTAGAGAAATTTTCACACAAGCGAAACCCCTTCCAGTAAAGAGTTTTGTTTCGAAACTCGCCACCGTAAATTGGTTTAAGTAGATTATTTGCTGATAATGTTATGACTACTTCAAGCCTCAATTTAAGAGGTTGAAACAGCAATTTGATAGAACTAATAAAAGACTGCTAAATTTCTACATATCTACCCTAGCAAACTATAGAAATCCTATCCCAAACTTATGTATATTTGTACCCATAGCTTCACAAGAGATAATAGGTTAAGTATATTACTTTCAATTTAGAACTATAAAAAAAACAATCCGTATGCCAATTCAATGGCCTGACTTGGAAATTAGTTTACCCTATTAAGTTCAACAGTAACAAATAGTAATTCGTGATATATTTTGTATAGGCACCAGTGCCTTGGGCTAGTTTGGTGCCGCATCAGGTTAGACGCATCTTTTTTGGTGAGTGCGCATACCTTGGTTCCATGTATTTTTCTGAATTTTGGGATAAAATGCCATTGCTTGTTTTTGCTAAAAGTGTGAAATTCGATCCTCTTACTTGGTTTAATTGGTGACGTTGAATAAAATACATGTGATGGCCTATTTATTAAATCTTTTGTGTTACAGTTAATCTAGACCATGGCAATATGTTTTGGGAACTTGAATTTTACTTCTTGTTAGTACATGCTTGTGATAATATGAATCATTCGAACGGTGTCTCGAGCGCTAGGGGACATGTAAAGAAACTAGCGGAGTGAAGTAATAAGGTAGGAGATGCAGCCAGGCATCATTGGATAACGATATCTTACCACTCTTCAATGGGGTCGCTCCCCAACCAACTGGCAAAAATACCGTTGAATGTTATTATCGCTTGAATGTGCAAAAATGAAAAGGGAAGAAGAAAAGGGTCCATCTTTGGACCAAAGAATTGAATTTATGGATCGAAATGCATGTTACTGGAAAATTTGATGAGAATACTTGAAAATGTTGGTTGGTTCTTGAACTGTTTTATTAAGTAAGGTATTGCAATGGTCAAACTTGTAATTTTGGTATACGTTTCTCACTCGAGCTTTGGCTTATGAAAACCTTTTTAATTTTCCAGGTTATTGTAGATAGCAAGTCGTGGGCTGGATGCGTTGTTTGGTTAGTTGTTGTAAATAGCATGTCTGTAAAAAGGAACATGAGCGTTGTGTAGTTTTGAGACAAGTGGTATTGTAATAGTTGTCGTTGTAAATTATGCTTACGACGTTGTATACACTCTGGATGTTATATGAATAGTCGCTTCCGCTGTTTCTCTTTATATGTTATTTAGTATGCTCTGAATGGCAGAAGTGTTGGAGGCCTAGGTGATTCCGTCACAGGCCGGTCACGTGACCCGTATTGGAGTTGGGACGTGACAACACAGCTAAGTACCACAAGCTTTCAGGGATGCATAGCATGGAATACATAGGCGTACTCAAAATCAACTAAGGACTTAAATCAGCTCTTATCGAGTTACGGGTTACAAGGAATAGGTCAGCCAAAATGGTTGCCGGCCTATGCTAGCTTGGGAACAACTACCCTATGACCGGAAACCAAAACCTACAACTACCCAACTCTTCATGCTACCAACCAACAAGAACCGAACTACCAAATGAAAAACAAAAACCATGATCGAAAAAAGAAAGACACTGCTAACTTAACCACCGACTCGATAAACAAACGAACTATTAGTACCATAGCTGCCATCACCTTCCCCACCACTCAAGCCAGGACCAAAAACAACCTCAGTCCCCTCGCCTTGGAACATTCCTAGATCCAACTCCTTGCCTCTCTCATCCTCATCGCTATCCTCGGACTCAACTTCCAGAGGGGCAACGTACTCCGCGGCCAAAGGACATTGTTGGACTAGCCAATCCACTTTGTGAGCTTGCCTTGCAATCACCTTCCAGTCCACTTTCCTCTCTTTTTTCATTTTTCGGTTCTCTTTCACCAACCAAGTGGTCATGCAAAAAAATTTCTTCACCCATGAATCCAGCTTCTCTTTTGGCCCGGGCATCTCGGTCATTTCGGCTAACTTGGTTTTCCTTTTCGAGCTTGGTGGATCATGGGATTGGGATTTACTTTTGGTTAAGAATGAATTATCAAGAGGCCCGGGTTTGAGTGGTGCAAGCTGAGCATACCTCAGTCCCTTCACCTTTTGACTTTTACAAATTCTACTATCATGCACGAGAAAGGCATACAGGCCGTACTTTGGGACTCGGCCTGGAAGTTATGAATTTGGTAGAATATCCATAAAGCGGCATCAAAAACGAGTTCTTCACTTGCAAACACATACAACAACTCGGCTCCCCTTTGCCGCGGGTGGTGCTCAGAGCCTCTCAGGAATAGATTCACATGGATAACCTTATTCAAGATGCGATATTCTTCCCTGAAAGATCCAGGCTTGTGGGCACCATCGTAAAGTCTAATGTCAGGGTAGAGAGCATGGTTAACAATGGCCTGGTCTATGTACGCTCCACCGGGGAGCGAGTAGTTCACTGTTGAGATTGGGGGCTGAGTGTACCCCAAGTACTTAGCAATAATGTCGGGGGTTAACGCTACACGCACATTGTCAATCATTGACTCAATACGCATCTCATTCACAGGCACATCAAAAATCGACACCATATTTCGATAAAATTCTATCACACATGCCTTATTATACCCCTTTAACTTCTTAAACCAAAAAGCCAAACCTCTACAGGTGATGTGTGGGATCCCGTGAAGCTCGGTGCCCAAGCTTTTGGTGTTCACTTGGCGTTCGCACTTAAACCCCCTTCCGGCCATTCCGCTCTTCCAATTCTTGAGAGTAACACCCTGAGTTTCCTCCGGCTCTTCCATTTCAGGGTCTATTTCCTCCTCCTCTTCTTCGATTGCCCTAGCCCTGTTGGAACCTTCACCCCGAGCCCTTTTAGCAGTGACCTTTAGTTTTCCTCCCACCATTCTGACCACCACCACAAAATCACTCCAACGCCCATCAAAAATATGAGCACCCATGAGAGGAGAGTGATAAAATTTGGATCTTGGGTGGAGGGGCTGTTTTGGGTAAGAATTCTAGCCATAGAATGTGGGTTATCTGGGGAAAGGGCAGGAAGTTTATGGATTTTTTGTGGGGGAGAGCGAGAAAACGTGGGTAGGGGGAAGGAAGATGGGATTTTCGGACTAGAGAGAGAGAGAGAAGTGGGTTACCTTGATTTGGGAGGAAACCCTTGAAATTGAACAGTAGATCTTGAAGCCTTGAGAGTTTCTTTAAGATTTGTGGAAGAAATTTGGGATTTGGTCGAGATTTAAGAGAGATATGGGTGAAAGAGTGAGTGAATGGGTTATGGAGTAAAGGTGTGGAGAGAGCAAATGGCGTGGGAATGGAGAGAGAAAATATGGGAGGTTTATATAGTGGGCCAAATTCAGCAGAATTTTTTTCAAAATAACCGATGGGGGATCGATCCCTGGGGTTTTGGGGATCGATCCCAGCTCTTGCTGGATTTTGCCTAGTTCGATGGGGGATCGATCCCAGGGATGTGGGGGATCGATCCCGGTGGTCTATGGACTGAAATTCTACTTCCCTTGTTCGACTGGCCCGACCTTGGTTACACTTCTTCGAATCGGTTTCGAACACCTCATGGTGGACCCAAAATGACCTGCACCCCGTACCACCACTCAAAACAACCCTCCAAACATCCGGTTTCTTAGGCTAAAAAAAAAGAGGGACTCGGACTTGGTTCATAAAAATGGTGCAACGGTAATAATATGAGGTTAAATCATAAAAGAAATGCCTTGTAACATCTTCCAAGTGTGCCTACGACTCCATTACAATGCATAACCGAAATCAAAGATACTCAAGTATGTACAAGGGAACTTATTTACCATACTATGGGTACGGAGTTCAAAAACATGGGATACAACAAAAATTGAACCTCCACTCAACGCGTTTAACCAACTCAAATGTTTTTAGCATAAATCGATCCACACACTGCATGAACATGGTAAAGGAATGAGTTAATTATCTTCAAACTGGTGTTTTTGCCACTTTTGACTACAAAACAAGCATATGCAACGTTGCTTACCACGCAAATCTACTTCATACATGGGAAGATTTTTCAAAAAAAAATTCTATGCAAAACGAAGACGTAAACTATAAACATAATCTACCCCCCTTAAACTTGAAATGAGCAGCGCCATCAACGCAAAAGGGACAGAAAATAAGGAGAGTGAGAACAAAAATGTACCGACGGGGTGGAATGTTAACCACCTTATACCTCAACTAAGTTAAAGGATTTTGCGTCATTGCCTCCATTCGTTATCAGAACCGCTTCCAAGGCCTACTCTTTCAGCTCCGTTTTTGGAACCAAAGCTAGTCGCACAATGCCATCGCCGGAGCTTTATTGGGCTTACAACCGCGACACAAAGTCGCACCCATGCTTAGGGCTCCTAAATGCCTCACTCACCCCGGCTTTTAGACGCAAACTACCAAGGTTGGTGCGGTAGCGTGTTGCCCTACAAAAGACTTAAGAACCGACTACCTACGAAGAGACAAATGACATCAGTACTGTCGGCTCGAGGTAGGGCACAAAAAATTATTATGAACAAGTATTTAAACCACCGAATCGTTACGTGATTGAACGGGTACTACTTTCCTCCCCATGTTTCGCTTAAGGTGTCGCAAAGCAAAAGAGACAACACCTTAGGCGAAACACAGGTGGCTATACCGTACCATAAAAGATTTGCCCTTACTAACCGGAGCTGGGTACACGTACCTTATTTGAATAACGGCGTGCGAAGCTATAAACCCAAGTAAATGATGGGTACCCCCGAAGAGGCCGGGGCTTCCAAACATTTAAGTTCAGAAGTATGCAAAAGCTCCCCGTGAAAACATTTTTAAGAACTTTTTCAAACCAATGGATCATCCATATAAACCAAAGCGACTAAATCCTCCGTTATCTCATTGCTTGCAAAAATTTTCAAAAATGGTTTTAACCGTTGGCCGTTCACTTTGAAAACATTCCCGTTGGAAGGATTAACCACTTCAACTGCCCCATGAGGGAAAATAGTTTGCACAATGTAAGGACCAACCCAACGAGACCGCAAATTACCCAGAAAAACATGAAGTTTTGAATTGCAAAGAATATCTTTTTGACCGACTTCAAAAATTTTCCGGTGCATGTTCTTATAATGGAAATCCTTCACCTTGGATTTATAAATGTCCATGTTATCATATGCATCCCTCCGGATTTCTTCTAATTCATTGAGTTGGAGCTTACGATGCGCACCGACGGCGGGCAATCGAAAATTTAAAGTTTTGATGGCCCAATAGGCCTTATACTCCAACTCCACCGGAAGGTGGCATGCCTTACCATATACAAGCCAATAAAGCAAAGAGCCTAAAACGGTCTTATATGCGGTACAATATGCCCACAAGGCATCAGTCAAACGGAGTGACCAATTTTTGTGATTTGGATTAATGGTTTTCTCTAAAATGTGTTTACCTCACGGTTTGCAAGCTCGGCTTGGCCATTGGTCTAAGGGTGGTATGCGGTGGACACCTTGTGCGTGATCCCATATTTCTTCATGAGCACTTCAGAAGGCCAATTACAAAAATGAGAGCCTTGATCACTAATAATGGCCTTCGGCATTCCGAACCGTGACAAGATGTTCTCTTTAAGAAATTCGAGCACCACCTTGTGATCGCTTGTCTTAGTAAGGATAGCCTCCACCCATTTTGAAACATAATCCACCACGAGGAGGATGTAGAGAAAACCATAAGACACCGGAAACGGCCCCATGAAATCAATCCTCCAGCAATCAAACACTTCAACGATAAGGATATTGGTGAGGGGCATCATATTCCTCCAAGTCACCACACCCAACTTCTGGCATGCTTCACATGTTCAGCACAAGGCAAACGCGTCCTTATAAAAGTGTTGGCCAATAAAAGCCACATTGTAAAACTTTGGCAATGGTCTTGGTATGGGAAAAGTGGCCACCGCACTCTTTGGCATGGCAAAAGTTCAAGATCCTTTATTGATCGTCCTCCAAAACACAATGCCGGATAATAAGGTCCGGGCAAAATTTAAAAAGATAAGGGTCATCAAAGATGAATCTTTTCACCTCAATAAGAAACCGCCTCTTATCCTGTGCACTCCAATGGCCTGGTAGTTGCCCCGTTACAAGGTAATTAACAATATCAGCGTACCAAGGGCTCGTTGACACAGCAAACAGTTGCTCATCGGGAAACGTGTCGATAATTGGGAGGTTAGCAGTTCGATCCTCAAACTCAAACTGAGACAAGTGGTCGGTGACCACGTTCTCTTCTCTTTTCTTGTCTTTGATAATGAGGTTGAATTCTTAGAGCAACAAAATCCAACAGATTAATCAATCTTCGTTTTTTCCACCTCAATGCCCTTCTTTGATACAATATGCCCTAAGATAATGCCCTATGTAACCATGAAATGGCATTTCTCCCAATTCAACACAAGGTTCTTCTCCTCGCATCTCTCCAACACTTTCCCCAAATTTAACAATCAATCCTCAAACAAGTCACCGAAGACTGAAAAGTCGTCCATGAACACCACAACAATACGCTCTACCATATCACTGAATATACCCAACATGCATCGTGAGAAAGTTCCCAGAGCATTGCATAACCCAAATGGCATTCGCCTATACGCAAACGTCCCGTAGAGGCAAGTGAAAGTGCTCTTTTCTTGATCATCCAAAGAGACCGCGATTTGATTGTACCCTGAATAGCCATCAAGGAAGCAATAGAAAGCATGACCGGTAACACGCTCTAGGATTTGATTGATAAATGGGAGAGGAAAATGATTCTTGCGAGTGCATTAGTTGAGTTTCCGGTAATCAATGCAGACACGCCAACAGGTAGTGACTCGAGTTGGTACAAGTTCATTATCGGCATTAGCCACCCCGGATTTCTTAGGAACAACCTATATCGGGCTAACCCATTTGCTATCGGCGATAGGGTAGATGATGCCTCCGTCCAATAACTTGAAGACCTCCGCTTTGACCACCTCTTTCATAATCGGATTTAAACAGTGTTGAGGTTGGCGGGAAGGTTTGACATCATCCTCGAGATAAATATGGTGAGTGCACAACAAAGGATCAATTACTTGAATATTGGCAATCGACCACCCGATAGCCTTGGTATGCCGCTTTAATAACTCCATAAGTTGAGATTTTGGTACTCATCCAACGAAGAAGAAATCACAACGGGAAATGTTTCATCGAGCCTAAGGAAAGCATACTTAAGAGTATTTGGCACTTTCAACTTAAGCTTCGGAAATTGCACGCTTGAAGGGAGAGTCTTGCTTGCTAAAGGCGGCAATTCTTCAAATTTTGGTGACCAAACATCCGTACCACACACATCTTCCACATCAAGCAAAGCGTACAAGTACTCCACCTCCGGTGAGTCTAAAAATGCCGCTTCTTCGGCGATAAGGTATACTTCGAATGGATCTTTGTACAAGAAAGTATCGATGTGCTCCTGGTCCAACGAATTGGCAAGATTGACTTCATGGACACACTCGTTATCCCCCATTTGGCTTCCGATATTGAACACATTCACCTCCATCTTCATGTTGCCAAAATTAAGGTTTAGCAAACCGCTTCGGCAATGGATAACGGCATCAGATATGCCCAGGAATGGACGCCCAAGAATGATTGGAGTTGACGTTGACGCTAACGCTTGTGAGGAGGGTACGGGGCAAGTATCCAACGCGATGAAATTCACGGGATAAATAAAATTGTCCACTTGTACTAGTACATCCTCCACCATCCCTCTCGAGACTCGAATGTTTCTATCGGCCAATTGAAGGGTAACTGCTGTGAGCCTCATCTCCCCCAACCCAAGTTGCTCATAAACAGAGTATGGAAGCAAGTTCACACTAGCCCCCAAGTCAAGGAGAGCTTTCTCGATTTTTGTACCTCCGATTGTGATGGAAATGGTCGGGCACCCCGGATCTTTATACTTAGGAACAATGTTGGTTTGAATAATCGATTTCACTTGCTCCGTCAACAATACCCTTTTGTGGACATTCAACTTACGCTTTTGAGTGCATAAGTCCTTGAGAAATTTGGCATAGGTGGAAATTTGCTTGAATGCATCCACCAACGGAATGTTCATCCTTACTTGTTTGAAAAGCTCGTTGATCTCAAAATTTGTATTAGCATGAGCAAGATGCTTTCAAACGTTGGGGAAAAAGAGCCAGAATTTGGGAGACGGGGCCTTTAGTTCTTCCTCTTGAGATTTTGCCGGTTGCTCACCAACGGGAGAGGGCTCCGAGGTTGGTGAGTCAATAGGAACATCCGGCGCTTGCACAACAATTGGTGTAACCCGTGGCTTGCTAGGCTTGGGAACAATGGCCTTATCAACTTCCTTGCCACTCCGCAATGTTGTAATAGACTTGGCTTGCTCGGGACTAAGCACCGAAGAGCTCGCCACATTATTTGTTCCTTGCGGATTCGCTTGGGGTTAAGTCAGTAGTTTCCCCTTTTCTTGTTGAAGCATCCCCACCGTATTGGTCAACTTTGCCATTTGATTCTTGATTTCCCCAAGTGTTTGAGTGGTTTGCTCGTTGAGGATCATTTGGCTTTGCATAAAAGATGACATAATATCCTCCCAAGATCACTTTAGAGGTTGAAATTGATTCAGCCCATGAGAAGGTCCCGGTGGACCGGGGGTTGTTGGTGTTGAGAAAACCTCGGCGCTCTTTGAGATTAAGAAGGCCGGAAAGCTTGGTGTTGTTGAGGCTGTGGAACCTATGGAGGGCCGGGAGGTTGAAGGTCGCTCCATCGGAAATTAGGATGCATCTTCCACCCCGGATTGAAAGTTTGAGAATAAGGGTCAAACCGTTGATTAACGGCATTGACTTCCGCTGGACCAGTTCCCTGGAGAATATCCTTAACGGCGGAGAGCATTTGACATTTTCCCGTAGCATGACCTGCAATTTCACACAAAACACAAATTTCCTCTGCCTTGGCCATAGAGGCCACCCCAGCAATTTTATTGAGTTGCAAAGTTTCAATTTGGCGGGAAAGCTGGGTGACCTTATGAGCTAGCTCGCTTTGCTCATTCAAGTGAAATTTATTGGGATTGCTCAGAACCAGATTAACCACATTCCTTTCAGAGGGTCCGAACAATCCCAATTTTGCATTTTTTCAGCCAATTCCTCAAAATAGTCCCACGCCGCATCAAGAGTTTTGGCCATGACTCCACCGACACACATGCCATCCATGAGAAGTCGAGTGCTTGGGAAGCATCCTTTCAACAAACACTCGACTCTTTGAAAAACCGATAAGCCATGATGTGGAATGGAGTTTAGCAAAACTTTATACCACTCCCAATATTGATAAAATGATTCCCCCTCTTTTTGTTTAAAAGTTTGAATTTGATTCATGAGTTCCTTTGTGAGATGTGGGGGGAAAAATTTCATGTAAAAAGCCTTTGATAAATCAGCCCAATTCGCCAAGGATTGGGGTCTCATGTTATTCAACCAAATTTTGGCTTTATCTTTCACAGAAAATGGGAAGAGTTTAGCTTTGCAGACTCAAGTTGTGTCGGCTTGGACACTATTGTGGATACCAATTCCTAAAATGCCCGCATATGAGTGTACGGGCAATCTTTGTCCTTTCCATAAAAAGATGGCATCATGTCAATGTGATGCACTTTCACGGTGAAAGTATTAGCCTCGGTTGCAGCCGGAAGGACTATAGTGGGCCATGGAATGGTGCGGACCGGATTCATATAATCACTCATAGTCCGTTCGGGCACAACCGGCGGCATCTCATCTTCACCGTTTCCGGTCATTCTTTCTCGAGGAGGGGTTCCTACAAAAAAAGGAGTTCTTTGGGGTGGTGTCCTAACTCGAACCCGACGAGGAGTTTTGGGTTGAAGAGGAGAAAATAATCGATGAAGCCTTTTAGAACTCGGGCTCCGAAAGGCACCACAATGACCAACATGCATACACTTTAAACCCGTTCTCGAGAAACAATGGAAAACAATAATAAAGTAAACAGACAATAGGGGCTATGCCGCCGCCTCCTAACAACAGCTTCGAGGGGCTATGCCGCCGACTCGAGAAGAAAAGACAATAAAAGAAAAAGATAATCTGTACTTACTCTAGCTTCGTTAAACCTCATGTTTGAGAAACTCAAGTGAGAGATATTCGCTAGACTAAGTACAAATCACGCAAAGTAAAAATTAAACGAGATACTTACAATGGGTTGGCGAACCTCCAAAATAAGCTATAACAGAAAGCGCTCCACAGCAACGGCGCCAAAAATGCTTGTGACCTTAATGTGTGCTATAATAAGATTACCCCAAGCATAGGGCTAGGACGGTTGAAATCATAATAATTCCCGAAAGTGTGGGGTCGAATCCACAGGGAGCGCATCCATAACTTGTTTCAGAGATTGGCTTGCATAGAGATTTTGGCCTTAGGAACGCCAACCAAACTTCGGCGTTGAGACGGCCAACTAAAAGATTTAGTAAACTGGCTACTTAACCTATCTACGGCTTTTTAGCTGGATTTTAAACTAAAAGCCAGGTTTACGGATAATTAACACCCATAACGTAAGGATAAACTCGATTCTTCTCTTCTTAACAAAGGTGTTAAACATGACTAGGTCTCTTTTGGTCCATTTTGACAAACACAGAGAGGGACATAGCTCCAAGCATCAAATGTGGGAAAAAACTTAACTCTTGCCTATATTTGATCAAAGAGATTAACACCTTCAAGTTTTGGTACATAAAATTAGTCCTAAGCCATGTTTAAGCTAGAAAACAGGATTTTACAAGAGAAGAACAAGCCACACCGTTGGTTACGGAATGTTAACCATCCCACAACCTAACCATACTACACTACTCACTCATATTGAACGGAGAAAAGAAATGAGCAAGGGTAAACATAAGGAAAATATCAAACATTGATTAAATAAGAAATAAACACAAGATCCTCGAAGATAATGAGATTCCTTACAACTTTAATGAAGGTGAATCACTTCAGAAGTAAATGGATCGTGCTTAAAAACCCTCCTCAAAGCATAAATGAAGAGGGAGGTGGGAGCTCCATTAATGGAGATAGAGAGAGAAAGTGCAAAAAGTAAAGTGCCCTAGATTTCGAACAAGGGCTGGTATATATACCCCCTTTACAAAATATTTACAAAAAGGCCCTTAAAAATGTCCGCGCAGGAGCGAGGGATCGATCCCTGGTGAGAGGGGGATCGATCCCTGAGGCACTGGAGGTGGCCGCTGGATTGGGGGATTGATCCTTGGGCAGTGGGGGATCGATCCCAGGGCTCTCTGGAGCTGCAGCTTGCTTTGCTGCATGTTTTCAGTCCTCGTTCTGCTCTACATCTTCCTCCATTGCTATGGACACATCATTCAGAACCTGGAATGACCTCTCGAGGCTCCTCACATACAACAAGCACATCTAGGCTCCTCCAAGGATCACTGGAAGCCTTGGAAACGACCATATTTACTCCAATTACCTGTTGCTCGACAAAAACACACCTTGTGCGCAATATCAAACAAAAACGGACAATTATGCATACAAGTGCGACAAAATGGAGAGAGATAAGCCTTTCAGTTTACACCATTCAAGGCTTATCAAATATCTCCATAGAGGATAAGTAAAAAAATTAATAACTTTTAAAGTGTAATAATAATGTATTCATAAAAGGTTGAATTTACAAAATGTGGGGGTATTCCGGTTTCTTTAAAAAAAAACTTTTAGAAAAAGAAGGCAATTTCAAGCTCAAAAATTATGTGTTTACGCAAATAATTTTGTTACCAATATAAATCTTGTTTGATAGATCTCATTAAGATTTTTTAAACGGTACAAAAAAATTAAAAAATATTTTTCATTTTTATTATATTTTAATTTGAAATTACTTTTACTTTTTTTTTGACATGAAAATTACTTTTACTTAAAAAATTATATTTGTAAAAAAGTGGAACACCACCTCCTGAGACTCTTAAAAGGGGGAGGGAGTAGTATGCAAAGTTTGAAGAGTGAAGACAGATTCGTGAGGCCCCACTCGTGTGCAACCTGATTAAAGACAGCATTAAACTTGATTAATTAGTAGATCCGGGTTAGCAAGTCACCGTACAAGCATATTGGGGTTGTGAAAGTACACCCATTATTAGAAACTCGTTGGTGAGATTCTCTTTCTCTGTCTCCACTGTTTGGGTTTCAAGCATTTGCCAAGTGAACGTGGCATCTAATCACCATTTCTACAATTTTACATGAAGAAATAAGAATCTATTTAATATTGAGATTTGTAAACTGCCGTTCCGTTTTCCTTTTAAATTTGTTTTAAAAAATAAGGTAATTTTTAGCCTAAATATAATATAAATAAAAATTAATTTTTCAATTTTTTTGTACCGTTTAAAAGATTTCAATAAGATCTATCAAATAAGATTCATATTGATAGAAAAATTATTTGCGTAAACATATAATTTTTGAGCTTGAAATTAACTTTCTTTTCTAAAAGTTCTTTTTTTAAGAAATTGAAACACACCGTAATATTGATAGATTATGCCTCATAATTGTTAAGAGTTTTTTTTTTTTGGCTTTAAGCGCAAACTGTATATTTCATTAACAAGACAAGAGTGTTAGGAATTTTACAAGAGTACTTGCATTTTTACCAAGACTATGAATAGTCGAGTTACAACTATCATACAACAAATAATTGGTTAAAGAGCTCGGTGAAAAACTATATATACACAACAAAATTATCCTGCCTCATAGCTGATTTTGGACAAAACGTCTGTTGCCTCATTCGTTTCGTGGTAGAAAAAAAGTCAATTTCAATCTAGATAAGCTATGCATCGGAGAGAGGCGTGTTAAAGAACACCTCGATAGGTGTCACACGACGTATGATCCCGTGGACAAGGCACAACGAGTGTGACTCCGGACAAACTCTTTCGCTAGCTAGCTCGCCAAACTCAAGCCAACAAATGAATATATGCTATGCAAGCAAATTAACGAGATTAATTGTAAAGTGGATGTGGTTGTTGAATTATAAGCTAGACTTGAGTAGAAGAGCAGCACATATGACATACCCAACCTTCTGGTTAATTAATATAGCATTCTAAGCTTTTTAGATCCTAAGTGACAGGAAGAAATGCATGAGGTATGCTAAAGAAGCGTAATGAAAAAATACAAAGGTTTACAAGTAAGGAATGACTTCGGTGTCCCCGGTCATTTTGGGGACACCGTAACTTTTGGCATAACAAAACCATTATGAGCATAACCAAAACCCATTACAAGCATAACAGAACCATAACAAAGCATAACCAAAACCATATCAAGGCATAACATATTTGTTATGCCTTAATTGGGTTTGGTTACGCTTTGATTGGTTTTTTGGATATTCCTTGGTTATGCCTTATTTGGGTTCTGTTATGCTTATAATAGATTTGGTTATGCTAATAATGGTAAAGTTATGCCAAAAATTACGGTGTCCCCAAAATGACCGGGGACACCATAACATTATCCTTAAAAGTATAGTGTACATAATAACTCAAGTAGCAATACATAAGTGAATAAGCAAGTTGCTTGATATTGGCAATTTGGCATATATAGACGGTTGGTGCGCATGATGCAACTCCAATATGGAAAATTCTAACACTACACCCTATTTACGCACTCATTCACACACTCACACTAACAACAAGGATGGGGCCCACAAACACTGGGTGTGTAGTGTGTGTAGGCTCCACCCTTATTGTGAGTGTGGGTGTGTGATGGACTTGGGTGGCTGTTGTCCCGGCCGAGGGGGTCCCGCTCCGATCTTGGTTCGAAGATCGAAAACGTTCACTTCGTAGAGCTCGTCGAGTTGAACAAGTATGCAAAAAATTAGTTTGATCGAATAACTTTAAGTGCCTGATCGGAACACATATAACTTGCCAATAATGGGTTCTAGTAGATTTGATCCAGTGTTTCGGATCCATTCTTTTCAGGACAAAAGGTTTTGATTAGGCACTTACTGATATCCGATGGAGCTGATTTTTTTTTACATATTTGTTCAACTTGACGAGCTCTACGAAGTGAACGTTTTCAATCGTCGGAGCGAGACCGGAGCAGGGCCCCCTCGTCCCAGACAGTAGCCCCCCAACTCCGTGTGTGATTGGGTGTGTAAATCGGTAGAATGATTGCTCCAATATATGGCACGCATGCCTTGCAGGGAAAGAACAAATTAATCGTGTGGAAATATTGTTGTCAAACTTAAACTTATAACCCCGCACTCCTTTTTTGTTTTTTGGTGGTATAAATTTACAAAGATGTCCGTCCAAATGCGGAAAGATATACAAATAAAAGGATAATTTTATAAATTCACCCCATAAGAGAATAAAAAGAGAGTGATTATTATAAAAAAGAGAAGAATTAAAATCAATTATCATCAGTTAATACGTACAGTACATTCTTTTTTCAATAAGTCTACCGAACCAGCTCCCAATCCGTGCTCCGATCCTGTTGCTGGCGTGGCAGTGGGTCCCAGGTCAGTTAATACATTTTCTTTTTTGTTAGTTTTTACTCCATCTGTCTCTTTTTTAAAGTCCAGTATTTTATTTTGGACTGTCCCTTAATAATTTTCAATTTTGTAAAGTTAGTGGGTAAAAGTTGATGCATTTTCCATTTTGCCCCTAAAAGTATATTTCATTTTAAAAAGTTAGTGAGTAGAAGTGTATGATGATGTCTTCATAAAAGGTAAATAAGGAAAGTTGAGATAAAAATTTGATGTGAAAGGTGTAATGATGATATTTTCTTAATAAATTGGATTTACGAAACATGACATTTAAAAAGGAGTAGTGCTTATTAGAGCTCGTTCCAGATTCTCAAATATGTACTTAAAAATAAGAATCTATTTTTAAGTTTAAAAATAATAGACTTACAAGAATAATTTTTCTATTTTTTTGCAGGTTTTGATAGATCTCATCAAAATCTATTAAATAAGATCCATTTTTTTATTTTTTGCAGAGTTTGATAGATCTTATCGAAATCTATAAAATAAGATCCATATTCCATATTTTTTTGATTTTAGTAAACTTATTATTTTTAAACTTAAAAATTGTAAATAAGTACTTATTTTTTCAGGAAGAAAAGCGGAACACACCATTAACCTATATTAATGGCTTTGTTTGGTTTTTATGTTTTAGAAAGTTACTTTTGAGAGTTTGAGTGGTAAAGAGTAGAGAGAGATAAAGAGACTGATTTATTAAAAATTGTGCCGAGAGGTAAAAGTAACTCTCATGATGTTAAACCAAACAGAGTGAGTTCCATTTTTTTAAAAAGTTTTTTTTTTTTTCAAACGAAAGTAATTTCAAATTCAAATATAATGAAAATAAAAATTAATTTTTTAATTTTTTTTACACCATTTAAAAGATCTCAATGAGATCTATCAAATAAAATCCATATTGGTAAAAAAATTATTTATGTAAACATATGATTTTTAAACTTGAATTATCTTCTTTTTTTAAAAAAAAAAATTTCGAAAACCGGAACACCGTCTGAATAACGTTTTAGGTCAAAGCTTGGTCCAGCTGGGGTTATCCAAAGATGTACACAGTACACACTGTCCCAGTCTTTAATTGGGCGGTGTTTCCATTAACTTAAAACTCGCCACTGAATTAGGGTCGTCCTACCCTAATTGACCCTTGCTTGCTTGCTTCCTCTAACTGTCGTACTTTGGATTGTATGCTGTCCGAATGTACATTTCGATCAGTTTCCACACGCATTCCAGTATTTACAGTACTTGATCAAATTTATTGCCCAAAAAGCTGACTGCCAGCGGATTTTCCAACCCCCCGCACACCTTCCAATTCATTTCAACTTTACAGCCCTCCCCCACCCCATTATTTTATGCATTGTATGTTCCAGCCTGTCCCCCACCCCCTTTTTCAACGTCCCTCTCTTTCTCTTATATTATTTCAAGTTGCTCTTTTACCATTATTGCCATTTCCCATGTCCGTGTGATTACTCTGGAGCCCATCCAAGAGGGTCAATTACTAATCCACCACTTCTCGCTACTAGCTAAAACAAAGGGGATACTAATGCTAAAATTATTTTTATTTGTACGAAAATTATAATAGTGCATAAAAGTGTTGTACCATGTAGCTGGTAAAAAGCTTTTATGCAGTATGGTTTTAACACAAATAAAAATAATTTTGACATTTTCACTTTCTAAAAAGAAAAGCAACAAATGTTCCTAAAAAAATTCTTGTTAGTTTTATCTAAATTGAACTTTTGAAAAAAAAAATTCTGAAATAAAACATGAAGGTAAAATTTTGTACAATTAACTATATACCAAGGATTCTTGCATTTCAATGTAAAAAGTGTTGTTATAATAGTTTGTTATTGTGAAAAATAATACGTTTTGTGATGGGGGCTTTGTGGAACCAATGGAAGTAAGAGTAATTTTGGTTTGGTTCGAATCTTAAGAGAGAGTTCCCACAAAAAATTCACTTCTCAACCATTAAAAAGGATGATACATACTATTCCCACAATCGCCTTACCACTGCCACAAAAACAAGATTTGGCAGATTTTAGGCTAGTTAATATACATACTATTCCTGACTTGCGGGCCTATTTTTGACCAAAACATTGGAGGCCCAAGGTCACCGCCTCTCCGGCCTTGTTCTTGGGCCGGTCCTGAATAGAGGTGCGGACGAGAGGACACGACAGCGGTAGACGAAAGGCGTCGAGTGGTGGTACTGGTGACGGTGAGAAGTGAGTTGAACTAGTTGCGGCGCCGTGGTTGAATCGGCATTGGAACTCGAAGAAGGTGGTGGCGGAGGAATTGTCGGCAAATGACGGTCCGTCAACCTGAGCTACATCATTCCCTCATTTGCCGATATCTCTACACCTGTAAGTTCAATTATGTTTTTCTCCTCTCTTTGAAGGTTAGATCCATCTTCTTCTTCGTCTTTGTCTACCCAATTAAGGCTCCATTTGTTTTGATGTAAAATATTTTACATGTAAAATATTTTTTTATAAAACAAACTTCAAATTTTTACTTTTCGGCGTTTGGTTGACACTTGAAACTATTTTCAAAAATCGACAAAATAGTGTGTGGAGAGGAAAGGGGGGCTTCAACGGTGGATAGATTTGAGAATATTGGAATTAAACGTGGGTCAGGATTGACGATGGAGAAAACTGAGCAATAAGAATTGCAATAGAATGCAACAAGTTCATTTCAAAAAATAACTTATCTAAGATTTAAGGGTAAGTCATTTTTATTCGATTAATGAAAAATGTTTTATATGTAAAATATTTTCCTTATTTTTTACACAACCAAACACTAAAAATAGGTAAAATATTTTACCGAAAAATATTTTAAAAATATTTTACGCCCAAACAAATGAAGCCGAAATTACTTTCCAGTATACATTCTAACAATCTGGTTTTAAATTTAATATTAAAAAAATATGAGACCATGTGTTCTGACTTTACCTAGGGCCTCTAAATACATTGGGCTGGACCTACCTCCATTTGTGGTTGATGTGGGAAATGTCGGCACCTCCATTTCCGGTTGAACAAGAGACGATGAGCGAAGAACATCTGAGCAAGACGCTGAGTTCTGAGTTCTGGTTTCGGTTGATGTTGGAAATATGCTGGTGGCAAAGGAGGACTGGGCGTGTGTAGACACACTAATCCGGATCTCGGAGGTTTTTTAAATGTCCCAATGATAAAATAAAGAAAACTATACCTTCGAGAGCTTGGAGGAAGGATTTCCCTAGACCAAAAAGCCCAAAAGCCCAACAGAAAGCCAAAGAACCCAGAACTGGACCCTTTATACTGTACGGCACATCTCTACACCGCACGGAATAACGAATCTCATTATGCCGCATGAGTTCATGAGGTCCACCGCACGGCATTTCGAATAAAGTTCTAACTGGCTCAGTTAGCTGTCGGCCACGTCCACTTGAGCCACAGCTACAAGTTGGCGTAACTGAAAAAGCACTTCTAACCCGCCCAAAAAATGCCTCCCCCATTGTAATTCAAAATCCTTGGCTCTTGACTATAAATACAACCATACACTCAAGAGAAATGGGCCTTGAATTCTCTTTCTCTCTTATCATACTTTCACACCCACTACTCACTTTCAAGTTTTGAGAAAGTTACTCTAAAGACATTCTCTAGGCTCTTTCTTTCTCAAAATTCTCTACTTTTCTCCTCAACATTAAAGTGAGTCCTTTTACTCACTTTAAGGTCTCAACTACCCTATATACCTATCTACCACACACATCTACACCCCCCCCCCCCCCCCCCCCTCTCCTCTTTCCTCAACCAACCATACTTGTGATCATTTGCCACCCTTCGTCCTCATCCAAGCTTGGGATTAAAGGTATAAATCAGTTTCCTTGGCATAGGCCCTGTCCTTACCCTGAGGGAACTCTTCTGTAGTCAGGATCAACCCCTTTTGGTTAGATACTGACTTAAAATCGTTTTCAAAACAAGAACAGCCACTGTGCTGGGTGCGCCATGCCGCGCGGCGCTTTGATGCGTCTCACGGCATAGTGTACTCAGACGCACGGCCTTCCATGTAGCTACTTTTTCTTGTTCAAACTGTCCGGATCATAGCTATCCTCCGCCAGGCCTGTTCTTATTACTGAGATATCAGTCAAAAGTATTTTCAGAAGAAAACCATATCTACAAGCCATGTCTTGTTTCATAAACAAAGCTTTCTTGATCATTTTGTGTGATCAAAATGCATTAAAAGTTGTTTTACGTTCATGGCTTGAAGTAATGGTACCTTCCCAAAATGATTCAGTAGTTGAGCACTTTCTGATGTCTATTAAAAAACCTCGCACGTGACATACAATATGCTGGGCGGTGTTCTGGAAGCTGATGATGGTCTAATAACATAACAGGTACCCCGCACAGTGTATTGTAAAACCGTGCGCGGTATTATAATATGCCGTGCAGGAGATAACTGAAATCCGAACAGTTTTTGTTGAAAAATTCTTTTCTTCTGCATCATCTTTACCATCCCTGTGCAGACAACACCACGTGCACGTCAACGAGATATACTTTCTGATGTCTGTTAAAAAACCTCGCACGCGACATACAATATGTCGGGCAGTGTTCTGGAAGCTGATGATGGTCTAATAATAGAAAAGGTTTTCCCGCACGGTGTATTGTAAAACCGTGTGCGGCATTATAATATGTCGTGTAGGAGATAACTGAGATCCGAACAGTTTTTGTTGAAAAGTTCTTTTCTTCTGCATCATCTTTACCATCCCTGTACAGACAGCATCATGTGCACGTCAACGTGATATACTTTCCCATGTCCCTTCCCCCATTACTTGTTTATTAAATAGCTTAATTTTCTAAAAGATATTTAAAATTTCCCTTTTAAAAATGCTTAGTAGAGACAGGTTCTGCCGGGCGAGCGGCATGCTTTTCAACAAAACCTTCCCCGCTCGATACATGGCTCCCAAACCTAAAATCTCAATGTTTTCGCTAGACCAAACGCCTTTTTCAAATGAGTTCTCGATTTCTCAGATCATCGATCTCAAAAATCTGGATGGCGACTCTTTTGGACACGCGCCGGTCGGGGAGCCCATAGTGTCGACTGCGCTGGGGACTTTGTTCATTTGGCTCTATGACTCTCTTAGGCTCTCATTGAAAGCTCCGGAGCTAAAAATTAATTATGACCATTAAGGATAAAATAATCAAAAAAAATAAGATTTTCACACTAATTCAAACGGATTAAAAATTGGAGCACTTAAATATCTATTCTTCGTTTAGTTCTATGGCTCTCTTAGAGCTTTCATTGAAAGCCCTAGAATCAAAAATTAATTATGACCTTTTTAGGATAAAATAATAATAAAAATTAGATATTCGCACAGATTCAAACGGATTAAAAATTGAAACACTTAAGTATCTGCTCTAATTTTCAATCCATTTGAATCTGCTCTAATTTTCAATCTGTTTCAATTGGAACAGAGATTTTATATTATTGATCATTTTATCATAAATGGTCATAATTATTTTTGTGGCTCTAGTACTTTCAATGAGAGCCCTAAAAGAGCTGTAAAACTAAACGAAGAATTCGTTTGAATCTACTCTAATTTTCAATTCATTTGAATTAGTGCGATGTCACGACCCCAATTCTAAAAACTTTGTCGAGCCATCGTGACCGGCCGATGAGACCTAACGCTCATCCAGACCTCTTTTTCATAATTAAATTTGGAGATAAAAACATTGCTATTTTATTTCAAAAACTCTTATTACAAAACCCAAGTCTTCTGAAAAGATAACATTTTTACAATATCTATACAAAACTACAATAAGCATGTCCCAGTGCAGCAGCAACTCCATCTCTATTCCTCATTATCTGTGAAAAAAATATCAGTTTCTATAAGCGGAATGCTCGTGTGAGATACGAATACAAAAGTTGTACGTTTTACACCATGGAACAATTCTTAACATAAATGCTTGCATAATCTGAAACAAATAATCTTACGATGTTCATCCAATAGCTTAATCTTTTTGTAGGGGAGTGACCCCTCTTGCTGTGTGAAATAATCAAGTCACTGGCCATTAGGGCCCTATTCTTTCCGTCCGTATAACTCCATTCTGTGTTATGGTATCTTTTTAAGCGTCCCCCAAACTCGGGACAACTGTTTGGATGCATCAATAGGTCATCTCCTTTGTCTGACCGCTTCCTTTTTCTAGCTTTAAATTTTTTTAGCGTCACCACCTTTGTTTGACGTGCATCTAATCTTTAACATGAAAAATTTGTCATAACTTTTTCCATGGAATATCTTAAATAAAATTATAATCTTTACTCAACATAAAATCATGCTACATTTTATAAAGAAAATTCATGTAACTAAAGTATAAGTATCTCACCTTAGAATTCTTTGTTACGTGTACTTGTTAACCTCCGGACGATGTAGTGGTAGCTTGGCAGTGGTGTAAGACTTCGGCAGTGGGGTATGACTTTGTTCAGGACTTTTGTTAAGTTCCTTTATTTCTTTTGTAATGCTAACCCCCTGAACATTTTTTTTCCCTTTATTTCCGTACAAGTAATTTTGTACCAGGGGATACTATTTTTGGTCTTGTACTAAGTATAGGATTGCTATTTATAGAGTTCTCTAGTCTTCCTAAACTTGACACATAATCTACCAAGTGTCAACACTAATGTGAGGTGTCATTTCCTCAATTGGTGTAAGCAAAGCTAGATAAATGACTTGGCTAAGCTAACATTAGGTAGGCTAATGTGGCAAAATCATAGTATCCACGGTTTTATTCTTTTCCCTTCTTGTTTTTTTTTCCAAGTTTTCCGTACATACTTAACATATATATACATATATGTTTTATATTACGGTATTTTTCATCTTTCAAATAAATTATCTATTGGGTGCACATTTTATGAAAGAAATGTTTTCGATCAATTTTTGTTCCAGACTAAAACTAAATAATTTTACATGTCGGTCTCAACATTGCCTTCATTTTAAATCTAACCACGTACGAATTTTAGGTCGGGGTGTTACATGCGAAGATTTTATATTTTTAATCATTTCATCATAAATGGTCATAGTTATTTTTTGGCTCTAGTGCATTCAATGAGAGCCATAAGAGAGCCGTAGAACTAAAAGACGTACAAATGTTTAAGTGCTCCAATTTTCAATTCGTTTGAATCGGTTCGAAAATCTTATGTTTCTAATCATTTTATCCTAAAGGGTCATAATTAATTTTTGACTCTAGGACTTTCAATGAGAGCACTAAGAGAGTCATAAAACCAAATGAATAAAATACACTTAAATGCTCCAATTTTCAATTCATTTAAATCGGTACAAATATCTTATTTATCTGATTATTTTATACTAAAGAGTTATAATTAATTTTTTATTCTGGCCCTTTTAACGAGAGCCCAAGAGAGCCGTAGAACTAAATAAAATTTAAAATTTCATTTTCTGTCCCTCCCACTAGCAAAAATAACGGAGTGAAACCAAAACTGTGAAATAGGGGAGGTCCATGTCCTTTTTCAAAACTGAGGGGTACTTCTTGTCATTGTCATTTACCTCAAGAGGTCGGACTGAAATTTACCCAAAATAAAAAAGTAATGGACTATAAAATAAAATAAAATAAAATAAAATAAAAAAAGGGGAGGGTGCACCTTTTCATAAGCAGGTCATTTGACTCATTTTATATTTTAATCTATTTGGACTCGTCAGTATATGCGTGTTCTTTACAACCCAATCATCTGCTGAAGGTTTGTAAATCTAGAGACGCTACGACGTCGCATATAGTAGTACTAGGAGCGTGGATTTTTCCTCCAATCTGAAAGACGCGTTTGGTGTGTAACGCTTGCTCTCTCTGTCTCTTACCAGATACCAGCTAATAGCTATGATAAGCTTGGCTGGCCACTTTCCTAGCAGGTTCATTACTCACATTACACACACATCCATATCAATTGAGACGCTGCATATAAATAGCCACCACCACAACTCCGTTCACTCACACCACCAAAACAGAGCAAAACCCCAACTTAGACACACTCTTCTCTCCGCACACCCATTTTCTCATCTAGATCGCAAAAAAAAAAAAAAAAAAATGGCATCTTTCATTCCTAAACTCCTCCTCCTAATCTCTCTCTTCCAATTCTCACTCGCCACCAGAAGACTCACCGAGTTATACATACCACCCACTACACTCATGCAATACCACGACGGCCCTCTTCTCGTCGGCCATATCAAAATCAATCTCATTTTCTACGGCAAATTCACTCCTGCCCAGCGAGCCATTGTTTCCGATTTCGTCGCCTCGCTCTCTTCTCCCCCGGCTCACAACGAGCCTTCGGTCGCCACCTGGTGGAAAACCACCGATATATATTACGAGAAAGCGAAATCGAAGAAATCCACCCTCTCTTTGGGTAGTCAAATACTCGACGAGGACTACTCGTTGGGAAAATCCCTCAAGCAGAAACACATCAAGCAGTTGGCGTCGAAGGGCGATCAGATGTACGCCATCAACGTGGTTATGACCGCCGCTGACGTACTTGTCGAAGGGTTTTGTATGACTTGTGGCACCCATGGGTCTTCGAAGAGTAGCGCCCCGATAAACGGCAAGCACCATAAGTACGCCTACATTTGGGTCGGTAACTCGGAGACTCAGTGCCCGGGTCAATGCGCTTGGCCGTTTCACCAGCCTATTTATGGACCACAGAACCCACCTTTGGTCGCGCCCAACCAAGACGTTGGTATGGATGGGATGGTGATCAACCTGGCTAGCCTATTGGCCGGGACAGCGACGAACCCATTTGGAAAAGGCTTCTACCAGGGGGAGGCTGGTGCTCCGATGGAGGCCGCGTCGGCTTGTCCTGGGGTTTACGGCACGGGAGCATACCCTGGCTTCCCGGGAAATCTCTTGGTGGACGCTTCAACCGGTGCTAGCTACAATTGCCATGGTTCTAATGGGAGAAAATACTTGGTTCCGGCTATATTTGATCCAATGACGTCGTCGTGTTCCACTTTAGTCTGAATAAGATGCTGAAAGAAAGTTTATACGGACGATAAAGCTAGAGGAAAAAAAATGTATTAACTCATTCTTTAATTTATTGTGTATAGTGTTACCAAATCATTTGAATTAACGGTTGTACTATTTATGTGGTTCTATAAAAATTTTGCTCAGTAGCCAATCTATTTCAATGTCCTGATCGATTGCTTTTTCCAATACAGTTTTGTGTTCAATATTGTATCTCTTTGCATGTACCTGTTTGGAGGAAGTAGACTGGTTTGAAGTTTTCCCTTCTTCAGGGGCTCCTATTCTCTTTTCATTTCCCTGCATCATGACCTGGCACGGCAAAATCTACCTTCCCACTTTTAAATCAGTCATAATTTAGAGTTGAATATGGGCCGTGATTCGGTCAACAAATTGGAAACGGATTGATGCGTAACAGAACAACTAATACACGTGATTTTTCTAGTACATTTAGGGCAGAGACTAATGGTATCGGACGGTGCAAAAGCCGTAGTTACACACCAGATATGGTTAACAAAAATGCTATGCACACCTAATTCTAGTTGTCTATATGTGTTTGAATGGTTTTGATTTTAAAAATAAAAACTCTTCCAAAAAAAAGTTTAACTTTTCTGGGAAAAAGTTTGAGCGAATCCTGACCGTTTATTACAACAATAAATGGACAAAGATTGGTTGTATGTTGTGTTTTACACACAACGGTTGTTTGTGTAGCACCCAGGTTGTGAGACCATAGCTATAAAGAGTCAAATCCTATTTAAGAAATTTCGTTGATCAAAATTCGATAAAAGTAAAAAATTACAGTTTCACTTTGTGGATTCCATCTAAACATTTTTCAAATGCTCCACTGCATGGTCATTGATATCGAATCTTCCTTTTAACACATATTAATTGTTCATAAAAAAAACATTACAGTGCACATTTAAAGACATACACAAAATGATTTTTTGAGGTGATCCGAATAGTGAATGTAACGGTCTGAATTTTTTAGTAACAATTTTTATTTGCAAATATAATTTTTTTTATTAGTTATACGAAAAATTATTTATGTCGTCACACAAAATTTTTATCCCGCAATTGCTCATGTGCGCGTGTACCTGACGAGTGATTTTTTTCTAATGTGTGCATGTGCTACCCCGGACCAAATCAAACCTTTCCCCAGCCTTCTTTTTTTTTTTCCGGCTGAGATAAGGGGGGAACCAAATCCCCATTTTTCCTCCCTGATTTCCTCATTTTTAGACAACACACAATTATCTATAGGTTAATACACTTAGGCAAATTCAAGACCCATCTTTTATCCCCTTTCCATTTCTTCATTTGTTTCAGCCAACTTCAGCACAGAGAGAGAGAGAGAGAGAGAGAGGCTAGCTCCATTACCACTGTAGCCACGTCCAGCCTCCACCACCGAACACTATCCAGCCGGTCACCTCCACCTTTTCCCTCGGCAGCCCGACCATCATCCTCCACCTCTCCGTCACTCCTCCTACGTACCATCGCCACCTCCCGACGCCCCACCTCCAACCGGCCGTACCAAAAAATTCACAAAAATGTATTTTTTGTGCCACAATATTTGTATTATTTTGTGTGTTAAGAGTGTGATAAATCTTGTAGTTGTTGGGAAAAATTCAGCATATACAAAAAATCCAGAGAACAATTTCATTGATAACAATACAGTACATGATTGAAACAGGATACAGATTACAATACGAAAATAGGAAATGAAATTCAAACAGAAATCTCAGAAACCAAACCGAGTCCTGTATGATACCACAGTCTCCTTAAGAAAGATTCGCCGCCTACCGTTGATGTTGTAAGTTCTTGTTCGGCGTCTTCCTCCCAGGGTTGGCTCAGCTAAACTGCAAGCTGTCGGAACACCACCGTCTACCACCTTGGCGAACTGACTACCGCATGCCTCTCTCTCTCAAAAACGTATATCAGAATATGCTAGAAGGTTGTGAATTTGCTTGTGTTCCTCCAAAACGTGATGCATCAATTTATAGGCAAATGGAGATCTTCACAAATGCTGGTATTGAATAGAACCATTCAATATGAGTAACCCCCAAATGAAATCAACCATCAATAGGAAGAATATTGTAACCATGAAGGAGAAGAATAATGCTGCCATCAAGGTGGAGGGGTTACGGGAGTCACAGCTGCGCACATCAATAGTCTATTGATTGTAGTGCGTCTAGATACAACGAACCCGGGACCGGTTGCCTCGGGAGACCCTCCAAAATTCCCGGTTTCATTCATCCGAAATTTCATAAATTTCCAACAATCCCCCCCATGAATGGAATTGGCAAGCATACTGGCGCAGAGCACAAAGTTGATCCGAGAGAGCGACAATGGATAATTCCTGCATAGGATAGGTGGCTTTTGGCCTGGAACCTTCCCTTGCGATTGAGTTTACTGGCAAACCAGTGTGCGGTCCCGCTTTGAACTATTCCGCCGCTGATGTAAACCGAGACAATAGATGTCACACAGGACTTCTCCTGACGTAGTTCAGTTCTCACTGTTGGGTTCATTTTGGCCATGACACCCCCTTCTTGGTTCTGCGAGTATTTTCTCGAGAATTTCGCCACAATTCTCAAAGAAGCGGCCCCACTTCATACTGACATAAGTGACCTTCCCATAAAGGGTATCTTGCTATACCCCGCCTGGAAATCCAGCGCATAGGAGTCATTAAAAGCAATGCTTAACCTTTTCCCATTTATAGGTATCACTATTCTACACCATAGGAATGGTGAGGAGACCGGTCTCCTCTCCTCAATGATCGTTCTCGGCTACTCGCGAAAGATAGTCTCATTGAACCTAGATCTGGGATCTCCAGTCAACTAGGTTGGCTACCCCCTCATTAACTATGAACGTAGTGGCTTTAGCCCCATCCCTTTCGATGCTTGCTCAACTAGCTCTCAGTTTAACCCTTTGGTTAGTGGATCCGCAATATTGTCCTTTGACCTCACATAGTCAATAATGACAACCCCACTTGAGAGTAGTTGCCTAATGGTATTATGTCTACGTCGAATATGTCTAGACTTACCATTATACATATTACTCTGTGCTCTACCAATTGCAGATTGACTGTTGAAATGGATACTAATTGTTGGCACAGGTTTTGGCCATCTTGGAATATCCTCCAAAAACTAACAGAGCCACTCAGCCTCCTCAGACGCCTTGTTTAGAGCGATAAACTCTGATTCCATCGTTGAACGTGTTATACACGTCTGTTTGGAGGATTTCCAAGAAACAGCTATACCACCAAGTATAAAGACATATCCACTTGTGGATTTTGAGTCTTTCATATCTAATATCCAGTTCGCATCACAATACCTTTCCAGTACTACTGGATATTTGGTGTAGTGCAACCCCAGATCACGAGTGTACCTCAAATAGTGCAGAACCCTGACTATTGCCTTCTAGTGAACACGACCTGGATTACTCATGTATCTGCTCAGTCTGCTGACTGAGTAAGCTATATTGGGCCTTGTACAACTCATCAAGTACATCAGGCTCCCAATTATCTGAGAATACTCTAATTGAGATAGGCCTTCCCCCCATTCTTGGATAAATGCAGACTTAAATCCACAGGGGCTCTTGCGACACTTGAATCAGATGGGTTGAACTTCTCAAGAATCTTGTCAACGTAGTGTATCTGAGACAACGCAAGTCCGACAGATGTTCTGGTGATCTTGACACCCAGAATTACATCTGCAAGGCCCATATCCGTCATGTCAAACTTTGAGTTTAACATGCTTCGGTAGAATGAATGACCTTTTCATTGCTACCAACAATAAGCATGTCATTAACGTAGAGACACAAAATGACGTACCCTTCGTCTGTGTCTTTGACGTAAACACACTTGTCACATTCGTTGATCTTGAAGCCACTCGACAACACAACATTGTCAAATTTCTCATGTCATTGTTTCGGTGCTTGCTTGCTTTAAACCATACAATGATCTAACAAGCCTACATACTTTCCTTTCTTGGCCTGGTGCGGAAAAACCCTCGGGTTGTCCCATGTAGATTTCTTCATCTAAATCGCCGTTAAGGAAAGCTGTTTTTACATCCATTTGATGTATCTCAAGGTTACGCAAAGCTGCGATCGTGATGATCATCCAAATGGAAATAATCCTTGAGACAGGTGAGTAAGTATCAAAGTAATCAAGACCTTCTTTTTGTCTGTATCCTTTGGTAACAAGCCTAGCTTTGTACTTATCAATTGACCCATCTGCTTTCAACTTCCTTTTGAAGATCCATTTGTAGCTGAGAGGCTTACTGCCTGGTGGCAATTCACCAGTTCCCACGTATGGTTTTGCAGTATGGAATCAATCTCACTCTTAATGGCCTCTTTCCATAAAGGACCCTTAGGGCAGCTTACAGTTTCCTGGAATGTCCGAGGCTCATTCTCTACTAGATGAGTCAAAAAATCTGGACCAAAAGATGTTGATGTTCTAGCGCGCTTGCTACGACGTGGATCAACATCAACTTCCTCTTCTTGGCCTTGTCTGCTTTCATTAGCCGGATGCAAAGTCCGTTTAGCAGAACTTGACTCTCCAATGGATCTATAAGGGAATATGTGCTCAAAAAACACTACATTACTAGACTCCATGAGAGTATTCTTATGAATATCTTGTATATCTGACTCATACACAAGAAATCGTTAGGCACTATTGTCCTCTGCATAACCGATGAACACACAATCAACAGTTTTATGGCCTATCTTCTCTTTCTTAGGAGAAGGTATGGCAACCTTCGCTAGACAACCCCACGTTCGTAAGAATGTATAGGTAGGCTTTCTACCTTTTAAACAATTCGTACGGGGTTTTATCAACGTCTTTGCGAGGTATTTTATTGAGGATATAATTAGCGGTGAGAACAACATCTCCTCACATGTTCTGAGGCAACCTAGAACTGATCAACATTGCATTCATCATATCCTTCAATGTACGATTCTTGCGCTCAGCAATTTTGTTAGTCTAAGGCGAAAAAGATGCTGTGGTTTCATAGATAATCCTGTGTTGGGCACAGAATTCTCCAAACGGTGACTGAAATTCACCACCACGATCGCTTCTGACCACTTAATCTTTCTGCTCAATTGATTCTCAACTTGAGTCTTGTAATGAACAAACTTGTCCAGGGCTTCATCCTTGCTTTTCAGCACATAGCAAAACCGAGTGCTATCATCGATAAAAGTAATGAAATACTTGTTACCGGCCCAAGTTTGGATATATTTCAGATCTCACACATCTGTGTGGATTAAACCTAAAGGTTCTGTGCTTCTTTCTACTGCTTTGAAAGATGCCCTCGGCATTTTAGCCTCTACACAAGTCTCACACTTGTGTTTTTTATCAAATTGGAAAACTGGAATATGGTCCAAGTTAATTAATCTACGCATAGAATCATAATTAACATAACCTAGTCTACCATGCCACAAAAAGGAAGACTCAAGCACATAAGCAACATGGGATTCTTTTTATTGATAGTAGGGATAGCAGTCATTACATTCATCTTAAAAAGACCATCGGTCATGTAACCTTTCCCTACATACATTCCAGCTTTAGTCAGAGTAACCCTATCAGCCTCAAAAACCAGGCGGAAGCCGTGCTTGCTCAATAGCGAACCAGAAACCAAATTCTTACGAATATCTGGCACGAACAGCACATTATTCAGAGTCAACTCTTTTCCCAAAGTCATCTTCAGGACCACTTTCCCCTGCCTCGAAACATTCGAGGTAGCTGAATTCCCCATGAACAGCTTCTCACCGTTAGCAGCCGGCTCGAAGGTAGTGAACAACTGCCTGTCACAACAGATATAACGTGTAGCCCCAGTGTCTATCCACCATTCCCGTTGGTTTGAACCAACCATGTTCACTTCAGATACCATAGCCGAGAGGTTGATATCGGACACTGCAGCCTCCACCTGAGCCAAGTGCACCTGAGCGCGAGGGTTAAGCGGCTTCGTACACTCCGAAGCTTTATGCCCGAACTTGTTGCAGTTGAAGCAAGTACCCTGAAACTTCTCTCTCTGTTTCTTGGCAACACCACCTCTCAATCCCAGATCGACACTTTTGTCCTTCTGTTTGCCAGCTTGTTTATTAGAACGCCTGTCATATTGGTTTTTCCTCACACCGGAAGATTGTCCATGCTCCACCATGTTTGCTTTGGCCATGTAGGAGGCCTTTGCACTCCTATCCATACCCCGATTCTCCTCTTCAATACGAAGCTTGATGAAAAGAGCCTCCAAGGTCATCTCCTTATTCTTGAACATGAGATAGCTCTTGAATTCTTTCCATGCTGGGGGTAGCTTGTGGATGACCGCAGCCACTTGGAATGCTTCACTCAGAATCATCCCTTCAGTCCTGATCTCATTGAGGCTCTTGGACTTGGACTGCCACATACTTGGAGTCCACCATCATATAATCAAGGAACCGACCCACAACAAACTTTTTGGACCCAGCACCCTCGATCTTGTATTTCATGTCTAAGGATTCCCACAACTCCTTAGCCGACGGAGCCTCGCCATACACAGAATACAGCGAATCATCCAGAGCATTCAAGATGTAATTCTTGCACATGTAGTCATGCTCTTTCCACCTAGCCACATCAATCCGCTTCTTAGTGTCAGTATCGTCCTCAACAATAACAGGTGCTTCCTCGACAAGCCACTTTGCTAAGTTCAAGGTGGTGAGATAGAACAACATCTTCTATTGCCACCTTTTGAAGTCGACCCCAACAAATTTGCTCGGCCTCTCCATGTGAGACATTGGAACAGAGGGAATCCCAGGAATAGGAGCATGAGTTGGAATAGCACCACCGTCATTTCCATTGCCATTGCCACTGACATTACCAGTCTCCTTCTCTTTGCCAGTGACGGTAGTTTTCCCTTGCGCAGTTGTCATGTTTTTCCTGAAATTTGGAACAACCACATAGAAGAGAACAAATCTCAATCTCAAAATGACAAGCTATACATGCATAGATTAACAATCTATCAAACAAGCTAGGACTAACATCCCCACAATACCATGTACCCCGGGGTCCCAAGGGGCCGTGCCCCATGACGGGGGTCTTGGGGGCAACGCCCCCGGCCGGGAGTCTAAGGGCAGCGCCCTCAGGGGGATCAACCTGGCAGCGCCCCCGAAAGGTAAACGGTATACACAATCTGCTGTTAACAAGACTGTGGCCATCCGACTTCTCCTTCTGCAAAACAGCGTAATCTGGGTACTGGCTAACACCACATAGGCCATGCACCAAGGCTGATTGATTCATGCCTACCACTAGCTAATCACTTCAGGCAAGGCACATAAGGCCACAAGCCACCTCTGGCTAATCAAATGCCTAGCACCCAAATCGCTTCTGCCAAGCAGATTATAACAGTGGGATCAAGGCCAGGTGATGTCAAGGCAGAAGCTAAGTAGATCACCCCAGAGGCCAACCAAAATTGATCCAAGGCCAAGCCGCGCACGACTGCCCTAGGCCATAGCCTTTCTGTTAATCTCATCTCCGAACAGTGGCCATGTCGTGCACTACAGGCCATGGCCGTAGCCAAACGGGTCTGTTATCGTATCACGTTTCGATCCATCAATCAGTCTGTAATAGTCTCGAATGAATCACCGATCAATCTGCCGAGCAGATTGATTAAACTTCTTACACCAGTGGTTCTCCACCATGATTCTATCAAGTCATGAATCTGTTCTTGCAACTCAAAGATTAGTTTGATGCTGATCAATGATCAAAATCTTTCTTAAGCTTGTTGGGAAAAATTCAGCATATATAGAAAATCCAGAGAAGAATTTCATTGATAACAATACAGTACATGATTGAAATAGGATATAGATTACAATACAAAAATAGGAAATGAAATTCAAACAGAAATCTCAGAAACCAAACCGAGTCCTGTATGATACCACAGTCTCCTTAAGAAAGATTCGCCGCCTACCATCTGTGTTGTAGGTTCTTGTTCGGCGTCTTCCTCCCAGGGTTGGCTCGGCTAAACCGCAAGCCGTCAGAACACCACCGTCGGCTGCCTTGGCGAACTGACTACCGCCTGCCTCTCTCTCTCTCAAGAATGTATATCAGAATATTCTAGAAGGTTGTGAATTTGCTTGTGTTCCTCCAAAACGTGATGCATCAATTTATAGGCAAATGGAGATCTTCACAAATGCTGGTATTGAATGGACCCATTCAATATGAGTAACCCCCAAATGAAATCAGCCATCAATAGGAAGAATATTGCAGCCATGAAGGAGAAGAATAATGCTGCCACCAAGGTAGACGGGTTACGGGAGTTAGAGCTGCACACATCAATACGTCTATTGATTGTAGTGCATCCAAATACAACGAACCCGGGACCGATTGCCTCGGGATACCCTCCAAAATTCCAGGTTTCATTCATCTGAAATTTCATAAATTTCCAACAGTAGTATGCTAGCATATGTGTTAAGTTTGGCAAAGATGTTAACAAAAAATAAGTGAATCTCATCTTTATAAATTCAAACTCCAACCATAATATGTACATGCCCACTAACTCATAATACACATTTGTGAGACTCATTTTTTATCCTAACAAACATTTTAACACACAAATTTACTAAACTCATTGCGGATATTCTAATACACTCCTACGTTAGTAATGTCTAACACACATTTATGAGACTTATTTTTATCTTAATACACATTTTAACATACAAATATTACCAAATCCATTGCGGATGCTCTTAGGGGAAGGATGAAAAATGTACAAACTTTTACCCATTAACTTACAAAAGGGGTTTTTAGAGACTAGCCCCCTTTTTTTTAAGCTTTGGTTTTAAAATAGTCCTCTATATATTATTTCTAACCAATCTTTTTAAAATAGTCCTAACCCATATTAATTTGGATAAAAATACCCATGGCTATGAGAACTGAACTGGGCTATGAGAACTGGAAAATACGTAGTTCATGTAGACCCAATACACATAGTTTACGTAGTCCATCACACAGTTCACATAACCAAAAATACACAATTCACATGGTCTCACCACACACTAAAATACACAGGTCACATAGTTTCAACACAAACAGTTCACATAGTTCACAAAAATCGCTACACAGTTCACATAGCCCAACTATACACACAAAAATTCAAAAAAAAAAGTTACAAAATAAATGGCATTATTTTTCTTGTTAGTTTTATCTAATTTGAACTTTTGAAAAAAAAAAATTCTGAAATGAAACTTGAAGGTAAAATTTTATACAATTACCTATAAACCAAGGATTCTTGCATTTCAATGTAAAAAGTGTTGTTATAATAGTTTGTTATTGTGAAAAATAATACGTTTTGTGATGCGGGCTTTGTGGAACCAATGGAAGTAAGAATAGTATTGGTTTGGTCCGAATCTTAAGAGAGAGTTCCCACAAAAAATTCACTTCTCAACCATTAAAAAGGATGATACAGCCAAGGTTCGAAAACATTACCTTGAGGTTAACAGCACAAGCGCCTTACCACTGCCATAAAAACAAGGATTTGGCAGATTTTAACCTAATAAATATACATACTATTCCCGACTTGGGGGCCCTGTTTTTGACCAAAACATTGGAGGCCCAATGTTGCGGCCTCTCCGGCCTTGTCCTTGGGTGGGTCCTAAATGGAGGTGCCGACGAGAGGACAGGACAGCGGTAGACAAAAGGCGTCGAGTGTTGGTACCAGTGACGGTGAGAAGTGAGTTGAACTAGTTGCGGCGCTGTGGTTGAATCGGCATTGGCACTCGAAGAAGGTGGTGACGGAGGAATTGTTGGTAAATGACGGTCCGTCAGCCTGAGCTACAACATTCCCTCATTTGCCGATATCTCTACACCTGTAAGTTCAATTATGTTTTTCTCCTCTCTTTGAAGGTTAGATCCATCTTCTTCTTCATTTTTGTCTACCCAATTAAGGCTCCGTTTGTTTTGATGTAAAATGTTTTAAATGTAAAATATTTTTTCAGAAAACAAACTTCAAACTTTTATTTTTCGCATTTGGTTGACACTTGAAAATATTTTCAAAAATCGACAAAATAGTGTAGAGAGGGAAAGGGGCTTCAACGGTGGAGAGATTTGAGAATATTGGAATTGAACGTGTGTTAAGATTGACGATGGAGAAAACTGAGCAATAAGAATTGCAATAGAAGGCAACAGGTTCATTTCGAAAAATAAGTTATGTAAGATTCAAGAGTAAGCCATTTTTATTCAATTAATGAAAAATGTTTTATATGTAAAATATTTTCCTTGTTTTTTACATAACCAAACACCAAAAATAGGTAAAACATTTTACCTAAAAATATTTTTTGCTCAAACAAACGAAGCCTAAATTACTTTCCATGTATACATTCTAACAATCTGGTTTTAAATTTAATACTAAAAAAATATGAGACCACGTGTTCTGACTTTACCTAAGGCCTCTAAATACATTGGGCTGGCCCAACCTCCATTTTCGGTTGATGTGAGAAATGTCGGTACCTCCATTTCCAGTTGAAGAAGAGACGATGAGCGGTGAACACCTAAGCAAGACGCTGAGTTGTGGTTTCGGTTGATGTTGGAAATATGTTGGTGGCAGAGGAGGACTGGGCGTGTATAGACACCCCAATCCGGAATTCGAAGGTTCTTTAAATGTCCCAATGATTAAATAAAGGAAACAATACCTTCGAGAGCTTGGAGGAAGGATTCCCCTGGACCGAAAAGCCCAAAAGCCCAACAAAAAGACAAAGGGCCCGAAACTAAACCCTTAATACCGTACGGCACATCTCTACACCACACGACATAACGAATCTCATTATTCCGCACAAGGTCATGAGGTCAACCGCACGACATTTTGGATAAAGTTCTGACTGGCTCAACTAGCTGTCAGCCACGCCCACTTGAGCCACAGCTACAAGTTGGCTTAGCTGAAAAGCACTTCTAGCCCGCCCAAAAAATACCTACCCCATTTGAATTCCAAATCCTTGGTTCTTGCCTATAAATACAACCTGCCACTCAAAAGAAAGGGACCTTGAATTCTCTTTATCTCTCAACATATTTTTACACCCACTGCTCACTTCCAAGTCTTGAGAAAGTTACTCTAAAGAAATTATCTAGGCTATTTCTTTCTCAAAATCCTCTATTTTTCTCCTCACCATTCAAGTGAATCCTTTTACTCACTTTAAAGTCCTACCCAATATACCCATCTACCACGCACATCTACACCACCCCCCCCCCCCCCCCCCCCCCCCCCCCCCCCCCCTCTTTCCTCAACCAACCATACCCGCGATCATCCGCCGTCGTCCGTCCTCATCCAAGCTTGGGATTAAAGGTATAAACCAATTTCCTTGGGATAGGCCCTGTCCTTACCACTGAGGGAACCCTTCTGTAGTCAGTATCAACCCCTTTTGGTTAGATACTAACTTAAAATCGTTTTCAAAACAAGAACAGCCACTGTGCTGGGGGCGCCATGCCCGCAGCGCTTTGATGCGTCGCACGGCATAGTGTACTCAAACGCATGGCCTTCCATGTAGCTATTGTTTTCTTGTTCAAACTATCTGCATCATAGCTATCCTCCGTCAGGCCTGTTCTTATTATTGAGATATCAGTCGTCAGTATTTTCAAAAGAAAACCATATCTACAAGCCATGCCTTGCTTCATAAACAAAGCTTTCTTGATCATTTTATGTGATCAAAATGCATTAAAAGTTATTTTACGTTCATGGCTTGAAGGAATGGTACCTTCCCAAAATGATTCAATAGTTGAGCACTTTCTGATGTATGTTAAAAAACCTCGCACGTGAGATACAATATGCCGGGTGGTGTTCTGGAAGCTGATGATGGTCTAATAACAGAACAAGTACCCCACACGATGTATTGTAAAACTGTGCACGGTATTATAATATGTCGTGCAGGAGATAACTGAGATCCGAACAGTTTTTGTTGAAAATTTCTTTTCTTCTGCATCATCTTTATCATCCATTTACAGACAGCATCACGTGCACGTCAACGTGATATACTTTCCCATGTCCCTTCCCCCCTTACTTGTTTATTAAATAGCTTGATTTTCTAAAAGATATTTAAAATTCTCCTTTTAAAAATGATTAGTAGAGACCGGTTCTGCCGGGCGAGCGGGGTGTTTTTCGACAAAACCTTCTCCGCTCGTAATGTGACTTCCAAACCTGAAATCTCAACGTTTTCGCTAGACCAAACGCTTTTTTCAAAAGAGTTTTCGGTTTCTCAGATCATCGATTTCAAAAATCCGGGTGGCAACTCTTTTGGGCACGTGCCGGTCAGGGAGCCCACTGTGGCGACTCCGCTGGAGACTTTGTTCATTTGGTTCTATAACTCTCTTAGGCTCTCATTGAAAGCTTTAGAGCCAAAAATTAATTATGACCATTAAGGATAAAATGATCAAAAAAATAAGATTTTCACACTGATTCAAACAGATTGAAAATTGGAGCACTTAAATATCTATTCTTCGTTTAGTTCTATGGCTTTCTTAGAGCTTTCATTGAAAGCCCAAGAATCAAAAATTAATTATGACCTTTTTAGGATAAAATAATAGTAAAAATTAGATCTTCGCACCAATTCAAACAGATTGAAAATTGAAACACTTAAGTATCTGCTCTAATTTTCAATCCATTTGAATCGGAACAAAGATTTTATATTTTTGATTAGTTTATCATAAATGGTCATAATTATTTTTTGGCTCTAGTACTTTCAATAAGAGCCCTAAAAGAGCTCTAAAACAAAACGAAGAATTGTTTGAATCTACTCTAATTTTCAATTCATTTGAATTAGTGCAAAGATTTTATATTTTTAATCATTTCATCATAAATGATCATAGTTATTTTTTGGCTCTAGTGCTTTCAATGAGAGCCATAAGAGCGCGTAGAACTAAAAGAAGAACAAATGTTTAAGCGCTTCGATTTTCAATTCGTTTGAATCAATTCGAAGATCTTATGTTTATAATCATTTTATCAATTCTAAGAGAGTCGTAAAACCAAATGAATAAAAGATACTCAAGTGCTCCAATTTTCAATCCATTTAAATCAGTACGAATATCTTATTTATCTGATTATTTTATCCTAAAGAGTTATAATTAATTTTTGACTCTGGCCCTTTTAACGAGAGCCCAAGAGAGCCGTAGAACTAAATAAAATTTAAAATTTCATTTTATGTCCCTCCCACTAGCAAAAATAACAGAGTGGAACCCAAACTGTGAAATAGGGGAGGTCCATGTCATTTTTCACAAAATTGACAGGTACTTCTTGTCATTATCAGATACCTCAAGGGGTCTGACTGAAATTTACCCAAAATAAAATAGTACTATGGACTATAAAAAGAAAAAAAAGGAGTGTGCACCTTTTTGATAACCAGGTCATTTGACTCCTTTTATATTTTAATCCATTTGGACTCGTCAGTGTATGCGTGTTCTTTACAACTCAATCATCTGCTCAAGGTTTGCAGCCGCAGAGATCATTTGCAGAGGACTATATAGAGAAAAATGCGTTTGACATCATTTCGGGTCTCAAAAAAATTTTGAAAAATATCTATAAATTTTTTAATATTATTTTATGGGGTCCTGTAAAAAATAAACTCCAGCAGATATCGGTAAGTATTACTTTTGGATTCGTAGGAGCGGATTGAGCAGTTTCGCGCTACGAATCCGAAAGTAATACTTTTTGATATCCACTTGAGCTGATTTTTTATAGGACCCCATAAAATAATGTTTAAAAATTTATGGATATTTTTCTAGATTTTTTCGGGATCCAAAATGGGACCAAACGCATTTTTCACTGCGTGGTTCTCTGCAAATCGTCTCTACTGTTAGAATTTTTAAGGTTTGTAAATCTAGAGAGACTACGACGTCGCATATGGTAGTACTAGGAGCGTGTAATTAAATTTTCCTCCAATCTGAAAGACGCGTTTGGTGTGTAATGCTATCTCGCTCTCTCTCTCTCTCTCTTACCAGATACCAGCTAATAGCTATAATAAGCTTGGCTGGCCACTTTCCTAGCAGCAGTGGCGGATCCAGAAATTTCGGACAGATGGGTCACTTTTCAAGCATAAACTTAATAAAAATACCCACAACCTAATATAAAAAGATTATGCGTTCAAAAAAGTATGATGAGAATAAAAAATGAACGGCGGTTCCGGGGACACCTAAAAAAATACCCCAAATCTCAATCTCATAGTTCCCGATCAAATTTTGATGATCCGAGCCGCTCAATGTATTCAGAATGTGATTTTACATGTACCCTCAAAAAATCGGCAAAAAAATTACAAGGGCGGGCTTGATTTGAGCAGTTTTTTATTGAACCGTTCAATATAAAACTATTCAAATGAAGCCTTTCTCGGTCATTTTTTTTACTGATTTCTCGCGGATATCCTTAAAATCACGTTCTGATTACATTGACCAACTCGGATTATCGAAATTAGATTGGAAACTTTGGGGTGTTTTTTTAAATGTGTCCGGAATCGCTCCAAAAAATGAATGCACTAGTGTTTTTACATTTTCAGTAGATCCTTTATTAAATATTTATTTGAGTATTTGGCAAAATTGTATGGTTTGGTAATTCAACTTAAGACTAGATGCAAGTTAATTTTGAAGATACCTTTTTTTCCAAACACAAGTCAGTTAAAAATGAAAAAGCCGAACGGCAGTACAGCGCCTCGAACACCAGACCACTCATGCGGGGAACACAGTACCTTACCACTTGATCTAGCCGCTCTTTATGCTTTATTATAGGTAGTTTAATATATAATACTTCATGTTTAGATTCTCACAAAAAAAATCCCAATAATTTCAGCTGGGTCACGTGACCCACCTGTGCCTACATTGAATCCGCCCCTGCCTAGCAGGTTCATTACTCACATTACACACACATCCATATCAATTGAGATGCTGCATATAAATAGCCACCACTACACCTCCGTTCACTCACCACCAAAACAGAGCAAAACCCCAACTTAGACACACTCTTCTCTCCTCACACCCATTTTCTCATCCAGATCAAAAAAAAAAACAAAATGGCATCTTTCATTCCTAAACTCCTCCTCCTAATCTCTCTCTTCCAATTCTCACTCGCCACTCACCGAGTTATACATACCACCCACTACACTCATGCAATACCACGACGGCCCTCTTCTCGTCGGCCATATCAAAATCAATCTCATTTTCTACGGCAAGTTCACTCCTGCCCAGCGAGCCATTGTTTCCGATTTCGTCGCCTCGCTCTCTTCTCCCCCGGCTCAAAACGAGCCGTCGGTCGCCACCTGGTGGAAAACCACCGATATATATTACGAGAAAGCGAAATCGAAGAAATCCACCCTCTCTTTGGGTAGTCAAATACTCGACGAGGACTACTCGTTGGGAAAATCCCTCAAGCAGAAACACATCAAGCAGTTGGCGTCGAAGGGCGATCAGATGTACGCCATCAACGTGGTTATGACCGCCGCTGACGTACTTGTCGAAGGGTTTTGTATGACTTGTGGCACCCATGGGTCTTCGAAGAGTAGCGCCCCGATAAACGGCAAGCACCATAAGTACGCCTACATTTGGGTCGGTAACTCGGAGACTCAGTGCCCGGGTCAATGCGCTTGGCCGTTTCACCAGCCTATTTATGGACCACAGAACCCACCTTTGGTCGCGCCCAACCAAGACGTGGGTATGGATGGGATGGTGATCAACCTGGCTAGCCTATTGGCCGGGACAGCGACGAACCCATTTGGAAAAGGCTTCTACCAGGGGGAGGCTGGTGCTCCGATGGAGGCCGCGTCTGCTTGTCCTGGGGTTTTCGGCACGGGAGCATACCCTGGCTTCCCGGGAAATCTCTTGGTGGACGCTTCAACCGGTGCTAGCTACAATTGCCATGGTTCTAATGCGAGAAAATACTTGGTTCCGGCTATATTTGATCCAACGACGTCGTCGTGTTCCACTTTAGTCTGAATAAGATGCTAAAAGAAAGTTTATACGGACGATAAAGCTAGAGGAAAAAAAATGTACTAACTCATTCTTTAATTTATTGTGTATAGTGTTACCAAATCATTTGAATTAACGGTTGCACTATTTATGTGGTTTTATAAAAGCTCAATAGCCAATCTATTTCATTGTCCTGATCCATTGCTTTTTCCAATACAGTTTTGTGTTCAATATTGTATCTCTTTGGATGTACCTGTTTGGAGGAAGTAGACTGGTTTGAAGTTTTCCCTTCTTCAGGGGCTCCTATTCTCTTATCATTTCCACGGAAAAAATTCCCTGCATCATGCCCTGGCACGGCAAAATCTACCTTCCCACTTTTAAATCAGTCATAATTAAGAGTCGAATATGGGCCGTGATTCGGTCAACAAATTGGAAACAGATTGATGCGTAACAGAACAGCCAATACATGTGATTTTTCTAGTACATTCAGGGCGGAGACTAATGGTATCGGACGGTGCAAAAGCCGTAGTTACACACCAGATATGGTTAACAAAAATGCTACGCGCGTCTAATTCTAGCTATCTAAATGCGTTTGAACGGTTTAGATTTAAAAAAAAAAAAACTCTTCCAAAAAAAAGTTTAACTTTTTTGAGAATAAATTTGAGCGAATCCTGATTGTTTATTATAACAATGAACGAATAGAGATTGGTTGAGTGTTGTGTCTTACACAACGATTGTTTGTGTAGCACACTGGTTGTGAGACCATAGCTATAAAGAGTCAATCCTATTTAAGAAAATTTATTAGGAAGCTTTGTTATATGTTAAAGAAATTTTGTTGATCAAAATTCGATAAAAGTAAAAAACTACACTTTCACTTTGTGGATTCCATCAAAACATTTTTCAAATGCTCGTGCAAGGTTATTAACTGTGAGGGTTTCTAGTGAGAAAAAGTGCAAGAGAAAACTTTTCTCAGAGTGAAAGAGGAAGACTTGTAATCTTTCGTTTTATTTCGTTCATAGTGGACTGGTGTGGCTCCCAGTGACGTAGGCAAGTTGCTGAACCTCATATATCTGTGTATTCTGTTCTTTCTCTTCTTTTTATCTAGTTTGTTTTCTGTGACGATAGTATCCCAAAATTCAGAGTATTTTGTTCTTTGTGAGTCCGAGCCCGCGGCTCTGATTTTCCAACATCGTGATAGTCTACACTTTCTCCACTCCTTTCCCTCCACGCCCACCTCTCCTTTACCCAAACTCTTCTCTCTGTATGATATCATTAGTCGCGCTTGGGAATGGCATTTTATTTGTTCAAAACCTATTCGTGATATGGTTCCAGTTTCTTCGGCTGTGGAATGGTCCAAACCAACTCCTAGGTGTTATTAATTATAAACACTGATGGCTCCCTTGACCATAACGGCTTTGGTATGGACGAAAGCTTGCTAATGGACAATGAAGAGGTAATTGGATCTCATGTTTTTGTAAAAACATTGGGAAGTCTTCAATGGTGGCAGAAGAACTTTGGGCTCTAAGGGATGGCCTTAATCTAGCCTGGGAAAAAGGAATTAGCAATATAGACGTCGAGATTATGCTTTGCATGCTCTTCATTTGATAAAGGAGCAACAAAATTCACTGCATCTACTCTCACTTGATTTTCGATTCCAAGTCACTTGTAGAGACTAGAGATTCCAATCTAGTTTAATCACGCATATTTTCAGAGAAACCAATGGATGAGTGGACGTTCTAGCAAAATTAAGAAGGCCTCCAAGCCAATCTTGGATTAGTTGCTTTTAATTCTTTATATATCCTAGAACTATTATTTCCTAATTAATTCGTCATATGCTGTGAGGTTTGGCTAAACACTGTAGCTTCTATATCTTAAATTATTGAGGCTTCTTTTGAGGGTGATGCAGGGTAATTTTTGAGTTTTCACTACCTAAATTGGACATTTGCCTAAATAGCAAAACGGAGTTACTACGTCCGAGTGTGGCATCTCGAATTTTTGTTAACGATGGTCTTGAGGGTGCGTTTGGATGGGGTATTGCAAAGGGGTGTTAAGTAATACCCCCTTTTAACACCAGGGTCCCACCCTAATACCCCGTTTGGGAACCCAAAAGGGAGGGGGTATTAGGTAACCTCCGGATTGCATAACACAGCTAATACCCCCTGAGGGGGTGTTGGAGATGGGCTGCCTCCAACCTGTTGTTATGGAATACCCCCAAATCCTTCTTTTTTCGGACAAATCTACCCTTCCTAATCCCCCCTTTTCAACCCCCAGTACCCATTTTTTGAGCAAAAGCAAAAAAAATTAAGTGTTCCAAATTTCAATCCGTTTGAACCGGTAAAAAGATTTTAGTTTTTTGATCATTTTATCCTAAATGGTTATAATTAAATTTTGACTCTAAAACTCTCGTTGATTAGCCATAAGAAAGTAGTACAACAAAATATCTTAGGACTAACCAACGAGAGCCCTAGAGTCAAAATTTAATTATGACCCTTTAGAATTAAATGATCAGAGAAATAAAATCTTCCCACCCATTTAAACGGATTGAAATTTGGAACACTTAATTTGTTAACCATATTTTTTAATATATAATTGTAGGTTGAAAAATTAAGTGTTACAAAAACAAATTTAATCTACAAAACTGATTTTTTCAATCTACAATTTATATATTAAAAAAAATGAATTTTATCAAATTAAAACTGACTTTTTTATTTTGTAATATTATTAAATTAGTACATTTATAAGTAAAATTAGATATTAAAGCTTAAAGTGTGAAAGATTACTTATATTTGTAATTATATATATAACGTAATACATAATTAAGTTTGGGACTGTACAAGGGTAAAAAGGTCATTTGACAACGTTTTACATCATCCACCCTTTCTTATACCCCATTTCTAATACATCATCCAAACTAAGTGCTATTTAATACCCCCTCCATAAACATCACATCAATGTGGGCCATCCCTTATTATCCAATACCCCCTACTATCTAATCCCCCCTTCTTACATAACACCTCCAAACCTAATCCTGCATCCAAACGAGCCCTGAGTGCCAACTGGGATGGTCCAGCCCCCACAGCGTCCAGCCTGTCCCTCTACTTTTTTCCCTTTGGTTTCTTCTGCAACGTCTCTCTCTTGGATTTCCCAATTGGTCCTTCCAATAAATGTCCTATTCCATCTTTTTGAAACAGGAGTCAAATTCCAATGGTCTTTTGGTCATTTAAAAATCCACCAGCTGCAAAGTCCGCACTGTACCTAAGCTGTAATCTCCTTTTTGTTGCATAGTTGGGGCATCTCTTCACAACTTTACCTTATCTTTACTCCTTATTGCAATGCGTCCAAATGGCCCACTTCTAGTTGGGGACTCGCCACTTATATGCGTAGATTTCAAAACCCAATGCCAGCTTGCTTTTTTTTTCCCTTTTGAAATTCAATTACCATTATTTATTAATAGGGCGGTAAACGAGCCAAGCCTTATCTTGTTCGAGCTCGGCTAGTTTAATAAATGAATTAAAAATTTGAGCTCGAGTTTTAACGAGCCGAACTTAATCATTTATTAAACGAGTCACTTCAATCGAGCCAAGCCTCTTAATGAGCCAAGCCGAGCCAAAAACTCGAGCTCAAGCTAGACTCACCTGCTAAATAAGTCGAGCCGAAAGAGCGCTAATGAGCCCAACAAAGCCGAGCTCGCGAACTGCTTGGCCCCCTAATTAACATTACTTTCTTGCTTCACGAAACATAACCGTTGAGACAAACACCGTGGTAGGAGCGTGGGAATTAAAATTAGCTTTTCCACCGGTTTTAAAAAAGACGCGTATGAGAGAGTTCCGTTCCCTCTCTCTTTCCCTCTCTCTTAGCAGTAAACAGCTAAAAAGACAATGGTCAGGTCAAGTTTTGGCCTCTTTCTCAGCACCTTCATCACTTCTATCCATATATCAAATACAACCAGGCCTGTATAAATAGCCACCACTACTCCTCTATTCTTTACACCAGCAACAAACCCAACCAAAGATCAGAGCTACTGACCATTCCTCTTCTCTCTCTCTCTCTCTCTCTCTCTCTCTCTCTCAACCCCAAATTTTCTCATCTAGATCAAAATTATGGCGTCTTTCTTTTCCCAACTCCTGATCTTAATCTCCCTCTTCCACGTCTCACTCGCTGCCAGGAAACTCACCGAGTTGGTCCAAGATCAACCCAATACACTAATGCAATACCATAACGGCCCTCTTCTTTCTGGCAAAATGCCAGTCAATCTCATTTGGTACGGCAAATTCACTCCTTCCCAACGAGCCATAGTCTCCGATTTCGTCACCTCGTTGTCTTCTTCCTCACCTCAAACCCAACCATCTGTCGGCACGTGGTGGAAAACTACCGAGAAATACTACGGCCGAGTTAAATCCAAGAAATTGTCTTCCCTTTCTCTCGCTCTTGGCAATCAAATACTTGATGAGAACTACTCCTTGGGAAAGTCGCTCACTCAAAAACAAATTGTGCAATTAGCATCAAAGGGCGATCAGATGAACGCCATTAATGTTGTCCTCACGTCCGCCGACGTCACCGTCGATGGGTTCTGTATGAGCCGGTGTGGGACGCACGGGTCTTCCAAGGGCAATGTCCAAGCAAAAGGGAAAAATTACAAGTTTGCCTATATCTGGGTCGGCAACTCGGAGACTCAGTGCCCGGGCCAATGCGCTTGGCCATTCCACCAGCCTATTTATGGACCACAGAGTCCACCTTTGGTCGCACCCAACCAAGATGTGGGTATGGATGGAATGGTGATCAACTTGGCTACCCTTTTGGCCGGAACAGCCACAAACCCATTTGGAAATGGCTACTATCAGGGACCTGCTGATGCCCCATTAGAAGCCGCATCGGCTTGTCCTGGAGTTTACGCCAAGGGAGCATTCCCCGGCTACGCAGGCAACCTTTTGGTGGACTCTACGACGGGCGCTAGCTACAATGCTCATGGTGCTAATGGGAGAAAATACTTGGTTCCGGCTCTTTTTGATCCTGTCACATCGTCGTGTTCCACTTTGGTCTGAATCGTTTGATGTTAGAGATGTGTACGAAAGGGAAAGCTATATATATAGGGCGAGCAAAAGTACTTTCGAATTACTTTAGGCATTCATTTAATTCATTTTGTATAGCCTTGTTCAATATAATTGTTGCACTATCTATGATATGATTCGAAACTTTGGCCAATTTTGAACTCCACTTTGGAGAGGCTTACCTTAGTCTTCGTTTTGTCTGGGTTGTCTTATTTTAGTCCGTATATTAGACCAAATGATTAGGGATGTCCGCAATTCCAAAACCTCATACTCAAATTCCAGGATATTGAGGCATAATTTAATTCCTACATTTTCTATCCTTCCTACAGGGGATACAATAAGCAAACTCCTCACGTCATGGGTTTTGATCGTGCATGAAGCTAAGTTTGCACATGGGGCCGATAGGGTACTCAAAAAAATAAGGCAGCCGTGGCAATGAAAGTGGCAACAACGGCGTTTGATGGTGAAAACCGAATATGAACGGGTTTTTAATTTTCGTTTCTGTTTTTGCAGTTTTGTGATCTCTTCCCTACATAATCCGCAGAAATTCCACGAAAATCCCTTTGTTGAAAAGTGCGACGAATCATTAGCTGTGCGGAATTTAGTTTGGGTAGTTTCTCGTTTGGTGGATCTGATCTATCGTTAATGTGCAATTCATATTCATATATACTCTTCTAAAAGGACTCGCAATACTCTTTTTCCTCTTTCGAAATAAGGTCTTGCTATTGTCAGCCCACTGGGCTGACGATAAGCATACTAGAAGATAAAGAAAACACGTATTTCTGTGTACTTTTTATATCCTTTAATACATATTCACACACTTACTATTGTCAGCCCATTGAGTTGATTTTAAAATTTTCCTTCGAAATATACTCTTCTAAAAAACAGCTGACCGCCAAATTACACTCGTTACTTCTCTCTATTTACTCTCCTAGAAAATCTACAAATTAAAGTAATTACTATGCCTTGATTTGATACTTTCATGATTCCAATAAAAAATCACTTTAAATACAAAGTTAAAAATTGGCATAATTAGTTATGTAATATTCTATTATTTTGTTCAAGGAAAATAATATTGGCACTCTAAATTGATGGAGGTACTCCACAAAATAAAGAAAAATGGTTTTGAAATTACACTGGTTTTGGAATGTCTGCATCAATTTTGAAGTGTCAATATCATTTACCTGTTCAAAAGTCCATATAAATGTTTTATATGAAAAATCCTACTGGTCGTTTACTTGCACACCACACAAAATTGATGCTTGTTAATTACTGTTGGAATTAAACGCAGAAGCACCCAAGCGCTAAGATTCAAACACAACTACAATTGCAACCAATGGAAGTTCAATGAAAAATCAAATAGAGAGAGACATGCAAGATATACGTGATTTTCCAAAAATAGCCTTCTCCACGGAGAGGATCCGTTCTTTTCACTATGAGAATTTCCGTATAAGTACACTTGGATATGAAATAACCCACACCCAACTCTTATACACTCACTCATGCAAGAACACATTCTCACTAAGTACTAGACCTGACCCTTGCACACACAAAACTAGCGGTAGAAAAACCCGTGTACCCTATAGCTCCCAAAGGAGCTGCCCCCCCTTCCCCCCACAACACACACAAACTATTTTTCTTCCACTCTTACTCTCTCTGTGTTTTGTTGGAACAATTTGCCGCTGCAATCGGAACTATTGACGAAATCTCCACCAAACCTGTAATACGCTTCGAGTCACGACTATGTCGCTTTCCTAAATACAGTATTTGCCCCCACCAATTGGTATGCAAAGGGTTACAGCAAATCTGCCTTCAAGATAAATCGAAGCCCGAACTCGAAGTTCTTTCCGTTTTCGTTTGCACTAACGAAACGGACAAAATACCTGCTTGAACGAATATAAGAACCGAGAATCACTGTGTTCTATTTTCTGCAGCAAAACAGAACGCAGAATGAATGCTAGAAAAACATAGAGAGATGTGGGAGAAATTAGGATTATATGTGTGTAACCCTGGATTCTGACAAGTAGTGGTCTATTTATAGGCCACTACACACCCATTGAGAATAGGTACGCACCCGATCCAATCTGATCGTTGGATCAGATCCTATGGTCTAGATCGACCAGTCACACCGAACAGGTGTACTGTTTCGCTCACACCGTGCAAAGTGCGCCGCTAAAGCGTCACAATGCACCACAGTCCACGCCACGCGCGCGTGTGCATACCGGCTTTGCCGGTATGGGCGATGCACCATAAGGCTGTACCACACTAGATCATTATTTATTCATATTAGGAATGTTTCCTAATATATACCACTCCAACATCTCTCAACTAACCAATGTGGGACAAAGCACACAAAGAGGAAAAACAAGCATTCTAAGGAAACAAGGAAATTTTTCAAAACCAAAAACGACGACACTTTATTTTGAAAATCTCTAACATGTTTACCGAAAAACTCTCCCTCAATGCCATTGTATACACCAACCAACCCATGCATTAATAAACTTATACAAGTTCCCGGCAAGAGAAGTTGGAAGGTCACAGCAGCTAGCACTTCGAGAGAAAAAACAGAAAATGGAACCATGTGCAAGATGACTTTGGTGGAATTTGAACCAACACCATTGGGAACCCGAACCATTCCAACAATTACAACAGTCATGTTTTCGACTGCTGAAACAGAGCACTATATTAACATGTCATCCGTTAGACTTGTCTGCGTGGTTCTCTGCGAATTGTCTCTGCACGAAGAAGAGCTCTATACAAAACTGTCAACTTTTTATTTTTTGGGTGGCCAGTCATGATGTTGTATTTCCATATAAATGTGTCGATAATTATATGTTTGAGGAGGGATATAGAGGAATTCTTTTCAATTACTGTCGTTTTTTTTTTTTTTTTGGCACTTTCATATTTTGATTGTGCTTATTTTTACCCAATTTGGAGCTTCTGTTGATGGGTTTTTTCTTGGTACACTCACTATAAATTTGATATCTTTGGAGACGTGTATAATGTACTCTCAGATCTAAATTTTTTTTCTTTCCTTGGATATAATTTTCCAGTCATAGTGACGTAGAGCTCTCTGTGATTCCAAATCTCTCTCTACCTAGTCACAATCAGATTCGATTTTGTAGAGAGAGAGAGAAGGGTGGCTAGCTTCGGTGGTCATCGCTTGGAAAATTGTGCCGAAAATGGTTTCAATGGTGGTTGTCAATGGCGTTTAGAACTTTGGGTTTCCTTTTTACTGTGATTTCCCAACATCTTTTGGACCAAATTTTGAATTGTAAATTATTCGGGTGTGCGCCTACGCCTAAGTATTGCAATCAGTAGTGTACTTAATTGGTGTACCCATAGCTTTTTTGGTTTTTGAAAATATAACCACACACCAGAGTGCGACGTTTTGATTTTTCCAAAATCTACGTAGGGTGCACCTAAGGAATCAAGATCGATAAGTAGGGAGGATCCGGATCCAAGTGGGCAGGCTAAATAAAGTGTCCGAGGGTACATCTTAGCATTGATATAGCGGATTGCGTCGAGTTAAAGAACACCTGCAGCCAAATTGATTCACTTAAAAACTGTATTTTATCCGCCTAACTCAACCCCCTCTAAATTTCAACCCATAATAGTTGGTGCGGGTTGGATCGGCTCTCGGAGTGAGAAGATTGATAGGTTTTTCGCACATCACATATAAAAAATAAATAAAAAACTAAAATAAGATAGAACACAACTTTGGGCACCAAAACATCAGCTTGTGGAGTCCATTTTTTGGTCATACAAAAATAATTTAAACCGTTCATTAAATTTAAAATAATTTTAAAATCAATTCGTTAAATATGCGTAAGTCGTTGATCCAAACTTAAAATTTCATCTAGAATCCATGATTCTAAATTCTGAATGAGAAATATGAAGATTGCGTCGACAACTTACGCATATCTAATTGTGTTGATTTTTTGCAGGGCCATTCAACACATTATTTTTTAATTAATTGTTAATGTAATTGGCAATTTCTGGATGCGTCAAACCGTTGGAGTTTCGGTTTGGAGTTTGTATTAATTCTTTTTTCATTTTGGGTTTGGGAGGTGGTTTTATTTTGTCTAAATTAGATACTCCTCCTGTTGATCGCGGAGGTCATGCCGTGCATTTTGTTTGGAATGTGATTAGAAAGGTATATGCATCTCATGTGCATTTAGCTTAATATTTTTTCATGCATCATTAAAGCTTTTCAATGTCTTAATCTTTTGTGAAATCTCATGTTTGCACTAATCTTATATTATTGGCCTTGTTTTATTTGAAAGGAAATTTTGTCAAAGGGCTTTTAAGTGCTTGCACGTTAGCATTGTGTTAACAGACTAGGCCCTTGCACGCATGTTAATTAAGAGTGCCTTAGTAGACTAAGGCCCTTGTGCGCGTGCTAAGAGCGCCTTAGTAGGGCACTCTAGGATTTTTCCTTGCTTGGCCATATATAATCTTGTTTTTCATTATTCCAGGGAACAAGAGTGTTATAGCCCATTTTAGAGAGAGAAAGCATTATCTCCTTCATTCTTGTGCCTTCATTTGCATTTGGATGAATTGAATCTTGCATTCAATCATCTTTGTTCAATAAAGAGGATTACTTTCTTAATCCATGTATTCTCTCTAGGTTGATTCTTTTGCATAAAAAACTTTCACTTTCAATATCCATACTTTCATGCCTATGAGTCTAAATGACCGGATGATACCGGAGCCGCTCTAGAGCGGAGATTGAGATGGTGTTGCTCGAGGAGTCCATGGAATCAAGAAGGGCCACGGCGTGCTAGGCAAGAAGTGGAGTTAGGTATGATTTAGGGTAAAAGTCGGTAATTCCTAACTTGAAGTCTTTTTGCCTAACCTTTTTGATTTATGGAAATTTGAGTAGATTAGGCCGTGGTTTTATGCTTAGGGTATGTTGACCTAAATATTTTTCACGCATATTTCGTGTTTGCGTTCTTTAGTTTTATGGCTCTTTTACTTATGTTGTTGAATTGAATAGTTTGGCATGAAGATTGGATAGTTGTTTTAAGTTGGTGGTTGAGTTAATTTTAAATTGGTCGTCTCATTCCAACACCCACCCACCCCCCGGACTTTGTAGTGCATTAGGTAATTTCATTAATGAACGATTTAGATTATTCATGTGGAATCCAAAACTGAGCCCCGCAAACTATTGTACATTTTGGATACCGCAATAGTTAGGTACCCTTCGCATTAGGCGGTGTTTACGGTAATGAAAATTTTGTTGAAAAATATCAAGCTGTTTCTGATAGTGAATAAGTTGTTGAGAAATGTCAAGTTATTTTCGGTGAACATATTGTAAATGGGTTTGTAAATAGAGTAACTGTAACAAAAAAAATATTTGTTGACAACTTTTTGGTTAGTGGAAACCAAATTTTGAAATGCTGAAATTTTTTTATTAGAAAAACGAGATGATAAAATGCGTTAAATTTTTAATATTTTTTGTTAGTGAAAACACCCTAGTGTATAAGATATGTTGAGCTGTTGCACATACTGACATACTCTTCTCGGGAAAAAAAGAGTGCGGCATCTCGGTTTTTTGGTTGACGACGCGCTTCACTGCCAACTGGGATGGTCCCGCCTATAGTCAATGGAGTATTTTTCCTTTTAGGGTCTTAAATTAAATTTCAAAGCACAATTTTCAATAAAAAAAAATTTCTTTCTTTCTTTATATTCGTTACTCGAATGACTCGTTTGATAACGGTGATAGATAGGTAGAATTCGTAAGAAAATGAGATTATGATTGAGATTCGAAATGAGATGGAATTGGTAATTTGCTTGTTTGTTTAGAATGGGATTAGATAATGAGATTATTAATATAATGTTTGTTTCGCATGGGATAAGATTATATTGGATTAATAGTACACACGATGGTATTGGACCGTTAAGGAGGGGATTGGATTACCAATACTATCTCCATGAGGGTATTAGCAATACCCCCTATAATTCGGCTTATTCATCCCATGAACTAGCAATTTCGGAGGTCTTTTTGGTTACCAAACAGCCGCTTGAGAGTCCCTTAAGACTATTAATCCAATTCCAAATGCTAACAATTTTATCAAACGGGCATAAAAACCTTTCTCCACTCATTATTCTTAACCCTCACGCTCACAATTTTAGTAGGTTGTAAATACAGTGGTCTTGTTCGCTTAACATATTCACTTTGTTTTTCAATCATTACTCTAATCTTTCTCTAATCATTACCTTATTTCTCCAATTATTGATTTCATTTCTCTTTCTATCTCTCTACATTCATTACTTCTCTCTCCAATCATTACTTTAATTCTCTCTCCACCACTACTAAAACTAAAATATCCAAAATTACCAAACGGACAAGGCCAGGATACTTTAAAAATGTTCACAGTCAAGCTCACGCTGTTGCACCCGTTCATGCTACCGAGTACGTGACTTTAAGTCCAGCCCATACGGCGTCCAGCCTGTCCCGCAACCTTGTCCTTTATCTTCTTGTACGGGCTTTTAGCAAAACGTGTCTCTCTTGGATTCTCTGAAACAGGAGTCAAATTCCAATGGTCGTTTTGTCAATTAAAAATCCACCAGTTCAAAGTTCGCAATGTGCCTAAGCTGTAAAGTGTAATCTCCTTTTTGTTCTGTAGCGTAATACTCCATAATAAAGGGGGGGCATCTCTTCACAACTTTAGCTTATCTTTGCGTCCCTATTATAATGCGTTCACATCCAGTCTGACTCGCCAATTTTTATTTTTTTTTGACTGGCAAATCTTCGTTAAAAAATCCAAAACGGATCAAATGTACAAGAATAACAGGATTACAAGGAAAGGACTTAGACAAAAACCCACCTAAAATCTACTACACTTGCAATCACACCACAAGCAAACACGGAGACAAAATCCAAGCCGGAAAAAAAAAACATCTCTGAACCATAAGAGGCCGACTCATTAGTGAATAGATAAATTTCCAACGATCATGTAGGGTTCGTTGTATAGATCTCTTATATGACTAAATTTCACAACCCAATGCCTGATGAATTTCCAGCAATTGTGTAGGATTCATTGTAGGGATCTTTTCTATGACTAGATTTCACAATCAAATGCCAACTTTTCAAAAAGTTTGACACAAAATCAACAAATGCAAAAAAAAATTTGATAAAAACAAAACTCGAAAAACCCAAAACGCTCATTAAAAAAAAAAGCAAAGAGAAACAATCCCTACCCGGTTCGTTCAAGGGTTTTAGATTTTGGATTCTAATCATTATCCTATCTCTTCGTTCAATGGTTTAAGATTTTGGATTCTAATCATTATCCTATCTCTTTTCAATTATTACTTTTATTTTTCTCTATATCTCGCTACAATCATTAACCCTATTTCCAATCATCAAAAATACTAACAGCAGAGACAATCTGCAGAGAACCACGCAGAGACAAATGCGTTTGGTCCTATTTCGGGTCCCGAAAAAATCTAGAAAAATATCCATAAATTTTTGAATATTAATTTATGGAGCCCTGTAAAAAATCAACTCCAGTGGATATCGATAAGTATTACTTTTGGATTCGTAGGGGCGAACTGAATTTATGGATATTTTTCTAAATTTTTTCGGGACCCGAAATAGGGCCAAACGCATTTGTCTCTGCGTAGTTCTCTGCAGATTGTCTCTGCACGTAGCAGAGCTCTTCCAATCATTACTTTATTTTTTTCTATACTCATTATCTATAAATCCAAATCGAAAATCTCAAAAAGGGAGAATGGTTTTCCTCCGGTTTTAAAAACGACGCGCATGAAACAGCCAAGGCAATGGTCAAGTTGTGGCCTCTTTCTCAGCACCTTCCCCACTACACGGCTGTAGTGCAAGAGTGCACTACTACAGCATCTCCCAACCCCTTGTTTGTATCCATATCATCAAATGCAACCGTGTATAAATAGACACCACCGCGCATCTAATCCATACATCAAACCCACCAAAAATTAGAGCCCCTCGTCTCTCTCTCTCTCTCTCTCTCTCTCTCTCTCTCTGCCTAAATTTTCTAATCAAGATCAAAAAAATGGCATCTTTCTTCTCCCAACTCGTTGTCTTAATGTCTCTTTTCCACGTCTCACTTGCGGCAAGAAAACTCACCGAGTTGGTCCGAGATCAACCTAATGCACTCATGCAATACCACAATGGCCCTCTTCTTTCTGGTCAAATGCCAATCAATCTCATTTGGTACGGCAAATTCACTCCTTCCCAACGTGCCATAGTCTCCGATTTCGTCACCTCGCTGTCTTCTTCCCCACCTCAAATGCAACCGTCGGTCGGCACATGGTGGAAAACCACCGAGAAATACTACAACCTAGTCAAATCCAAGAAATTGTCTTCCCTTTCTCTCACTCTCGGTAATCAAATACTTGATGAGAACTACTCCATGGGGAAATCGCTCACTCAAAAACAAATTGTGCAATTAGCGTCAAAGGGTGATCAGATGAACGCCATTAACGTTGTCCTCACATCTGCCGACGTCACCGTCGATGGGTTCTGTATGAGCCGGTGTGGGACGCACGGATCTTCCAAGGGCAATGTCCAAGCAAAAGGGAAAAATTACAAGTTTGCCCACATCTGGGTCGGCAACTCAGAGACTCAGTGCCCGGGCCAATGCGCTTGGCCATTCCACCAGCCTATTTATGGACCACAAAGTCCACCTTTGGTCGCACCCAACCAAGATGTGGGTATGGATGGAATGGTGATCAACTTGGCTACCCTTTTGGCCGGGACCGCCACAAACCCATTCGGAAATGGCTACTATCAGGGACCTGCTGATGCCCCATTAGAAGCCGCATCGGCTTGTCCTGGAGTTTACGCCAAGGGAGCATTCCCCGGCTACGCAGGGAACCTTTTGGTGGACTCTACAACGGGTGCTAGCTACAATGCTCATGGTGCTAATGGGAGAAAATACTTGGTTCCGGCTCTATTTGATCCTGCCACATTGTCATGTTCCACTTTGGTCTGAATCCTTTATATGGTAGAGATTTTTGGAAGGATTAAGGTGGTGTTCCGATTTCTTAAAAAGGAACTTTTTAGAAAAGGAAGGTAATTTCAAGCCCAAAAATCATGTGTTTACGCAAATAATTTTCCTACCAATATGGATCTTGTTTGATAGATTTCATTAAGATCTTTTATACGGTGCAAAAAAAATAAAAAAATTATTTTTCATTTTCATTATATTTGAGTTTGAAAATTGAAGAAAAAGAACTTTTTAAAAAAGAAGGGTTAGTGGAACACCCCCTAAGCTATATATGATTGTTATGGGGGGGGGGGGGGGGGGTGGTGTTAATTGTTTGAATTGCTAGGCATTCGTTTATTTATTTTGTATATCCTCATTCAATATAATTGTTGAAGTATCCATGATTCGAATTTTAAGCCAATTTTAAGCTTCACTTTGGAGAAGCTTAACTTAATCTTTGTTTTTTTTTTTTTTTTTTGAGTTGCTTAGATTAATCCATGTATAAGAACAAAGGGTAAATTTCACTAACCACTCCTGAGATTTCCTACAAATTCAGAGACCTCCCTAAGGTTTCTGAATGACACTAACCTTCCTTTTTAAACTATTAACATACCAGGATTTGTACTTTCGTTAATTAAATCATTAACGGTGTTAACTTTAGCTCGTAAAAGACAAAGTGCCCATTAAAATACATTATACTCCTAGTCTTTTGAATTTTTTTTCTTAATCTCTAGTTTACGTTTTATGTACCGACAAATATTAAGTTTTAGTATTTCATTAGTTGAGTTAGGACTTAGGAGTGAATTAGCCTAGTTTTTTTATTGGAAAATTTATATAAATGGTCCTCATAATTTTACCTGAGTCTCATTTTTGTCCTCCAAGTATCAATTGCAACTTTTTTGACCTTCAAGTTTGATTTTTGTATCAAATTAGTCCAATTGATAAATTTTGTCAGCCAAACTAAATGAAAAAAATCAGATTGATGCCAGTTTAGACGTTGCAGTTCGTACCAAGTTGGTCCAATTGATGATGTTTGCCCTAAATCTGATTTTTTCTGTCCAGATTGGCTGATAGACGTTATCAATTGGACCAACTTTGTGGAGACCCGTTTTTTTCGTAAATAGTTTAAAGGTTTTATAAATGCTAGAATATCGAATAAATGGGAAAATTGTGAGTTTATTTGATTTGGGGCTTAAATGATAGGATTGTAACTTAAGGGAGTATGTGTGTAATATAGAGATATAGGGGTATAAATAGAGGGGTGTGTGTGTAGGGGATTAAAAGCCCCAAAATATCTCTCTCTCTCCTCACGTCTCTCCCTCTCGGCTCTCCCTCTCTCCTCCGACCCCTCTCTCTCTCTTGCTCCCTCCCTCAAGACTTCACTCCATCTCACAAAAACCTCAAGGATCCATCTATATTTCATCTCTATAACGCAACCTCGGGCTCGTATCGTGTTGGGTGAGGCTCGGAGGGAAGATCTTGAAAGATTTCGGAGCTTTGGAAGCTAGGGCTCGTTCGTTGATCTCGTGTTTGAAGCTTCAAACCTTGAGGTAGGGATTTCTTACTCACTTTATATGTTTATGAGTGGATTTCGTGCTTGGATCGAGCCTTGATCGGTCCCCCCCTTTGTTCTTTTGAAAAGCTGTCAAAATCTGCAGAATATCGCCCAAAACCGCTTAGGGATCGATCCCCAAGTATGAGGGATCGATCCCTCATTCAAATCTGGACTTAATATGGATTTTTGCCTTGGGGGATCGATCCCCAAGAGAGGAGGGATCGATCCCTCCCCTCTCTGGAGCATTCTGCTTGCTTTCTGGGTTTCAACCCAACTTCAAACGGCTGTAACTTCCTCGTCCGAGGTCCGATTCATGAAAACTTTATATCGATTCGAAGGTCTTGAAGTTAGATTTCATTTGCCACCAAAATCACCTTAAACCGATCTGTATATAAAAAGTTATGATCATTTGAGTAGAGGTGCATCAGTCTGCTAATGCCTACGGCTATTCCTAAGGTTGTCTTTGACCCATGTCATGATTCCTTATATGATTAGGATATGTTTAAGTCACCCTTGAGCATAAGTGCTCACGCCCTATTGAATTGTTATTTGATCTCGTCTTTTAGCACTCTTTAAAGCATAATATCAATGGCGTTGGTTAGGGAAATGTACCGTAAGGGCGATAGGAGTGTTTTGGGCTATAAGGGATAAAATGGTGAGAGTTATGAGTAGACAAGAGTTTATCTAGTGATCCGATGGGTAGTATTGTGACTTGTGTCCTCGTGTCTCGTTTTGTTGAGCTCCATAGGTTCTTTTGACACTCGTTTTATAAGATTCTCGTTTAGAACCCAACGGGTGATGTGTCGAGAAGTCGATTGTGGTTTTGATACGTAGAAAAGGACGTTGTGATACACTTAGAGAAATGACATGAACTTAAGGTAATTATCAATGCACGATGTGACATTTTTTACGAGTGTGTGTTACAATGTGAATTTGGGAAATGTTGCTTGCTTGTACATTGAACGATAGCTTATATGTGCGTATGCTTGAATTGATAATTTGAATAAAGGGCCCGCAACGCGAGGTGTGGTAATGCGAGGACTCTAGAGAGCCCGCAACGCAAGGTGTGGTAATGCGGAAACCCAGGTGAAGAGAATTCACTGTCACGCAAGGGGTGGTAACACAGTTGAATGTCTTTCCCGGGTGAAGAGAATTCACTGTCACGCATGGGGTGGTAACACAGTTGAATGTCTCCCCCGGATGAAGAGAAGATTGATTGATTTTAGAAGTTATGTTGAAGTTTGGATTGTTTGTTGTTAGGGATCGTGGCTGTTGAAAAAGAGAATAAATGGTAAATTCTACCAAGGTTTTATTAAAGAAAGGAAAATTTCGTGAAATAAAGTTTACGGTGAATGGTATAAAATGAGGAAGTGGTTTATGGCATTCATTCGGAAAGTTATGAGATGATTGGACTATTGTTGTTATTTATTTGGTTGATGTGCGTATTGTTGCTACTTCTAGTCGACGTGTTGATGGTTAGGGTTATCCTTGAGACATCCGAAATCCCAGAGTTAAATCGTCTATTCATCTTGGTAATTCCTCTTGTATCTCATGTCCTTTTAATGAAACTTATTCTATCTTATTGCATGTTTCTTCGCATTTACATATAGCTTGAGTATAGAATTTCCTACTGGGCTAATGTAGCTCAACAAAATCCTTCTTTTCAGGTTTTAATGCCAGGCAGTGGCTTGCATTACATCGTATGCTCTGTGTGGAAGACATTTTTGGAAGCCAATGAAGTCTAGCTATTTAATCGTCTTTGTAAATCCCCTACTTTGATTAAAGATGAATTTGTAACTAATTCATTTGATTTCTTTGATTTAAACCATTTGTGATTTAATGTCATGATCGTACTTATACTTAAATTAATTTGGGTCGTGGTGCCAATGATGTATTTTATCGAAATTTGGGGACTTCGTTTGTAACTAAGTAGGTGGGAAACTTCTCTTGGGTAATATCTACCTTATGCGAGTATCTTTTATCGAAATGATTTATATATTTATGTTTAAAATTGAGGGCGTGACAAACTTGTTACGAAAATCAAACTTAAAGGTCAAAAGAGTTGCAATTAATACTTCGAGGACGAAAATGAGACTCGGGTGAAGCTAGGAGAAACATTTCTATAAATTTTCTTTTTTTATTTTACTAAAATTTTGTTAATGTTATGTCAATTATTTTATTATGTTATCGTTTTCATGATATCATTCTAATGTGTATAAAACTATGACAAAAACTGAAAAATCACCAAGTGAGTGCTTTTAGAAGTCCCTCATCCAACCAAGACACTTGAATCATAAATTTTCTGACAATAATTGAAAAAGAAACTCACATTGTAATTTTGTGCATATGAATCTATGATAGAAGCATTCATATTAAACCAATCTTAACCCACCACAAAAGGCATCGACCTCTTTCCCCTTAGAGTTAGAAGCCATAGCCGTTACTTGAACTCACTAGTCTGAACTGTTGTTATACTTAATATTTGAAATCTTAAAACTAACAAAGTTTAGATAAGAATAATTTTCTAAACATTCTATGCTTCTTCTTTTTTAAACATAACTCCTTAAGCTTCAATTTCACTAAATGTTTGACTAGCGTTATGTAATGAAGTTATGTTTGTCTTTCTAATCTTGTTCCAAGTTTGGTTAATAATTTTTTAACTTTGTTGTTTCTCTCACTATCGCAAATAAATAATCAAAGTATATTTGATTCAAAACTAATGAAAATTCAAAAATAAATAACAAATAAGATGAAATTGATAAGTTAATCTAAATCATCCATAACTTAACTAATAAAATACTGGTAGTTTATATTTGTTACTAAATAAAATTATAATTGCGATGAGGATAAAACAAAAAGACTCGAAACATAATCTATGTAGAAGGGCATTTTGTTTTTTAAGAATTTAATTTCACAATGTCAAGTGATTTAGGTAACGGAAGGGAGAATCTACGTAATAATTTCAAAAATAAGGAGGTCAATGTCATTTTAGAAACCTCAAGGGGAGTCTCTGTATTCGTCAGAAACCGCAAAGAAGCTAGAGGTCAGCGAAATTTACCAAAGAAGATTTGTGAAAAAAAGAAAAGAAAAAAGGGAATTGTGTCTCACATATTCAAATTCCAAGATGTGGAGGCATATTATGGATCAGGGAATATTCAAGTTCCAGGATAGGGAGGCATATTATGGATTAGGGAATCTTGTAGTGAACAAAGTCACTACAAGATTTTAGTGAACAATTTCAGCCGTCCACAAATGTTTAAAAAAAGAACTCTAATACGGAAGAAAATAACTATTCGTTGTAAGACTTTGTTTTAAATCTAAATCGTTAGATTACAACTAAGATGCTCACTACAATACAGTAATGACTTTACTCACCACGGCCATAGGGTCCCAGGTTCGTTTGGACGGCCAGCCCCCTGCCGAGCCTTGTGGCCAGCAGGCTCCCCAATTCCGTTTCGAATCCAGTCATTTATTAAGATATCTACAGCTAGCTAAGCTCGGGAATAGAGCGCATCATTTTCACGGTTTTTGTACAGCTGCACCTCCCAACCCAGTCCAGCCTGTCCCTCAGCTCCTTTTCCTCTCTTCAATAGCATTTCTATGCCTATGGTGAGCTCCACACGGTGCTCATAGCTAGTCATAGAGACCCCATGTAATCATAAATAAGGTTTTTGACACGCAAAGCATTTTCCTTCCTCTTCTCTCTCTCTCTCTCTCTCTCTCTCTCTCTGACACGCAAAGCATTTTCCTTCCTCTTCTCTCTCTCTCTCACATTCACAAATTGGTCCTCTTTCTCCTAAATGCCATTGTTCTCACCGAAGAGAAGTAATTTCAAAGGGCATTTTCGGCCAATCTGTAATCCACTTGTCCAAAGTCCACACTGTACGTACATAAGCTGTAAACCCGTTTTGTTCGGTAGCTCAAATTATAGGTGGCATTAACCCAATGAAAACTATACATCACCTAATGCTTTCCACACAACTGGATAGACTCAGCCAAATTTATGCTTGGAGGAACTTGCAATCCACTTGGGTGGTTGCTCTAACTTCCTTTAGTCAGACTAGGTCCGACTTTTCTGGCCTGTGATTTTCTGTGCTAAAAGATGGTATCATGTGTCGAGTGCATTTCAGCCGTTAGATTGTGTGAGTTTTTTATATTTTAACATAATAGGAGTGTGCAAGTTGGATCTACACTCAGCTCACCTCCAAACATTTTTGCACCACCCCAATCATTCAAACCTTTTCGTACGTCTCCTAGATAATATCTGCGAAAACATGAGATTAATCAAAAGTTTAAAAAAAAAAAAACATGAAAAGATTATGTAACTAGAAAGTCCACGTGATTCTGCACACACACATATATAGTCCTTTTTAATAAAATTATTAATGTTTGAACTAATTTCGTTTTCAAGAAATGAGAAACTTCATTGATATCAAATAAGACAGTAACCGTACGGATACAACCATACAAATGACCCACCAGTACAAACTACCGGGCAAACAAACGACTCAATCGAAATGAAACGACACAAGACTAATCAAACACCCCATCGAGGTTCAAAACACGCACACATCAAAACTAGCCGTTCGGGAAAAAAAAGAATAGCCATCAACACAGAACACATGAACTTCAATACATGCAAAACAAAGGTGAGTAACAAGAGGCGAAGGTAAAACAATGGAGAGCATGGCCTTGATTGAACCGATTTCTTCTTAAAAATAAAAAAGACGTGTTACTATTGCATCTATCTAATTATGTTCGATGATATTTTTAATTTGTTTGCAATTTTTCAAAATTAGCAACCACAAAAGACCAAAAACTTTCATTTTACCCCTTTACTTTTAAGTTGAAGGAAACAGTACATCTATTTAATGCTATTTAAGGAGCCGCTATTTAATTGCTCTAAAGAACATTTGGATAACCAAACACTTTTCGAACCAAAAATTTGTACATTGAGCAAACAAATTAGAATGAAAAAGTAAAATAATTACGGGAGCCGAGTCCCTGCAACGAGGGGTGGGCATTGCAAATTGCAGCCACCAAAAAACGTGTTGCCGTTTGCTCATCAGCCCTTACACAGTTACCTCCTTGGCCCCTTGTATCTTGGATATTTTTTGTCTTAAAAAGGAACACATGTATTAATTGGATCTGATAAAGAAAACATACGAAAGAGGAATTCTACGTGCACAGATTTTTCACAACTTCGAACACAGCTGTATCCAAAATCCTTGAATGCACATGAGGCCACATCCATTCAGTAGTTTCAGAGACAGTTGTGTTCGGAGTTGTGTAAAAAATTCGTGTTGCTAGACATTTTGTTCATGAAAACAAACATTAATGACCAAAAGCCAACGCCCACCGCTCAATCTTCACCGCTCTCCCCACTACAATCGAGACGGACAGTGAGATATTGAGCGATGATTATTGAGCAGTGCATTAATAACTTCTCTATGTGCTTATATACATTTGTCCTATTTAGAGGTGTGGATTCAAAAACTTATATAAATGGAAACACATTAATTATAATGGTAAAAAAATTCTGATAAGAAAAAATGATAATAAAGTTCACTCATAATTATCTTGTTGATAAATTAGTATTTTTTTCATGCGAACTTACAAAATAATTATAGTGTCTCTAACTAATTATATCGTATGTAGTCAACTACGTAATGAGAAAAAACCAACCGAACCGATTATCCCTAATAGGACATCTATGTATAAATTTTTTGGAACTTCATAATTTAGCATAAATATTTGTCATTATATATTTTCAGAGGTGAACTTTTCAAAATAAAAAAATAATGAATAAAGAGGTCAACACATGAGTCACCAAGTTAAATAAATAGGATGAGTTAAAAGCATTGGAATTCAAAAAACCACCTCCTTTTGCATTGTAAGTTGACAAGGGTACGTGTAACTGTGTAAGGGCTGATGAGTAAACGGCAACGTTTTAGGGTGGCTGCAATTTGCAGTGCCCACGCCCACCCCTCGCTGCAGGGACCGTCCTCGCTGCAGGGACTCGGCTCCCAGTAATTACGGGCATGGGTCGGTACCTGGAAGTTTGGTTGGAGAAATTTGTTGAACAGACAAAAAAGTAAGATGAACCCGTTGGATAGCTTTCCTTCCAGCATTAAAGAAGACGCGTAAGAGAGTGTCCCACACCACCTCTCTCTCTCTCTCTCTCCCTCTCTCTCCCTTACCATTTTACAGCTAAGGGATAGTAAAGTTTCTGGCTTCATTTCTCAGCAACTTCAAACATAACGCCCATCCATACCAATTCCAACCCTGTATAAATAGCCTGCTACTACGCCTCCATTCCACACCACCAACAGAAACTACAAAACAAAACCCAACTCAGAGCTCTACTCATTTTCCCTTCTCTCTCTCTCTCTCTCTCTCTCTCTCTCTCTCTCTCTCTACCCATTTCCTACTTAAGATCAAAACATGGCTTACTTCGTTCCACAACTCCTCCTATTAATCTCTCTCTTCCAACTCTCACTCGCAGCCAGAAAACTCACCGAGTTAGTCCAAGATCAACCCAATACACTAATGCAATACCACGACGGCCCTCTTCTTTCCGGCAAAATGCCAGTCAACCTCATTTGGTACGGTAAATTCACTCCTTCCCAACGAGCCGTAGTCTCCGACTTTGTCACCTCGCTGTCTTCTCCCCCACCTCAAACCCAACCATCGGTCGCCGCGTGGTGGAAAACCACCGAGAAATACTACAAACTAGCCAAATCGAAAAAACCCTCGTCACTTTCTTTGTCCCTGGGCAAACAAATGCTCGACGAGAATTACTCGCTGGGAAAATCCCTCACGCAGAAACAGATCGTGCAGTTGGCATCGAAGGGCGATCAGATGAACGCAATCAACGTTGTACTGACATCCGCCGACGTCACCGTGGACGGGTTCTGTATGAGCCGGTGCGGGACGCACGGGTCTTCCAAGGGTAATGTCCAAGCAAAAGGGAAAAATTACAAGTTCGCCTATATTTGGGTCGGTAACTCGGAGACTCAGTGCCCGGGTCAATGCGCTTGGCCGTTCCACCAGCCCATTTACGGACCACAGAGCCCACCTTTGGTCGCACCCAACCAAGATGTGGGTATGGATGGGATGGTGATCAACCTGGCTAGCCTATTGGCCGGGACCGCTACGAACCCATTCGGAAATGGCTACTTCCAGGGCCCGGCCGATGCTCCGCTTGAGGCTGCATCGGCTTGTCCCGGAGTGTACGCTAAAGGAGCGTTCCCTGGATACGCAGGGGACCTTTTGGTGGACCGTACCACGGGTGCTAGCTATAACGCGAATGGTGCTAATGGGAGGAAGTATTTGGTTCCCGCTTTGTTTGATCCGACGACGTCGACTTGTTCCACTTTGGTTTAATGAGTTTGATGTTATAGAGATATACTATAGTATGACTGATCAAACTATGTAGAAAGGCGGTGAAAAAAGAGAGGAAAAAAGACACAATTGTACTTAATCATTCATTTATTTGTTTTAATTTTAAAATTAAATTACATAAGATTTGATTCCGAATATTTGACCATTTGCTTCCAAGTTGTGTATTTTCTTCAATTTTGTGGGTTGACACACCCTATAGTATCGAGCTTAGGAAATTTTTCCAAACGTGCCAGCAAAATCTTTCAAGGTAAGTTCCAAATCTCGTTTCATGCCAAAAGGTGTAAGAAAATTGGTCAAGAGGCCATGCATCAATGGGAATTTTTTTTTTTTGATAAATCAGGTGTCTGGGTCAATTTATTCGATTTTTCATACCTTGATTAGTCTTGGGCAGCAAAGCTCATGCATGAATTAGAACTTGTTTTGCTGCTAGTTCGATTAGCTGTTTAAAACTCTTCTAGTGATTGACGTAATTGACTGCCTCTTCAAGCATTGTGCTAATGTCAACCTGTCATTAGATTCATAGCAAAAACACACTAGGAATGCCTATATCCAATTTAAGTAAGAAATATGTACATAGATGAAGGCCAAAAGTACTTCATGATACGCGATTGGGGCCAGGGCTGGGACGCTGGATTTGCAGGCCTGTGGTTCAAGATACTTCCTCTATCCCATATTCTTGGTCACGTTTTACTTTTTGTGTTACTCAAATAATTATCTATATCTTACAATGTATGACATTTTTTACGATTTTGAGAACTTTGTTTAATAAAATTATTTGATCGATCAAATAAGATATATATTTGATATAAATTTTTTAATAAATTAAAAGATATAGTCAATTTTTTTAGAGGTCCCCAATAGTAAACAAGACCAAGAATATGGGACAAAGGAAGTATATGTGTATTCTGGGTTAGTTTGGATTCGATATGGGCTTTGGGCCCAAATTCGGAAATAGCACATGTGGATCTTGGTTGGGCTTAGGCTTGTTGGACCCAAAATTTGTTATCGGACTTGGGCTAGTGATTTATTGGGCTTCCCAAACAATTCTAGTGTAGCACCACTTCTTTAATTGTCTCTACCGTTGTATCTAAGGAGGCGGACGCCCACTAAAACCTCTAGCATTTTGATGAGGCGGCGAATATGTTTTAAAGACATCACGCGATACATGGGCCTCAATTTGATTTTTCTAATTTTCTCAATTTAATTCAAGTTTATTACTTCTGTTTAGACTCGTGCTTCAATTACTCCCATCACATTAAGAGAAATTATTCGATGCCCATGGGATAAGGTTGAGCACGAATCTAGTCCATAGATTCGTATAAGGTCTACATATTTGAGAGTGGATCCCACACCAATATCATGTATCCCAAATTTGTGCTCAACCACGTCCCATGGGCATTGAATATCTTCTCGATGATCACATTGTCTCTACCAGCCGCAGAACATGAACAACAACTCATAGCAACTTTGCCAACCTCATTTCCACGCCTTCAACAGCTCCATGTCTCCGTCACCTTCTACCGGTCTGATCAGGGGATTCCCAAGCCTGAGCTCCAAGAATCTGCCCGAACTAGGATAATCGAGACCGGCCCCAACCAGGATTCCAAGAGTAAATGAAGAAGAAGGATCAGCTCGGTAGCTCATTTCCTTTCTTGATTACAACTGAATACATTCATCCTCCTTATATTCAAGCTACCAGCTGGCAGCTACATAAGGCCGTTACAACTGAATCAATCAAGTCAGACCTAATTACACGTGTTTTTCTTTAATCTTTGTAATTTTTCTTTCAAATATTAATAAAAACCTTTTTTGCCTTTCAAAAAAAGTCTAACAAGTAACAACACTACTAACTAACCAACCAACTTAATTATACAAACAGTCAGAGCTATCACTTAATTAGTCATGCTTACAGTCCTCCCCAAACTAACGGGGGTGTCAACTACCATTAGTTTGGACTTAAGAAAAAGAAAACGGTCAACACTCAAAAACTTCGTAAAAATGTCCGCAATTTGAGTTAATTTACCAATATCTTGCACCAAGATTTGCTCACTCAATACTTTTTCTCAAATGAGTGATAATCCATTACAACATGCTTGATTCGAGCATGAAAGATAGGATTAGAAGGTAAGGCACCCCCAGGGAAGCCCTAACCGAAGAACTGAGAGAGAGATTGTTAGGTGCTGACTGTTTGTTTTTACCGCAAGATACTAGATATCAATGAGCTTTCGTAACTTACGGAATAAAATTTGAATTATATTACAAATATGCATTTTATTTTTTTAAGTTATGTTTTACAGACCGATTAATGTTTCTGGGACGGAGTAATTTTTAATATATATATACAAAAAGGAAACTGATTTTCGCGCTCCAAGATTTACTGCAGGCGCTCCACCTTTTTGTTTTTATACTGTGATGTTGCCGGCAACATTAGTGTATATTTTGTTTTCACATTGTGATGTTGCTGGCAACATCACAGTGTAAAAACAAAAAGGTGGAGAGCCTGCAGTAAATCTTGGAGCGCAAATATTAATTCCCATACAAAAATTCTACAACCACACCCAAAATCACACACCCAAATACGCACCCTCTCACAAAACACAAGGGTCCCACACATACTATGTGTATAGTGTGTGTGGGACTCTTGTGTTGTATGAGAGGGTGTGTATTCGGATGTGTGATTTTGGGTGTGGTCGTAGCATTTCTCATATATATATATATATATAGGAGTAACATGGAATTAAAAACAATATTCATATGATCAGTTGAATTTCAAAGCATATTTGGAGCTGAACAATTCTTTATTCGATTAGTACAAAACGAAAGGACAAACAAAGGGTCGAGATGGAGTACTATTTACAGATCATAAATATGGCCTGTAAAGCTTTCCTCTTACGCATAAAAGTTTGAAGCTTTTCTACGCCTTCAACTTGTTACAGTTTCTTTGAAGCAATTTTATCTCCCATGAGTACCAAAATATTCAACATTTTCGGCCTATCATATGCCATTGCTTATGTGATATTTTTAATTATTTACGTAACGATAAATAAAGCAATATGAATATATTTCACTTTCGTTGAGTAGTTAGAAGACATAAATTGATAATGTCACGTGATACTTTTGGGTATACAATAATTCATACTATAACAGTTGGAATGGAATAAAAAGGACAACCCCCTAGACCATCTGTCCCTACTTGTACCATTGAGCACTGAAGGAGAAAAGGTACTCTGACTTTCTCGACTACTACAGTATTCCCACCGTCAAGATACAATACGGAGCAGTTCTTTTTAGAGTTGGTATCATTTTTCAATCGACTATATTTTGTAATTTATAATATTTTATATAATTTTAAAAATATTATTTTATAAATCTAATTGAGATCTATTAAATAAGATTTATATTAGATATAAAATCTATTACCAATTTAAAAATATAACTCATTTTTTATTCGGTTAGAATTGAACGAGAGATTATTAAATCTGGAGGGAGTAAAAAATAAACAAGCAACAGCTCCGGGGTAATTTTTTGGGCTTGCTTGGCACTGGCACCTTAGCCTAGGTCCCGTTTCGTTTTTTTTTTTAATTTTTTTTTTAAATAATGTAATTTTAAGTTCAAATATGATGAAAATGAAAAATAATTTTTTAAATTTTTTAGCACCGTTTAAAAGATCTCAATGAGATCTATCAAACAAAATCTATATTTGTAAAAAACTTAATTACATAAACACATGATTTTTGGGTTTGAAATTACCTTTTTTTTCTAAAAGTTTCTTTTTTGAGAAAGTGGAACACCCAATATTACTCTCTCCGTCCAAAATGGCTAGTCCCTTTTTACTATTTGAAATCTCTCAAAAAATTATATCTATCTTTTAATTTGTAATAATTTTTATATTCAATATGGATCTTATTTGATAAAACTCAATTAAAATTTATTAAACAAAATTTTCTAAAGCTATAAAATACATTATACATTGTGAAATATAAACAATGGTGTGAGTGACACAACTGCCCAAAAAGGCCAGCAATTTGGGACAGATAGAGTATTATACTATAAAATTTTGCGTAATACTTATTGATTCATCTAGATAAGAGTAATCCAAAAATGAAAACTAATGAAAAAAAAAAACTTGAAGTAACTTTGGACACAAAGTAAATTAAAATAGATAGGTCTTTTTAATTGTTTTGGTATCTTTTGAACTTTTTATAATCTTTTATTTAAGAGCTTCATATCGTCTAAATGAATTAACAATCTGAAAAAATTGACTCAAAACAAAAAGAACTTCATAAAATATGAAAATAAAAAGCTAATAATAAAGTTGGCTAAACCCACCTAAAATTCTACTCCCTCCGTTCTAATTTGAATGTCATTTTTTGAAGTTCGTGTCACTTTTCAGTTAATTATATATTGTAATAAATAATATTTTATGTGATTTCAAACCAGCGATGCTTTACGAGACAAAATATTGGCCTATTAAGAAACAACAAGTGAACAAGATGAGTGTAGCGGAAATGAGAATGTTGAGGTGGATGTGTGGTAAGACTAGAAGAGATAGGATTAGAAATGAAACAATTCGTGAGATGGTAGGTGTAGCACCCATTGAAGAGAAGTTGAGGGAAAATAGGCAAAGGTGGTTTAGGCATGTCTACCGTAGATCAAGAGATGCAGTAGTTAAAAGAGCGGATATGATAGCTTTGGGTAGCAATGCCACGGGGAAGGGTAGACCTAAATTGACATTAGATGTTGTGGTGCGCAACGATACGAGTATAGTAAGTTTGTGTGAACAAGTGACCCTTGACAAAGCTCAATGGAGGAAAATGATTCATGTAGCCGACCCCAAGTGATTGGGACTTAAGACTCGGTTTGGTTTGGTTTGGTTTGGTTTGGTTTATGTGATTTAAAAAATATTGTATTATAGAACTAATCAAGATCTATGAAACAAGATCTATATTTGATATAAAATTCATTACAGATTTAAAGATATAACTCATTTTTTAGTCGGTTAGAATAGAACGAGAGACAATTAAATTGGGACGGAGGGAGTAATATGCTCTTAACTACAAAAGAATTTCTATTAATCAACCATTTTGATAGAGTAAGCCTACCATTTATTTGCCTTCCAAATCAAGTTAATCAAACATCTATAACCATAGGATTGACGAGTTTTATTTAACAATTCATCCCGGAATCATGCGAAATCATTCATTTTTTCTAAAAAAAAATATGTTGTCCGAGCATGTGATTATCGACATCCAATCAAATTGATTCTTGATGAATATGCTCAACGAACTCTATAAAATAAACATTTAGATCATAATGATAATATCTCACGAGTTCTTTCAAGGCTTACTACAATCCCCAAGTCCAATTAAAATGGAGTATGTGGTTACAAAAGGTACGTACATTAATTTGTCCTTCAATTATTAGTTAATTATTACTAATCAAGGCCAAAACGCTACCTGATATATGGAAGTTAATTATAATTCAATTTGTTTCCAAAGTTTCAGTCTACGAGACATAGAATCAGAAAGTTTTTGTTATTAACGGATAACAAAGCTTTATATGTTATATATATGTTCTATAAATAAATGGGAATGTAGATGGTGGGATTGGTCTAAACGGGGGCTTGGCTCAGGCTTTAATTTAGCCCCTTGAGTGGATGGTAGGATCGGTCTTGCAGAATTAATCTAGGTACATATGCACGTGAGCTCACCTAGCCACCTGAGTTATAATAAAACAATGCTATGTACTAGAGTAAATTGTATCAACAACGAAGAACATACACTTTAACCTCGGAATAAGTACATTTCTAAATCTATACTTGATTTCTTTTTTAGATAATCGAACTCTAAAAATATACTTGATAAAAACCTATCACTTTTTAATCAAAAATTAGAAGTACTATTTTTTTTTTTCCTTATTTTTCTTTTGCCGGAACGATTGCAAGTGGGCATAGGACTAAGGTACTCTCTTGAGAATCATATATCATATATATGGTTTGGGAATTATATATAGAATGAAAAATAGCAGAAGGGAAAGTGGTGAGAGGAAGCCACCATTAGAGGATCAGCATCATATCTCAAGATGGGCCCTGTAATTCACGGCCGGAAGCCCAAAATACCATCGGGAAATTACTGGTTCCCCTTTCGGGAGCTTGTCTTGTTCCAATTTTTTTTTTATATTTTACTATTCGTTTCATTTCGTTTATAAGCTATCCGTGCGTGGATAACATTTGAAGGATGTGGTTGATGTTGACAAATACTAACGTGGACATACTTTGTTACTTTTTGTATATCAAATTTAAAATTTTAATATCTTTTATTATATACATATTGTAAAATTTAGAATTTTAGAATTTACTCGATGAGATCTATCAAACAAGATGTATATTAAAAGTGAAATTATGTGTAGAAAAAAAAATTTAGAGTGAATTGTATGTTATAGGATCGAAAAAAAAAATATGTTTGTTATAGGGTAGTGTGAATCGTGTATGACAAGAGGTGTGAATTATTGTATATGGGTGTGAGTTGTGTGCAACAAGAGTTCAAGGGTGCGTGAATTGTTTATTATAGGGTGTGAATTATGTATAATAAGATATGTGAATTGTCTGTCATTGAGGGTGTAAATTCCACATTTTAATTAGGATGTGAATTGCATGTTTTGGAGAGTGAATTGGTTAGAGGCTAAGAGGTGTGAATTCTGCATTGATGAGTGCAAAGTTTTCACTTGGGGGATGTAAATTGTCTTGAAGGAGTGTGAATTCTTCATTAATTAATAGAATAAAATAACTATTTTACGTGTACACAATTTCATATTCAAATGGATCTTGTTTGAAAGATCTCGTCGAGTACGTTTCATATTTGTGTTTTGTTTTTTTTTTTTTTTTTTTGCAAAATTGAATGTGTAGCTCATTGTTGAATTTCCTTCTACATAGAGAGAAAGAAAGAAAAGCAAACCAAAAAGAAAGAAAGAAAGAAAGAAAGAAAAGGTTATGATTAGAAAAGTTAGTGAATAAAAGTTGGTGCATTTTCCCTTATTTAGAGTCCAGTATTTTATTTTGGGTTATCCCTTAATAAGTGTAAATTTTGTAAAGTTAGTGAATAAAAGTTGGTACATTGTCTATTTTGTCCATAAAAGTATATTCCATTTTGAAAAGTTAGTGAGTAAAAGTGTAATGATGATGAGTAAGTAGAAAAAGTTGAGAAAAAAATTGATATGAAAAGTATAATAATGATGTTTTTTTATTAAGTTGAAATTACAAAACAAAACACTTAAAAATGGATTGAGGGAGTATTATATGGTGACTTTCAAACAATCTTTCACCACTGATTAAATGTCAATTTATTTCTCAAATCACTAACAAAAATTAATGAATCCTACGATATTAGCCAATAATACATGAATTGAGACACAATAATGTAAATATTGGGCAAATTTCACTGACCTCCCCTGAGGTTTCTGAAATGACACTGGCCTATAATCAATGAGAGTCCTATAATCAAAATTTAATTATGACCCTTTAAAATTAAATGATAAATAAAATAAAATCTTCTCACGAATTCAAACGAATTATAATTTGGAACAGTGGATTTTTTAGAGAAAGCTGTGTCCGGAGAGAAGAATAGTGTGTCAGTGGGGCGAATTTTTATTGGTGGGAGGCACCACCTGGCTAAGTCCACGTGTTGCCCTTGGGGCAACGAATAATTTCTCGGTGAAAGAAGTAGGGTAATGATTGGAAAAAAAAAAAACAAACAAAACTAAATTAGGGACCGAAATCACCTTTTCCATCCGTTTCTAACGTGCAGGTAACGGAGGGGGGATCCATTGGTATTGTCACATAAAGGAGGGGAGGCCAGTGTCATTTCAGAAACCTCAGGGGAGGTTTCTGTTCATGTCAGAAACCTCAGGGGAGGTCAGTGAAATTTGCCCCGTAATATTCCTTCTGCATGGAATAATTTTCCTAATGCTAAACTCATTGCTCGTGGGTGGTGGAAAAAGAGGACTATCAGTGGTGTTCCGGTTTTGGAAAAAAAGAACTTTTTGAAAAAGCAGGTAATTTTAAGCTCAAAAATCATGTGTTTACGCAAATAATTTCCCTACCAATATGGATCTTGTTTGATAGATCTCATTAAGATCTTTTAAACGATGCAAAAAAAATTGAAAAAATATTTTTCATTTTCATTATATTTAAGTTTGAAATTACCTCCGTTTGAAAAAAAATTAACTTTTTAAAAAGCGGAACACCCCCAATTGATGAGTCGAGCTGTCGAGATAGATGCCCAAAGACCAAAATGAGACTGAGACTGATCAGAAACCCAGATAATGCAAGGGAGCTAGCCCACAATAATGGACTTTGAATTTCTTTTGGTGACAGTCCTAATGAATACTGGAGACAATTAATAGTAAAGGAGCCTTAGGGTGCGTTCCAGAACCCCAAATAAGAACTTATTTTTTAAGAAGGCAATTTCAAGCATAAAAATTATGTGCTTATGCAAATAATTTTCCTATCACTATGGATCTTGTTTGATAGATCTCATTGAGATCTTTAATACGGTGCAAAAAAATTTGAAAAATTATTTTTCATTTACATTATTTTTGAGTTTGAAAATGTAAAATAAGTACTTATTTTTTAAGAAGATGTTCTGGAACGGAGCCTTAGGTGGCTATTTAGACAAAATTGTAATGAATACTGGAGACAATTAATAGTAAAGGAGCCTTACGTGGCTATTTAGACAAAATTGTTTAATGAACTTTTTTTTTATAACCAAGGTGTTCAAGCCACCTGGCGCACTCCTAAAGTAATTTTGGTGAATGAATCCAACCACCCACTCATAAGGTGTATTACGCATTTTATCATTTCGTTTTCACTAACAAAAAAGTTTCAGCATTTTTTCATTTCGTTTTCACTAACAAAAAAAATGGCAACATAAACGTTTTTTTGCTACAGTAACTCTACACACAAACTCATCAACAACTTATTCACTATCGGAAATACCTAATAACTTTTCAACCACAAATAAAAATTTACAAATTTTTCACTACTGGAAACATTCATGAGGTAAAGTAAATTGACGTAGTGAAACTGTATTATTTCAACAAATTAATTACACTTTTACCGAATATATACAAATCACTTTTTCCCTATTATGGAGTATTTAGGTACTCATGATCCAATCACAAAAATTGTGAGGCCATCTTTGAATTTCACTGAGACAACATTATTATTACCATATCCGAGTATCATATACGTGCAAATATAGACTTCAAGACTTGGGATTTGCCGTCTCCCCGAGCACAACCACATCAAGCTCTGCTGTATCTCTAAAATAGAATTTCATCTCCAGCTCAAAACTTTTATTTAAATCGTTCATGTTGGAAAACTTTACAAGTTGAATATTCTTGAAATAATTAATCACCTCAATTCGATACCAATGACTACACCATCAAACAAAATTTATTATGGAGTGCAATCCAAATGTCTGTATTGCCTTTCATTCTTTCAAGAATAATGTATTTTGGCCACTGAGTTGCGATGTCGGATCGAGTTGATCTTTGGTTAGAACTTTTACCCATCAAACTCTATAACATAAATGGTTCGGATCAAAATTTTGAAATCTAAATGAACTCAGTGTGGCACTCACATGTAGGGCTGTAAACGAGCCAAAAATTCGAGAGCTCAAGCATTAACAAGTGGAGCCCTTAACGAGCTGAGTTTAGCCCTTTACTAAACGAGACTCCCTTAACGAGTTAAATTTTTGTCGAACTTCTAAATGAACTGATAATTTGAGCTCAAACTTAATTCGTTTACTAAATAAGTCGAGCCGAACCAAACTCACAAACAACTTACTTCGTTTATTGCCCTCACAGCAGCCGGAACCCCGTTTCTCCCTTATTAAAAAAACTTTCACCGCAGCTAATTTATTAAAATACCCCCCTCTTGTCAATACATTTCCCATTCATTCATCTGATTTCTTCACAGATAACAGTAAAACTGTCAAAAGAAATTGCATTCACAATCACAAATACTAGTACCACTTTTTAGTTTTTACCTTTATCTTACGTACAATTTGTGGGCTTTGTGGCCTTTACTCTTGTCTTTACTCTTCTTGTTCCATCTCTTCGTGTTTCTTTGTTGGTGGTTGCACTGCACCTGGAACGGTAGGTGGCCTTCAGTAATTTTCGCCATGTAAGTGTAAAACCCTCTCTCTCTCTCTCTCTCTCTCTCTCTCTCTCTCTCCTCAGTTTCTGGCGGATAACTCGGTGACCCTTTAGCTTATACGAAGCATAAAGGCCGAGTCTTTAAGCTTCTGTCGAGTTTTGGTAACTCGCATGCCTCATTCCTTTTCCTTTTCCGTTCTCACGTAAGTATGAGTTTGTTATATCTTGCTTTCACATATAAACGCCTCTGTATGGGTGTTTGTTTACTGATTTATTTGATCTGATTATTGCTTTTTCCATCTGGGTATTTGTCTACACAGAGGTTTCCTCCCCCCCAAATTGGCTCTGCATCTGATTTTCACTCCAATTTTCTCTCAACTTTCTGGCCTATACATCTCTCCTTCTGAACTTTGTTCTTCACTCCGATTGATTTCTTTCCCCTTTGGCTCCCTTTGGTAAAGATGCCTCATTTATTTCTCTTGTAATTTTCTTGCCCCAATTTATTCGTCGAACAGTATTTTCTTTTGGGTTTTGAATCCATTTTCCTGATGTCGGGAAAAAAAAAATTTTGGATCTTTGGAGGGGGCAAGGGGTAAATTCTGAAAATTGATAGGAATTAATGATTTTTGGAACCTATTTGTCCGTATTACAGTTGTTGGTTTTCCTCCTGTCATGGATCTGGTACTTCCATCTCTTTCAATCTCTAAAAATTTCTTATCCACAAACCTGTTCTGATCTGCAACAGTGGCCTTTATAAAATAAAAAAAATACATTAAAAACAAAAAGCTCACATTTTTTCCTCATGCCCACTTGCTTTCTTTGTATTATTTTTTCGATCTGATATTCACAACCCAAAACTGATGAAAATGGACTAACCTGTGCAACCTGAACCTCATTTCCTTTTCTTTTCTTTTTTTCTGAATTTTTTATGTGATGTTTTAGATGGACAAAGGGGCTGATTATCGGTGCTGGGACGAGCTAATACCCGATGCGCTCGGGTTAATTTTCCGGAACCTATCCCTCCAGGAGAAACTAGCAGTGGTGCCTAGGGTTTGCAAATCATGGGGCAAAGTGATCGCGGGGCCTTATTGCTGGCAAGATATTGACATTGAGGACTGGACTGATATGGCCGAGCCCGATCCCGATACCATCGATCGGCTGCTTCGGATGCTGATCGCGCGAAGCTCCCCCCTTCGAAAGCTCTGTGTTGCTGAACTCCAGAATGACCTCATGTTCTCCTTCATTGCAGAGCAGTAAGTAGAAGTACAGTATCCCGTGATTTCACATTTTTATTGTTTAGCTGTATTTCCGTGATTGAAGGCGCGCTTTTCTGCGTAGATTGGGCTTAGGCAGCGTTTGGTTTGCTGGTATGATTTTGGGAAGGAATTGAAAATTGGAATTCCAGCCATTCACCTATATTGGTGAATGATGATACTCTTTGAAATGTATGTTCCGATGTTTTTTAGCAAAGGAAACGTCGGAATGAGCATTGGAAGTGAATGATCATTCTATTTCAGCTAAGAAAATGCTGCATTAGTTACCGATTCGGACAGGAATAAAATGGGATCCTAATAGTCTAGTTTGATACTCAATCAACTCTTCAAGACATCAATAAGAGGAAACTATTAATGAAATTTCGGTGCTTAGGCAGTTGGTGTTTGGGCTGATCCATACTTATATGGTTATATGATTTACTGATCTAGACCTGATTATGATGAAACTGTTGGCCCATTTTGCTGCTTATGTAAGGTGCAAAATCTCTGCTACATTAGATTGACCAGAGGGTCAGCTATTATACATAGACTCTTCCAAGTTTCTAGGTATCCGAGCCAGAATATGGATTCTTTCATAAGGAACTTAAGAAAGGGTGCTATAAATGCATGACATGCATTCGACACGGTATTGCATCCTCATAAACACCAAGCTCAGTGCCTTGTAAACGCCCCTTACAAGTTGGTAAAAGGGTACAAAGAAATACGAACAATTAGGCATGTGTCCGTGTTTTTAGGTAAATCAGATGTTGAGACACGTATCCTGTGTCTGCACCCTACGTCTGTACATGAGGGCATGTATCATAGCTTACTAGTCCACTTCTTAGCACTCTCTTCTGAATCAATATTTTGGGGTCAACCTTGTACCCATCTTTATGGTACTTTGGTCTTGTATAGAAGCTATTGTTCACTTTTTTATTTTGATAAGCCTGTTGTTCACTTATAATCGAGAAATAAAATCTTTTGCCTCAATCAGAATAGCCAAAACATGTTAGCTTTTTCCTAAAGACCAAAACCCAAGAACATCGGAATAACGAAATTCTAGCACTTCCAATGAATGATGTCAGAATATGGCAAAATGCATGGGAAAAAATCATGCAGCATTAGCAAAACCAGCATGGAATTCTTATTATTTGACATTACTTGACAACTTTCATTTTAGAAGGAAGTTTACGTTTTGATTCTGTAATGGTTTCTTTTTACAAAATAGTGAAGCGATCAATTAAAATAGTAAGTATCTTGATCATCAATTATTATTTTACTTTTATGCTCATAGATACGTTTTAGTCCACGACTCCATGTTTATACAAATTTCTCGTGCTCTTCAATTTCCTCATCTCTTGTGAAATGTTTCCGAAATATTTCTCTTTCTATGTTTGCCAAAAAAATAAACTGAAACGAAATCTTGATCCTGAGTTCTAAGTGATGCTTTAGTTTTGTATCGTTTTCGGTTTTGCTAGTGCCAGTTCCCTCCAGACGTTACGACTGCCCAGAAGCAACATAAGCGACGTAATTGTCGAACAGGTTGCCGGAAGGCTTTCAACAGTCACCTCCCTAGACTTGAGTTACTGCGCCAAAATTGGTGCTCGTGGTTTAGAAGCCATCGGAAAGCACTGCAAGTCGCTGACTGGGCTCCGCCGGAACATGCACCCAATAGACATGGATGGAAAGCTTTCTCAGGAGGACGAGGCTCATTCTATTGCTATGACAATGCCAAAGCTCAAACAGCTCGAGATAGCTTACCTTCTTGTCGAGACCGAAAGTGTTCTCGAAATCATCTCCAATTGTCCTGAGCTCGAGTTGTTGGATTTGAGAGGGTGTTGGAATGTGAAGCTCGATGAGAAATGGTTGAAAGAAAAGTTTCCGCAGTTGAAGGTTTTGGGGCCTCTTATCGTGGACCATTACGAGAGGAACAACTGGGAATTTTGCTCCGACTTCTCAGAGTCGTTTTACGACAGCGACAGTTTCGAAGGGATGTGGGATGACGACGAAAGTCTGGAATTGAGGTTTTATGAAGGGTTTGACGACGATACTGTGTATGATTGGCCCCCATCTCCTTAGGCTCTCTTGATTTCTCCCCTGTGAAATTTGTTGTCTTTTCCTGTGGCTGTTTCTTTCTGGCTTTTCTTGCTTTGGGACTTCTCTGTGTTATATATGGTTTGTATATGTTTCAATCCAATGAAACTTGTTGGTCTTTATGTTTCACTCCCAAAGAGTCGATTGTTATTAGTTCTTGTTTCTCTGGCTTTGATTTACCTGAGTTCTTCTCAGTGGACAATTACTCTTTTTGTCCAAAATCAAAAAATCAGATTGATTCTTTCAGATACCGAGGTGCAACTACATCCGCGCGCATAGTGCATTGGTGCACCACGGATCTCCCTTGGCATATGGAAATGCTTTTCGAAAATATACCAACTTATTTAGATCATATTTCTCAGAAAACAACTGGGTAAAAGCGTACGTGTACCCATCATGAGTAGAAAGCTAGAGATGAGTCTCAAGAAACTAGATACAGATGTGACATGAAATGCAAACACAAACAATGAACAGCTCGGATCATTTGTGTGAGACTTATAGTGGGTTCCACAACCGATATGTGCATAAAATCTGTCCCTTTTTGCTATGTGTAGCAGCATTGGTTTGATTTTGAGGAAACATGAAGATATATTCATAACCAAACACTACAAAGGACCCCAAAAGGTCCAAACAACAGAAAAAACAAACGACAAAATAAAAATTGGTCAAAAATTAAAAGTCGCAGTGTTGGAGACCACCGATCTTCTTATCGATGTTGGCGGTTTTATTTATTTTCAAAAGAGGAAGGAAAAGGTTGACATTATTGATGTTCCCATTCGAATAAGGACCAACTGCGGACTATTGTCGACATAGTCCAGACTTTGACAAGTCCCATGATTTTTTTTCTTGGTGAAATGTCCTCATGATTATGATTAAAAATGGGTAGATTTGGCTCACCAAAAAGCGATAAGGTCCTAGTGTTAATTTCTTCAAGCCACCATAAAAGTGCACAGAGATTTATTAGCTTTTGGGTTAAAAAGCGTAGGTGCTCTCTCTTTTCTTCGTAGTAGAAAGACCAAGCAAAGAAAGCAATAAAATGATTTGGAAATTCTAAATGTTCTTGCTATTAGTATCAACCGAATATATAACCCCATATATTCCCTTTTTTTCCGATATCTAGGACTTTTAAGATTGATGTGTTACAATATTTTTTTATCGGTAAAAGATGAATTTTATTAAAAACAGAAAAAAGGAGAAGGGGATCTAATAAAGAGTTGGATGATATATCTCAAAGGCAAAGCCCACCCAAAGGTCTACAAAGGTCACACCCAAATAAAATAATACAGTTCAACCCATCACCCAAATAAAGCCCAAAAACACCCTAAACCGGTCCACCCAAGGACCGGCCCACCCAATCCGGCCCTCAAAACGTACCCTAACCCTTCAATCACCACCGCAACACAAACCATCGAAAAAACCAGCCTCACCATTAAGCCGAGCTGACCTCTCCCAGATGTAGAGATTGGCGGCAAAAACCGGCCTATGGCAATGACAATCAAAGCAATCAAGACTAAGGGTAACAAAACCACCACAAAACCCAGCAAAGCTATCAAGGCTGTGTTAAAAGTATTGAGGCATGGGAAAAATAAGTATTTATTCGAAATTGTTTTTTGAATCAAAGATAATATATTGTGAGAGAATGACTTGTCTCGTAAATCGGGAAATAATGTGGTGTCCTTATTCAAAAGAATTTCATATTTGTTAGTTTTGCGTCAAATTTTTGGGGATTATTGATTGCCACTTTTTAGCTTAAAAGTGAATGTTTTGCAAAATATTTGGGTACAAGTAAATATTTTTTTTACTTTTCCGATTCGTCTCGTTAAGACGAATCAATAATCCACAAAAGTTTGGTGCAAAATTAACAAACTCGATTTTTTTTGAATAAGGACCTTAGCAAAACCTAGCCTTAGTACTTAAAAAATAAGAAAATCTTAGCAGAATGGAGCCTGACAAAAGTATATAATATGGAGAATTATACCCCAATATCCACAAAATTTCTTCTAACTTGCCAAGAGGCCTTTGGACTAATGGCATCATGAGTAAATTTAAGATGTAAGGAGAAAGGAGGTCAAGGTAGCAATCTAAACTATTCTAATAATACTGAATTGCGTTGATCATTGAACAAAAAAATATCCTAGGTTTGGAATGTAGGAATTGCACTCAATATGTTTGTTAATATAATAGATGTGTGTTTGTGCACAGTACGCCCAACACTATTGAACAACGAAAATTCTCGTAAATGATGAAATTGCCATACGAATTAGCCAGCCAGTTCAGTGGGCTGGATAACGGATTACTAGCTAGTATCAAAAAACTAATACAATTATGAAGGTAAAAGAAATCAATAAGTCTAGGTACACTATATCTAACCACTATATCATCTACTAAATTTTTTGTAGGGCTCATTCTGGGTCCCAAAAAAATATAAAAAAATATTTATAAATTTTAAAATAATATATTTATGGGGCCTTGTAAAAAATCAGCTCAAACAAATATCGGTAAGTATTAATTATTGATTCGTGGGGGCGAAACTGTGCAGTTGAGTAGTTTCGCTCTTACAAATCAAGAAATAATACTTACCGATATCCGTTGGAGCTGATTTTTTTACAGGGCCCCATAAAATATTATTATAAACTTTATGGACATTTTTCTGAATTTTTTTTGAGACCCGGGGTGAGCTCTACAAAAAATGTAGTGAATGGATGGTAGTGTACGTAAGAAATTTGCAAGAGTACTGAGAATCAGGTATTGACCATACTAAGGGGCCGTTTGGAAGCTAGATTATTGGATGTTCGAAAGTGATTCCGTTTCGTTTCACTTAGATCTCGATCGGTAAGTGTAGATGGAAAAACGTAGAGTAGTTTCTTCTCATGTTAAAAAAAGTGTTAGAACTAAGAATAAGTCCACTAGCATGCCAAATCTTGTCATTGTCAAAACTTGACAAAGCTATTTTGTTGTCAAATTCGACAGCAAGATTGTATTTGCTAAACCTTGTATAGTCCACCAAAATCAACTAATTTTTCCGCCCTCCTCTTTCCTTCGAGAACAAAAAAAAAAACTATAATCAGACCAAAATAGCACCGAACAAGTGTAACAAACGAGCAATGCTACGCGATGACCTCTTTTCGGGGTCTTTTTAGGGTAATTTATACTTAGAATTATTGGTTACCATATGGCTACTTTTTTTAGCCTTTTAAATTTATTTTTAACACCATAGCATGTCAAAAAAAGAAGACTCCGGCCAGGTGGACATGCTCTAAGAGCATCTCCAATCCATGGCTTCATATTGGAGATGTCAAACGTTTTTTGAAACATTTTGGCATCTTCAATTTGACATCAAAGCCTTCCTTTCCAACCCTTGATGTCAAATTCTATTTCTTTGACATCAAATTATCCCTCTCCAACCCTTATGTCAAAATACAAATGGTCATTTTTTGAAATTTAGCATGGAGGAGGGAGGTTGTCAAAGTTGGCATGAGAAGGTTTGCCTTCAAATCCACGTAGGAATTGGCATCAAAGAAGGCTGTTAGATTGGATTGAACTTTGGTGTCAAATTTTACCGTTAAGTGTCCACGTAAGATTTGACATCTCCCGTTGGAGATGCTCTAAGGTTCCTTAGTGTTTTTTTGATAGTCAACTCCATGGGCCTAGTAAAACCCCAAGGGTTGGCTTGGTCAGGTCCAAAGATTTACGAATTTGCTCTCTTTTGAGACCTCACGTTCAAAACCTCTTAGGTGGAATTGGTTTTGTATGATTAATCGAGATGCGCGCAAGCTGATCTAGACACATTATAAAAGGAAGGAGAAAAAAAAAACCTCTAAATTAAGATTCTGGGATCTTGTTATGGGCTGTATAGCTTGCCGTGTTGGTTCTGCTATATTTTAAGAGCTGTGCTATGTGCACAGACTGCTGTGCACAGCAGCTGTGCACAGCGGCTGTTTTCTCTCTCCTCGGGTTTCACAAAAATGATCGGAGCCGCTCATTTTGTTCAAAATATGTCGTTTAAGGTCTCTGTAAAAAATGAGCTTCGTCCGATATCGTTAGAGGCGTTAACAATACACCCAAAATCACTTCAGAATTTAGGCCTAAATTCTGAAGTGATTTTGGGTGTATTGTTAACGCCTCTAACGATATCGGACGAAGCTCATTTTTTACAGAGACCCTAAACGACATATTTTGAACAAAATGAGCGGCTCCGATCATTTTTGTGAGACCCGAGGAGAGAGAAAACAGCCGCTGTGCACAGCTGATGTGCACAGCTGCTGTGCACAGCAGTCTGTGCACATAGCTTTTCTGATATTTTAAATCCGTAGCCAGGGAGTGATCTCTGGGATTGTGCCCCTGAAAAGTTGAGCAGATTGCGTGAGGTTGGGCTGTTATGTTTGTAAAGACTAAATTTTAATTTAGTTATTGTGGTGGCCCACATGTTGTATATGACACATTAATTATGGATTTAATAAAATTTTCTATATCTTTATGCGTAAACTTTTATTCTGGCTGTCAAATAGAAAAGTTAATTTTTAAATAGACTTCACTTTGATGGAAAGTAAGTATCAACGTTCATTTCAAAAACTAGTCTTCTCTCTACCTATAGAAGAGAGTCTAAGTTCCATAAATATACGTTATACTAAACGGCTAGAAAGAAAGATAAGAGAGAGAAACCTGTCTTCCATCTAGAGCTTAATACTCTTGGAAAAATAATGGATGCTTCAAAGAATTATTGGATCGCTCAAGTTCCTCATTAATGGATCCGGATGTGCCGCTCTTGATTAAATCTTTACTTATCAAATATATTGTGATGATTATGATTGTTCTAGATCCTGGTTTATTGAGGTTGTTAATTATGTAACACCATTAAGAATAAATTTACATTGTTCATTTTGTTTTATATCTTGATTGAACATTGATAAGTACATGATCGAAACAAATTTGTACAAGAAAAAAACAGAAATTTTAATTGAAGTATTTTTTCATCCCATTTTTCTTCTACAAATCTATTTCGATTATGTATGTACTGATGTTCAATCAAGCTAGTTTTTTACATGAATGGCCCACTTAATGAGCTCTACAAAATGAACGATTCCGATTATTGCTGTGAGTTCGGAATTGGCCCACAAATGGGCAAAACTGGCCAAAAAACTGGAGGAGAGCTGCCCCCCATACAGAGTGGCTTAATGCTCTCAGGAATGTCTCCTACAAAAAAAGGTTAATTGCCAGTCCCTCTATTTTGTTTTCTTCTCATTAGTCATTAATCAAAACTTTTGGTCTCATTTTGCTAATTTTTATACAGGTAGTTGGTAATCATGTGATTCATATCTTTGGATCTTGTTCTTTTCTTACATTATTTCAAGACACCATTCAGATTTGTGTTTTGTCTATTTCACTCTGGAGGGCTGGGATAAAATTCGATTTAATTACCATCAAAATTTGTGTTGCACGTGCACGAGGGAAATTTACTTATATTTCTTTTGTTGGGCAAACGAATTTTACCTCACCCTTACAAATAAGTAAAAGAAGATAGCCATTTATATATAGGAAATTGATTTTGGCACTCTATTTTTTTATGATGACACTCAAAACTTATCTTTTAGCGTAAAAATTATTCATAGCAAGACACTAAAAACAAATTTTGGAAGGCCATCATAAAAAATTGGAGTGCCAAAATCATTTTCCTTATATGTGTGTGTGTGTGTATATATATTTGTCACTCTATTTTTTGGTTTGAAATCTCACATGATTAAGACACAAAGTGGAGTGCCAGTGGTTAAAATTGAAATGCCAAAATCAGTTGTCAAGACGAAGTCACGGACACCGTTTTTAACAAAAATTTTAAAAATGTACTTAGGTTGAAGGCACAATTTTTGTCTTTCTCTAAAATAGCTATCTTTGTATGCATTCCATTTCTTGCATAGGTAGGTTTAAAAACTGGTGCAGATCATCTTTGGTTCTCCGGCCTACTCAGAAATGATTATGATGTAAAACTGTGGTCCCTATAAGAATGTAAAAATCAAAACATGGTCCCCCTTTCTCCATTCCCACTCCCTTCAAATTTTCTTTTCTTTGTTCCCAAACCCGTAAGGTACTTCAGAATCTGAAAATAATGTGCAAGTACTGTAATAAAGATTGAAAAAGACAACCAAAAGACACAAATAAAATTTCAAAAGGAACCTAAATGCAACAAAAAAAAAAAAAAAAAAGAAGAAAGAAGGACAAAAGATATGCATGCCTTGCAAGTTGCAAAGTCTTATGGCCGGGACAGTCGTCGATACAGATTTTTACTCTGATTTTAATTGAGACTCCGACAATTGAGGGGTTGAATTGGTCCCCAAAGATTAGTTGGGTGTACGAAAGCTACCTCATAAACCTAAATTAATTGTAGCATGTCATGCATAATCTGATAGTCACATACTCCATATTAAAAGACTTGGGATAAATCATAGTTCAACATTAAACTTCCATAGTATCGTATATCCCGCAAGTGGATCCAATGGACCGGTACGTGAGAATTTTAATTAAACATCAAAATGGATATAGTTCAATCAAATAATTTTATTTTTTTGGAAGTGTAAGAGCTTCATTAGAAGGAAGAAAAATTACAAATGTGTTATCGCCATGAGATAGAGAGTGCCGACAACGAGCGAAAACCAACAAAAGCCAAAGGGACAGATTACAGAGCACTGATTCGCAAAAGACACAAAGTGTAATATCCACTCAACAGGGGGCTCCAAATGCTCTCTAAAAAGGGTACAAGTCTAGCAACAGTATATCTCCTGTTTTGAAAAGATAAACTACATTAGTCAATTGATTCAAAAAAAAAAACTATATTAGTCAATTTTTTTAATTTTTCAGGTTTCATCAAACTCACTTGAATTTTCAAATTGTTCATTTGGATGAGCTCATCAATCAAATTTTAGGGTAAAAAAATCATGTTAATTGGTATTTGAAGAATATGATTTTAGAACACATTTATTTTTAAAATAAGCTCATACAATTAATAAAAACAAGTTATTCCAAAATAAAAATGTACTTATCAGTTGTTGATCAATATCTTATCCCCTCGGCACCGATTTGTTCTTGTGGCTACCTCAATTGTTGATCATAAAAGTGAGCAAGAAAAATTTCACACTGAGTTCTATAGAATAAAACAAATGTGATCATAAAAGTGACGAGACGGAGCTAAAAAATATAAAAATCTGTAACGGGGCTAATTTTTTTCAAAACTAGAGAGGAACCGGTTGCAAAGTCTAACCTCAGACTTCAGTGTTCATTGTTTTGGTTTTTTTTAACAGAAAAAAAAAATTACTCCATTAATCTTCAAAAAAATTAAAGACAGATTAAAGGGATCAAGGACGATCCAGCGCAAGCTTCAGTGTTCATTGTGGATTTCTTTCAAGTGTAATGTCCAATCTAGGGCTTGGAGGGAGATAGATAAGGCCCAAACTGGGCCCAATGATTCAAAAAAAAAATGTCAGGAGAGGATTGGGCTGGGGTACTGCTGGTCTGGTCATCTTACTGGACCTTTATTATATTATCGGGCTTATATAGCCTCAGCCGAGAGCTCAGCTTTCAGAAGTCCAGGTTGGGTACGAGTTACCCCAAACACTAGCTAGTACTCCATGGTATGATGGTAATGTATGGACAGAACATAGAACTTTTAAATAGAACTACAGATCAACGTCTACTTTTACAAGAGATGGGTTGCAACTTGCTTTGGAGCATAATTTGCAGGGTATTTTTTGTGGGGAAAATAACGATCAAGAACGTATTTTGATAATTAATACCCGTCAAGGACATGCTGAGAACATTTGTTAATGCTGAAAATGTCCTTGGTGGGTATTAATTATCAAAACACGTTCTGGGGCCGTCATTTTCCCTTTTTTTTTTTTGTGGAAGCGGATTCTACAACTTTGGTGCATCTCCTCGAAGAGAGAGAGTCAGGAAACTATGAGTTAAGTAATATTAAACTGATTGCAGGTTGTTGCTAGACCGGCTTAAAGCAGAAGTGTGCCATGTGTTTCGGGAGGCTAATCGAACTGCGGATGCAATCGCTAAAGTTAATTTTAGTCGTTATGTTGTTATTTAGACTATTCCAAACTGTATTGATCAGTTTATCCTAAGGGCCCGTTTGGATGCGGGATAAGAATTGGGATTATTAGTTATGAAGGGGGATAAAATAGTAGAATGTATTATGTAAGAAGGGTGGACCCACAATGATGTGACGGGAGGATTAAATAGTACTTGGTTTGGATGAGGGATAAAATGGGGGATAATGTTGTTTTGTAGTTGAAATAAAAAAGAGAGTGAGTATTATCCGGGTGTATTATGTAATAACACTCAAGAATCTCCCCATAAATAATCCTCCTCCAGAGGTAGGGGTACAAGAGAATGCGAAGCTTAGCTAATACCCCCGGCAAAATGTGTTCTCAAACCATGGCTTAACCATGGGCCCACGGTCTTAAAAGCGGTATTACTAATACCCCTTTTATAGCCCCCATCCAAACAGGCCCTAAATGATGTAAGGGGAGTTAAGCTCCCCACGTTTTAATTTTGCTTATCTCCCATAAAGAAGAAGACGGGGAAGGAAAAAAAGATTACATTACAAGCTTTTACATTTTCATCGATAGTAAATAAACTAAACAGTCTGTTTCTTAGGAGGGAGTTCTCATTTTAGTTAAAATGCGGATTTCCTCATTTCTCTCATTTCTTGATTGTAATCAGCAAAAAAAAATGATCGAGAAGGATTTCATCCGAACAGTTTTTTATTGAACGATTCAATAAAAAACTGCTCAAATCAAGTAATTCCCGGTCATTTTTTTTTTGCCGATTTCTCGCGGGTACCCTTAAAATCACTTTCTAAACACATTGAACGGCTCGAATCATTAAAATTTGATCAAGAAAGGAGGGTCCGCATTTTAAGAGGTCATCATTTGAAACTCTATGAAAAACTATTTATCAATCTATATACTAAGCAAATGTGTTGAAATCTCACAAGCCTTCAATCCTAATTTTCTAGATTTTTCATTTTCTTTTATTTTGTTTAAATTATAAGGGAGAAAGAGAGGGAGAGAGAGAGGGGAGTGGGAGTGGGAGGGGAAGGTGGAAAGAGAGATTTTAGGAGAATTGAGGAAAAATAACCCAATACTCCAGTGACATTTTTACGTGGTGGCCCAACTTATCTCTCCACCACATGTTTGTGGTTCTCCCTATAAAATATCGAGCCCGCACAATTTAGTATTTTTTTCGTCCCATGCATCGAATGAGCATAACCCTAGTTATTCTTAACGGCGAGGGTGTCCGAAATTTCTACCTTACTCCCCGTTGAGCCGGGCACATGCAGTCTCCCGTGTTTTTGGCTGATTTATCCTTTTTCTTTAAACGAATTGGAGAAATATCCACTTCTTGAAACGTTTTGTAAAAATAGTCTATCAAGCAGTATGAAAAGGTGTGATGTCATTTTATGAAGCTTGCATGGCAACAAAATCCACGCAAGCAAATAACGCATAATAAAAATGCGTCTTAGAGACATCGCGCATCTTCAAGATGCGTTTTGAGAAGGGGAAAAAAGAAGAAAAAGAGAGCGTGCTGTAACGACCCGCTCCATCTTTGTACAATATTGTCCGCTTTGGACGCCCAATGCCCATGGACTTCCCAGTGAGGTCACCCATCCTTGGATTGCTCCCAGGACGAGCACGCTTAACTGCGAAGTTCCAATGCGCTTTGGCCCGCCCTCACGGCTTTAAAAGGCCTTGTACAAGTAGGAGGGATCTTTTCTAATAAACTATAACTTACCCCCTCTCATCCGAACGGAACCTGCCATCCTGCAGTACCGCCGGCTACCGGAAAGCGGGGTGTCACACGTGCGTCTTCAAGATGCACTATATCCTCGGCAATCAGTGGCGTAGCCAGGAATTTAGCTCGGTAGGGGCATCATTAATTAACATTGTCTTAGAATTTTCTATCCTTCATAGTAAACAATTGTAATATAAAAGAAATGAACCTGAAACGTAAAATTTGCTACAATATAGATATAGATAACGAGTCTTTATGAAAGACAAATGCGTAAAAGAAACTTTTTTCAAAACTTGACAAAGATATTAGGGGATGTAAGTGTTATAAGGGGAAAAAGTTGTATAATTTTGGATACAAATTTGTCATAGCCTTTGTAATTTGGGATAAAACTGGTATTATTAGAAATTGCAGTGGGGTCGCGTGCCCCCACTGCTTGTACATTGCCACCGCCACTGTCGGCAATGCTATCCAACAACGTTCGCTCACCTCCCTGGGCGACATGGACGAAGTGTTCGACATGGCGACATGGACGAAGTCCAAAAGGTGTTCAACAAGTTCGACACCAATGGCGACGGCCAGATCTCCGTCTCCGAGCTCCGTTCCGTCTTCAAGGCCCTCGGCGTCGATGCCGGCGTGTCCTCGGCCGATCTGACTGTTGGGATTTGCCCAACCCAAATCACACCAAACACAAGCACAATCACAGACAAGCACGAAAAAGAAAGAAGAGCAACACCAAGAACTTACGTGGTTCGGCCAAACAACTGGCCTACATCCACGGGAAGGGGGGTTTCACTATATTGAGAAATTACACCGGTGAGATTTTTTAGTCACTCACACTCTCCTCTCAATACAATGGAACACTCCTCTCTCTCTGACTCTCGGTCTCCTGCTCTCTCTCTCTCTCTCTCTCTCTCTCTTTGTTTTCTCACAGTCACACACATCACAAATAAGAATACAAGAGTATACAAAACAATGAGAGCTAATTGGGCCAAACCAGCCTAATACCAAAAAACAGGCCCACCGGGTGGACCCAACAATCACCCCCTCCACCCGAGTGGGTAATCACCGACCGAGCAGAGAAAAACCACACCCCCTTGTGTAGGATGCACCCCCTCCCAAGGTATCCGCGCTCACCAACCGGAACGCCTCCATCTCCAACTGAGATGTCACCAAACCGCAACGGAGTCCATTTCTATCCCGCTCCTCCATTGCTTGAGCGCCCCCACCCCCTCACCGGGTGCTCCGTGAGACTCACCACCTCACCATCCGCGGAGGGTCTTTCCCTCCTCCTGTGTCGACAACTCCAGAGAGATCACCTCCACTAACCAAATCAAGAGCAAAAGAGACTCTTTTCTTCGTTTTCGGAGCTCCCATCCTTAGAATTCCTGTCCCTTTCCTCTGAGCTTCCCGGTGAACATCCTGCATCAATTGCTCTCTTATTTTCAGGCCTGAATCCCGCACACTCTCTGAAGAACGGTGACACCTCCGTGTACTCCCGCGTTCTCTCCATGTGCATATCGGCAATTGATGTACCCCCTGTCCAACGGAACACCCTATACCGCTTGTCCCATGCTTGACAGTAGCTCCTCCTGTCACAACAGATCCCACAAGCCTGTATAGCCCACCAATCATCTTCCCCTGCAGCATCTCTTTTTCTCCTTTGCAAACCCGAAGGACTCCGCTACCCGCTAAAAAACTAAAACCTCTCTCATCAAGCATCCCGAGAGATATCAAGTTCTTCTTCAAACCTAGCACATGTCGCACCCCCTCAAGCCTCACAGTTTTTCCACTCAGCATCTGAGATTTCACTATCCCCTTACCAACAACCCGACACCTCGAATTATTATCCATCCGGATAAATCCTCCATCAAATGCCTCGTAACTCCAAAACTGTCGCTTATCCCCGCAAAAATGATATGAGCACCCAGAATCCAGTACCCAATCGATTTTCCTACGTCCGTAGTGTCTGACACGGCTATCATAAGCTCCCCATCAGATTCTTGAATCACAACCGCTGCCTCCTTTGATTGGTCTTTTCCTTTACCTTTTTCTGCCTTATACTTAGGACAATTTCGTTTAATGTGCCCCTCCTTCTGGCAATGATAACAAGTAAAAGACCCAGGAATAGGTGTCCCCCCTCTCGGCCTAGAACGACTGCCTCCACCTTTCCTATTTTCGTTTCCTCTACCTGGACTTCTCCCTCTGTTTCCATCAGTGGCCAATGCTCGCGACCCATCATCATAATCAGTTCCCATCTCCTTTCGTCGTGCCTCCTCATTGAACAAAGCATCCTTAACCAATGTCGTTGTCAATTTTCCATCCGGCGCCGAGTTGCTCAAAGAAACCACAAGTGTTTCCCAATCGTCAGGCAGGGAACTAAGTAAAAGAAGGGCTTCTAACTCATCATCAAGTTTCATTCCAACACTAGCTAACTGATTTACCAAGTTCTGAAACTCACTAGAATGAACGGCAACTGAGTTTCCACTCTTCAACTTCAAATTCACTAGCCTCCTCATCAACAACGCTTAATTCCGGGATGTTTTCGATTGATACATTCCCTACAACTTTGTCCACAAAGTATAAGCGTCGGTCTCCTAGGCTACGTGATGAAAAACCTCTTGTCCGATACATTGTTGGATCAATCCTACCGCTTTTCGGTTCATTTTTTTCCAATCTTCCGTTTTCATATCAGTCGGTTTAAACCTTAGGAGCTCCAACGGATCATATAAGTCTCTCCATGACAACATGTCCTCCATTCGTGGCTTCCAAACCGCGTAGTTGGTTGCCGTTAGTTGGACCATGGTATTCATATTAAACTCCGACATCTTACTTAATCAATTCCAAGCAAGATTGGCCTACCTAAATGATCAATTACCCTCCTAGTTGACCCAAAATACTCAAAAACAATGTTCAATAATCTGAAAATTGAACGTACCAGTATTTCCCGAGTCAAATCACTCCAAACCGAGGCCAAAAAACGGATCCGAAACGAAAAATCCTTTTGAGAACCGGTCTGAACCGGCCTGAATCACCCTGAACCGGAACTGAACCGGACAGAAACACCCTGGACAGGAACTGAACCGGTCTGACTTGGCCCGAACCGGCCAAAAAACCACCTCGCCTGAACCGGCTTGACAGCCGCTGCTCTGGTTCAGATTTCGGTTAGCCACGTGCCACCTTCTACTGGCGCGTGTGGGCCACCTCTGTAACTTCTGGCGACGAGCTTTACAGATCCAGAATCGTCTCCTCAAGACGAACAAACCCCTGTGCTCAAATCTCGTTTCCAATCAACCCTCCGACGATCGACTGTAGAGCTCCCACTCGCCTCCGTCCGCCGCCTTTCGAAATGCTCGTACGATCATCTCCGGTGACGATACACAACCCCGACACCACCTCTGAGTTCGTATGAGTGAGATGAACAATCTTTGCTGCTCCGATCAAGTCCCCGTCCGTCTTGATCAAAAACCTAGCAAACTGTGCTTTCCGATCGTGTGTGTTCCTTCGATGAGTTTGCAGCCCGAACCTGGCGCTCTGAGACCACTGTTGGGATTTGCCCAACCCAAATCACACCAAACACAAGCACAATCACAGAAAAGCACGAAAAAGAAAGAAAAGCAACACCAAGAACTTAAGTGGTTCGGCCAGACAACCGGCCTACATCCACGGGGGGGGGGGGGGGGGGGGGGGGGGGGGGGGGGGGGGGGGGGGGGGGGGGGGGGGGGTTTCACTATATCGAGAAATTACACCGGTGAGATTTTTCAGTCACTCACACTCTCCTCTCAATACAATGTGTTGACAAATATATACATGATAATTTGTTAAAAATTATATGCATTACTATTTGTTATTTTGATGATTATATTGATGAAGTTTTATTATTTGGCAAAAGAAAATCTTTTATCGCAAAGTCCTTTTTCGGATAAACTTGTTTCTTTGCCTTGAAACATAGCATAAAGTATCTTGGATTCAATGTTTATTATTTACAAAGTCTTAACGAGCTCAATACATGCTTTAACGGAATTATTTAGATGAATTTTTGAGCCACAGGTTGACGAACCGGCTGACAGGCCGGCTGTCTGAACAGAGAGCTGTGACAACCGGAGTTCACCGGTTGACAGGCCGGTTGACAGACCGGAAGTCCGGCCGGAAGACCGGGTGGAAGACCGGTAGTGTTATTCTGCAGTTTTCCTGCAGATCAGTAAAAGTTCCAACGGCTATATTTCCCAAATCAACTCTCCAACGGATCCAACACTTTATTAACGGCTAGAAGGTGTTTAGATCACTATATAAGGCTTCAAGAACTCATTGATGAGTACCAATCCAAGCTATAACATCACATATCATTTCAAGAGCAAATTCTTCAAAGATCAAGTCCGAAAGTCTCATTGTTCTTCCACTTTCATATTTTTCTTGAGAGAAAATTTGTACAAGTCGTGAGCGATAATTTTCATACTTTCTCCACATACTTGTAATTCCTAAACGAGTGTTTGAGTCAAATACTTGAAAGCTTAGAAGACCAAATTCGGGTTTGAATTTGGGTGTTATTGTTTTTGAGAGGTTTTCGGAGAAAACTCTTGCGGTTGTGCTAGCTCCTCGGGAAAGCTAGAGGCATACGGTTTTTGTAAGCACCCGCAAGACTTACAAGTTGTAATCTTTTCGAAGATTAAAGGAACCTTCAAGTAGTTGCTTGAGGAGAAGTGGACTAGGCCGGACCGTGGACAAATCTAGGCCGAACCACTATAATCGGGTTTTATCTCTCTAACTCTTTCTCTTTTACTTATTCAAATTGTTTTGATTAAAAGATTGTTAGAGATAATCTTTATTGGTTTTAGCAACCCTTTCACCATCCCTCTTGGTTGCCTATTTTTGGGTAACATTTGGTATCAGAGCTTCGGCTCTTGTTTGTAGACTTCACCGTCTAAGAGTTAAGATCCATGGCAACCACTAGTAGCGTATCATGCATGGAGGGTCAATCCTCAAATAGGCCTCCCTTGTTCACGGGTGCTAACTATAGCTATTGGAAAAATCGCATGCAAATTTTTATCCAATCCACCGATTATGATTTGTGGAAAATTATTGCAAATGGTCCTATCATTCCTATTAAGAAATCCGGTATTCCTAAGGTAGAGAGCGAATGGACCAACATAGATAAGAGTAATATAGAAAAGAACTTTAGAGCCATGAATCTTCTTTTTTGTGCTATTACTCCTAGCGAATATGATTGTGTATCCGCTTGTGAAACCGCTAAAGAGATTTGGGATAAATTGAAAATGGCTCATGAAGGAGATAGTCAAGTCATGGAGTCTAAAATTGATATTCTTGTGCACAATTATGAGCTTTTTAAAATGAAACCGGAAGAGTCTATTTCTCAAATGTTTGCTAGATTTGCTAGTATTACTAACGGTTTGAAAGCTCTTGGCAAGACATATAGTCAATCCGAGATGACGAGGAAGGTGCTCCGGTCCATGCCATCAAAGTGGGATACTACCACTTCAATCATCCTTCAATCGAAAGACTTCTCAAAATATACAATGGATCAACTCATGGGATCTCTTATGACCGAAGAAATTCATATCAATCTCAAAGACGAGAAAGAAGAGAAAGTCAAAAATCTTGCTCTCAAAAGCACCTCACGCAAGTTCAAAATCCAAGATGACTCAAGTGATGAAAGCGACGACGACGAAATTGAACTCATCACAAAGTCGCTCAAGAAACTCCTCAAAAATAGAGCATCTCGCAAAGGAAGAGGATTTCCAAAGAAGGATGGGGGCAAAGAAGAAAGTAGCAAAAAGGATCCAATTATTTGCTATGAATGCAAGAAGCCCGGCCACATCAAAAGCGAATGTCCATACACAAAGAAATATTCAAAGAATGACAAAAGGAAAGCTATGATGGCCGCTTGGGAAAATAGCGACGACAGTAGCTCCGATGAGGAGAATGAGCAACAAGAATTTGCCAACTTGTGTTTCATGGCCACCGAAGAAAATGAGGTAGATCTCGACTCATCTTACTCTTTTGATGAATTGCTTATTGCTTATAAAGAATTGAAAGTTGATTTTGAAAAGGTTGTTTCAAAAAACAAAGTTCTTAAGAAAATGGCCAAAGAACTTTCAAAAGAAATGGGTGATCTAGTCGAAGAAAGAGATACCTTGGAAGAAGAAAATGAGTCTTTGAAAATTTCCTTGGAAAAAGAAAAGGGAGTTTTGAAAAATATTCCTCAAGATGAATCTCTAGTCAAGCAAGTTGATGATTTAACAAACTCTCTTGGTAAACTCACCAAAGGTAAAGACGGCTTAGATATTCTTCTTGGAAAACAAATGGTTTCTTTTCACAAAGCCGGAATTGGGTACAATCCCACCCAACACAAAAATCTTTTTGACAAGGATCTTCCTCCAACTAGTCAACCTAAGCTCACTTGTCATTTTTGTAGAAAGATTGGTCATATTTCTCCAAATTGCCATATGAAAATCTTTCCGAACGGTAGAAAGACTTGGGTTCCTAAGAACCATGTCAATGCTAACTTTCAAGGACCCAAAATGATGTGGGTACCAAAAGTCAAGATTTGATTGTAGGTGTGCTTGAAAAGTTCGTGGAAGGATCAAAGCTAATAAGCACATCAACGAAGGGGGAGCTTGATGATGTCTCAAAGGGGGAGAAAAGTCTTGGTTTTATGTTTTAAGTTTGTGTGAATTCTATGGCTCAAGGCTTGAATTTCTCATATATACTTTGCCTATATGAAACTAACCTTGCAAGGCATATTCCTTAAAAAATCTTATTTAGGGGGAGCATATACTAAGGGGGAGATTTATTGCCATAATCTTTGCTTTGCATGAAAACCTTCATTTTGTGCCATCATCAAAAAGGGGGAGATTGTTGACAAATATATACATGATAATTTGTTAAAAATTATATGCATTACTATTTGTTATTTTGATGATTATATTGATGAAGTTTTATTATTTGGCAAAAGAAAATCTTTTATCGCAAAGTCCTTTTTCGGATAAACTTGTTTCTTTGCCTTGAAACATAGCATAAAGTATCTTGGATTCAATGTTTATTATTTACAAAGTCTTAACGAGCTCAATACATGCTTTAACGGAATTATTTAGATGAATTTTTGAGCCACAGGTTGACGAACCGGCTGACAGGCCGGCTGTCTGAACAGAGAGCTGTGACAACCGGAGTTCACCGGTTGACAGGCCGGTTGACAGACCGGAAGTCCGGCCGGAAGACCGGGTGGAAGACCGGTAGTGTTATTCTGCAGTTTTCCTGCAGATCAGTAAAAGTTCCAACGGCTATATTTCCCAAATCAACTCTCCAACGGATCCAACACTTTATTAACGGCTAGAAGGTGTTTAGATCACTATATAAGGCTTCAAGAACTCATTGATGAGTACCAATCCAAGCTATAACATCACATATCATTTCAAGAGCAAATTCTTCAAAGATCAAGTCCGAAAGTCTCATTGTTCTTCCACTTTCATATTTTTCTTGAGAGAAAATTTGTACAAGTCGTGAGCGATAATTTTCATACTTTCTCCACATACTTGTAATTCCTAAGCGAGTGTTTGAGTCAAATACTTGAAAGCTTAGAAGACCAAATTCGGGTTTGAATTTGGGTGTTATTGTTTTTGAGAGGTTTTCGGAGAAAACTCTTGCGGTTGTGCTAGCTCCTCGGGAAAGCTAGAGGCATACGGTTTTTGTAAGCACCCGCAAGACTTACAAGTTGTAATCTTTTCGAAGATTAAAGGAACCTTCAAGTAGTTGCTTGAGGAGAAGTGGACTAGGCCGGACCGTGGACAAATCTAGGCCGAACCACTATAATCGGGTTTTATCTCTCTAACTCTTTCTCTTTTACTTATTCAAATTGTTTTGATTAAAAGATTGTTAGAGATAATCTTTATTGGTTTTAGCAACCCTTTCACCATCCCTCTTGGTTGCCTATTTTTGGGTAACACAATGGAACACTCCTCTCTCTCTGACTCTCGGTCTCTTGCTCTCTCTCTCTCTCTCTCTCTCTCTCTCTCTCTCTCTGTTTTCTCACAGTCACACACATCACAAATGAGAATACAAAAGTATACAAAACAATGAGAGCTAATTGGGCCAAACCAGCCCAATACCAAAAAACAGGCCCACCGGGTGGACCCAACACTGACTGATGCCGTGACGGAGATCGACAAGGACGGCGATGGCGCGACTGACATTGAGGAGTTCACGGACCTCCACCGCTACCGCTGCGGCAAGAGCAATGACGGCAAGGTGATCGGCGACTCATTCAAACTAACTAAATGTGATTAACCAATAGGGAAAAATGTTGGATCATCGAATCATATTGTTAGAATTTTGATGTATCTGTGACTTGGGTGGATGAAAAGCTAAAAAAAGATAGAGAAATCAACAATGAAAAACATGCATTTGAGAAACTTGGGAAAAAAAGCAATGATTAAAAACAGGGGATTCTCATAACATCCATTTGTTTGGCTTTTCAATTTTCATACATGTGTAAGGCAACATCAGTAAAAGAGAAAGGAAATTAAGGATGTGGGTAGTACCTAGGAAGAAGATTGTTAGGGGAACAAGGAGGAGGAAGAGGAGAGAGACATTGTACTTAGATGCCATAGTCATTGACTCATTGAGTTGAGGGAGAGAGAACAAATTCAATTTTACTGCAGAGGGAGGATATAGCGTATCTTGAAGATGCGCTTTCTCTCTTCCCCCCCCCCCCCCCCCCCCCCCCCCCCCACCCACCCAAAATGCATCTTGAAGATGCGCAATGTCTCCGAGACGCATTTCCAGCATGCGTTATTTGCTTGCGTGAATTTTGTTGCCACACAAGCTTCATAAAATGACGTCACGCCTTTTCGTAATGCATGATGAACTAAATTTACAAAATGTTTCAAAAATTAGATATTCCTCCAATTCGTCTGTAGACACCCCAATCTGGGCTTCCAGATTAGTTTACTTACGGTTTTTAATTTCCCGGAGGAGAGAAAGATTAGGGCAAATCGCATTTGCCCACAGTGGCGACTCTGCTGGGGATCGAATCAATATTGGTCTATACTTAGATTTTAATACGCTTGAGAACAATCCCACAAAAATCTGTCAAAATAGTGAGCTTCGCGCTGCTAAAGAAAGGATTGGTGATTTAACAGGACCTCGTGTCCGGCCATCCAATCTGGGACTTTTCCGATTATTCTCCCGCGTAGTTTCTTCTAAGTATTGATCAATAAAGAGAGCCAAATTTGAAAAGGCATTTGCGAATTTTCTATTCTATTCCATTAATCAATTTTTTTAGCATCCTCATTTGCATCGATGTTGGATAGCCTCGTTGGATCGTTTTGGCAATCCGGCACGGTTTACCGGAGCCCGGGGACCCCGAATGACCGACAACCTTCGACGATGATGAGTCATTCTACCGTTCGACTGTTGCTCTGCGATTACGTGGGCAGCGGGAGGTATATCTTGGCTCTAGTCCGAGGAACCTGTTACAAGCCAAAGCCAGCCTTTGCATATACAAAGCACTAGAACTCTCCAAACTAGGACAGGTACCTACAGGGTAAGATTACTTGCATCTAACCCCCATATACTGTCTACGTATTACTGCTTTCCCTATCGCATGTACTGTACATACATAGGAGCATGATTAGAGTGGTTCTCTCTTTCGAGTTTGTCTTGCGCAGTCTAAGACGTTGTCGGACCCGATGAGGAGTCGTTCATTCTGTCGAATGTTCGTTATCAATCGCAAAGTCCTTAGTTCAATGAGACTTTGAGAAATCAAAATTTACTACATCCTTGACTCATGCCCGGTTAAGAATTCAACCAAAAATATGGAACAACAAAAATAGTGATGCCGTGTCACTGGCACTACCCAGGTTGAAGTGTGAAGTCACTATACACCGCCGTGTTCAAGGTTAAGGTGCCATGTCATCACCACCAAGTTGTTCCAAATTTAAAGTTGAACTTTCAAATGAGACTAGTCGAAGATTTAGTCTATTTTGACATCTTTTAGGATCTGACGATCTACTCAAGGACACATGGCCGAAAAGAATTCTGAGGATTCTGGCAACGTCTGAAATTCGTGAGGCAAACTCGTCTCTATTTCTGTACATACATACTGTTTTGCGTAAAAGCATGTTTAGGGCGGCTTCTAGGTTGTCTCTCTTTCGAGTCTGTCTCATGCCCATTAGGACGCTGCTAGACCCGATGAAGAGTCATGCATCTCGATGGTGCATGTTGCTAATTTTCAAAGTCCTTAGATCAGCGAGACTTTGAGAAATCAAACCTTTCTAAGCCCTTGGCTCATGCTTGATTGAAGTTTCAATCGAAAATAAGGAACCACAAGGTATGGATGCCATGACACTGGCACTACCCAGGTTGAAGTGCGAAGTCACTATACACTGCGGCGTTCAAAGTCAAGGTGCCATGTCATCAATACTGAGTTGTTCTGGACTCCAAAGTTGAAATTTCGAGAACGGAATAGTCAAAGGCTTAGACTATTTTGACATCTCTTAGTATTAGTCGATCTATTTAAAGGATACACCTCGAAAAGAAATCCGAGGATTTTGGCAGCGTCTAAACATCATAAGACAGACTTGTCTGTAGTTGTAGAGTCTAGAAGGACACCGACGATGTCATGTACATTGCATTCTCATTGCTGCAGGAACGTCACTGAGCTTTCAATTACTTTACTGTAAAGTTTGGAACCATTACACCGAACAAGAGAGTACCGAAAGGAAGAGCCAAACCTACTTGGGAACGTCTGCACCGGAATCCGGTTCAAAGGCTTGTCAGGCTAGATTCCCTGCCAATCACAACGGAGGCTTCTTCAGGTTCATTGTTGGCCGCCCTACAGTCGGGTTCGCCATCGATATTGCAAAAACGTCACGCCGCTGGCTTCCCCATCTTCGGCTTCTTCATCAAGCTCCATTGAAAAACCTGCAATGGCAGATCAGCCGCAACCGCTCACTCTGGAAACCATGCTCATGAACCTCCAGAACAGCATCACTGCTATGCAAGAAAGGGCCACTCAGACTGATGCCTCCATCTCCCGTTTGAATGACCTTATCAACACTCGTCTTCCACTAGCAGCTGAAGAAGAAAGCGAGGACGATGAGGATGTTCATGCAGAACCTGTCTTTGTCGAGGATCCAAACCATGCAGGGCGTCTCATTGTTCAACCCAACCCTAGAGAGGCTCGTGTGCCTGCTCCAAATCCAAACCCCGCTGTTGTTAGGCCTGTTCAAAACCCTGACATAGCTGTTCTTATGGCCAAGATGGCTAAGCTGGAAGAAGTTGTTTCAAAATCTGAGAAGATTAGTGTAGGGGGAATTGACCTAGATCGCCTCTGTTTGTACCCTAATGCTAGGCTTCCTGACAAATTCAAGATGCCTGACTTGGTTAAGTTCGATGGGAGCAGTGATCCCAAGACTCATCTCTTTGGCTACCATGCTGCAATGAAGTTGTTGGGTGTAGAAAGTGAGGCCATGTCTCAGCTTTTTCCTCAGACTCTCTCTGGGCCTGCCTTTCATTGGTTCATGTCGCTTGACATCTCCAAAAGAAGGACTTGGGAAGACATAGGGGCTGCCTTTGTCTCGCAGTACAATTATAACTCTCAGCTCAAGATGACTACTCGAGAGTTAGAATCCACCAAAATGGAAGCAAATGAGTCCTTTGCGGATTTTGTTAAGAGGTGGAGAGCCAAAGCCGCATTGATGACTGATCGCCCGAGCGAGAGGGATCAACTCCGCATCATCTCGCGCAATCTCCAACCCGATTATGCCAGGCATCTGGTTCTTGTTCAAGCATCTGCGAACTTTGAGACTTTCTTCGAGTCAGGCCTAGCCATTGAGGATGCACTGCAGAGTGGAATTCTGCCTAGGGGAGAGTCCTCCTCACAGAAAATGAAGCCGCGGCCCTATTCTGGAAATAGTAGCACACTGTTTGGTAACGGCAACTACTCCAATACAGCTACAAGTGGGAGCGATGCTCCAGCTTTCGACTCTAATCGTGCTGCCGATGTCAATCAGGTTCAAAACGCCCAAAGCTACCGGGCCCGAACCCAATCTCGAAGTTTCTCTGCCTTCGAGGCACCTCTGTCCGCAGTGATGGAAAAACTTGTCAAGTCTGGGCATCTCAAACCTTTGACCCCAACTTCTCCGCCAAAAGTCCTACCTTCTGGTTACAAGCCTCACCTCTTCTGTGCTTTCCACCAAATGCCTGGCCATCCCACTGATGCATGCTATCGTCTTCGACATGAGATTCAAGATCTCATTGACAATGGCACGGTTCATGTTCCACCAAAGCCTAACGTCGTTTCCAACTCCTTGCCTCAACACAACTCTAACCCTCTGGTAGGTCAGATATCTATCATCTCCACTCAAATCAACCCCAGCTCTACCATATTCAACCCTAGCCACTATATCATCCCAGAAGGCCAACCCAAACCAATCGTTTCCATCCCGTTCGAACCGGAGGTTAACATGATGGCTGTAGGTTGGACAATTGAGGTCTTCACTGCCGACACCTGGATTGACAGTAATGAGGGGCTTGCAAAGGAGGAGATTGACCGGCTGAGGTCCATTATTCATGGGAGCACCGAGTAGGTTTGGTTAAAGAAGCTGAGGAAGCCGAAGTGCTGTTGCTTGGGCCTGACACCCGCTGGATCCTACCTCTTTTTGTGGAAGCTATGGGTAGCTTTTTAAATATTGCATTTTCAAACCGCGTCTAGTTTGCATTGGCGTTTTGTCTGAGTTTGACACAGAGTCATTTGCGTTTGTCTAAGTCTAGCTCTGAGTCGGAGGTTGTGCCTCTTGGCCCTCCATATCGTAGCTTTTGTTTCAAGTTTTGAGTCTGCTGTACTTGGCAACCCCGAGGGGCTTTCTTTATGCATTATCTTGCTTCTAAGTATTTTGCTGGCTTTTGAATAAACTGTGTCGTCCCTGATGACGAAGGGATAGATTTCGATGGGATTATTCCAAGGAAATGTGTTCCCTCGCCGAAAGGGAAGACAAAAGGCATGCTCAGCCTAATAATTGAAATAGTAATTTTCAAATAAACTTGAAAGATGAAGTAGACCTCCAAATGGTTCAAAACTGGTTCAACATTGTCCCCAGAGGAACATTGTGCCCGGTCAGACAGGTTCGAAGAATTCATCAATGACTTGGCATGGTCTCACAAAGACACGCCTGGTATTGATCTTGACATAAAGAAACATCGAATCCCTTTGCTACCGGATGCCAAGCCAAAAAGCAAAAGCTCAGAAAGTCCAGCGCCTCATACCATGTTCAAGTTTGCAGGAACAGCGTTCCGCCAAGCACAAGTTAGAAAGTTCGAAAGTGGCCTGGAGCAAGGCATGTCAACTGAAGCACTTTGGACCTTGCATCCATTTCATCTGAGGGTGCGGCCATTTCATTGACCTCGACGGCAATAAATTCAAATACCTTGGTCAGCATGGATCAATTCAAAAGCCTTTTCCCTGAGAGAAGCTCGTTGGGCTGAAAACCCCAAGGGTGGGCAGTTCCAAGCAAAAGTTAGAGCAGCCTGCTAGACTAAAAACCTATGAAGGTGGTCTAGGCAAAAGTAAAGGCAATATTTGAAAGCTCGCTAGACCGAAAACCCAAAGTGGCGGTTCTAGGCAAAAGTTAGAGCGTAAAAGGTGAGGTAAAATACTCGAGTGAACCTTGGCCTGAACTACGTTTTGACCTGATTCCCTAGCTTGGGATACGTAGGCAGTCTCTCCTTGAGACTCGGTCACAATCTATCAATTGGATCCATGGTTGACATTTGGTACACATCAAACGTCGAAGAGGATCGAAGATCAAGCTGCATGGGAGGCGTCTAACGGGGAAAACCTTTTGTCTTTCAGTTTTATTGCAAACTACTACTTCAATTTCAAAGCTGAGCATAAAGCCTTAAAGGAATTTAAGCATCAAAAACAGAATGAAATGCTAGCGAGGCCTAACGGCTCACAGTTTATTCTAAGTTCAGCGAAGTCTGATGTGAGCAGTTGCAGTAGCTTTGCAGTCATGCACGCTAGTTTGAGGTTCACGCGCACTTGATTCGTAGTTATGTGCGTTGGTCTCAACCCTGCGCGCACTTTTTCAATTCGTACAGCAATCAATAGCAGTCAGCTACTGCCTTCGAGTCCAGTTCAAGGGGCTTTTGCCAAGTTTGGTCATGCCGTGTAGACTTAATGTGACTGCACGGGGGTGTCGGTTTCAGTCCGGGCCTATATGTGTCATCATTTGCGTCTTATGTCCGTCTTTGTGGTATTTTTCTAGATTTCAATCCTTTGTCATGTCGAGATGCTATTCTCGGTTCTATTTGTTCGCGCAGGTCATTGTACAATTATTTGACCTCGCAAGTGTCAGTTTCACCTGTCTAAAGGACTATTGTGAGTTTTGGCACATTAATGTCCAAAATTTCATTGTATTCCGTGTGTCTAAGGGTTCGCATTGTTCCCTGGGGCTCTTTCCCCCTTTTCGTTCGAGCTAGGCACGTCTGTACATATATGTGTGTCTGTGTCAACTCAATTCACTTGTCAATGCAAATTAGATATTAGCGCATGGTTTATATGTCAATAAACTGGAAAAATGCAATTTTTATATTGCTACCCTTGCTTCTGTAATCCACAAGCTGTGGACTCTCTTGAGACGGCAAGGACACGTCAGCCCAATGCCAAGCAAAGCATATCTCTGGGGCTTATCTGCCCAAGAATCGAAGAAAGGCAAGCAGACCTAATGCCGCTACATGTCAACTGGGCACGCCAGCCCGCTCAATGTCTCTCTATCTGGGTGCGCATCTCAGAATCAAAAGACAGTAAAAGTAATGGGGCTCAGTGGTAGTCCTTAGGCATCGTTGTCCTTCTAGGAGTCGCCCTTAGCTTGCGTCTGCATTTTCAATTTGTGCATACATATCATTGCATATTGTATATCAAATGTTTAAAGCAGGAAAATTCTATGCCGGAATCGCTTCTGTGGGATAGTGCAAATATGGAGGAGTGCCACACGCCACCTTCCTTATCTCATTTGCCATGGTAAACGTCAAGCACACAACCTCGTTGTCCTACTCTGTTGGCACTTAGAATGCACTTTGGGGGATCAAAAATCAACTCAATCCACATCGGCATGTTCATCCTGAAGCATGATCCGCCCGTCTCAAATCAACGACAGCCGGTCCTGTCCAAAACTCAACGGCTTGATCATTCTGCACATTGATCTGCCCGTCTCGAATCAACGACAGCCGGTCCTGTCCATTTCTCAACGGCTCGATCATTCTGCACACATGATCTGCCCGTCTCGAATCAACGACAGCCGGTCCTGTCAATTTCTCAACGGCTCGATCATTCTGCACACATGATCTGCCCGTCTCAAATCAACGACAGCCGGTCCTGTCCAAAACTCAATGGCTTGATCATTCTGCACACTGATCTGCCCGTCAGCACCCACGACAGCCGGTTCTGTCTATTTTTCAACGGCTCGATCATTCTGCACACTGATCTGCCCGTCTCAAATCAACGACAGCCGGTTCTGTCTATTTTTCAACGGCTCGATCATTCTGCACACTGATCTGCCTATCTCAAATCAACGACAGCCAGTCCTGTCCATGTCTACAATGGTTCGGTCATTTATACTGATGATTGTCACATCCTGTCTGCAACGGCTTGGTCATTTATACTGATGATCCTTCCATCCAAACTTCAACGGCTCGATCATTTATACTGATGATCCTCTCAGCTTGTCAACTTTCTCAATAGTTTGATCACTCAGCACATTGATCTCTCCGTCCTATTCAACGACGGTCAGCCATATCGTCCTTCTCAATTCAACGATGGTCAGCCATATCATCAACGACAACCACATCGCCTGTCTCTGCCCATTCAGCGATGACAACCAGCCATATCGTCCTTGTTTGCCCCGATCAACAACGATCAGGATATCGTACGATGGTCCATCCTTCTGCAACTAGTTGTTCCCCAGGAGAGTCCGCCTCGGCCTGCCCCAAACGACTACCTCTACATCAGTCTAGCTTCACACGCATCTTCCAGCAGCCTTATTGCTCTGTCTCGGATGGTCTTTGATAAGGAGATTGGCTCTGATTCCCAACAGATGGAATTCAACCTACCTGACACGACCTACCCGTGTTTGTTGGAATACTTTGTGCCGAGGATAGCTTGATCCCCAGCAACGACGGCCTGTCCCGTCCACATCTGCAGCGACAGCTCGTCCTGTCCAAATTCGATCAACAAGCGGCGATTCGCTCGTCCACTTCTACTTCCATCCCCGGCAATGGACAGCTAGCCCATTCCACCGATCAGGTTCCTTAAGTTTACTTGTCTACTTTGCTAGTATGCTTTGCTCTGGATTGCCTTGAGGGGTGTCTAGAATTCTTTGACGTTACTTGTACCAAGTCGATGGTGCTTCAAGTGCCGTCAAAGAGGGGCTACTGTAGACACCCCAATCTGGGCTTCCAGATTAGTTTACTTACGGTTTTTGATTCCCCGATGATGAAATGGATCAAGAACGCCTTGGGAATGATAGCGTGTTTGAGCTTTGAGTGTTTGCAAAACCCTTGAACCTAACCTAGCCTAAGCCACTTCAAAAACCAAAAACCTTGCTGGTCCGTGCCAGGGAGCATCCATCCCGCCCCCGGGCGCACCATCGCGCGCCAGAGTCACTCCATCGCGCGACAGTGCGCCAGGGCGCACCATCGCGCGACAGACTGAATCCGTCGCGCGACGGTCCAACCTACCACCAATCTTTCCTGAGATGGGCAGTTGGCCACCCATGCAACTCTCAGCAGGCCTCGTGGACTAGCTAAACCCCTCTCCTGGTACCAACCAGATTCACCTCCATTTCCCTATAAGTATCCCCATTTGTTTCTCTTTCAAAGGGTTCCAAAAAAATGTTCAAAGGGTTACACCTTGGGTTATAATATCACAAGCTACCTTGTTTCCTTGCTTCTACCATCCTCCATCCTCACACCTCAATCAGCCAAGAACATAGCTTGTTCTTCCCCATTCAAACACCACTCAATCAACCTCACACTCAAAGCTCAATCTCTTTCAAACTCAACCAAAGGTATAGCTTACCTATTGTTTTCTGTTCTCATCCTATACTAACTGCTCATCCATGCTATCCATCACATCTTGCAAACATGTTACAGTTTTAATCCCCGATTAACTGTTCCCCCGCCCTAAATGGCTAAAAATTGATTAATTAAACAGAATCGCAAACAAACATCTTTTCGCAAATGCCTAAGTAGAGACCGATCTCCGGATTGGGCGAGAGGGGTGCCATAAAACCCTTCCCCTCTCGTAACCTGGCTCCCGAACCCAGATATGGTTATGACGGACTGGTTCCTTAACTTTTTCAAATCAAATAGCGCGGCAGGTGCTTCGAAATACGGTTCCTTGGGTGTCGGACCTTCAAACCCAAGTGGCGACTCTGTATTTTTCGCGAGCGCTTGACGTCCAGCTTCAAAAAGCGCTCCCGCGAACCGGCAGCATCTCTCCTTTCTCAAAGGGTAGGGGAACGGAATCCCTTTCCCGGAGGAGAGAAAGATTCGGGCAAATCGCATTTGCCCACATCGTCTAAAGAAAGAGGACAAATCGGCCAAAAACTTGCAGTCTCCCATCCTACATAGTGCATACAGTAAGCAATCAATTTTGACACAGTCCAGGAACAAGTGACACATCCACCTCTTGCAAGGAAGCCGAGTCCTTGTAGTGAGCAAAAAAGGCTGTAATCTACAGCCCAAAAACGACGTCGTTTTGGGATGAGGAAAACATGATGATGTGGGAAATTATTTATTGCTTTGGCACGTGTCCAAACTGAATCTTGACCCTTACATCAAATTCTCCCTTTCTTGCCTCTGTACTTCACCAACCAAATCGTCCATATCCCATTCTCTACTTTGCCGCCGGTGACTATAATCCATCCTCGGCACCACAGGTCCTCACTCAACCTGCGTTGCAAAATCTCGTCGTCATTCAATTTGGAAATTTTTATTCTGTTTCAACTTGATTTCTGAATCCCAGAGAGTGGGTTTCTTGGTCTGTTTTTTTCTGTTTCATTTTCAATTTGATTTAGGAATCCCAAGGCAAACAAACCCAACATTCTTTTTTATCACTGCATGTTTGCAATGTACTGCGTACATTTCTAGGTGGTCGAGGTACTTGTATTTTTTTTTTTCAAATGGACAATTTGAAACATAGAGAAGGAAAGAAGGGGATGGGACTTTGGGAACACAACCATGTTCGATTTCCGTGCATGGTCCTCAAAAAAATTTCTCTCTAATTATTACTCTCATTTCTCTTTCTATCTCTCTCCTCCCAAATCCAAAATCCCCAACCGAACAAGGTCATAAAGCTATAGTAAAGGAGTGGTGTTGGCGCGGGAAAGAGAGAGGGTCAGGTTGGGTGAGGATGGTGGTGCCGGGGATGAATTACAGTCGTCGGCGGCAAGCGGAGAAGGGCAGATGGAGTGATTTCCGATGGTGAAAGTGCATTTTATTGGTTTATAAGAATTGGAACAACAACTTTTAGGGAGGCCAAAGCGCTGAATAATTTTCCACGCTATTACTTTTCTCATCCGCTGCCTTGTCTGCTTTTATAGTGTGAGTTGCCCCTAAAACGACGTTGTTTTGGAGCTGCAGATTACAATCTTGTTTGCTCACAATAGGGACCTTTTATAGATTTGTACAAATTATTTTTGCTAGCTAGATGTTTCTTTTTTGAACCTATTTAGAAAATTACATAGTAGTAATTCGGGTGATGCAAAATGATCTTTTGAGTTATATATAACCTCATGGTAATTTTGAATTGACTGGTGATAACCTCATGGTAATTTATGTTTAAACAAAGAAACAAAAAAAAAAAAGAAACAAAATTTGAGTCTGTTGATCGACCCATGGTGTACAACGCTTTGTGTAGGAATGTAGGAAGCAAGTCCTAGCAGGCCGGTTCCGCAAGATGGTCCAGGAAGTTCAGGGTCCGGTTTCTGAGTTATCCTTGGTACGAATCATTTTTGTTATCGGAAAGCTAACAGGGTAGCTGACTTGTTAGCCAAGAATGCAGCCATCACTCAATGTTTTTTTGTTGTACATCGCACTGCACCCGAGTTTTGTTACATGCGTTGTACAAGGATCAGAGAGACGGAGAGGAACATGAATTCCTCGTTTTGTAAAGAACTATCATTCCACTTCATTCCTATCTCCACCGTTTGAGAGAGAGAGAGAGAGAGAGTGTGTGTGTGTGTGTGTGTGTGTGTGTGTGTGTGTGTTCAGCAAGAGCAGGAAGTAGAAGAAGAAGAGGAGAAGGAGAAGGAGAAGGAGAGGGAAATCAGAGGGAGCTTGTGAGTGGATTAATTGAAGATTCAATAGGTAAATTCCATGTTTTAGTTGATGAATTTCATGTTCTAGGTAGTTCAATTCAATACATTGGTTAATAGTTCCAGGTTCTACAAGTAATTGGGGGTGGTGGATCTCATGAATTAGGTTTTGAGTTGAGTTCCTAGAGAACTTAAGAAATCTGATTTTAATTCCTTTGAATTTGGTAGTTTAGACTTGCTTGGGTTAGGAGTAGCTCTTGATAACTACAAGTTTGGGTGTGTTTTAATGAAGCTTTGATATGAGTTTTGAAGAGTTAGGTTCGGATTTTAGGGAACACTGCAGAACAAGACAGATTATAGTCCTAACTTTGGATAAGCATATCTTTGTCATTCGGACTCCGATTCGGGTAAATTTTATGTCAAAATTGATGCCCCGAAAGTCTACTTTTCAATGGTGATAGTCCCAGCATCTAATTCTTATTCTATAAGATGTTATAGCCAAAATACCAGAGGCTAGTTATAGGACTCCATACCAATTTGGAGTTTTGTTATCTTATGACTTCACCATTAGATTGGGACCTTAACCTTGGACCTTTTGTTTAGCAACTTGGGAGATCTAATGAAAGTATGCTTCATTGAATCTGAATTATAATTACCTTATATGCTTAAGTAGGGAACGTGGTTTAGAAGCTCGGACCAAGGTGAGTGATTAATACCCAAAACACATGGTTTGTACTTTGGTATAGCTTTTTGCATCAATGATGTTTTATACTTTGATATGAACTCCATGGAATATCAATAAAAGGTGGACATGTTTTATATTTATTAATGACATCCTCCCACGTCCTAGCTTGCTAGGGGACATGTGCTAAAAGGCTAACAAGACATGGCTATTATGTCGGATAACGAAAGACGTCTTAACTGATCCACTATTGGGGACATTTGGTAGACATGAAATGAATAGAGGATGTGCATTACTATGCTATGTTGCTATGAAATGAGATTCCTTTTCAAATGGTTTAATCATTGTCCATGTGAAGACTTGAATGATGTGGTTCCCTTTTTTGTAGACTTGAGGCATATCAACATATGTGGTGTCCTATATCTTTGTTGTCGTAGGGAAGCGATATTTTAGTTGTCTATTGATATTCTTGTAAATAGCTAAGGACATTTGTAAGTGTTGAACTATGCATAGCTCTGAAAGGACATTGGTCGTTATAGCTCCTATGTTAGAGTATATTATAGTTTTGTTGGATCGCATAACGAATGTTTCCACTAGTTTTGTAATTTAATCCCTTAATATGAAAAATTTCTATGGAAAGGCCTTGGTGATGGTTTCACTTGTGCTTTGTTATGGCTAAAACTCTCTGGGATGGGTCAGGATCGTGATAAGTGGTTCCTCTCGTAAAATCGAAAAATAGGTGTTAGTGTAATTACCGATTTTTCAGCAGCAAATATAAAGATATATCTCAATTATAATAATGAGATTCTGCCGGTATTTCCTACCCTAGAATGGTAGAAATTTTTATTCACAATTTATGTTATGCCCTAGTCTTCTAACACAAAAAAGCAATATCTATGTGCATAGAGATTTAACAAAATTTGGTATGGTCAAGGCATGTCAGTTAGTGTATATACTTCTTCCTAAGTTTCGGATTTGAAATCTCTTAACTGTTACCGTATTAATTTTTATATGACCAATTCACATGCGATTTTGCATTGGTTGTGATTGCGCCATTTGCTATGCACGCATAAATTGATTCAAACAACTCGATTCATCAAAACAAAATGGTAACAAAAAGTTCGCTGACTTGGTGGATGCGTCATACGAGACTCAAATATGCCAAGTCATTGTGCTAATTGTGCAATAGTACATATGTTAAGGAAGGGGGGAAATAGATGTGTGTGTTTTTGTGGTTTTTGGTTGGTGTAATAGAGGTTGGGGAATGGTGTAACCTTGCAAGTAAGTGGGAAGGTTAGGTGATCAGTGAATTAGATGGATTAAGTCAGAACACCCTTTAATAATCTCTCTTTTTTAAAAAAGCATCAAACAATGATAAGTAGAGCCTTTGTCGAATTAAGTAAGGGCGTTTTTGTGATCTCAAAAAAGAAAAGAAAAAGGTAAGGGTGTTTTTTTTTTTTTTGATCGGCAAAAATGAATTTTATTAAAAAAGGGGAAAGGGGAAATGGATCCAACAAATAGTTGGATAATACACCTCAGCAAAGTCGAAAACAACTAAAGGTCTTTAGGATCCACAACATAAACAACATTAAGCTCAATCCAAACCCAAATTATCAAATACAGCCCAAGCAACCAAGACCCGGCCCAAGCCTGGACCGGCCCACCCAAACCATCCCACAAAACCCTACCTACCCAGGCAGCCACCGCCGCACAAAACACCAGAGCCCTAACCTCGCCGTTAAGCCGAGCCGGCCTCTCCCAGATGTAGAGACCAGCGGCGGAAGCCGGCCTACGACAGTGAAAACCGAAGCAGGCAGGGCCTGAGGGCCAACCATTGCCACCACCATCTGCAGCTAACCCAAACAAACCCCTGCAAAACAAATCTTCATCAGCAACAGACACTCCAGAGCAACGGAATGCCAGCCCCACGCCCGATTGAGAGCTTGGAAAGCCGCCGACCGGAATTCGGCACACAAAAGACGACCAAAGCAAACAACCATGGGAGCCGCATACACCCCACCACCGCTGGACTGGACCACCACCGATCAAAATCGCCATCTTCACCGATCGATTTTTGAAATCGGAAAACCTGCAAAATAAACATTAAGAAAAACACAACTAGCTACACCACACCACCGCCCATGACCAGATTCACCGCCAAATTAGAACCGCCAGCTCCACCTCCACACGACCACCGCCTGCCTCCCAAAAGCCACCAGCAGCCACCACCGTAGCCACCAGCAGCTCCCACCACACCACATCGTCCAGATCTAAAGCCAATTGCGACCACCACGTCGCGGAACCACATCTCCAAACCAGCCACCAAGGAACTGGACGGAGCCTCGGCCCATCGGAGAAGATCTGATCGCCAGCGAGATGAGCCCACCACCAGTAAGAAACCAGAAGCAAGAGAGGGAGGGTGTAGACACCCCAATCTGGGCTTCCAGATTAGTTTACTTACGGTTTTTGATTCCCCGATGATGAAATGGATCAAGAACGCCTTGGGAATGATAGCGTGTTTGAGCTTTGAGTGTTTGCAAAACCCTTGAACCTAACCTAGCCTAAGCCACTTCAAAAACCAAAAAACCCTACTGGTCCGCGCCAGGGCGCAATCATCTCGCGCCTGGGCGCAACCATCCCGCGCCAGGGCGCACCATCGCGTGACGATTTGGCTCCATCGCGCGACAGTGCGCCCGGGCGCACCATCGCGCGCCAGAGTCACTCCATCGCGCGACAGTGCGCCAGGGCGCACCATCGCGCGACAGACTGACTCCGTCGCGCGATGGTCCAACCTACCACCAACCTTTCTGAAGGAGGACAGTTGGCCACCAATGCAACCTCAGCCAGGCCTCGTGGACTAGCTGAACTCCTCTCTTTGCAGCCCGAACCTACCTCCATCTCCCCCTATTTATACCCCCATGGTTCATTCATAAAAAGGGTTCAAGTTTTGACAAAAGATTACACTCCATGTAATCAAAGAACATAGCTTGTTCTTTCTCTCCCCATTTTCTCACACTCAACAATCCTCAAACATCCCAACCAACTTCAATTCAATTCGAAGCTCAAATTTCGTTTCAAACTCAAACCAAAGGTATAGCTTACCTTTGTTCTGTTTCTGTTCTGATCCCTGAGGGGGGCTAGCAGGGCCAAGGCTGGTAATCAATACCAGTTCTGGTCCTAAAGCTGGCGAGGTTTCAAAAACCGTCATGGTAGGAACCAGCGCGCGATGGTCCCACTCTCTCGCGCGACACTTCGGTGCTGCACGTGACGGACCGCGTGGGGATTGGTGTCCTACTGTTTTGTATTTTGTATATAGATCACTGTTAAGCATGCTAATAACCTATCTATTGCTTTTCCTTTGTTAGAAATTGTTAGTGGTAGTTCAATATGCTTATCTGTCGTTTTGGAGTACCCCTGAGGTCTTTCTGGATATGTCCCAGAACCCAGAAATGTGTAAACCAAGCACTGGTCTGGTCCGCGCCAGGGCGCAATCATCCCGCGCCAGGGCGCACCATCGCGCGAGGGTTTCACTCCATCGCGCGACAGTGCGCCAGGGCGCACCATCGCGCGCCAGACTCACTCCATCGCGCGACAGTGCGCCAAGGCGCACCCTCGCGCGACAGTGTGACTCCATCGCGCGATAGTCTGCTCCGACCAGTGAATGGCCTTGCACGGGTAACTTGGATTTAGACTGTTATTCTGTCCCCATACTGTTTATGGGGTGCTTTATTCATTTGTAGGGCTTTTAAGCCTTTAAACTGTATATTATGCTGCTCATAACTGCGTGGTTTGTCCTGGGTGTGCACTGGTCCTTCCAGAGCCCAGAAGGTTTGAGAATAAGAGCTGTGGGTTTTAAGCTCACCGGCGCGTGCTTGTCTTGGAATTATGCGCGCAAGAGTGAACAACATGCAGTGACTTGTTCAGTGCATGCTGGTTTCTTCCTGCGCACGTCACTCCAAAACAGGGGCTTCCCAGTTTGTTTAAACTCCCACAGCAGTCTGTTCTCATCCTATACTAACTGTTCATCCATGCTATCCATCACATCCTGCAAACGTGTTACAGTTTTAATCCCCTTTAACTGTTCCCCCGCCCTAATTGGCTAAAAATTGATTAATCAAACAGAATCGCAAACAAACAACGTTTTCGCAAATGCTTAAGTAGAAACCGATCTCCGGATTGGGCGAGAGAGGTGCCATAAAACCCTTCCCCTCTCGTAACCTGGCTCCCGAACCCAGATATGGTTATGACGGACTGGTTCCTTAACCTTTTCAAATCAAACAGCGCGGCAAGTGCTTCGAAATACGGTTCCTTGGGTGTCGGACCTTCAAACCCAAGTGGCGACTCTGTATTTTCGCGAGCGCTTGACGTCCAGCTGCAAAAAAAGCGCTCACGCGAACCGGCAGCATCTTCGGGCAAAATCGCATTGCCCACAGAGGGAGAACCAAGGCCGGAGCAAGGAGAGGACAACCAAGCCACCACCGCCGTTAAGCAACCCCGGTGATGTCCAACAACAGCCACAGACGGCTACCCGGCAGTCCGAAACAGGGACAGCAGCAGATCGGAACAGGAGAAAAGATCAACGGGGAGAGGAGGAAAGGGTGCGGCAAAGGGGAAGCCTGGGGGGAGGAAGAGCCGCCCCCCAAGCCGGAAAAAACCCTTACTGAAAGGTTGAATGGAGAGAAAGGAGAGGAAAGGTTTTTAGAGAGAGAAAGGTTTGCAGGAAGCTATATGTGATAAAGTTGCACCAGGAGTCAGATCCTGTCCAGTACCCCTTACCGTCCAGTCCTGTCCAGTTCAGCCTTTTGAGGGCCCTTTCTGGGCCCACAACAATGATCGAAACCGTTCACATTTTAGAGCTCGTCGAGACCAACGATCATACCAAAAATCACGTTGATCGGATATAGTTTGGTATCATTTCAAAATGTATTAAGTTTTCGGAAAATGCGTTGAAGGGTTGTAATCCTGTGTTTCACACCTTTTTTTAGACAATATTAATGCATTCCGAAATGATATCAAACGATATCCGATCAACGTAATTTTTGGTATGGTCGTTGGTCTCGACAAGCTCTAAAATGTGAACGGTTCCGATCATTGTTGTGGGCCCGGAAAGCGCCCAAAAAAGGCTGAACTGGACGGGACTGAACGGTAAGGGGTACTGGACGGGATCTGAACCCGTTGCACCATTGGTAAGGGTGTTTCCATGATCAGATGTTTCAGACATCACTTTCGAGAGGACCGTCTACTAATGAATTAACAACAAATCTGCATCAACAAACTCTCTCACATTTAGGAAAGTAAAATCCTTGCCGCAGCTAAGAGTTTCCCCCCTCCCCCAAGGTTATGCGTTGGAGCTCGGTGTCATCATCAATTGGTATTTGCAGCGATGATGCAGGATGTTGTGGTGACGGTGACGATCGGCGATGGTGTTGGTGTTCTTCTTCCTCGGCGGTCTCTTGCCACCGGATCGTCTTCTTCATTCTCTCCAGAGGCAGCGTAGTAAGCGGATCTCTTGGCGTCCAATGTATGATTTTGGTGGGGTTCGTTCTGATTTTGTTTGTTTTGTCCCAGTGTTTCTTTCCTATGGGAGTCTTCCTCACCCATCGTTCAGGGGTTTCATTATTTTTTGGTGTTGGTGTGTGTGAGTTGGGTTATGTGAGATGTAGAAGTTGGTGTATGGTGTTGCACTGATGCTCTTTTTATGTGCGTGTATGGGGTTTGAAGGTGTGGGTCTTTAGATTGTCCACCCGCCTGTTCGGCTATTTTCTCCCTTGGGAAGAATATGCCCTATATTTTAAGCTTTTCGTTATCAATAAAAATCCTAAACTTTTGGGGGGAAAAAACTCTCTCACATTAAGTGTGGGATCATGAGTTAGAATACTTTCTGGTTGTATCTTTGGCTTTCAAGGAGGCGATCTAGAATTCAAATTTAAGGAAAGACGTTGAATTCTCTTTGGTGGTTAACCCACTAATTCTTCGGTAACCTTCCACTGACGTTTACAATATTGTCATTAAAAAATGGATGATGCTTTCTATGACAATATGCTTCAAGATAAATTTTTGCATATTCATTTAATCAATACTCAAATATTTTCCCTTTCCTCTAAAACCAAATTACCGTATGATATCTAACATTTCTTTGTAAGGCAATTGGTATTGGAGTAATATATGCAACAAGTCAACAACTACGTGGTAACTGAGGCAATAGAACACTAAGTGGTAACGTAGACCTTTACAAGGGCCAATCATCCTAGGTAAGATTAGTTAGAGTTATACATGATGTTGCTACATGTTTTAAGAGAAAACATCATGTAAATTTCGGTAGATCTATATTCGAATTGGAAGTGAATTCAAATCAGCTATCCAACAATGATGAATTAATCACCAAAAGCGGAGTCACGATTCTTTGCTAGTGGGCTAAAAAATTCTAGCTATGGCCTATAGTCAGACATTACAATTTTTTTTTTTTTTTGGGCATAATAATTGGAAGGACATAGTTTCAAGATAATGGATAGGGAAACCAAAATATTGTAATGATATCTCATTATATAAATTCGACTTTCAAAAAAGCACAAGCAAATTATCGTATACTAACATGATGCATAGAAAAATACAATAGAAGATTTGTTTGTGTACACACAAATTTATCATCTGTCGACTTATTCTCTTTTGATTGGAAAGTCAATTCTACATAGTTTGTATGGTAAAAGAAAAAACAATATCAGTGTTAGATTGGACCATAAAGGCAAGGTAAGGCCAGGGTAACTTGTGATGCATCTCATAGGGCAAAAGCTATTTACATTCAGTGGAACTTGCAGAGAAATTTTTGATGACTTTGTTGGAAGTTTTTGGGGCAATTTCTATCTTCAATGAAGTTTCTGGGACAATTTTACAAATTTAGTGGGTTTAATTTCTAATTTCATATTAATTGATGATTAAGATTTTTTAAGGTGGGTGACCTCACTTGCCATTTAAGCCCCTCCCACTAAGCACTTATTTTTTTTAATTAAAAGTGATGTATTTCGAGAAAATGACATATCTTAAAAAGCAGAAAATAAATACTTAAAAATAAAAATCTTAGCGGAACGAGAGTCTATAACACATCCATACAATGTAACCAAAAGCAAGAGAAAAGTATATGGAGTAGTAGATATGACGATTTTTTTACTAGTATGATACGTATCAATACTGGCGAGTTATCGGAAACCGTTTCAGATTTATCGCTACTAATTAGTGTTATTTTCTCACATAAAAGAATTTATAATATGATATACACATTTATTAAAAAATAAAAATAAATTGGTATTTGTCCAGTACCGTCCAGTATTTATCCAGTACTGACCGGTATTGCTCGGTTCCTAAAAATATTAAAAGTAGTCCGGCATCATCAGGTATTGGCCACTACTGACGGGTATCTCCGATACCGACCAGTATTTAAGGCGGAACGAAATTAGAGGTATAGAATACTGAATTTGAACAATACTGATATGTACCGACCAATACGGTACGGGATACATAACCTTGCTCTCAACTACTGCTATTAATTGTATTAGTACCATATATTTATTGTGTCAAATCAGCCCATGTTTATTACTTATTAGTATCAAATAAAAATTTTAAAGTCAAGGCTTATGGCTGCTTGAAATGAGATATAATGAAATATTTACCATCTCAAATTTCTAAAATTTTGTACTTTTTGTTTTGGTATTTTTTTTTTGTTTTTTTTGAATTTTTATTGCATTAATATTTTATTTTCTAGATTAATTATCCATCTTAATAAGAGAAGTCTAAAAAGTAAAAAAATTATTGCAAAGGCAAAAAAAAATTCAATAAAGACGAACAAAATAGCAAACATGTGATACTTTTATCTATACTAGTATCATCTTACATCAACTTTTATCCACGTTTCTATACTTTGTTATTTTTTTCGTTGAGACAAATGAATTTCACAAATTACAAGGAAGAGCTAAATAAAAAATTTCAAAAAATAAAAACTATCGAAAAAATACCAGTTAAAAATTTGGGAAGAATGACTATGAACAAGTGTTTGTCTATACTCTATAGGCCACCAATTGCATGAAACGATAGCTTGTATGCTTTTCTATTTGTGTATAGTTGATTTTCTTCTAAACTGAAGTAATATAAGAACATAAATTTTATTTGTGTAGAGGGGTACTATTAAAAAATATCAAATCATCAATAACTGATGTATTTAATGTTTACCTTCCCTAAACATTAATGGTGGTTGTTGATTACAAAACAATTAATGGGGGCTATCGTAAATATAAATTTATTGTATTTATTATGATTAAACTAATGCCCGAGGGATACTAAAAAGTGAGCGATTTTTGTTATTGTTGTGGGCCCGAAAATAGCCCACAAATGGTCCAATTGGTTAGAGACCAACTTATCTGTATCCTTGCCCAGTATTGTTTTGGGGCGACTGATTAATTGTCTAAAAGAAGACATATTTTCCATACTAGAGCAACGGGCAAGCTAGAGAAACGAGTCCGACTCTGTTTTAACTACAAGTAATTGGATTAATAAATGTTCGCAGCATATTTTTGGTGGGTATTAATTATCAAAACAAGTCATTGGCCTTCATTTTCCCATGAATTAATTGCTCGATTAGATCACTTGTCCAATATATACCATAAAGCTTATTAAAATGAAGGAAAATAATTAAGATATGAATTCAAATAAAGACGTGTTTAAAATCGTACGATGTGCATTTGTAGTTCTCATATGTATTTAATGGGGCCTGTATGGCTGTATGTAGTTCACGACTTCAAACACATTTTTATCGAAATCCTACCATCTATGCGTGTAGCATTGGTATTAAACAAATTCACGAGAGCAATAAATTGACGGGATCAAGACTTTATACCTCTTGGTCTAGAAAATAGAAAGTAATTCCCACCAAATCTCCTTCAATTAACGAAACATTAAAACCCTATGAAAGTGCCTAAAATCCTAAACACTGAAAGTGCCTAATCCCTAGGTCATCTTATGAAAGTACTTAAACCCCAAGATACTCTATAAAAATGCCTAAACCCTTAAAATACCCTATGAAAGTGCTTAAACTGCTAAAACCCTATAATAGAAAAATGCACCTTAAAACCCCTATGAAAGTGCTAAACCTAAACCCTAAGGCTCTATAAAAACGCCAAAACCTAAACCCTAGGGTACCTAAATCCTAGGGTATTCTAAAATCTTAAGATACCCTAAAACCCTAGGGTGACACTTCTATTAATGGTAAATATATTTTTATAAAAGTGGAGCTAACGGTAATTAAGTATTTCATCTCTCCTTAATGAGAATTAAGTGTCACTTTTCTGTACTTAGAGGTAAAAATCTCTGAATTCAAATCCTCAAAGTTTTCATTAAGAATGTAGGATCTTAATTTTGAATAAAACTTACAAAAATTGGACCAACCATTTACACATATTCAATTAATCTAATTTTTTATAAGGCTACTTAAAAAATTATTTTAAAATTACTGAATGATTTAGATAAGTTGTATGAGATCCAAAAATGAGCACCACACGCCATCAATACTTTTTTCCGTACCCCCAAGTATCGGTACCTATAGTCGGACTAGGAACTAGGGTTGGTGCTGTGACATCACCGTGCTGTCCCAAGCGATCCCGATCTGCTCCGGTCTCGTTTCAATGATCGGAAACGTTTATTTTGTAGAGCTCGTCGAGTAAAAGAAGTGTACCAAAAATCAGCTCAATCAATTATCATTAAGTGCATGATCAGTACACATATAACTTGGCAATAATAAATTCTAGTTGGTTTGATCCAGTGTTTCGGATCTATTATTTTCAAGATATAAAAAATTCAAAGAAATACTTAATAATATTCGATCGAGTTGATTTTTAATAAACTTCCTCTATTCAACGAACTCTACATAGTAAACAGTTTCAATCATAAAAACGAGATTGGAATTGCCCGGGACAGCACGGTGCTATCCCTGGTGCTGTCCCATTCACCAACCCCCAGTTCGTCGGACTCATCCCAAAATAATTTGACTTTTCGTTCCCTCCATTGTTCGTTCCACGAAATATATACGTAATTTTTACCCCTTTACCCTTTCCCCTTTCCCCTTTCCCAACTACCCCCGCCACTCACGGCCTTACCTTACAAGGTCTCCTCCCCACACCCAACTCTCTCACCTAAACCTCCTCCCCGACCCTTATAAAACCCCCTCCCCTTCTCTTCCTCCTCCCTTGAGGTACCCTCTCCAAACAAACAGTTTCCCTCTCTCTCTCTCTCTCTCTCTCTCTCTCTAAACCAATGGCGCTCTCAAGCAGCAGTAGTTCTCTCCTCCCAACCAAAACATTGTCCCATCACACCCACCAATCTTCTCTCCTACCTTCTTACCCATCCCACCAACCTTCTCTCCCCACCAAATCCGTCAGATCTATCAAACCTATCTCCGCCGTCCATTCCCCCGATCCCTCGAAGCCAACGAAACCAACGCCGACAGCCGCCGCCACCGCAGTCGCCGCCGCATCGACGACGGTTCCGAAGAAGAAGTGGGCTGTCGACAGCTGGAAATCGAAGAAGGCGCTGCAGCTGCCAGAGTACCCGGATCGGGAGCAGCTGGATAAGGTCCTTGAGACCTTGGACGCGTTCCCGCCGATCGTGTTCGCGGGCGAGGCGAGGAGCCTGGAGGAGAGGCTGGGGGAGGCGGCGATGGGGAATGCGTTCCTGCTGCAGGGCGGGGATTGCGCGGAGAGCTTCAAGGAGTTCAATGCCAATAATATTAGGGATACGTTTAGGATTTTGCTACAGATGGGTGCCGTGTTGATGTTCGGTGGTCAAATGCCTGTTATCAAGGTCTGTTTCTGTTTTATCTTTTTTTTTACTTTTTGTCTTTCTGTTCATTACTTTTCTAATCTTCGTTTGCCGTCTTTGAATTGCCGGAATTACATTAAATGGAGAATTAATCAATACTCCAAAGAAAAGTTAATAAAATCGGTTACTATACTGAGGTTGGATTGAACTTTAGGCCCGGTTCAGTTACTAGGAAAGTACAAGAAAGGATGGGAAAATCAACTTTCCCATAACTTTTGTAGTGTTCAGTTGACAGGAAAGTAGTGGGAAACATATTTTTTAGTTGGGAATGACTTCGGTGTTCCCGGTCATTCTGGGGACCCGTAACTTTTGGCATAACAAAACTATTACAAAACTATTATGAGTATAACCAAAACCCATTACAAGCATAACAGAACCAATAACAGAACCATAGCAAGGCGTAACCAGAACCATAGCAAGGCATAACTTGTTGTTATGCCTTAGTTGGGCTTGGTTACGCCTTGGTTGGTTTTTTGGATATTCCTTAGTTATGCCTTGTTTGTATTCTATTATGCTTGTAATAGGTTTTAGTTATACTCATAATGGTAAAATTATGCCAAAAATTAGGTGTCTCCAAAATGACTGGGGAGACCATAGCATCATCATTTTTAGTTTTCCTGCAAGATTTACTTTCTTGCAAAAGTGATCCGGATAAAAACATAGGATTTTGTGTCACGGGAAAAGTTCTCCATTGTGGGGCCAAAATAATTGACGGGTAAAAAAAAGAGTAAATGACGCCAATACCAACAAAATACGAATTAGGTTCTTAGAAAGACACTTTCAGATTTATGTGAGCAACAACAATTTCGACTACTATGGTACTTTCAGAGATAATTGTTGTGGAAAAAAATTGGTAGTTTATTGTTTTTGGAAGTATTATTTATCTTCTCATTAGTTTTCAATTTTGTTTCGTACTAACTAATTTTCAGTGAGTTTTTACATCGGCAACTAATCAAGCACGGTTGTTTAATATTTATTTATTTAGTTATCATCTACTTATTTTTTAAACTTCATTTGTACAGTTGATTATTAGAGAATGTCAATTTAAATGGAGGATTTGCATGACCATTCAGAATATAGCAAATTGAATAGGGAATTGCAAGTCGATTCTTTCATTTCATGTTAAGGCTATACATTTTTCCGTATGTGTTAATTTTTGAAATATGATAGCTTATTATTTAGCTCTCAAAGTTACTTTTATTTAAAATTAGCCATGGGAATAAAAATAAAGAAGTTTCTCATAAGTGTCTTTTTCTTACAAATGAACTACTAAACTTTAGTTTTCCTGAAGAAAAAAAATTGTCAAATAAACACTCACGGGAAAATAGATTTCTTTTTCCTTTACTTCATTTTACTTAACTTTTCCTGAGAACAATTTTCCGGTACAACATTACTGACAACTGAACGAAACCTTTTGTGGCATACGCGGCAGGTGGGAAAGCAACTACGGAGTACAATTCAATAGATTCTTTAAGACTCTTTCAGTTTTTTTTATTACAACTTTAAGGAATCCATTTTGTCAAAAACAATTATTAATTTATAAATTGTAAATAGTAGTATTATATTTGGTGATGTGACAATCTGAAGAGCTATTTTCACTAATTCATCAATCTTTTTTAGCAATACATTTTCAATAGAAAATTCTTTTTTAGCAAGAGAATTACACTAAAATAGTTTATCAGGAAATCTCCAACTCAATCATTCTCTCTCCGTTTCTCCATTTGAAAGAATGAAATCAACATTTTTTTTTTATTAAAAAGTGAATATAGGGAATTTTGTAATTCAAACTAACTCTAGTGAGAAATCTCAATATCTCATCATTCAAATACTTCATCAGTTTTTTCTCCAATCAATATTCACTTTCTTTCTAAATATGATACTTTTTGTAATTTATATTCAAAAAGTGAATTTGAAGGATCCTCCATTTAAATTTCTCTTACTCTATATTTGGAGTGTCAAATTTTATCCTCCAAAGTAGAGGAGAAAATAGAAGGCATGTTGGAATAAGAATTTCCTCCAAAATAGAGAAGTGTGTGTGAGTGGGGGGGGGGGGGGTTGGTTGTGGTGGGAGAGAGGAATGGAGAAATAGAGGATGGTTTGGAGATGTTTTTGAGCTTATTGCCTCCTGTGTACGGATACGGATACAAACACAGATATAGACACGGGATGTTTTAAAAAACGGGGACATGAGCAAAGCCAAGGAAAATAAATAACATTTATTTATACCAGTGGAAGCATAGTTATTATTATATTATATATGTAGAAGCATGAAGCATCATATATACATATACATACACACACACACACACACACACACACCCCTCATATTACACTTTTAACCTAAAATATTTGAAGTAATATACATTTCCCCCGAAAAGTTTATAAAGATTGCATATTTAGCCCCTGTTGTGTCCCTAAATGTGTTCCTCTCGTGTCCCCGCCGTGTACCGGCATCACAGTTGTGCCCCCCTAAAAAAAATTAAATTTAACGGATGCGTGGTGGACACGGGTACACGCTGGCCTCTAGGAGTGTCGGTGCTTGATAGATTACCTCTGTTAAAGTGCCTTTCATTGACATAACTCGTTAAATGTAATTTAGTTTTGTTTTGCTATCTTTGATAGCCTTGGGTGATGCTAATGCTTAGGGCTCTTTTGTTATACATTATTTGATGGAAATACATAATATGTTAAACAAATTTATTTTATGTTGTGTTATTCTCTTTAGACCAATTGAAAATATACTAGGTTAAGGAAAAACAATGAGTTACCAAATGAGTCATTAGCTAGCTGGTCCTGGAGCCGCTATTTGTAACTTATTTATCCCACGATTTCTTCTTTTTCCTTAGAGCATGTCCAATGGAGAGCTATTTTGGGAGCCAAAGCCATATTTTGGCTTCCCGACCTGAATTCTCTCTCCAATGGACCCATTTTGGGAGCCAAAAACTGGCTTGGCCATATCTTTGGCCAAATTCGGTCATGAAAATGGCCTGGGCCATTTCTTACAGGGGTTGTGATTTAAGGGCTCTTAGCAGCAATTCAATGGCTGTGACGCGTGGATATGATCCACTGGCTGCAACTGGTAGCAGCCAAATAGAGGCAATTACTAGTGAATAGTACCTGAGTATTTATACTTTTACAGCTAGTTACTGTAACAAAAATGGCTTCACCTAGCCTCTATTGAAACTGTTGGAGAACTCAGTTTATGTATTTGACATTTCAAAATAGCTAAAACTACCATTTTACCCGGCCTCTTGTAAATACCGTTTTACCAAAAACGACTGGGAAATCCTTGTAATTACCTATTAAACCAACTACTTGGTGTTTCCAAGTCGGGTGTTTGCTTCTGCTTCACTGTCCTTAGCTCATGAAGTTTTTGGAAATAATAACTAGGTCAAACTGTGTATGCCACTGTGGAAAAAAGGTATTGAAAATCGCAAAACAGGGGGAAAAAAGAAAGAAAGAAAGAAAGAAAAACACTAATTTTGGCATCCAGCTTTACAATAATCAGCTGTTAGAAACAACTCCATAACGTAAAAGAAGCAAACTACTGAAAGAACTCCGTGAAAGAGGAAGAAATGGTCAATTCTCAGTATATTTTGATAGTTTTTAATTTCCAGTTTTTCAATCACAGGTCCAACAAACGTCCACGTAATTAAAAGAAACAAACAACTCCACAAAGCCCCCCATAGAAGAGGAAGAAATTTTCAACTTGTACTTGCAATATTGTCCCCTCCTGACGTTCCAGTTTAGAGTTTACAGGAGTATCCTACCTTTTAAGATTGTGTTTGTGTTTCTTTGAATCCGGATTTTGGGTTTTTGGTTGTTTAGGTGGGAAGAATGGCGGGTCAGTTTGCGAAGCCAAGATCAGACCCACTGGAGGAGAAGAATGGTGTGAAACTGCCAAGTTACAGAGGAGACAATATAAATGGAGACACATTCGATCTCAAATCAAGGACTCCAGACCCAGAGAGGATGATCAGGGCCTATTGTCAATCTGCAGCTACTCTGAATCTCTTGAGGGCTTTCGCCACTGGAGGGTATGCTGCCATGCAGAGAGTGAACCAGTGGAATTTGGATTTCACAGAGCAAAGCGAACAGGGAGACAGGTATGCACTTTAGCCTCTCGTGTCTGTCTTATCTTCAAAGCACATTCTTCGGACGTACTAATCATGTGAACATTTTGAGTTTTGGGTTTCATATACTTTCTTAATCTTTAGTGCGGCTTCTGCAATTTGATGCATGGAATATTGGACATATTGGTGAGATTGGAAACCTATTTAGACCTCCATCCATATCACCGATGAATCTATTTTTTGGAGCGTATCCGATTTAATAGCCGTGGCCCATTATTAAAGGCCTTTTCACCAACGGTTTACATATTGACAGAGTTGAATCAATTGGCGATAAGTAGAGAAGCTGCCTAATTTCATATATTAAATTTGAGGTTATAAGTAAGCCACATGGGACAAGTTATGATCCGCATGTGGATAGGTAAATGAAGGATCGATTATATAGGGACGACCACAGAACAAGGTATACATTTAAGGCCAAACAATGGGGCAACCATCTAGAGAGTCTTATCCAAAACCCTCCAAAAGCCACTCTGAGACCATGGTAAAGCATCAACTCTAAACCGATTGGCGATAAGGTGAAAGGCATCCAATCTCATATACTTGTTTTACAGGTGATAATTAACCGATATGAGACTAGCTTTAACAACCTGTGCGTTACCTTTTTCTAGCATGCCAATATTGATACGTTCTATGAAAATATCGTTTGCTTTGAGGCGTAATGGGATTTTGAGCATACCATAGCAATGCACCACTACACTACTCGAAATCCCTGTGGTAATAAATGACGATTGATACCGATTCATCTAGTGAGAATATTTTAAATCCTGTTTTATACCTTGTGATTGTAGTTTCATTAGAGCTTGTATTGTTATTAGTGCTTACCTTTTTTCAACTGAAATTACGTCTATTGACACAACCTGGTTTCGTACAAGAGCTGGAGTCAGTTAAGCTATCTATACTCATACTGTAAAATAATAGGTTTATTGTTGATGTGGCACGTCAGGTACCGAGAACTAGCTCACCGGGTTGATGAGGCACTTGGATTCATGGCTGCTGCAGGACTTACGGTTGATCACCCTATCATGACGACGACTGAGTTTTGGACATCACATGAGTGCTTGCTCTTACCTTATGAGCAGTCACTTACTAGGATGGATTCTACTTCTGGCTTGTACTATGATTGTTCTGCCCATTTCCTTTGGGTTGGGGAACGAACTCGGCAATTAGATGGAGCCCATGTTGAGTTTCTGAGAGGAGTTGCAAATCCCCTTGGTATTAAGGTACATGTTATTTTGCTGCAATTTCTGTGCTTGCTCTTGTTGAATATTGGGTTTGAGGGGTAATCTAGTATGCCCTTTTTTTGGTTTTATTTCTATTGTACTTTTTTTCTTTGTTTTTTGTCTTTCAATCAGTATTATTGGTAGAAGATTAGGCAGCCTAACAAAATTGCCTTGATGCCACAGGTGAGTGACAAAATGGATCCAAATGAGCTAGTTAAGCTCATTGAAATTTTCAATCCTGAGAATAAACCCGGAAGGATTACAATCATCACAAGGATGGGAGCAGAGAACATGAGAGTGAAGCTTCCTCATTTAATTAGGGCAGTTCGTCGGGCAGGGCAAATCGTAACGTGGGTCAGTGATCCTATGCATGGAAACACCATCAAGGCTCCTTGTGGTCTCAAAACCCGGCCCTTCGATGCCATTAGGGTAAGCATTCACGGCTCATTCTTTTTTCTTTCTTCCTTCACATATATTTGCTTGTGGAGTTAATATTAACCAAAATGGATTAAGGCCTATGAAATGGTTTCAAGTTGGTGTTACGAACATAGACACAAATTTATGCTTTAACTAATTGAGAAATATGTGCCCTTTAAGTACAGAGCATAGTTGGGCATTTGGCATTGCTCATAGAACAAATTGCCATAAAAGCTGTGATGTAAGTGATGGCTTTGATGATGAAACTTCTGATGTTCAAAAAAAAAAAAAAAACTTGTGATTTATGAGATGCTTTTTGCAAATTTTAGTCAGGCTTTGACGAATCTTAGCTATATTTTCTGCTATGGTATTTGCGTCAATGCAGATCGTCCTTATAATTTCTTTTACCACAACAGCAGTTTTAAGCCTTTCGTAAATGTGTCAGGAGCTGAAAATGACATCATTCATCAATGTTGGCTTCTACTAGATACTTGCCCATGTGCTGTTTTATGAAAAGGGGTCCATTGTTTTGGCATTCTTTTTTATCATCCAATGAGCTAGATAATTGAGCATTTTGTCAATCTTGAGGTGGGCAACTACTCCTGTAGTTTTTCATAAATAGACAATAGGTGAGCAATTAGTTGAACCACCTTGACTTGTGAGCATCATGTAACTTACAGGAAAGATCTTCATTTCTTTTATTCATGTAAGACAATCCTTGGGTAGGTGGGTGGGTAATGTGTCCTTGCGATGAGTTGGCTTGGCCCTTAAGGCCCATTTTGTTAGGTGGAACCTTTTTTGTTCTGTCAAATTTTCTCTCTTTTATAAGCCAAGAAGAGGGAATTGTTGTCCTTTCCACCAGCGCCTTTGTCCCATTTTGATTATCAGAGTCGTTCATTATGTAGGCCTATAAAATTATCGAGTGAATTAGAGTTTGGTAGCCATCTAAGGAATTGCGGTTGTGTTGAGAAAAATGAATGATAAGAATTTTAACAGTCAATTCTTCAAAACAAATTTGATTAGATCATTCGGTCAGCTTTTTTTTGTAGGAATGATTTAGAAAATGAACGGCTTGAATTAAGAAAATCGGACCTTGGGCTTGTGGGTTCCGTTTGTTTCCCAGGGCCTCTCCTGTGGTCATCTCCCCAAGGGCTAAATTTGATGGACATGAGAAGTTTACAACTGTTGATGTCAAATTCCCTCTTTTATTTTTTTTTTTCCTTGTCACTCACGAGCAAAAACCTTTGAGATCGTAAAACTCCACAATGATCAGTTATATGATTCAAGTTTATATTTGTTTTAACAGGCAGAAGTGAGGGCATTTTTTGATGTGCATGAGCAAGAAGGAAGCCACCCAGGAGGAGTTCATTTAGAGATGACTGGCCAAAATGTGACCGAGTGCATTGGTGGGTCACGAACTGTGACATTTGATGATCTGAGTTCGCGCTACCACACCCACTGCGACCCTAGGCTGAACGCTTCTCAGTCTCTCGAGCTTGCTTTCATCATTGCTGAGCGCCTAAGAAAGCGGAGACTTGGATCACAGCCCTCGTTAGCATAAATGGCTTCCTGGCCTTCCACAATGTTTGTTCGTTTCCTCTTAAGTTATCTCGTGGATGTATTGCTATTATTATTATTATTTTTTCTGTATTTTGTAGTTCAAGAGAGTGTTTTGTATTTTGTATGTACACTGAAGAAACGGATGGTTTTAGACTAGGTAAGAGACGGGATTAAAGCAGAAAGCTATGGCTGCATTCCAATTGGAATTCGAGCTGATTTGTTACTTGGGGATCCGGATCCTCTCCACACCTTTCTCTCCAACCATCTTCCAAAGCTTTTCATTACAACTTGACACCTCATTAATGAAGGCATCCAAAGGCTGAGATTAAACCAGCAACTTACAACTTCAATCCTTTAGTAACACGACGCCGTTTCATATTTGCTGCAAACAGCCACTTAACACTGCTCTCCTTTTCCGTTTCCAACCACGTTTCTCTCTCCTCTCTCTAAACTACCCCTCCTATCCCAAATCTTCTCTTCAGATCTTAGAATTTCTCCTCTCTTAACGGGTCATTGGCACAAATTCAACTATTTCCCTTGAACCGACACGGATTAGTTTAAAGTTGTTCAAGAAAAAATTTCTTGTCAAGTTTGTGCAAGAAAAATTGTATGTTCATGGATTCAAAACCTGTATATTGATTAACCTCCAATCTAAAAATTCCATCTAAATCATCTTCACCAAAAAATTCGAAACAAATCGTTTCAGTATCATCAGCAGCGGCATGTAAAATCAAAAGAAAGTCAATTTATAAAACACAAAACGAAACGAAATCAAATTTGTACACAAACAGCAAAACCTTATCTTCTTCTTTTTTTCTTGAGCAAAAAAGCACAAATCAACTAGAGATTGGGGAAGATCTATTGCTTTCCAAATGGATATGAGGATGGGGACGAATCATCATAATTGGAGTCGCCGGACTGATCGAATGGAGGATTGAATCTTCCTTGCGTCCTCGAGGAAAATGAAGCTCTGGGTTTGTAGACTTATGTATATGTATGTATGTATATATATGAAACGAAGGTTAATGGCCAGCGTTAGAGGAAACGGTAGACCATTAGGTTGCCGTTTGCAGCCAATATAAAACGGCGTCGTGTTACTAAAGGATTTAAAGTTGTAAGTTGCTGGTTGCTGGTTTAATCTCAGCCTTTGGATGTCTTCATTAATGAGGTGTCAAGTTGTAGTGAAAAGTTTTGGAAGATGGTTGGAGAGAAAGGTGTGGAGAGGATCCGGATCCGTTACTTGGTGTCTTGATTCTCAATAGGGAGCATAATAGAACATCAGGGTTGTTGTCTTTGCCTAAAAAAGTTCCAATCTTATATTCTCTCCGTTACTTTTTAAGTATTCAACTCATAAATCCAAGTTGCCGATCAAAAAGGCAACAACTTATAAATCTAAATTTTTGCGGATGCATCATTCCACTTTAAAAATCATAACTTTTCGTAATAGCCCTTTATGTAGACATTGTCAATACATTTTTTAAGTTTTATTTACTAACTATTCAAAAAGGAATATACTTAAAAGGGCAAAATGAAAAATGTACACTAATTTTCTAAAATAGATCGTACTTCCGTAAAAAATGGATGAAGTATTGGTTAGGAGTTACTGAAGCGATGGACCAATCTGGTGGCCAAAATCCAAATGAAAATAGAAAGAGCCCAACATTCAAGCTGTTATTATGGTTTGAAGATGTTATGTTTATGGGGAGTGATTTTCACACCTTTTCTTTTTTACTATCCACGCTTCCTTCTTTACTTTTTAGTGTTGAAAATGTATATTTTTTACTAAAAGACAAAAAAATGAGTGTAGATATATATAAAAAAAGAGTGTGAAAATCAATTCTCTATTTATTAGTTATCTTGGATTTTGGTATATGAATATATAATAAATAAGAAAAAATAATTTTTACACTCCATTTTATAAAATGGACAAATATTTCCTGCAGTACAAGTTGAAGGAATTCCTACTATCTTGTATAAGTGGCAATATAGGAGTGAGACAATAAAATATTGGCTGGCCTTACTTTCTTCAAAAAAGCTCTGTCCCGTCAACGATAGGAAACCTCTATTTCCAATTTAGGAAAATTTACACCACATCTCTTGGGACTCTACAGCTACGAACGCACGAGGTGTGTACAAAATCGAGATCAGGATACAAAGGCATAATTGGTAAAATATTGTGAACTTTGGACGTTTAATTGATATTAACTGAAGTATGGAGGCCTATGAGACATTGCGTTGAAAGTTCAGAAATTTTTTTGAAAATTTTCCGGTGTATTGAGCTGAAGATGGCAGCAAGTGGTTTTTGAAGCAACTGTTTCTCTTTTCTTTTTGGAAGGGAGCACTTATATAGAGATCCAAAAGGACCATAGATTGAAACTTTGGTGGAGGATTACAAGGGGAATGAAAGCCAGCAACCCACTTTTGCTCTTGTTTGCAACCCAGTGGGCGCCTCTAATTGCTATACCATTACACCATGAAAAACAAAACAAATTGGAATTCACAGAGAGAGAGAGAGAGAGAGAGAGAGAGAGTGGATATCACCTATTAGCGCTTGAATAATCCAATTCCTTGACTAGAATTTGGTTGAAGTAGCTTCACTAAAACATGGCAGTCTGATTCAATAATTGCATCTTCCTTACCCCATGCTCTAGCCATGGAAGGCGATTCCTAACCGCTATATAGCTAGAGTTTTTCTATAAAAGCCAATTTTTTGTCGTCTTTATTAAAAAAAATCTAGTTTGTTACTTTTGCATCAAACTTGTTTGGATTATTAGCTTTCTAGGTGTTTTCTTGAATTTTTTCAAAAAAGTTTGGGTTTTGACAATCATTTTTTAATTTTCTGAGATTTCTAATTCTAGTCAAGCAATTTCTAATTTACAAAAGTTTGTATAAATAGGATTAACCCTGGTTAGTGAAACGGTTATCTCAAAAGAGCAATTAGGGAGTAAGGTAATGTTCCGGTTTACCTCCTTAAAAAATAAAAACTTAATTATAATTTTTAAGTTTAAAAATAATAGGTTAATTAAAATAAAAAATATGCAATATGGATATATGAAACCATGCAAAAAAATTTTAAAAATTATTTTCTTAAATCTATTATTTTTAAACTCAAAAATGAATTCTTATTTTGTAAGTACTCATTTTTGGAACGGGCCCAACGGGGCTTTAATTGTAATTGATGAGGAGGCAAGCACCCATTGGTTAGGCGCACAAACGGGATTCTCTTTTGAACCAAACCCTACACCGCTACGCGTGCGTAGCAACGGTAAAACGATTAAACGAAGTTCAAGTTGAACAGTGAGGAGAGCGGGCGAGCAAACACACACACTCTCTCTCTCTTTCTCTCCGCGAATCCGCGATGTTCAAGCGGCGCGGTTCTGAATGTATTGTTCGCACTCCACCGTCCTCTCGGTCTCTCTCTTCTCTCTCTCTCTCTCTCTCTCTCTCTCTCTCCATGTATTGTTCAAACTAGGGTTTTTTGTTTCCATGCCCTAGCGTTGAAACCCGAAGGAGGGTTCCCGATTCTTTGCTCTCTCTCTCTCTGTCTCTCTCTTCGCTAAGCCATCTGTAGAAGAAGACGAAGAACATTCCTTTCTGCTCTCTCTCTCTCTCTCTCTCTCTCCGCTAAGCCGTCTGTAGACGAAGACGAGGAGTCATCTCGTATCGCGGCTCAGTCTCGTTGTGAGTCTTTTATATTCCGCTTTTTCCTTATATTCTTTTGTCTTTCTGATTTTCATGTTTGCGATTTTGAGTTCGGATGACGGGGTTAAATTTTGTTAGGGCTTTGTTTGGATTCTCTGGAAAATCGATTTCTGCTAGATCCGTGAGGAAATGTATTATTGTTTTTTCTCGTCAAATCTCGATTTCTGCTCGATTTTTTTTCTCCGTTGTGGTTTCGGTTAAGCTCTCGCTGTTGTATTTTTCTGTGTTTGCTGTAGAACGCTAGAGTTGGTGGTGAAATCAAATTTCGTAGATTCGATTCTGCGGGCCGCATCCTTTTCCTGAAATCAAATTCCGGTCAAGCCTCGATTCAGCATCTCCATCTATCACCGACTATCTAATCACCATCTTTGCAGACCCATCGATTCAGGTAAACACATAAACAGAACATTTATTCACCCGTACCCGATGTTGTCCCCAAATACTGCACCGTACCCGATACGGCAAACCGTAATGGGCCAAACTGGTTCCCGTACACATACGGGACTTTTTCCGGCGTATCCGTGCTTCATAGGTGGTTGGTTTTTGTTGTATGAATTTTCCCTAATATCTAAGCCCAAAAGAAAATTTCAAATCAAGAGGGCAATGTTATGAATGTAGGTATGGAGCAACACCACGAATTGGGATTTTCCAGGTTTGATTTTATTTCATCGCGAGGGCTAGGGCTTTCTCTTCCCTTGAAATTCTATTATGTATTTTGGATTTCTAAACTTTCAAATTGGGTTTCAATCGGTAACTAGTTGGATTTTGATTTTATGTCAAACGCTGGGTTCAGTTATGTGATTCTTCTTGTTGAATGTGTGTTCATTTTTGTTTTGTTTGCTGTACACCAAATTTGGCTAGGAGTTATGATTGTTTTTTGTTAATAATAATGGGTTTTTGGTGACGATCTGTTCCAAGGTTTTGGTTTCATTGTCATATACCTCTCATTTTTTTGTTTGATGTTGAAAATTTTTAGTAAACGATGGTCCTTCACCTCTTCCTCGTAATATTTTTGATCTTTGATGAAGGATGGATCTAGAACATGTTGGATGGATCTACCAAAGTTAATGGATAACCAATAAACATGAGTAAGTGACATAAGTTGCTTAATCTACAGAAACTGTTTCCGGCAAAGAATGCTCGGAGTCTTCATACTAGAATTAAAGGATGTGTTATGCTTTGTCAAACTACGAAAACAACCACAACATTGGAAGAAACCCTAATCTGTTCTCGATTTTCCATTATCTATTTGGGTTTCCATTTTCCTCATGCAATTTTCAAAGGAAAAGGTTATCTGGAAAACAATTGAAAATGAATTGTTTTTTATCCCTGCCTCCGGCCTATATAATGGAGTCTTTTTGTTAGAAAGCTTTGGACAAGTTTTACAATTACTTCTAATTTTGTCCTCCAGTTTTTCCTAACTCACGTTGTCTTTCGTCGGATATTTCCGTCTTTTCACGCGTTTTGATGGTGGTGGGCCCGGTGTACTGTGCATCACTGTTTGGTTATTTTCCAATTTACTAATTTGGGGTTTCTGACTTTTTTACTATTCCATTTGTGTCCCCAAAATTTGGCCTTATTTTGTCTTCTTCTGACCGGCAATCCAAATTTGTGTAGGATTATTTTTGTCTTTCACGCGTTTTGCTGGTAGCTGTCCCGTCTCTCTCTCTCTGTCGATCGATCTTTGACGGCTTGCTCATCATCATCATCATCATCTCCGTCATCGTCTCCATCGACTTGCTCGTAATCGTCATCGTCATAACGTGTTTTGCTGGCAATTGTCATCGTCATAACTCCGACCAAAATTTGCTCCCTAGGTATTGTTTTTTAGGGTTTGTTGTTGTCTGCAGTTCTTATTTCTTGGAAAGTGGTTTTGGTTTAGGGTTTGTTGGGGTTTCTAGATTCGTTTCGCTGACCTTGGAGCAGAAAGGCCCCTTTTTTTTTTTACCATCTTGTATTGTTGTTGTATATTTTGCCTTATTGATCCGTTTCAGAGTTCATATTTAGAGAAATAGAATTAAAGGTTTTGAGTTTGTAATGTTTCTTGTTCGGAAGTTTATTTGGGATCATAGTTGTTTTGTTTTGTACATGTTTTGGGGTAGGTAAAACGGCAAGGGCCTTTAGTTGATTTTGGTTTCTACATGCTATTTGCTTCACGTTATCAATTCTTGCTTCTAGATTCGTTTCCTCGACCTCCGAGCTCAAACGCTTGGTTTTTTCCCAGTTCTGTTGGTTTGTTTTGCTGTTGTCTATTTTACTCGATTGATCCATTTCAAAGTTCATATATTTAGAGAAATAAAATTACAGGTTTTCAGTTTGTTATGTTTATGAAGAAGAGGCCATGAACAGTAAACCATGAAATAGGAGTTTAGGCTACCAACTTAAGCCGTCTAAATTGATAGACAAGACTTAGATATTTACTACCCAAACTTGGATATTAACAACCACTTGAGCTCATGTTATCCAAGACTTCAATGGCATGTTTTAATTATCATTTCTTACATAAACCACCAATTAACAATAAGGCAAAATATACAGCTTTATTTAGATAAAGGTTGCAAAGAAATGGAGAGCATCCCTCAATACGTATAAGTTCGATTATAGTTCCTACCAAATGATTGTGATGAAAAGGTGCTGATAGAAAGCATCAGGAATTCGCCCAGTAAATTGATTGTGATCCAGCATTATTTACAATTGGAGTGAGTTACTTTTGTTCTGTATAAAGTAGAACCCTGCACCGAATTCTTCTCATTGTGTCGTGTTGCTTCTTTTTTGCAGCCACGGGCTCAAATCTCTGGGTTCATTTTAAGGTATAGTTTATTTTCTCCTGTACGTGTGTATGCGCATTTTTGTATGATATTTTCTTAACCCCGACATACACTTGTTGGCATGGAGAATAGTTATGGATGTTATTCCCAGTGAACAATGATGTATGGTGCTCACAAATGTTCTATTACCCAAGCCTTATGTCCTTTTGTCCAACAATATGGTCTGAGTATTGACTTAGGAAATTATTAGAAAGTCTTTTAGCAGCACGTGTAAGAACGTGGATCCTCTGCCAACCACGTAAATTATGAGTGCAACATTCTGTAAGGACATTAGGATGAACGGCAATTTAAGAAACGGTGAAATGAGTTGTGAAAGTATTCATAAGTTACTACTTTTATCCAACTGAGGAGATGATGTAAGTGTAAATCTGCCTAAAACAGTTTGGCTGTGTGCTAAAAGTTGAACCAATTAGGTGTTGGTTGAAGCTACTAATAGGCCATTAATCGAGCAGAACCTTGGGTGCATCAGAGGGAACCTCATAGTGGGTACTTGACGCATGTTAGATAAATTTGCATGGGATCCAAGCCTATGTCATTCCTACCAAAGCGTTGAAGGTTTCATTGTTGGATTTTTCATCGTTCTCAACGAAGACTGTGTCTATTCCAACGCTTTGGGACAATTTAGCCAATTACTTCTAATTTTGCCCTCCAGGTTTCTTACCTTACGTTCAGAGCTTAGGGGTAGTTTCGTCATCTTGCGTGTTCTTGTGGTGCGGTTGGCATTTCATGTTTACACTAGGGGTGTTTTCGTCTTTCTGCCTCTTGGTCCCTAACAAGCGTATTCGTTCACTTTAACGCTGTGAGGTTTTCTTTTCTCTCTCTCTCTCTCTCTCTCTCTCTCTCTCTCTTGATCGATCGATGGCTCTTCACCGACTTACTCATCATCATCATCTCTATCATCGTCTCCATCGGCTTGCTCAGTTTTTCCCCCGGTCTGTTAGTTTGTTTTGCTGTTGTCTATTTTACTTGATTGATCCATTTCAGAGAAATGGAATTAAAGGTTTTCACTTTGTAATGTTTCGTGTTTGTTTCGTTTATTTGTAATGTTTCTAAAGAAGAGGCCATGAACGCTAAACTATGAAACAGGAGTTTAGGGAACCAACTTAAGCTGTCTAAACTGATAGACAAGACTTGGATATTTACTACCCAGAGTTCTTAGTGAAGCAATACACAACCACTTGAACTCATGTCATCCAAGACTTCAATGGCATGTTTTAATTGTCCTTTCTTCAATAAAGCACCAATTAACATGTTGTCTGTGATGATATCTGGAACATGACTGGACATGACCATGATTTTCAAGATTTCATAAGCACTTTCTATCCAGGCTATCTTGACTAGGCCCCTGATTATGTTTACGCAAGCTGGGAAATGAGGGATTTGATTCAAACGAGCCATCACGTTGATCAAGTATGATGCGTCAGCTACCTTCCCATTCCTAACAAAGCGTTGAAGGATTTCATTGTTGGATTCTTCATTGTTCTCAACAAAGACTCTATCTCAAGATACTGTTGAATAAATAAAATATTTATTGCAGAATATTTGTTGTCTATCGAGTATATTTGTCTTTTGAAGACACATCAAGTAGCTATTGGAGCTAAAGTCATCCTCGTTTGCTTTGACATGCCTGACAAAGTTTTCGTTTTTCTGTTGCTATATTCCAGATGGCTCTTCGGGCACCATTAGATGTTGGCCCATGCATGCTACGAAGTAGCTTTGGAGATTGGGAAGTTGCAGCTATGTGCTTCCACAATGATTCACATCATTTGGTATACAAATCTTCGAGGAGTTTTGTTCGTAAGTATGCTGAAACATTAGCCATTGATGATGGACTGCAGTGGGATTCAGCAGTGGAAGTAGTTCCATGGCTTAACAAAATGATTTATGCCTCATTCCTATATCTTTTCCAAATCTGTTAGTATTCTTTTCGAACCTTAAATTTGTTAAATCAGGATTTCTTTGATATTTTTGCCTTATTACTCTTATTTTTGTGTGTGATTAATCGTTGTCATTCTGCTTGTTGCAGATGATGAAACTTGCTGGTTCATTAAAAATATTGAAACCGATACTAATGCTGAGTTTGTGGTAAGATTTGCTTATTAAGTTCGTTGTCGTTGTACATGGTCATGTGAATGCTTATTTGATATTCAACTTACTTTATACCACAATCAACCTTTAAAGTTCAGGGACACATTAGGTTTTGTTCATTTAGATATTCATCTCATGCTTAGGTATTTTGTAATTTTAGGTATTCGTTATCTAAATAAATGCTTTTTGTTGTGATGTTGTTTGTTTAGTACTGTGAATACCCAAGAATTGTTTATTTCTTATGTCCATTCTTCGGCTGCTTGATGGTACATTGATAATGGGAATTTCACTGGCATATTGCTAAAATTGGTATCTAGTTTTCATTTCTGCCCCCCCTTGCAGTGAAAACACAAAAAGTGTGTTGATTGCAGCGTCGTGCGTATACTTGAAACACAAAGAACAAGTGAAATACAACTCTGAATTTCCTACCATGAACCCCAAGATTGTGCTTTCTGGTCCTGCGGGTTAGTGAGTTTGAAGTGATTACTTATTTGTGGAATGTGATTCTTTACTTGAAAGAGTGGTGCGCCAAGATCAAGTTTCAAATCTGTATCTTTTTCCCCTTGTCAGGATCGGAGATATATCAGGAGATGTTAACTAAGGCACTTGCCAGATACTTTGGGGCCAAATTGGTTATTTTTTATAGCCATTTATTCTTGGGTGTAAGATAACTATCTCTAAAACTGTTTCTAAAAGAAGATTATCTTCTTTATTTAATTGTTTTCATTGTGGCATATGGAGAGTCAGTTCCTGTTATAACCTAATTTGGAAGTGTAAAATGGAACAAAAAACAGAAGATTGAAACCGTAGATATAATCAATTTTCATATTATTTCCGTTTGACCAAAAAAAAAAAGAGAGACCGTAGATATAATCTCGACTTGGTTTGCATGTGCAGCTTTTTGTTTGGCAACATAGCATATGATTGTTATCATTTCTGCAGCAAATATGCCCCAGAGATTTGAAACTAGAAATCACACGGTTACATACTCCAAGGTTAATTACTAAATTCAGACCGATCAGTTTAATTCGCCTACATCGGCTGATTTTTGTTATATTTCCTTTCCTCGAACTACTAATCCTTGTTGCTTGAGATCTTTTATCTTTGCAGACCTCCTATATGTACGCTTTTGTCTTCTTTTTAACTCTGTCTTTCCAGATATGTCATGTAATCTATTCTTATTACGAACACTCTAATGGCGGAGGCAAACAAGAGACTCCCAAATATTCCTATTAATTGAATCCCCCACAAAAACTAGCTTCTTCCCTCTGAGTCTTTCCAGAAAATCAGTTGCATTAAAACTGCTTGTTAAGACTAATTGGCATTGTGTTTTCTCAAGAAGGTGTTAGTATGTTTCATATTGGACATCTTGCCATTGGTGATGGCTTCTGAAGTTGTTGCATTATTCTTTTGTTAATGGGTGCACAGAAACGAGATAAAGATAACACAGCTTGGTAGGAGAAAAGTATGTATTTTAAAACAAGTTCGGATACCATGTCCTTTGAAAGTGAATTAAGTGGAGATTTAAAAATATTGATGTCCTAATTCTTGGCAGTTTGTTTATGGCGTGTATTTGCTATAAATATGGATAGGCATCATTTTTGTGGGCTGTTGGTGGGCCTGAAGTTAGCATGGGATTGCCCATAAAGATAGTACATACATGGAAGCTTTTCCTATTTTATTCAAGAAGGGGATTACACTCTGGGCCCTGTGTAGCCCTGTTTTTTTCTTCAGTACTATTTTACTGATTCTTAGAAGTCTATAAGCTCTACTTTGTTGGTATTTCTCAAAGCTTGTATTTTGTAAAATCATATCAGAGTGCTTTGCTTTACCTTTGCTCTCTCTTCCTGATTTCACAGGTCCAGACGTGTATCAAAGAAAGATTCTTTTCTTATGGATCCAGGTTTTTTTACTCTCTACTGTTGCTTGTTTTCCAGTTCTCTTGATGTCAGTTTTGATTTGGTCTGCCTCAGTCTGATTCTTGTTGTTCATATTCACTGCAAGTGTTGAATTTGATAGCTTTTTTTTTTTTTGCTGTAGCTTCAGTATCATTCCATGTGCCGTGTTTGCAAAAATGGATTTATCAAGAAAAAAAATGCTCAGGAAAACAAATTGTTAATTGATCATTTTCACCTCCATTTTTGTTGTGCTTCTATGTTTCCCTCAACAAATCCTTGATGCAAATGCAATGTATAGCTTTTTCAAATTGGGTTCACTGGATCATTTTTTTGAGTTGGTAAGTATATTGTCTGTTTGGCTACAAGAGAGGAGTAGGGTAAAGAAGATAGGGGGTGACAATGGATTTGTTATTACTCAATCCAACAAAATCCTTTCTCACCAGGATGGGTAGAATATAGGAGGCAAAGAGTTGGCACGATCTTGGTCATCTAATGGTTCTCTTTCTAAGTTAAAAGGTTTAGAATACCTCATTCTTGGTGGTTGGGTGCCTGCCATTATGACAGCAGATTACTATGAGGTAAAAAGAACCAGTATTATAGAATATCCCTATAGCACATGCAATCAGATCCTTCAATAGGGTGAAAATTTATTACAGTTTTGGAGGCGAAATCTACAATATATAAGGTGCTAAACTGCTAAACCTGTGTAGTTTCTCTTGACTCATCGTCCATATGTTGAGTTGCTATGTGATCTCCCAAATGACATACAAGGACCTCTATCTGAAGTACAATGCAAGAAGCAAAGAATAATGGTGCTTTAGGTAGGTTGAGGGGTAGAAATGCACACTCGCCTGTATAGTCATTGTTTATCAAATCCTGATGGCTTATTTAAATGTTTTTGTATCTTGATGAATGAGATAAATCTTTGTGAGATTTTGCCAATGGGAAATCAGCTTCTTTATTTCTCTTGGAACTTCAATTTAATACTCCTTGGTATATGGTCTTGGCTTCAATATAATTTAATTGTATGGCTCTTATTTATTTGATTAATCTGTAGATGGGGAAGTCATCTACTGTTGAGAGTTATTCAGAAAGACAAAAATAAACCATTTGAGACTTTGAGTCTAGTGTTTCATTGCCAACCTCTGCTGCTGATATTCAAATTTCTCTCAATATCATCGTCGAGTGGCCAAAAGCGCAACGACAGAGGATATATAAGGAGGAGGAGGAGGAATATGAATGGCATATCTAAAACGAAGCACATAAACCTGTTTTTGCATAGTTTTCTCTTGATTCTTTTTAGTTTTGGCGATTCGTCAGTAGAGAAGATAGCTCTTTGCTTAAGGTAAATATTACCACTACTTGTATGTGCATCTTTTGAACTTTATGATTTGCCTAAACCAATGGCCTGTAATCGTTAATAGCTCTTAATCCAAATGTTTGCTGCTTAAGTCTGAACTGATATGTACATTGTGGTGAAGGAGCGAGGTGTGGATACAGCAGATATGATTTCATTTCTGCTGGAGCTTAGTTTTCATGTCACGGGTGAGGTACTGCATTTCATTTAGATCCTTACTGAAATTTGATCTATTTGATGGATATCCTTCGGCAACAAATTTCCTACTGTTCTTTCCAGAATGTAAACATAATTCTGCAATGCAAGTTGTGTGATGAATCGATATTTAACTCGTTTCATCTGTACCCTTCTTGTGTAGGCATATAATATGAACACATTGACTAATATTCAGAGAAATGTAATAAAAGACCTTGCTGACATGGGATTGGTCAAGCTTCAGCAGGTCAATTGCTTCTTCTAATTATGTGTGTTTTCAGACTTCTGTTCAATACCAAGACTTTACTATTCCATCAACTTTTGGATTTGTGCAGGGTAGGAAAGAGAGTTGGTTTATTCCAACTAAGTTAGCTACCAATATGTCAATTAGCTTATCAGATTTATCATCACGGATCAGGTATTCCCTTGTGATTCAGTTTTTTCCAAGCGCTTTAATTGGTCTGACAATATACTAAGGTGAATTAAGTTGAGTGCAAAATATGGTCTAGGACCTCTCACCTGGGCCTTGAGTAGAAAATCATATTTTATTTCGTACTGCTGAGGCTGTACCAGGTACAAGAAGATTTCATCATGGCCTTTTGATACATGGTAGAGTATGGGGCCTTTTTATGTTTTGGCCCTTTCTTTTTGTATGATGGTGGCCTCGCCTTAATGCTTCTTAGATATATTGTTCCACATCAAATTATGGAGTAGGTTTCACCGTTCCAGTTTATGGCAGGACTTTTTTTTTTCTTGCCAAGTTGACCTTACTTTGTCATTAAAGCAATTAGTGTGCATGAAGACCAATCTCATTGTTCCAGTTTCTGGTTGCTTCCTAAAACTCGGAAAGGCAATAAGTGACTTGGTTAACTTGAGGAAGATAGTAGACGTAATACAACTTTTGGTCACTCACTTTTTCAAACCTCCATTGGCCATGAGCTCTTGGATTCCTAGAAGCCTATTCAAGTAAAGAGGGGGTTGCCTAAAACGAAAATTAGCTGTGGAGACAGCATATTACATTATGGATTATGTAGTGCTGTGTGCATAGTGTGAATGGAGAGGGGAGTCGTAGATCTTCCTAGGGGAAAGGAAAGCTCTATTAGTAACTTGAAAGCAATGATGTTGTTATACTTGCTTTTTATCAGCTGTGTGGATTTAGTTTTCTTGTAAATGGAATGCTTGGGAAACAAAAGTTCCATTAATTGCTGCCTCTAAGGCCCTACGAATGTTGAGGAAGAGGAGTCGGTGGATTCAGGTGATTCATGTACATGACTTTGTGAACTTTTCTTTTCATTTTGAGATTGTGCACTGTTATATGTTCGATAGATCATCCATCTTCAGAAGTTCAACAAAGAATACCATTGCCAACATTTGGAATCATGAAAAGCAATGTAAGGCCTTTTACTCCTGTTATTATTCACAATGTTATCTTACAATATACATGTGAAGTATATTGAAAATAATACAACATACATAAGTTGTAGATAACAAAAAGCCTGGAAGCCAATGAAACATCCAAAGGAAACAAAATACAAAATTTACAAACTCAGCTAATGACTCTTAGAATGCTGTTGTTTCTTCTGAAGCCTTTCTGGTCTTGTCTTTCAGGTTATAAGGACATTTTGTTCTCTTCATCATCCAATCTAATGCTAATGCAGCCATTTTGAAAGTACACTTCAACCAGTACAAGGTGATTTCAATGTCACCAATATTTGAGTTAGAATGAAGAAAGAACAAAGAATCCAACTTCAGTGTATTTAATCTCCTCTCGAAATATAAAGAACATGTTGCGCAATGCTTGAATCTTCCAGTATATTAATCTAGCTTAATGGCATTTTGTACTTCACACTTGGCCAAGTGCATCCATCTTTAAATAAGCTCTAATATCAAGTTTTAATCCAACGGGCACGATATTTTCGTGCTAAGCACGCGCATTGCCCCTAGTGTTTTGGATACAACAATCAGTTGTGCCAACAAAATGGTGCTGTCCCAAGCGCTAAAAGGTGATCTGTCTTTTTACACTCCTGTTGTTTGACCAGAAAATAAAAAGCCCTTTTTGTTTGACCTAACTTGTGAATTGGACCGACTGTAACATATGTTTAAAACTGAGAAATTTATCTCCATATTTCACGGTGTGTTTTATGGTAGGATTAGAGCTAAATTATCGTTCCAGGATCCGTTTTAATAGCTGCCATTATTGTTGTTGTTTTTCCCCAATTTATGTTTTACTCACATCACTAGGGATTATGTGTTCCTTTTTATGCTATGGTGGGGTTATATGTTTGTGTGCCAACGGGTTGGGGTAGAATGTATTATCCGGATTAGTTTTGATGCTGGTTTTCTAAGTCTTTCCTTAGGAATTCAACAAGGACTTGAAGGTTGAGATCACATGGAGGATGTTGACTCATAATTCATGGGATCTTTCATTCGCCAAAGACCCTATACGACATGGATGGCTCCCACATTGATCCTATCTATTAAGCTATGTTGTTTCCTTTATCTTCCTTTATTTACTTTTCTGCGCCAATAGTGTTTTCTTCTCTCAACTAATACCTTTGACAAATTATGCCTTCACAGTTCTTCACTTTCTCATGTTTGTGTTTGAGGCTACATCTGTGCTTCAATAGAGTTGTTTTGCTAAAAGCTCAAGCTTGTGAGGAGATCATTACTTAGATAATAGAAAGTTCTATATGTGTACATAACCGAGGGAATTGGCTTTTATATCTAATTTTTGGAGGTAAACTAATGTGTAAGTTTCTTTCCTCCATGACTTGTTCTAACCAAAGTTGAAGGTTTCAAACTTGGTAATATAGCGTCTAATATGCTTAATCAGCTGTCTAACGATTGCTTGCTTGAAAAATGGTGCAATTGACAATCGAAAATCCTTTGAAAACTAGCGTATTCATATGTTTTGGTGCTTTGTCGGGTGTAGATAGCATCCATTACGAGACGGAATAAGTTTCTTTCCTCCATGACTTGTTCTAACTAAAGTTGCAGGTTTCAAACTTGGTAATATAATGTCTAATATGCTTAATCAGCTATCTAATGAACGCTTGCTTGAAAATTGGTGCAGTTGACAGCAGAAAATCCTTTGAAAACTAGTGTATCCGCATGTTTTGGTGCTTTGTTGGGTGTAGATAACATCCATTACGAGACGGAATACAGGAGAGAATGCGCACTAGCAAGGGGAAACTCTCTCCATGTTCCCTTTTTGCTTGGAAGTTCAATAAACCTACTGCTCTCCGGCTACTTAATATGGTAAATTTTACACTTCCTATAATTTCTCTTCATTCTTTCCAACCTACATAAAAAGAAAGAGGTTTTGTGTTGCCAATTTTGGCTCAATTTTTCCAGTTGTACCCCTTGATTGAGGGACGCGTAGTGTTGTCCGCGTAGTGTTGTCCGGGTGTCCATAATTGTAATTTTGCCTCCTTGCCTTATGGCCTAGGTGGGTGGACCACATGCAGCCACGTATGCCATGAAAGAACGACCGTTTTCTACTCCCTTGCATAATGCACTCCTCTCTCTCTCTCCTGCCATAGATACGCGTAAAATACACTTCTTTCTCTCTCTATTTAGAAGCAGAGAAGAACTAGACCATGTTGATCTACACCTTCGTGGCTCCAGGGACGGTGATTATCGCCGAGTACAATGAGTTCCATGGGGAATCTCACCATCATCGCTGACCTTGTCGATAAGCGGCCTTGATTTCCATAAGCGACTATATTCCAAATCTGTCCAAATCTTCGGCCACAAACACAGCCACCGCCACGCGGGTAAGGAACTTTCACTCTCTATTGCATAGGTTCTCCTTATCTCTCGCTGATCTCGCATCATCTCCCTCACTCTCTCTGACTCTTTTATTGCTTTACAATTTCTTTGCAGATGTTTACCGTAGAGGTAACTTCGTTTTAGATCTACACTTTTAGGTCTACGGTTCAGATAAGTTTTCTGAGATGATTTCGGTTGTGCAATTTGGCTCAGAACCTTAGCTATCATAAATTCTCCTTGCTATTTACATCGGTTACTTTAGATCTGTTGAAATTCTTTACTAAAGGAACGGATTGTTAATTAATTTTTGATTTCCTGCACAAGTGTGGATTCCAATTTGTGGATGTTAAGAGTGCAGGAAAATTTATGAGAAGTAATGGAGTATTTGTTGCGATAAATTGAACTCTACAAAATAACAAACACTCGATTTGTGGATGTTAAGATTAATAATCACGGACTCCTGCTCAATTAGAAAAAACTTGTTATGATGCTTTTTTGTGTGGTTTTTTGGGGATCATGCTGAAAAGTTGTTACACATATCCGCAATAGATTTGTTCAAGACCACAGTTGATGCAAGTTAAATACAACATTGCTTTTATTGTACTTTTACACTAATATGAAGTGAATGATAGCTTAATATTTTGAAATAGGAAAATTTGGCATTAAAAGAGTTGCAAAAAATGACTACTCATGATGCAGCATTTGTTTTGTAAGTAAAAGCATACAATTATTGGAGAATAACCAGGCATATCAGAAATCACTTATGAGGTTGATCTTGACTCACCACATGAAATTACCATGTCAAAGAAGAACCAATAGTAAAAAAGAAAAGCTCCCGTTTTTGAAAGCTTAACTTGTGCTGAAGCATACCGTCTAACTTCAACAACTCATGGACTTTTAGCTTTTAAGCTTAACTACAACCTGTGTATGATATAAAGTGCTGTGTATATTAGGCTCAACATATTAGGTATGATCCGGAAGAACTTTTTAGCTTATCTACTTTAGTTTGTTTGGCTAGGATTTGTAATGGTATGTATATGTTGCCAACACTAATGTTGCTTTCCTTTCGGTAATCTCAACCAGTGCTCTATCTACAACGTTTTACCTTGGATCATCATTGCATTGGTACAATGACTCAGAAAAAGCTTGTGTTGTCATGCAAAAAAATGCAATGTTGGTTAGCAAAAAGTTGTCCACAAAGTTGTCTTGAATAGTGGGTATTTTTGGGTAAAAATACTGTTTAGACAATAGCATGAACTTGCCTTATTGTATCCCATATTTGTAAGCGCTTCCATTATTAGAAAAAGAAATCAAAGCAACTATATCTATACCATAAGAACACACACACACACACACTCAACCATATATATGCCTACATCTTCATCTTCATTTGCACTTACTTGCAGTCTTGCAGAATGGGTAGGCAGACTTCTTTAACTTTCCCTTTCTAACCGTATATCTTAGGAACAAATGAAAGCGGGATCACAGAGGAGCAAAGGGATGGGTGGCCGACTGGGTATCAAGAAACTACAACGTTGTGCGGAGCTTTCCAATCTACGTGTTCGGCGTCTCTCTGTTGGTGGTTCTCATCAATTGCGGCGTTTCGGGCATTGCTGATGCTAGTAGGTAAAAGTATAAAGCTCTGTTACTCATTTGCTAATTGTGTATACTATATCCTACATGTGTAAAAAGAAGCAGTTTTGCGTGTTGCGGGTTTAGTGGCCTATGTGTCGTAATCCTGCTGCTCTACATAGTATGTACAGTGTTTTGAGCGGTTGATTTGGGTGGCGTCGTCTGCCTGTTTATAGCGGTGTACGTGAGCCGTTGTTCGCTGTTGATGAGTGTTAGGTGCTTGTTAGAGGAGAAGCGTGTGGGTATCTTCAGCTGTGGATTCGCGTCCTTGATAATTGTGTTTTTTGGGTTCTTCTACGTTGCTTTCTCTCTCTTGGGGTTCTTCGTTCGCAAGTTCTTCGTTTGCGTGTTCGAGGACCTTCTGTCTCCTAGGTGAGGAGATGTAATTGTTCTAATTTCTCCGCCGAGAAGGTCCAAGACAACTACAACCAGTATTAGTCCTTCTACCGCCGCCCCAAGGAGATCGAGAAGACCGAGAGCTACCCCGACTTTGTCAATACGTTTTACACAACCTCATTTGGGGCCAGTACTTCCACTTCTCCCCCTCTCATTGACGTCTCCCCCAACCAAAAAATCCTCAACGTCGGGTGCGGCGTCGGTGGCCCCATGTGGGCCATCACCGTCTACTCTCATGCCAAGGTCATAGGCATCACCATAAACTAGTACCAAGTCAGTCGGGCAAAACTCCACAACAAAAAAGCCAAGCTCGATCCCCTTAGTGACGTTGTTTGCGGTAACCCTCAATCCTTATATAAAAATTAGATTCGTTCTTGGTACGACTTACAACACATCAACTTTTAAGATTTAAAATTCATACATATTATGAGCAATTTTATGGAGAAAAAATAGCAGTCCCATATATTTTTTTTTTAATTTGGAAAAACCCCATTTCTAGGAAGCTCTATAATGCTTGGAGATGCATATGCCTAATATAAGGAGAAAGCCACAACCACCAGCCCAAACCCCAAGTCAAGAGCCTCAATACACGCTTTACAGCTTCTTTACAATGAACTTCTCATGTCCACAATCCACATGTATCCATCCTATATATAGATCTCAAGAGAGCTATAAATACGGCTTCACCTCACAACCTTCAAATAGATCGCAATAGCTTCTATACATTTGGGGATGAAGAAGAACTTATAATTTTTTTGTAGACCCGTATTTATAATTTTAGAAGGAAAGGTCAATGTTGAGTGCCCAGCACAAGGCAAGCCAAGGTTAGTATTCACCAAGTTGGTGGTTTATGATTTTCCATTGACCGTTTCAGAAGGAAATGTCGATGTTGGTGGTTTATGATTTTTCATTGACTAAGTTGGTGGTTTATTATTTTTTTTAGACCCGTATTTGTAATTTTGGAAGGAAAGGTCAATGTCAAGTGCCCAAGTCCCAACACAAGGCAGACCAAGCCCAGGGTGAGACCAAGGCTAGTATTCACCAAGTTGGTGGTTTATGATTTTTTATAGACCGTTTCAGCCTTCGATTACTGAAGTGATTATGTGTTTGTGTGTTTTTTTCATTTTGGAGAGCCAAGACTCAAGAGTGGGTGCAAACGGCCCAAAGTACAATGAACAAGGCCTACAACAAGGCAGCTGCTTTCAAGGATGAGGCCCAACAAGAGAAAGAGCAGAGTGCTGGAATCATCCAGCAGGTACGAACATGGCCCATTAGCCATAAAATAAGTTACAAAAAGACTGGTTGTACGTTCTATGTGGAACCTTCTATCAAAATGACTTAATATAGTGTCTTGGCAATTAAAAGGCATTTTAGTAGGTTTCAATACCATATAATTTTTCTTTTGTAGTTTTTCCCTAATGTAGCATTACTTCACAAGGATTATACTCTGATTAGAAGCTTGATTTATAATGAAAATTTCCTATTTGTTGAACAAATTGCTGAACAAGTGATGAACATGACTTGGGGTGCCATAGATGGTGTGAAGAACACACTTGGTATCAATGAAACCACTCATGAAAAGAAATAAGAGAAATCCGCCGTCGTCCACGGTTGATGAGTGTTAGGTGCTTGTGTCAGAGGAAAAGCCCCTTCCCCCCTCTCAATCATCAATTGGGAGGTGTTATTGTATTTGTTTTTTGCATTTCTGATTTTGTTAATTGAAGTTAAATAATCTTGAGATTTCTATGCAGAGTAACCACTTCTACAATGGCTAACGGAGTACATGTTGTCTCATGTTTATATGGTATGATGATTCTTTTCATTAATTCCCTTAAAACTTGTGATCCTATTTCTTTTGGTAAATTCTAATAAAACTTATAGATGAGTGGAATTGCTCAGGAGACCCAACTAACCCTTGGAATTCTAATATGGTGCGTGGTAGAACGCAGCGGATGTAGGTAATTGGGACTATATCTTGTGTTGCAAGGGCCTCTTATAAACTTATTTAAGCTATCCATTTTACTTGCGCTTTTCCTA